>CM062859.1:21830706-23080706 GCA_031772225.1 Eubasilissa splendida | reverse complement strand
AAACAGATTTTCTCATCCATGCCAGAGGGAAGAATAGCTGTAAGACGAACCAGGAGAACATGGAGAAGGCAAATGGACAGATTTTGCGAAGAAAGATGGAACTCTCAGTAGTCACAAGTAATCAACACAACGCAGGACAAAGTGTAGTTCTCTGTTTCATGAGCTTTTTCAGCAAACTCGTGAATTTAATGCACATAGTTTTTTTTTCAAATTTTACTTTTAATGCGTTCATTATTCGCTCAAAGCACTCGCGAATTTAGTATGGTTCATAAATGTTACGTACTTTCGTAATAGTATGTTTTCGTTGTACCTTTTGGTGACCTATTTATTACAGTGAGATACAATTACTATACGAGATGTACAACTATAACGAGACAACGGTAGCGTTGCAAAAGAGGGTGCGCCCTGTGTGTGACCGCTATTTATACCCGCACATACATACGCATTCACACACTTCGGTATAATTCAAGGAAATCACAATAAATATAATCAATTCTACATTTAAACCATTCAGTGACTTTTGGTAGAACTAATTTTATATTATACATTATATACAAAAGTTAGTTAGACAGGTGTATTCTCCCCAAATTGGTGAATGGAGCACAAACATAAAATCTTACAACAAATGTATCAATTGTGGCAGTTATGTAAAGATCCATGAAAACAACAATAGTGGGTTTCTCTTTAAGAGATACGAACCAGAGAGATGCAAAACCAACAAGTAGGTGAGAAGAAATTCCATGTACACATTGTAATCTAGAGTAAGAACATTCAAGTATAAGTCGACATTGTACAAACTGTCGCGAAATTAAAATAGGACTATGCTGGACACAGCAAATTACAATGGTGAAATCCTACAGTTTATGGTTAGATAAAAGAAGTAGAGGTAAAAAGTGGCATTGTTGGAAGATGGTCTCACAGAACCGGGGATAGTAGAGAACAATAAGGACCAAATGTTAAGAAAAATATATTAGTCATGTATCAAAGTATTTTAAATTTGGTGAAATTATACCTTTTAGCCAATATCAATAACCGAAATGGAGTAACCAGTGACTAAAAAAATACCAATAATATATTTTTTCATATTTTGCCGTGAGTAGTTTTTTGTCGTAGCTTACACAATGAAGGCTTGGTGCAAATTTTATTATTTGGATTTTATCCGTAATATGTCATTTCACTTACATTTGCAATTAGATCATGAAGATGGATTGCTTGTACGTACCTCAAAAGAGTTGAGCGACAATAATGGTATCATCTATCACATAAAGCGATTATTTTTATATTTATAGCCATATAGAAAATTGACATGTCGAGAAAGTGTGGCAGTCAATATCGTCCATTTTATAAACTCGCTTATTAATATCATAAGGCCAAACACACACGTCAAATATTTATTTCATCTTCTTCTTATTTCCTTCTTCACATATTGTGACCTCAATCAGACCCGACTCGTAATGCACCTCCACAAACCCCAGTCCTGAGTCGCTCTCGCAGTTCTTATTTCAGTCAGATGTAACGTATCTAACCGTCATTATGGCACTCTTCCAGATCTTCTTGAGCCCAAATTATTCTAGACTATCACTTTGACGTATAATGTGGCTTGTGAATTTGAATAATCTTTTGTTCAGTGTGTTCTACCAAGTTACTTTGACTGCTTGTGGTTTCCATTGTAAAATGACTATCCACACAGTGATAAAAATCACCGACGACCTAGACTGACAATTGCTGTATTTTTCCGCTGATGGTGGGTTGGTCCGATGGTCTGAAGTATTATTCTGGATCCCCGATGTCGAATGTTGTATGCCGCCGGCCTCCGCGTATTATTTTGACCGATCAAAAATTAACTTCGGAGTGCCGATTATTGAGAGATCTTTGCCGGACCGCAATTGCCCGTCGTTGAAAGCGGCAATGTACAGATAGCATGGAAAAATCATACCAACACACAAATATCTATGGATGCCAGCCGAAGAAATAACAAAGTGCGTAAACACACTGTTTATAGATAAAGTTTAAACTGGTTGGATTTCAGGGTTGAGACATTCGTACATCGTGCTATCCAAGGTATACGTAACATCTTACTCCAGCAATACATTATTAAGGAATCTATTTTACACTTGCCGCTTTTGTGGACTGTCCAATTATCTGCTGCGTACATGAATATTGGAAAGATAAGCGTATGAACTTGCTTTCTATTATTCTCTTTCCATATTCTATGCAGTTTGTTCGTAGCAATTTTAGCTAGTTGTATGCGTCTTCGAATTTCCTGCCCGCCGTCACCAGTGTTCGTAATTAGCATGCACAAATAAATTTTAAGTTAAGTATTTTATTTTGTAATTGGCATGCGTGGTTGTGATAGCAAGTTTGAACTGATACACAAATTTTGTTTCATCTGAATTGATACATATTCCTGTGCATCCTCGTCCATTTTGGAGGTTTATTATTATAATGTTCGTACTCTCATTCTAGTGATAGTAAAATTCGCATAATATATCCTCTCTTTATTAATCAACACAATAAATCAAACACGATTTTTTTAGTTCTATATTTAATTTTTCTAAATAATTGGATTAACGTATAGGCCATTATCAACTGATCAGTTGATTAAATATAGAACCAAAAAAATCATGTTTGTTTTATATTGTTGATTAACAATAGAGTTTCTCTCTCTTTATATTATTTATTTCCACATATTATGTATTAATAATGTCATTCTTTCTATTAACTCAGGATTAACATACTCTCAGTCTTAATAAGACAACATAGCTAGAAATGGACCTTCAAAAGTCTCGGTTCTATGTAACTAGGGTTTCTTCAGCCAGATGTATTGCATGTGTTCCTCTTCCAGGTCTTTTGCGTCCAAAAGTGGCGCCCAAGATGATTTCCCTTTTTAGACAGTCATATATAGTAACGCATAATGTTGCCAAATATTTGGAAGAATATTATGTACTACATAGCACAATTTTTTTAATTATACGTTTTTATTTTACTTCACGTAATTTATTTCACGATAATTTCATTTCTCAGGTAAGTATTTCTGTCTTTAATCTATGTACGTATGTAATTTCAATCAGACCTATTTCATAAATTATGAAATTCCCTTTGTTAAATAAATAATGTACACAAGTTACATATATTTTTATTCATGACTCAATGCTCGTAAAAAAATATTAAAGAAAATTCTTAATTTGAAAACAATTAATATGATCGTTTAATTATCTTAATTTATCAAAATTTCTTTGGAAATAATTTATAAAGAAATATTCAGTTGATCTGCGAATGTTAAAGTGGCCAAGAAATTAACATTCTTGAACGTAAACCAGTTATTCTTTGTTTGATGATTAATAAAATGATGATTGACGAAAGAGATTATTTTTATTTAATGTAGATTTATGCTTAAATTATAATACGACTAAAATATCTAATTATTATTTTATATTCCATTATTAACTATCCTTATTAAGAAATATTCACGATTTATCATTTGATTTAATTATATTGTTATTCAAGGGTTTAACATGAAGTAATGCGTAATCTGTATATAACACTTAAAAATTGATCCGGTCATGGGTTTGATTCTGCTGATGAATTGAATACATACCTGATGAAAAACGTATTGCTTTCGGGTTGTTGAGGTAGTACCTTTATCCTAGAAAAGGGTTTACAATAATATATTACACATCATTTCAGTCTTATTAAGTTATAAATACATAAGTTATGTGTAGCGCCTAATTCCAAAACCTCTTAAAACGGTATTTCGGATAATCTGTGTTAAATATGCAGTTTTGTAGATTTTTTTGTCACCTACATGCAGAACACACTGTTTTTAGTAAAAGCCGTTTAAATTCATTAATATTATATGTTCGAAATTAGTGTCAGTTCAAAAATACGCCAAATCAGACAGAGCAAGTTGCTATTCCCCCTAAACTGAAATCAGACAAATCTTGTTGATGGTCACGTGATCTAAAATCCAGTATGGTTGCCAAAAAAATATATACAGAAAAACAAATTACATTACAGAATTGTTAGTTTAAAAAATGCTAATGTAAAAACAAATATTTTGTGCATTAGCTTTCAAAATATATGTTTTCATCCATAACTCAAAAACACATTAATTCATTTTAGGAGGTTTTGGAGTTAGGCGCTATATATCACCGACAAACCAAATTTTTTGAATTGTCTAGACTTTTTTGATTAATTTTGCGTTTCTCAGTTCAGTGCAGAATTGAAATATACTCTTTTAATTAGTGAAAAAAGACAAAATTAGACATTTGAAATTATATTTATTCCTGTCCAATAAAGCAGAGATCAGGATTTTTAATTAATAATAATAATACATTTATTAGGTTCACTTTTTACATGTATTATGTACTTCCATTGATAAATAATGTCTATAGATCTGACGTATTACTATTCCAAATTAATATTCATTAAGTATACATTTTCACCTAGTTAATTACTAAGAGTGTTGTATAATATTTCAAATATCAGACAAATGTACCGTGATAAAATTTTGAAAAGTAAATACAACATATCAGTAAGAAAATAAGACATATATTTGGGTACCCTGCCTGCTACACTAGTAATTGACTGTATTATAGCAAACAGTGTTCCTCCGGTATAACAGTAAGCAAAGTGCAATCATAAATGTACAAAAAATATATACATAAATGAAATAGAAATGTGACAAGGAATAATAATATCTAATAAGAAATAAATAGCATTGGTAAAATCAAGAAACGTATGTCACTTTGCTCTACGGAAATTGCTGCCATCGAGATTGTTGTCTTAAAATTTGAAGATTAAACTAAATACAACAATCGATCATTCTATACGTATGTTACGAAGTTAGCGCAAGAAAATAGGTTGCAAGTTTTCGAAAAAAAAGTCTTACGGATGTTTTATACGTGATGACCTAACCAGAGAATAAAAGAGATTAAAGAACGTAGATCTTCGAGAACAGTATACTACTACAGATATTCTGAGGAAAGTGAACGCAAGGAGGCTGCAATGGGCGGAATATGTAGCGAGAATAATGGAGTCCTTTAAACCCACAAATCCCTCATATACAAGCCAACAGGATCGAAATAGAAGACTCGTCCCTAACCTTGCCCATCTAGTCTAAGGGGAGACCTAGACGTAGATGGGCAAATAATGTCATGGGAACCACGATTCATATTCACCGCCATTCACAGCCAGCATTGATACCAGCGACATATTTATTTTATTATTTATTAGCGTTATAGTACAGTGTGTTATATTATTGTTATAATCGAATAAAATATTGCAGCAAAGCAAGACATATATTTTGGTACACTGCTTTTCCGGTATAGTAGTAATCAAGTGTGATGTTCTATGTACAAAAATATGCATTTAGGACCCAGACTGCAGTAAAAAGCAGCCGGCCTCAGTCTGGTCTGACCGACGATATGTCTTCCGCTCCGCCACACGCCACGACGAGTCTCGTACCGAGCGGGACGGAGACCTGACATCTCTGTCTCGCTCTTCTACTCTTACAATTTCACGCTTCGCTATCTCCTATATTCTTTATTTTCTATTTCTGACTAAAATAAACGTCTCTACATCAATTGCGCGTTTTATTCACAATACCAGAAACATAGCCCGCAATGTAAAAACAGCCCTGCAAGAGGTAGGCATTACAATGGCGATGTCAAGGGACATATGGCGTTCTATTGCAACTAAGGTTATAAACCGCTACAGAAGAAGAAGAAAACAGACAATTTTCTGAAATCGTTCGACATTAAATAATTAAAATCAAGTTGGTTGAATGCAAAGTAATTTAAGTTAGTAAATTGACTTTATATATTACAAAATAAAGAATAAACATCTATATAAAATAAATTTATATTAGTTAAGTCACTTGAAGTATGTAAAATAAGCTATATTATGTACTTTTTAAAATTTCTATTTTTGGACTAAACAAATATTTTTTATTCTGTAGCCATTTTCCCGGGGCACACATTTTTGTTAAATGGCTGCTCTGATATATCGCGCTTCACCTCACTTAAAATAAATATGATCTTATTTTTAACAAGAACACCAAAGGGGATGAAAAGATCAAGCAGAAGAGAAGTCGTTTAAAAACCCTTAAGAAGTCATTTTCCGGCTCCCAATGGAATCAAAATGAAACGCTACTACAGGAGATAAAAAAATAAAATTCCTCGGCACTTAACTTTTATGCGTTTTTTCCTTTTCATTAATATTTTGGGGTCTTTGCTAAGGACACGCCCTTAATCGACATTTAATATAAAATTTGGAGGGTGTATTTTTTAATTCACCCTACCCTGTTATTAACCAGGTATATTTTTATACCGTATTATCAATAACAATTAAAAAGGTTATTTTAAATTAAATCATATTGTATTTGTAATGTTTTGATTTTTCAGAAAATAGTTTCTTGATAAATAAAACATTAGATGAATCACATAGCTGAATACCAGTGATAGAAAGTTCCGGGTTCGAGTCTAGGTGGTGATGGTATTTTTATGATAAATAGATAGATTACAAAATATATATAAGTATAGATAGATAATTGATATAATACCAGGGACCTGCATTCCATACTACAATTTATATAATAACAATGAAGTAGTGGAGCATGTCGGAAATGAGCGTTTGTAGTACGTTAAAAAAAATATCCAGATTACCATGCTTTTTGAATTTTTCCAAAGTGTGTAATACTTTCGTAGATATTGACATTCAAAATTGGATTATTATATCCACCGTGTGATGTCACATTTCTCGTACGTACCAGCTAATACTAACAATATTAGTACTAGAGTATCCAGTAACGATTTGTTGACTTTGGAATATACGACGTCATACGATAAAACGATATAAACCGACCATTTTTAACATCTGTGACTCTGCCATATTTTAAGATATCGAAAAAATCTTTCAGTTTTTTAAATGAGAAGTTTTTAATTTTTTTTTAAATAAAAAAAAGACTAATTTTTTTCTAATTTTCGCAAAATAAATCAAAATTTTATATTCATTTGATATATTATGTAAATATGTAAGTTCACGTGCAAATAATTCACATTTCGCATGTTAATACTCTAATTTGAACTATCTAGCGGAAGAATTAAGAAGTGACAAATAAAACTGCGCATGCAAATTCTGTTCCAAACGTATAGAAATCAAATGCAATACACGTTTCTCGCACCGCGAGGTGTTTTCTAAATACACGTCTTCACTTAAGCAGACGTGTTGCAAAACGCCCCAGTACGCATTTGAAGCGGGCTTGATTCAAATACATTTTAATTCCGGTGATATTTCATATTTTAAGTCCATGTGGAAATTAACTAACAAAGATATACTATCATAATAATATGCTTCTGAAACAGAGTATGTTTTTCACATGAATACAATTTTTAGTGACAGTGCAGTCAATCGTACTTTCATAGCATAGATATCTTTCTTTTTTAAGAACACATTATTATTGTGAAATTGCAGTTTTTTCGGAACACGGTTCTGTGGTGTTTTAATACAAATATAATGTATAAACTAAAAAGATATATAGAAAAAATCAATTTATCGAAAAAATATTTTTATTACTGCGGTAGCAATTAAAATATTTTTTCGATAAATTATTTTTTTCTGAATATTTTTCTAGTTGAAACATTTAATTTTTATTTAGATATTAGTAGTACCTATGACTTAAGTCCATGCATAGTGCACGCAATTTAAAAATACTCATTACAAATATTAAAACGTTAAAAAAATATATGAAACCTGATTATAAAACTTTATTTTGATCATGGTTAGTGAATAAATACATGTTTATTTTTTCTAATTTTAATACTGTTAATTCATGGCGGAATTCCATTTTAATGATTTATTAAAAAAAAAATATATTTAATGACCATTATCGGTTTCAACCTATCATAACCATTTTTATCTTAAGCAATTCGATGCAATAGTGTTTTTCAGTGAGTCTATATAATTTAAAAGTTGGTGCTGATTTGACTTTAATGTTGGGATTTTCCCTTATAAGTCAAGTACAATTACAGGAATATTTACAGTATATATACAATTTTGCCAAAAAATATTTTATTGACAAGTTATCATTATCTCCATTGTCATATCACACTTTTCTATAACTATAATATAGTATAGCTAAAATAGTTTCGGCGAAATATAAATATTGAACGATATTATTAAATATTTATATTGTGAAATATATAAATTTTATTCAACTGAACTACACACACACATTTTTTTTAGTTGTATCATTACTAATTTCGGGAAGAGCAGATCTTAGCATCTACTGGTATAAATTGAACTAAAATTAAATACAGTTGGGCTATTGGGGCGGTGGGGCACGTAAGGGTGGAAGTGGCTTTATTGTTTCTAGGAAAAATTGATTTTAAAATGTGATATTGTTGTTATTATTCCCCTATATTGTACCAAATGGAATAATTTTAGATCGTCTCTATCAAAAGAATAGTTGGTATCAATAATATAGTCAGCGAATACAGAGGAATTAATGTATTTTTTGTCACAATCTCCACAAGTAATTTGAGAGATCTCGGTTTTTCTTATAATACTTAATTGTTCAATATTATTAGTATAAAATGCACGTCTAATATAGATATGCAAATTACGTTCAATTTTAGTAGAAATGAGACCCGATTGTAGAATTTTTCAGCAAAGAGCATCATCAGTGTTGTTAATGTGATGGCCTGAGTATAAATATATTTCCATTAGTACATTATTAGTTTTTGATTTTAGCATTCTGTTAACGTGCAATTATAATCATTAATAATAGCAATTTGTTTGATTGTTTTAATTTTGTTTGTTTAATAATGTTACACTACGAAGTAATTGCCAAATCAATCAGTCATATTTATTTTGTGATTCACTATTTAGGTAGATATAAAATATAAATTCAAGAATTCAATGCCGACTCTAAGAACGACATCGCTTTATTTATTTTCCTCTGCGAAGGCAGGCACAAAAAGTCTTACAATATAAAATTTTGAGATCTTTTATTGTGCTTAAAAGACGACGGTTAACATTAGAGGGATGGCTGATTAAATTGCTCAATTACTTTTTATTTAAAGCAACCATTAAGAGACCTACTTCCTAAAGTACAAGATTATAATTTGTCAGGAAAATGTGGGAAGTAACCTCCTATTTCCTGTCGCTTCGCTAAAGAAAGGCTTTTTGAAAAAAACAGCTATGTTAAACGGACTTTCTTAATCTCAACCGATTATTTACTAGCCAACAAAAAAAAAACCCTACTTAATTCAAAACAATTATTTATCTCTTGTAAAAAAAAATCCATTTTCATTGATGAATGTTTATTTATAAATAAATACATTTTTTTTAAATATTATAAAAAATATATATTTTATAATTGTGGTAACTTTAGAAGTATCACCATATACCTACATATAGGTGTACTATCCTCTGATTAAGGACTAATTTCTTGTTCCTAGTTTCTTGTAAGTGAAAGTAAGTATGTTTGGGTAACAATATTCAGTTTATTTACAGTAATTATAAATTGCACACTTTAGTGATAGACTAGTTACTCAAGAGGATCCGCAATGGAAGAGGCTCTTTCCCCCAGAGATGGCCTCTTATAATGTTTTACCCCCACCACTCATCTACTCACTATCATGACACACACATACACATATACACTTACAAAGTGACAGTTCTCACATTAATATTATATTTTATAACTCATATATTTATATGTTATCTTATATTTTCATATATTTGGAGTTTATTTGCAGTTTTTGTGATATATTTTTATATATATGATAAATTTACATACAAACCTTATCCGACGAAGGCTTGGTTATATTGAAGTGCCTAACATATTTTTTAGTATATATTTATTGCAAGTAGGCGGTAGAGATATATAATATAATTTGACGTGATTAAATGTAATAGCTTATATAGTAATTCATAAATACGTTTGAGGAGCTGTGTGGATGGCAAAGAAGCGATGTGTAAAAAAATTGGCATTCAATCCTATATGTCAACCCTATTATGTATGAAAGTGAATTAGTGTTTTTAAATAATATAGTATTTTGATAATTCAAGTACATTTTTAAATCGTAGTATCGTGTTTTTTATAAATTACAGAATACAATTGAAATAGAAATTGAATATTAATGTGCAACCATTAACTCAATTAAAAAAATACTTTATGTTAATATTCATATAGGATTAACACATTAATAACGTTTAATCATCTCATGTGCCATAAGATTTAAAAATTTCGCTAAAAATCATTTTGGATCTATAAGGAAATATTTTTTAATTGATTCAGTTCAATAACATAGTTTAACAACAGGTTTAAATAATTACTTTAATGAAATTTAAATATAAAAAACAAAGTTAATTTGAAATATGAATTAAATATATTAATTATAAAGATATACATATAAAATCAATTTAATCGAAAAATATTGTTGTCGCGCCACCGGGATTCGAACCTGGATCTCTTTCCTAACCGGGGAAGGTGCTTTATCCAACTAAGCTACAACGACATTATTTTAGCGACTATTTTCGACCCTATATGTTACCTTTTTGATATTAATACATTTAATCGTTCCATCATAATAAATAATAAAGTTGTATCAATGGGTCCAAAATTTAATAAAAATGAATTGATAATTCTGGCGTCTGCTATCAGTTTACTCAAAGGTATTTGAGATTCCGTAAAAATAAGGTAGATGGTTCTTTCAAATAATGGAACGATTAAATGTATTAATATCAAAAATGTAACATATAGGTTCGAAAATTGTCGCTAAAAATATTGTCGCTGTAGCATAGTTCGATTATGCATCTTCCCCGGTTAGGAAAGAGATCCAGGTTCGAATCCCGGTGGCGCAACAACAATATTTTTCGATAATATTGATTTTATATGTATATCTTTCTAATTAATATATTTAATTCATATTTAAAATAGTTATTAACATTTACTATTTTTAAAACAAATATGTGAAATTTGATTAAAAAATTATTTTACGATAAAAAGTATCTAGTAACATGCTATATATATTTAGTAAGTTAAATAATATAAAGTTATATGGAGAGAATGAGTGAGGAGATAATGGTAGGAAAGATATATGATGCAAGTGTTGATGGCACCAGAAATAGAAGACATCCGCTAAAGACTTGCCATGACCAGTTAAACCAAATACTGGAAGATGGTCCTATTAGAAGTCTTAATAATCGACGAGCTTGTATGATAAGATGTATGAATGTGGATGAGGGGAGAATTATGTGATATGACAGTAGATTGTGGGGCTCTATACTCTCTGCCGTGCACTTTAACAGCGTGATGGTAAGTTAGTTAGTTAGTTAAGTCATTTATTTTAATCCTCGAATAAAGTGCTTGGTAAAATTATCAAATAATATCAACAAAATATCTTTTTGTGTAACCATAAATACACGTACTTGAATTAAACAAATATTTTCTCACTTCTTTAATATTAGCAAAATTACTTTGTGACCTTATTTTACATAAATAATTAGACAAAATACTTAGTTTAAACCACTATTTATTGATTATTCAAGACATTTAGATATCTATGGTATCTTCTTCAGGAAACAATGTATACTGGAATTAAAAATACAAGCATAGATAAAAACAAAACTATAAAGTGGTGAATAAGTAAGAACTAACATGAAAACAAATTTAAAAGGTGACTATTTGCGAAGAGGATTCGGTTATTTATAATATTTAGCCTCCTTGTTGAATAGTCAATAAATAGTCATTTATACAAAGTATTTTGTCTAATAATTTTAATATTTAAATATCTAAAAAATATTTTTCAAAATTTTAATCTCATTAAGGTTAGGGTATTTTTAAACCAAAACATACACCAGACCCATGAATAATTATTCAGAGTTGTAGTATTACAAAATGTTGCTTCTTGTAAACTCCAATAAAAGTTTTCAAAAGTTCAATATTGGTTATACCTGCTTTATTTTAATATTCATATTATGATAATCAAATTGTCTCTCAAACAAGGATTGTTACATTTGTGGAGACATTTACTGGCGTCATAATTTTTACATCCTGCGCCAGCCAAAAAATTTACTTTTAAATAGAAAAGGCAAGAAATGCTATAATTTTTTTTTATTAGTTTTTATTAAACCTCGTCTGAAAAATGTTGAAGATGCGATGATATTTTAGCTGAAATATCGAATAATACATTTTTTTTAATTACAAATTTTACGTATTTGATAGTAGTGACTAATTTAACGACTAAGTAGGTGTCATCCACGTCGGTACTTCATGACTGAGGTTAGCGATCTCCATGAACCCTAAGTAGTTGTAAAGCCTTCAAAAAGTTCACCTTTTAAACCATTTTGAGTACAAGGGAAGTAGAATGCATATGTAATTTAATCAAAAATAAATGTTCATCCATGTTGACTATTTATGTATATAATCATCAAAAGATGTAAACATGAGTTTATAAACAAAAATACAATAAATATGAATTCAAATTATTAATTTAAAAGATATATATGTATAAAATCAATTTTATCGAAAAATATTGTTGTTGTGCCACCGGGATTCGAACCTGGATCTCTTTCCAAACCGGAAAAGGTGCATTATCCAACTATGCTATAGCGACAATATTTTTAGCGACTAATTTTCGAACCTATATGTTACATTTTTGATATTAATACACTTAATCGTTCCATTATTTAAAATGTATGCACCTTCCCCGGTTTGGAAAGAGATCCAGGTTTGAATCCCGGTGGCGCAACAACAATATTTTTCGATAAAATTAATTTTATATGTTTATCTTTCTAATTAATATATTTAAAATATCATAGACCATCTGTTTTGAATAATTATAACTTCACAATAAGAATGTATTCTCCTAAAAATAGAATAATTCTTCTGCCTTCTTAATTCGTCATTTATAATCTGAAAATATCAAACTTCATTCGGAATAGTTGTAATCGCGAAGTTGTTAAAACATGCATAAGAATGATCTATGGGCAGTACAGGGCTTACAACCTATTATTTTATTACCGGTTTCAGCCTGTTATTGAACTGGTCATAAGTTAAAAAGTGTAAATCATTCAAATGGAATTCCACCATAAATTAACAGTTTCAAGGTTATAAAGAATAATTACATATATGATGAGCGCAAAATCACGAACTGTGAGTCAATCACTGATATCTTTAAGTCGCACTCAATATCAGTGATTAAATATCTTGGAATGTCGTGATTCATGGTTATTTTTTAAATTTTATTTATAATTTGTTGTAACGAACACAATCATGAAAGAATTACGTTATAATTCGTGATAAGTGCCAAAAACGTTTTACACATTTGACCCGAGAATGCTGAAATTATGACTCGAAAAATAAACTCACATTATTTAAAGGGTTTTCATCATTTTTGTGACGATATTAAATTATATAAGCTAGAATATGTTTTTTACGCAAATGATGTTTGAATAATATAAGTAAATATATTTATTTCGTGTATTGTGATATCGTATTAGTAATAAAACTGTGATCACAGTCACAGTTTTCAATCACTGATATTATCGAATATCAATCACAATCACACCAGTGAGTCAAGAGTAGCATTCTTTCTCATCATTACATATTATACAAAGACATAAAGTGTCCTGTAAAATTTATATATTTTGAATTGTTACTTTTCCATAAAAGGAGTGATATAATAGTAAAATATAGTAATATATGTGTTACGTAGGCCTATTCAAATAATAAAAAACGTATTTTTCTTATATTTCTGCCACCCAGATCCTTAGCAAATTAAATAGATCCCACCATGAGGTAAAATAACGTATCTTGTGTTGATTAACATAAAAAAAGTCAAATAAAAAAATATTCAAACACAGGGGTAGAATATGGTCTTTGGAGCCGTACCTTGTAATTTACCTGACAAAGGGATTGATATGAAAATAGTACATCGACGCGGATGAAGAATCATGAATAATTCATACCGCGGATGGAAGCTGTTTTGTTTGGGCTCAGGGCTTGGATCCGAACGCATATTTTGGGCGCTGATACAGAGACCTATATTTTCTTTATGTTTAAAAAAACAAAAAAAAAACTTCTTCAAATTGCCTCTTGCAAACAAGGTGACTACGATCTCAAATGTATACCGAAAATATAAAAGAGATTCAAAGTTTTATAAACACACTTCAAAATGTACGGGGGATATTCTAAATGTGATCTGATTTTTTCGTGAAGTCTTTCGGAGTAGTTTCGAATGTCGTGTTTTCTCAATTTTTTTACATTTATTTATTTTTGTTCAGCCATTGTTGTTGAACGTGAAACTTGGCTATGTGATTTGATTTAATTCGTTTTTAGAGTGTTAGATAGTTTTCAACATAAAATATACATATATCATATGTACCTCAGTACAATTTGTCATGGAAACTGCTTTAGAAATAGCACGTTAGAAAAACATTTTTATATATCCTCACATTTACCTCTCGTATTTTATGTTCACCTTCATGGGTGCCAGGATTGACACCAGGCGCTTCCAAAACCTTTTTGAAATCAAAAAGATTTTGATTCCGCTACCTCTTACGTGCTAAGCGAGCGCTCTTTCATCTTGATTTTGTCTCATTGATATACAATTGTCATATTATAAGTGTATAATGCTGATTATTTTATTATTATTATTTATTATTTATTATAATTATTTATTATTTATTATAATTATTTATTATTTATTATAATGATTTATTATTTATTATAATGATTTATTATTTATTATAATGATTTATTATTTATTATAATGATTTATTATTTATTATAATTATTTATTATTTATTATAATTATTTATTATTTATTATAATTATTTATTATTTATTATAATTATTTATTATTTATTATAATTATTTATTATTTATTATAATTATTTATTATTTATTATAATTATTTATTATTTATTATAATTATTTATTATAATTATTTATTATTTATTATAATGATTTATTATTTATTATAATGATTTATTATTTATTATAATTATTTATTATTTATTATAATTATTTATTATTTATTATAATTATTTATTATTTATTATAATTATTTATTATTTATTATAATTATTTATTATTTATTATTTATTATCATCGGATCATTCGGAACGATGACCTATTAAGAAATGAAAGGAATCTCTGATATTTACAGTTATTAGGTTGTGGGTATCTCGCTGGGGGTTGCTGTGATGAAAAATCAGTGGCTAGAGAGGCCTAACGGAGTATTCTACTGGCTCTCCCTTGCACCTATTGCGACCTGGACAGGGTGAATTTATGCCAGACTGTGACCGAGTTCTGCGACTGCAACACATAAATGTGACATCTACCCTCCCCTTTTGGGGGTGTATGATTTCTATAGCATCTTTCTGGCTGCCCTCTGAATTTAATGTGATAACGAGTTTCACGTCAAATTGTACAGGTAAGGCTCTGGTACGATGATACCGGAGCCAACCTACGATGGTATTATGTCGATAATGATGACTGAATGTGATAAAATAAAAAAATATGTATTTATGACGAATAAAAACGAGAGTAAACAACTCTCAAAACGATTTGGGACAGAGTGTAAATAAATAAATAAAATAAATATATTTTGATATGTTTGGATTTTATTTAATAAATAATTACATCTGGTGAAATTTATAATAAGCTTAATTATTAAAAAGCTTAGGACGTTAGTATCCCCGCCTGTTATTCGGGTGACAGGGGTTCTGTTTTCCGTCGGGAAATTATTTTATTTTATTTATTAAATGCATGAATTATTTTCGAACCAAAAAAAAAAAGTCTATACAGTAGTGCCCTGACACATGTGTCTGAACATGAAATTTCTGATAGCCTTCAATAATACTTAAATAAAAGTAAATATGTCATTGAAAAATTACAAATCTTTTTTTCTTCTTTGTCAGTGTTGATACAATACACTACCCTCAATCAGATGAGAACATTTTAATACACTTTTTCATGACCATGAGACTTCATGGTTAAATATTTAAATATCCGTTAAATCCCTCTGTTAAATATTTTATTGATATATGTTGCGCCTAATTCCAAAACCCCCTAAAACGGATTTCTTTCGGATAATTAGAGTTAAATATGTAGTTTTGTAGATTTTTTTGTCGGCTACATGCAGAACACATTGTTTCTCGCTAAAGCCACTTAAATACATTGATATTACATTAAAAAAATCAGAGTTAGTTCCAAAATACCCCAAAACATAGTATATGTTGCTACTCCCCCTAAATTGAAATCAGCTAATCACAACGCATGTTGATGATCACGTGATCTTAATTACAGTACGGTTGCCAGAACGATATATACAGGAAAAAAAATTACATTACAACCATTAAAATCAAACATTTTTTACATTTTCTTTCAAAGTATACGTTTTAACCATAACTTAAAAAACACATAAAGTCATTTTAGTGGGTTTATTGGAATTGGGTGCTAAATATGTATATTTATATAGGATGGGATTTCTATCAAACTTTTATAAATATCCTGGTTAAGTTTGTTTGCTCTTAAATTTAAAAAAATCATAACTCCCTTAATATTGGACTTAAAAAAAAGGATAATTACACACTTTCACTCAGAGTTAAAATCTACCTAATTCTTATTGCTAGAGTCGGAAGGATATTTTTATTCTGATAGCGGTCGTATTCATTATGAAATATTAATGGATCTGCATGCAGATAATTACAACATGAACTTATGGTATTTATTATATTATGGATTTCTTTTAAACTATATTGAAACTCTGTATTGCTTCGAATCATTTCAAAATTTCTACGCCTAAGGAAGGATGTTTGATGAAGGCTGATGGAAGGGTGAGGTGAAATATGAATGGGGTTAGAAAATCGTTTTTCATGAATATTATTGATGTGTTGCATAGCCGTGAACTCCTTTTGTTAGTCATATTACGCCTCACGTTTTAAAAAACAGGTAATCATCAAAACAGTTTGAAGGTCTTATTGACTAAACCAATAATATTATTTCTAACTGTACATTAACTTAAGCTTAATAAATGTAATATTTAAAATAAATAAATATTATTCTAATATAATAAATATTATGCTAAGTCTGTGTATGTAAAGTATAATAAGTAAGTCTCTGCTAGAAAAAAAACATTGGATCCGACAACCCATTATTATTATTTTATTGCTAGCCAGTTTAAAAGCATCCTGATTAAGAAATGGACGTTTCGAAAATGGTTAATATTCTTACTTATTCAAATAATTTCTTCTTATGGTGCATTCTCATACTAGGGTTTGGCCACCATTATAGCAATCTTCACTTTGTTGACTGCGGCGTGGAATCACAAGTTGAACTGCAGTCATACTACTTGATCAGATTCCTCTGCCAACAGATGCAGCATCTTCTTATACTGCAGTGTATTCTCAGTTTTCAAATATAAATGTTTAAAACTAATTATCTTCCTTAATCCATTTAAGTGCATTTAAACGTTCGTTACACGATCTGTCAGGAATCTTCTCCGGAAGACACACATCTCAAATGCTTCGTTCAAACGACGCTTCTGATTTGATAGTTAATAGAAAATAAATATCATAGTCTGCATGGAGCAACAATACATCATTAAAAATTTCCATCAAACTGAAATATTTACAAACTAAATGCATCAATTAGAAATTAAACTCAATTTATCAAAATATATTTTAGCTGCCACCGATATTTGAACCAGCACCATCTGTAAGCACACCTTTCTAATTTATGCATTTAATTTGTATTAAAATATCACAGAACTATGTTCTGAAAAAATTACAATTTTACAAATAATAACGCGCTTTCTTTAAAATATTAAAAAAATATTCATAATTCGATTTCTTTGGCAGAATTTAATTCATTGTCCGTGACATAAAATTTTTAAAAATGGAGCTTTATAATTTAGAGTAATAAAATATAATATAACATACCTTATGTTGTTTTAAAAAATATTATAAGCGCAACTATCTCTCTTAAACTACTAGGTAATATGGCATGTTTGTAACAAAGTTTTAAATAGAAAACTATTGTAAAAATTTTAATTTAAAAAAGTAAATTTCCACCAAAATATCAGATGATACCTTCTTGTTCCAAGGATATGGTGTATAGGTATGGGTATAGGTGTATAGGTTGACCAAAGTATATATTTTAAAAAATTGACCTTAATATGTAAAATATTTAACGAAAATTAACTTGTTAAATATGGTTTATATTATATAAGGCAAATACTTATATTATTAAAAACAGAAAGTTCCAACTCCCTTTAATGTTTTCTTTATAACTCCATTAAATGCTTTTTACGGCCAGTCAAAGTCTCATTATTTCGCATCAAAGATTTTTCAAAAAAAATTTTTAGAGCTTTTCCTCATGTTATAAAAAAATTTACATCAACCGGAAAACTTCAGTGAGAAACATATTTTTTATTGAGTTTGATATTTAATGTAACATTTTTAGATAAATTAATAATAAAAAAAAACTTAATTTTAAAATTGCCATAGTGAATTTATTTTAGTTGAATTTTATTTGAAATATGAGACAGCAAGATGGCATTTCTGCCAGCTTCGAAGGTATATTTTATATAATTGTGGTAATCGTCATCAATCATTGTCAATACACAATAAATTCGTGACTCTCTCTCTCTCTCTGCCACATTCTTTAGTTCCCTGCTCATGATTGTCATATCACTCGCACCGCTCTGATAATTTTGTTTATTCATCGAGACTTCTAGGATTCTAAATGTGTGTAGGCGTGCGCGCACACGTTATTTGGTATCATAACGCAAACAAATCGACCCCTCCTACGTAAAGTATTGTTTATGTAAATACCTTCGATAGCTGGTTCCCAGGTTCCCGATTGACAATAAGCACATATATGATATATAAACCGCACCAATCTTTTATTTTTGCTGTCTTTCTGGTCCGATGTTGTTATTCTTTTAGCTGGGTTGTCTTCTTTAGATTTCGATCGACCGAAGCGCGCACTGGTGGTTTATTTGAACCGCAGTACTGGTCGAAGTACGGGATGTAATCGAATGACGCTTGTCGGTTACCGTCTTCTTAGCTTTACGAAAAAAGGGCGGCAATACTCACACGCATATAAACCAGATAACCCAATGGTGCCAATCGAAGTAACAAGGCGCGTAAACAAGTATCGTATATAAAAAATGTCATTCTAGTATTTCGAAAATATTTATTACTTATTTACATGGGAGATTTAATATATATATATATTTATTTTATTCTATGATGTAGTTACTAATAAACAAAGTATAAAAAAAATTACAGCAATTTAAAAATGTATCAAATGCGTGCAAAATACTTGAATGATTAAAAATGATATTTTTTACATACGATACTTTACGTAGGAGGAGTCAAAATATACTATGCATACATAATATTTAACAAGACGTCTTCTTTTGCCGTGTTCTACCGAAGGTTGGCGATCGTTTGTATTGATTTATTGAAATATTAGACAAAGAACCATTTTATCAGGTTACACAGCCTTTTTACTAACGCCTCTATTGCCGTCTATCTTCCTCTACATAATGGGTTGTAAAATATAATATTTTTCATTGCAGAAAATGTGCCCGAAGAGTGCGGCTTTTCTTGACAATTGTTATAAGTTATCTTCACTTTTTTATGCGTCTTAATACATCTTCATTAATAATACGATCAACCCAATCCCCATCGGTAGCTTTATACTGGTCTGGTAATGTTTTTATTATTTTCTCCACCAGTGCACAGTGGTTTTTAAAAATTTTCAAAAGATATTTTATGCACACACTGTGTTTCAAACTTAGAGAAAATATTGAACATTGACGAGGCGAGAGTTTTTATTTTATTTATTATTAGAGAAACAAATAGTGTAACAATAATAACCTAAAATAACACCAGTGAAGTTTCTTCGGAATTAAATTACTAGTTCATAACAAACTAAAAAATAGAATGCATATATTTAAAAAAAAGAAACAAATGAGTGTTTTTAAACTGAACATACAAAGTGTAAAGGGTAAGGAGAGAGGGAAAATGGGATGCAATACATACAATTGTGGATCAATACAAAAGAGTGTTGTGGTATATCCTTTCTTACTCTTTGCCAACCCTCGTGCAGAAATGACAAGATAATAAGTTAGTTAATTAAATTCTACAAAATGTGAAAAAAGGTGTATGTTTCTAATGTGTGGTATTCTATCCTCTCTGGTTACCCCTAAATAATATATTTGTATGTTTCTTTGTACATCAACATGGATTGTTCTTAAAATACACGTTTTTTGACCAACGTTTATTTGTGGCCTTTTTTTTTGCTTATTTTCGGTCGGTCAAAGGTTTTGAAGATGTGTCATTTGATTTAGATTCTAGGAATACAGTATTTTCTATTTTCACGCCGATGAAAGAACAGATTTAGAATTCAATTCAAGAAGCTTAAATTCCAGTCTCACAACTTCGTGAGACCTTGTGAGACCTTGTGAGACCGCGTGACAGCACGGCTGAACGCCCGCAAAACATGGTGATGATTTATAAAGTTATTTAGTTTAGATTGGGTCCTTGTCGCTGGGGATTTTGGTTTGTGATGTTCTGACTCGTAAATGAGTTTCGAAATTAGTTCACCTCACGTTGTCTGTAAGTCTATTTTTATTTTACGGACCCTACGTTAAACATAAGATGGGCTAATCTTTTTTATATCAATGGCATCTATTTTAAATGTTAGTACTTAATTAATGAGTGCTTTAATGGTGCGATAGGCTATACAATTGTCAATTATCGTCCTGCTGTGTAGTACTGTTAGTGTTTTTATGTGTGTTTCGGTTTCTCGCTATCGTGGTGCCGAAATAGTATATCTTGCTATTGTGATTTTTGTGTTACGTATCACGCCATCAGTGAAGTGTATTTACAAAAGTACTTTGTGAAAAACAAGAAGTGGTGCGTGTCTTGGAGCAATAAGACCTGTGTATTCAGTGGAAGATGATTCAGATACAGAAAATAGCATTTCACAGGTGGGTCGTGTTTTTTGGTTCTGAGTGGTCTTTCAGCTACCCATTGTCCCCAATTCCTGTCCCTCTTCCGAATTCCTTCGACTCTTCTTACATCCCTTATTTTTCCACCCCCGAGTTCAGACCAAAATATTACATGCAATTGAGCTCCATTGCAATTTTTTGTTATATATATGAGCCTATTTTATTGATTTTTACCCTGATAGAAGCCTCTGCGAATTTAATTGTTTATGGTGTTTGTTAATCTATATTCATATAAAACTGATCAACCTTAAAATAGGTCTGATATTTCTTTAAATTCTTTTAATGTACTTAATACATTTAAGAATAAATAGATATTATTTGAAGCTGGTAAAGTGTGGTGGGTAAAAATGAAAGTCAATTTAAAAACTCAAAGTTTTCTCTGAAGTATATTTTGGAGATGAAAAGTGAAAGATTTTATTTAATTACAATCTGTATACCAAAATAAATAAAACATAATTATTTTATTTTAAAAGTGACTCGTGCGTATCCTGCATGCACATACTTGTGCTAATTTTCTTTTGAAATCATTAAATCTGATTAATTTTATTCAACTGATTAATCGTATTAATTTATTTTTATTACTTCGTGAAGGATATTACGTTCTCTTATTTAATACGCAAAGCACCGTTCAAGTATTTAATCTAATTACCCAGCTTCTAGATATAAGGAAAATTGATCTTTCTTAAGACAAAGACCTGTCGAAACGCACTGGGTGTTAATGATCTCCATTTGTCAGAGTAAAGAGGGCTAATGTACAAACAACAAACACGAATCTCTCGCTAGAACGTGTTCATTAGGGGATGATAAATTAACAGCGACACTTCGTATACGTAACGATACAACAAATCTTCACAAATGACAGTATCACGTCAAGGGATTAATTTAAACACATCTCAAAAATCTTCAAACTAGGTATCTCAATATTTGAACTTCTTAAACCTTATTTGTCTACCATAATTATTTAAACAGGCAAGTTTAAGTCGAAACATTTACAAGGAGTAAAGCCATATTGTTTATAAGTCAACCTTTATATCGGCATCTTTAGTCTGGAGTCTTCATATTCATAAATATTATTCATATAGTAGAAGCGCAAAATAGATTCTAACAAAATGTATTGCTGGAGAAAGATGTTACGTATCCATGGGCATGAAACATGTATGCCTGAATCCTGCAACAGATACAATCACAGTAAATCAATGAACAATAAATTCTTCAACTATAGGTATTATGCGTTAAATCGATAGCTTAGAAGAAATATCATCCTAGGCCCATCTTTAGGGTGAAGAAAACCTGAAAGAGTGCCACAACAGTGAATAGATACATCGCATCTGAATGAAAAGATCATGGAGTCAACTGTGAAGGCGACCCAAGACTTGTGGAGGTGCATTATGAAAAGTCAGCCTACGAGAGGTCTGGAAAAAGATCGACACAGTTATGAAGACACCAGCCAGAGTAGTTCAACCACCACTGTGGGACGTCAACGCACTAGAGCCGACAAATAAACATTGTAAACTGTAATATGAATAATTCAGTGCCATCCATCATGTAAGTAATTTAAATTCTAAATACAAATTAAATGTATTAATTAGAAAGATATACATATAAAATCAATTTTGTTGCGCTATCGGGATTTGAATCAAGATCTCTTTTCCAATCCGCGTAAAGCGTATTACCAACTATGTTACAGCGACAGTACTTTTGACGACAAATTCTCGAATCTATATGTTGCACTTTTTCAAATTAATACATCTATCGTTCTAAAGCCATCTATATTGTAATGCTCTTTCTCCAGATTGTAAAAAATATCCAGGATCAAATCCTGGTAGCGCAACAACAATATTTTTCGATAAAATTGACACAGACCTATGTTTTGAATAATTACAACTTCACAATAATAATGTGTTCTCCTTAATAATAATTTTAATTCAGTTGTTATACCACTGTCATTTATCGCATACTTAACGTAAACCAATGTGAATGCCGCGATATAAACGAACATGAAAGATAAGCCGACTTGGAGGCGCCTCGTCATTCATATCTGATCATTCTGATTTAATCTTATATAACACACGTTCTCTAAGGCAACTAATGCTCTGGAATGGACAGGCAGCAAAAGAAATGAGACATGACGAGATAAGTCTTGGAGACTTAGTTAAGATAAATCACCATGTACAAGTGTTGATATCTGGATATAAACTCAGAGATCTGCTTGAGATTAGCAAGAGCTTGAAACTTAATTGCGAGATTCGTCACGTTAAAAGTTAGATAAACAAGATGCATTAAATGGCAAACATTTATTGCATTTTGTAGTAATCTATGTTTACTGTTTTCGAGGAAAGTTTGTAGAATTCCATAAATACGTATGTGAAAATAAAACACTTGTTTTTTTATTCTACTTGTTTAATTTACTTGAGACGCATTTCGCCTTATAAGGGCATTATCAATCTGATTAAAGTATAAATAAACCCGCCAATATCGGTTTTACAATCATGCTTTACTTTATTTTATGATGGCGTTTCTCATCCTATGCAAGACTTCTTCATTGGTAAACTATACAGTGGTAAGGTTGTTTCTTATTATTTCTTCCTTCATGTCCAATGAAGCATGGTTCGAAATGGAACTCCACAAGTCCCGGTCACATTTGAATCCAAGGTCTTCTTAGCTTGACGCAATGTCCATTGCCATGGTACTATTCCAGGTCTTCAGCCCTAGTTGTGCCCTACATAATCAAACATAAGGAGTATTACGTTTCTATGTTATTGTAATCTTTTCATATTCTGGTTTATTCTTCCGATTTTAAATGATCGATAATGATTGTAGAGAGATGCGTAAAGGTTATGTATTAGAATTTCAAAATATGCTCCGTCAATAAAATCTTAAGTTGTTTCACGTTAGATTTATTCCAGAGAACTGCTTCTAAAATATTCACCGTGTCCTTATATAGACAGATCTAGGGCTTATAGGCCATTTACTTTTGTGGCGGACGTGACAAGAACAAATATTCTTAGGTACGGTATAATGTAGAAAATTGGTCGCGAGTATATAGCAATATAGTGCGCTTTTAGCCATTTAAATGCGTTACAATTTATAGTATGCACATACATGATGTACCATGCACATGAATTCTCGGATAATTGTTAAACACGATCCTAACAAGAAGTATTACGAATGTTACCTGTTTACGCGCTTTGTTACTTCAATTGGCACCACTGGGTTTCTTGGTTTATACTAATGTACATGTGTGTGTGTGAGTATTGCCGCTCTTTTTTTGGAAAGCTAAAAATACGGTAACCGACCGGTCGGTCGAAATCCAAAGAAGACAATCCGGTTAAAAAAACAACAACATCGGATCAGAAAGACAGCAAAATTAAAAAGGTTCGTGCAGTTCATATATCATATGTGTGCTTATTGTTAATCGAAAACATGGGAACCAGCTATCGAAGGCATTTATATAATCTCTGGTTGGAAGTTTCCCTGGCTTACAGTACTCAACTATATATATATATAAATCACAGGTTCTTAAATTTATGAAAACTTCCTGTTGCCAAAATGTTTGCTGACTCTATTGGACTTTGTGAGATACGACAAACGCGCACCCAACACACGTATCGACATGACATTTAGAGACTGAATGATTTTTCTCCCTCACAACCATGCCAGGTTTACATGTCTCCCCCCACGAAATAACATTTATGTCAAGCTTGCGGTGAATATCTTATATAAGACAATGCAGTGAATTTTTCGTATAATGCATTAAAATTTATACCAAACAATTTTGGTTTGATTTGTTATGTTAGATATAAAATTTCTGGTTGTCAGCATTTTCAATGAAGTATTATTTGTTCAGGTAAAATAAGCTGACATGACCAGCTCCGTAGTGATCGGTACGCTGTGCAGCATACAAAATGATAGAAAATATGATGTGAACGGAAGTTTGAAATATTTCCAGAAAATGTATTTTGTTGAAAGTTTTCGTTGTTCAATGAAATAGAGCAAATGTATGAAATTCGAGTCTTTCTGTTTGGTGAAAATACAACAAAAAATATTATTTATTTTCTTTTACGAAGATAAACTGTGACATATCATATTTACTTGTAAATAAAGGTACAACTTTCGCGTTGGTATTTTTAAGAATAATATTCTAAAGAGATATATATCCAACATCACCTTCCCCTTCTTGTGATGTTAAGTATCAACGACGATGGTTTGAATAAGCTCCTAGTATCCCGCATAGTTCTAGGCTATGCGGAAATAAGGTTCCAATCGTGAGAGCTTTTTTGATCGATCCATATCTTCGTTTCAAATTTATCCATCATTAACACGAAGAGAACTTTGTATTTGGATCATCTCATATTTTTAATACTACAGATAGTATAGTATAGTATCGAGAAAATTTACCTCTTATTTGAAATTTCAGGTATTGGATTCAACTTTTGAAGACATTCCTGGCTATTTTAATGTGAGTTTTAATATCTTTGTCAAGTTTCATATCTTTGTTCATCCAACATTTAAGTCCTTAACTCTTTTTGTACAACTACATATCAGCAACCCTTTCTTATCAATATTCAATATTCTTATCAAGCTAAGGACTTGTGCTATTAAAATGGAACTAATTTGGTGGTCCCTGACCTCGGTGATAACTAGTATTTCTTCGGTAAGTGTCCATGCTTCCATTACATAAAATAATATCGATGACATATAACATCTGACCATTCGCATTCGTAATGTAAGATCATGATTGCAGAACATCTTTTTCATGCGGATAAAGGTTGCATGAGCTTGCTCAATGCGGTACTTGATTTCCACAAAAGGATCCCAACTTTAATTTATATTGCAACCCAGGTATATAATACGAGGGCTCTACCATATTGTTATTCCTTAATTATAATCTCGTGTCAAATTGTCGTATGAGTATAATGCTATTTTTTTTTTGTTGATTTAAAGTTTGTTATACTTTATTATTTATACATTCTTAACATCAAATTTGAATTCTAAAATTGAATTTTATTTAACAAATAACCCCATGTCACCGTAACATATTTTGTAAACGTCTATTATCAGGTCTCATTCGTACATGTTTGTAGCGCAGTTGTTAGTGTCTACACCTGTTACGCGGGAGGGATACCGGGATTCGGTTCTCTACTGGGGAGATTCAATTTATGAATATTTTTTCGAACCAAAAAAATAAATTCTATGATATATGTGTAGAAAAGGGTTTTAAGATATCAAAACAAATTTATTGCCCACTGTCGGATGCTAATTTTCTGGCCATTTTTATAAAAATACATACTTTACGAAGGTACGTGATATGATCCATGCCATAGCGAACCAAATTTGAAAACTATTCAGCCGTACGTAAGGGTTAAGTCTTTTAACAAAACTTTAGATTAACATTTTATTTTTATGCGGATTTTACGTCTACCGGCGCGGGACACCGAAGGTTAGAATAATGTAAAATTATACAGCCTTTTGTAAAAATTATTCTTCTCTTTACGTGGGTACTCTAGTATTTAAAATATGACTACGTTAAATAAGACTTACGCTATACATGGCAGAGAAAGTCTGAAGATTGATGATTTTTATAGTTCTTATGCACAATGTATATATTTTAATTTATTTACAAGTATAAAAGAATTATGTTTTTTAATTTGATGGCGACTTAGCGCTCTTACGAGGTAGAATAAAATTAATCTATGGTGTCAATTTCGATGCGTACAATAATATTTTTACGGCCATATACTTGATTGTATTTACAAGTTGTATACAAAAAAAAAATATTACTAAATTACGTTAAAAAATACAAATAATGATTTAAAGATTACGCCAAAGGTTTGGCTATAGTTATAGAACCAGCGATATTTGATTAGGTTTGCTAAAATGCTAATACGGTAAAAAACAAAGGTTGTCAACATTGTTCAGACAATAGTCATATAACTAAGTTGTACTAATATTTCATGTATATTTGATGTATATATTATTGTATATAATCTTTTTCTTATTCTTCATTCATTCTTTTGTCACTGAAGATCACTCCATCGATCATTATTACTGGGTGAATATTATGTTCTAGGCCGTTTTGTTTGGTCGCTATTTTAATTTAGCAGATATTTGTCAGTTCGCATTTGGTATTCGTAGAGTAGTAGATTCAAATTTATAATGAAGCATCTAACGCCTCAAAAATGTGTTAAAATCATTAAAACATATTATCTAAATAATAATAATAATAATAATAATAGTGATTGCTATCGTCACATGTTGGAAAATTTATTGGTGACCGAATTGGGTCAATTGGGCCTGCAACATATATGATTTCAACAGGACGGTGCCACCTCGCACACAGCCCGAGCTAAGCTTAAAATTTTGAGAGAATTTTTTTCAGGTCGCATAATGTCAAAAAATGATGATATCAACTGGCCTCATCGATCACCTTATTCGACAGCTCTCGGCTATTTTCTGTTACAATACTTGAAAGGAAAGCTACGCCATTAAACCATCAACAATGTCGATGCTACAGGACAATATTCTAAATA
This sequence comes from Eubasilissa splendida, assembly GCA_031772225.1. NCBI lineage: Eukaryota > Metazoa > Arthropoda > Insecta > Trichoptera > Phryganeidae > Eubasilissa > Eubasilissa splendida. The sequence goes on along the minus strand of CM062859.1, from coordinate 23,053,138 downwards.
AAATTGCTGAAAAATTTGATTAAAAGAGCACGCATTTTTGACGTTGTCAGTGGCGGCCACTTGGCCAATGTCATATTTCATACATGATTGTAATAAACAAAATAATCGATAAATATTAAACATAACATTCACCCTGTAGCTACATATTTGTTAAATTTTAATACGTTTTTTTTTTGATTTTCTTCCAGTGCTTGTTCGCTTAACGAACGTTTTCGATCATACTCGTATTTTACTATTTTATTTACAGCAGCATTTTTTAACTATTAGCCAGGATAATTTACTTTAAATGAGAAGATACAGGATCTTGTTTTTCTTCTGGATTTCATGATATGATCAAAATATTGTAATTTTCGGATACATGTTGTTTTTCTTTTACAATCGATACAAATTATACAATCGGTACATTGTAATTAGTGACCCTATCAACTCAGATTATTTTTACTAATCATTTATAGATCCACATCTCATTGTCGTTTCAATATTATTTCATTATCTTCATTTTGTGTTCAGAATTTTAATCTGTATGTACAAGAAACGCGTAGCATCGTAAAATTCTCATTCGCAAATTTCAATTTTGATCACGGCTGCACAATATTTTATTCATGCGGAAAAATGCTGCTCGATCTTACGCAATAAGTCGTTTAATTTCAAGCGGGTCCCAGTTTTTATTTAATTTGTATTCTAGGAAGGCTAATTTCTGTACATTTTCCAGTCTTATTTTATATATGTACAATTCGCCATCATCCTTTGTATTTTATTTACTTATGATCGTGGATATTATCTTACTAGCTTTTTTTTGGAAGACCTAAAAATTCTGTATGTAAAAACCATTCGAAATATTAGAATTTTGTGACCTTTCATAGGGACTACGTAATTTTTTAGGTAATTTTAAACCCGAAGGTATTTTAACTATATCAATATTTGAAATCGTTATACTCCTCCATAAACATTCTTCCTGTTCATGGGTTGCCACGCAGACCAGTTAATGAATAGACATGAAATAAAGTGTATATATAGGAGAGGGGTTTATAATATTAGTTACGAGACGAGAGGCATTCTACACACATTTTTGGTGGAAACATAGATCTGATTTATGCAACTTTACTCTTCTAAAATTATATCGCCAGCGTTAAAGATTTCGTTCCAATCGAGTCATATTTTTAAAATTTGATTTCGTAAACTGCACCAAAGTAATCACGTGGGTGATACGTAAATGAAAATATTGCCACAAAAAATTTGCGTTAGTTCATGTCTATATATTTGTTGGTCTGTGAGTTACAACTACTTTTGTTAATGAAATAAAATCACAATAATGTAATATTAAATAGGGTAGTTTCTCGTGGTAGAAACACTACAAGTCTGGGATTAACGATTCCCAAAATCACAAACAAGGGTCGAAGACATTGAAGTTTATTCTTCCCATGCTGAATAATACATTACCACAATTCTCACGCACTAGTATTTAGTAGTAGACTTTAAACTTTTAGTGAAGTAATTTAAAGAAGTGACTCTTATTTAATAATGTAATATGGCTTACTTCTAAGTGCGTGTTCTATATTCAGGCTACATATTTGATACCTGACTTACAAAATTAGATAAATTTGTACGCGTTTAATATTGTACAAATAGTATTATATCTCATTGTTTTAGAGTAATGTGTCAGGTTAACGAACGTGTTTACACTGAGTCCCTCTTAAGTCAAATCCCAAGACCCAGCATAGAAGAGTTGGTGTTAATATTAACCAGCTAGTTCAATGAACTCATAACTGTTTAGACTAGCTTAAAAACTCCCCTTTAAAACAACGAGTATTTAAATACAAATTAAATGTATTAATTTGAAAGATATACATACAAAACAGATTTTATCGAAAAGTATTATTGTTGCTACCGGGATTTGAACCTGGATCTCTTCCAATCCGGGGAACGTGCATTAACCGTATTTATGTTAATCGAAACAAATGATATAGTATATGAAAGGCCGAAAGCAGCAATAATTGGATCACTGTGTTTTGGATATCGATCATAAGAAGTTCTTCTCGAATAAATTATTATATTTATTCTTTTTTATTCTATTAAATTTTTGGTCTTTTTTTAACATCATGCAATTTTTTTCTTTTATTTGATGCTTCATATTTTAAAACCATGTACCAGCTACTCTGTTTTTGTATATTTTTGATTATTTATTGTTACAATTTTTACCAGCACATAAAATTTTTTCTTTTGTTATATTTAAATATTGTTTAATTTAATGTAAATTAAATATATTAATTAGAAAGATATACATATAAAATTAATTTTATAGAAAAATATTGTTGTTGCGCCACCGGGATTCGAACCTGGATCTCTTTCCAAACCGGGGAAGATGCATTATCCAACTATGCTACAGCGACGATATTTTTAGCGACAAATTTTCGAACCTATATGTTACCTTTTTGATATTAATACATTTAATCGTTCCATTATTTGAAAGAGCCATCTACCTTATTTTTACGGAATCTCAAATACCTTTGAGTAATCTGATAGCAGATGCCAGAATTATTAATTAATTTTTATTAAATTTTGGACACATTGATTACAACTTCACAATAAGAATGTGTTCTCCTAATTATGTAAATTAATTATAATAATGAACCTGTAGATAAATGACTTGCAAAACGCTTTGTAGATCTATGATTTTCAATGAAAAAAATTGTTTGCTCAGTTCGACAATTAATTTCATAAGTTTGCATTTATTAATTTAATTCAGATCTTATTGGGTTAACCCAAATATTGAATGTGTGCATGTATACGAGTAAGTAGATACGTTGCTGGATAACCGCTCCCTCCCTATGTGGATTATTATGATGTGGCAACACTTTTCGGTTCGTTAGTTTGTCTCTGGTTTGCCGCCGTCGGTGTCGGCGGGATTTGCACCGAAGCGCTGCACACTTTCACGGCGCTTGACGTTCTGAGATTCCACATTTGAATAATATGTCGCACTCTGGTGAGGTAGCGCAAAATGGCAACGAGAAACTGTCACCATAAAGAAAACCAAACCTGAAATTCTTGGCAGCTTACAAACATTAGTTTGAAAGTTTTCAACTCCATAAATTACAAGTCTTTTGGGAATTCGCATATCCTTTCTTAAGAATAAAAGCACCAAGTTTACTCGTTTGATTTCCAGCATGATTGTACAAATAAATATAAAAACAGAGTGTTTTGAGTATTGAAGAGATAAAGAAAGATTGCTACTTTTGACTCACGTGTCACGGGTTATTGATATTCAATTCAATGATTGAAAACTGTGACTGCGATTTTAAGGATAATATATCACAGTATACTAAATAAAAATGAGCATCTAAATTTTATTCAATCATACTATTCCATCATTACATATTCGATTAAAAATAATAATTCATAACTTCCTAGCGTAAATAAGTAAATAAAAAATCAACTAAATACGGAAAATAAATTCAATAATGAATATATCGGAATTTAGTTGACAAATGTTTTAGACAAAGAATCACGAAATGTGATATTTTCAGATACTCAGTCACTCATAGAGCCTCAGTGGTAACAGTGAATGATTCACACTTCCATATTTTCCATCATGTCATATAATCTATATTATAAAGCGTTAAAATATATTTGTTAGTATGTCAACACTCTCCTACATTCTACAAGCAAGCCATTTATATATAGTAAACTACTAATATGATTTACTTTATATGGAAATATTTACTTTTAATATCACGGATATATGAAAATACATAGATACAAGACTTCTTATTGATTTTTTTTTATCCATGCCAAATATGTCACTTTATATGATAAAATGATTGATTGTTAATAGAGAATAACACGTGTGGTCCACGGATTAGGTCATACAGTACGTCGTAAATTAATATCGATATTATTTCATTATAGTATTTAAGCATTTTTGTTTACATAATATTTTGATTACTTAATGTAATTACTATTTAGTGTAATATACGAAATTAAGTATTTTTTATGTTTTAAAAGTACCCTATATTTGTTCTAATTGATGTAATTAATGTAAATGTATCTATTTCTTCTCATTGTTAAGTGTAGTTAAACGAAAAGTCTGCAGACTAAAAACAACTCGGAGGAGTAGAAAACTTAAATTAGGCCACTAGAGATTCAAGCGAGTCTTACAAAAAATGTAATGAAATAGAAACGGAAGCTGTGAGAGAAATGATTGGACCTCAATTGGGGATCAAGCGTCGTGAGATGAAATAATAAAATAAATAAGACTTTTTCTTTTTGCTATAGGTATGTAAGTGTTAACAATATTTAAAAGTTTTCCAATATATATAATATATTAATATAAACTATCCTTCTATGAAACAGATATTAATAGAGATAATAAAAATTAAGATGAATCACTTTGAAAAATTTACAACACAAATCTATCGGAAAAATATAGTCACCACCGGTACTCAAAACTGGGACTAAAGCGTTATACTGACGGTGTACAGTTTTAACCAATTTAGTTATAGTGACACTATATATCCAAAAGAAAAGTCTCCAAAACAACAATATCAATTATCTCTAGAATTTAAATTGGGCATTGCTAGGTAGCCTCACATTTATTCAGATTGAACTTAATAGATTCCCCAATGAGTGAGTGTGGTGCCAAGGAGGAAACCCTAAACCATATCTATTCTGCCTGTCCATTGCGGATCACAGGTTTTTTTACAGTAATCTCATAAATGGTAATTTTCTACTCCCGGTTAACTTGTGTCATCTTCTTTCCCTTAACTCGCCACATCTAATCTATATAATTGCAAATTTCTTGAATGACAATGGTATTGACTTTTAATATAATATTTCCTATTTTATATTATTATTGTACTATTTTCTATAAAATAAAATTGTAACTTGATTAATGGCACAAATCACTCTAGAAAGGCGGATTGCCTATTTAAAAGAAGAAGAAGACACTATATAATGTCGTCAGATTCTATTTATATATCATACCCTTAGAACAATAAGATATCATCTGAAATAGTGAGCTTTCAAGATTTAAATAAAAAAAATTCAATTTCTTCAGCTGAATTTGTTTTATCACCCATGAGGTGAAATTTTTACAAAATTTATTACCAAAGTATTGAAGTACATTGACTTCGGGCACATTATATAATATAACTAATACATTTTTTTTGAACAATTAATCTAAAAAAGATTAGAAGTGCTACTTAAGTATGAATTTGTTTTCTTGTTATGTCTGAACAATTAATAAATTTGACAAGTTTGTAACACATCAAATACCAAATAAAAAATTAAATGTTCTCATAATTTTGATGCAATAAAGTCAATATTATCTTATTAGTGAGACATCTATGTCTTTAGATTGGAAGTGATCATCTTTTTTAATTTTACCTAATATTTTTCAAATGCCTTCGAATTCTGATTTATCTAATTTGGTTTAAATATCATGGAATAAGTTTCTGAAAAATCGTTAATTCACAAATAAAATGAAATTTCATTCAAAATTAATATATTTATTAACTAACACGCATGGATACGAAAGAGGATATAATGTCACATTATTCTGTCCTAGTACACTACTCTTGCCACGCACATAAAAGTAAAGTTTGATTACTGTTAAAACTATAAAGCTTTATTTATTTCTTATTTTAAACAGGCAATCCACCCTTATTATTTATTTAATTGTAAATATATAATATCATGTAAAAAATATATCTGGACTGTGCCCACTAGATAAATTCAGTGTCGAGACGGGTATAGTTTACAAGCAATTATACAATGAATTAGTATTACAAGTAGTAGATAGAATTAACATTTATTTCTTTATATATATAGGTGTATATGAAAAACAATTTTAAAGTAGACTTTCAAATAAATTATAAGGTATTAGTCAATATATTTGGGCGAGTGCACCAATACTGGCTCTACCCATATTACGAATCCAAGTTTTATATATATTTTTGTATTAGATATAAATAAGTTATAATATAATTTAATAAAGTAGATTACACAAAATATAAGAAATACATTAATAATCAAAAATCTATTATCTATTAAAGTAAAAAAAAAACATAATCAACACGATAAAAAGAAATGCGTTTAAAATACATTCCTTAAAAAAACACGTTATTCATCATTTACGTATATTGTAAGGTGTCTCATAAATACGTAATGAGTGCACGAAATGAAACATTATTTAATTAACTCTTCGCAACGTTGGCTCAGATTTTATTCTTGTATTATTAAAATCAAATATAAAATACAATATCATAAAACTACCTAATTTGAAAATAATGAAGAAAATTATTTTCCCAGAAAAGTGTAGAATATTATTCAAAAATAGACTGCACGAAATCCATTGAGAAAAATAGCGCAGCGAAGCAATTTTAATTATCCCCATAGTATTTTATGAATGAACGTAGATATAATTAATTACTTTTAAAGAAGATTTCGTTCTTTTGTGTTTGAATCGAGAAAAAATATTGAAGAATATTGAACGCTCAGTAGCTTCGACAAAATGAAAATTTGATTTTAGATTCCGATGATTTTTGGGCGTTTTGGCAAATTGGAAATATTTCGTCTGTTTAATTTTTATCACTAGACTTTTTTTTCTAAAGTACGACTTATTTTTGAAATTACTCATCATGAGGTATAAAATTGTATATTTTTAGGGCTTTACAATCGATGTCGGCCGATCTACTCTTGATTTAAATACATATTTCAAAATCTTACGTATGAATACTAGAGGCTTTTGCTTGGATAAATAATAAATATTAGGAAAAATGTTAATAAAGACTTACTTAAATATTATAAATAATCAAATTAATTTTGTAAATAGCCTGTTTCCATTGTAGTTACTCTGTGCCTTCTTAATTTGTAACCACGCCCCCCCCCATTATTAACAAATTTACCTTTCTATAATTGTAAATTATTTTGAGTAAATTTCTTGTCCTGAGGAGGGGAACATACTTCCGAACATGTAGATTTTTTAAAATAAAAAATAATCGTGGTAAAAAAAAATGTTTTTTTATAAGTATTTAAAACTGAATGTCTATTTTTCATACAATTCCACACCCCTTGACTAATTTATGTAAAATTTTGTGTAATTACTCTTTAAGACACTGCGTAAAATATAGACATCCCTCCTCCCCTAACTCACTTCATCCCTTCCAACAATGGAGATGTATATTATATTGAACGCCATTCTCTAGGAATCTGATGAAAATATGGACATCCCTCTTCACGCATAAAACATTGACAACCCACCCCCCCTGACCGTTCTACCATTATCCACGATATAAGAATTTATTATATTGAACGCCACCTAATTTTGTTTAGTTACACTTTAGGATCCTTAGTAAAATATAGACATCCTCCTACTCATCCGGATATCACATTTTTCCTCTGGCCGGGATTTTTTTGCATATTTCTTTGTGTCTACGCATACAGTGGCACTCCACTCCCACTTCTCCTTAAACTATTATTTAAATTATAAGTAAATTTTAATCCTGAGCAACGTCGGGTAGGGATCGCTACAATAATATAAAGTACACAATCATTTACTTAAAGACCCATTTTAATAGATCATTAAAATAACGGTCGAAGAATTTAAGATTTTTGTTAAGACTACCCTTTACAAGATTGTTACAGTACTTAAATTAAAATACTAGACAATAAAATGATTAAATTGCCACTTTTTAAGATGTCTTAATGTTTTATTGCTCACAATAATATTATTATAGATACTACTCAGTTGTAGAAATCGATTTAAATAAAAGGATTGCAGGGGTTGTGGTTGTTTAATATGATTGACTCGTGATTGTGTCAGAAGGTTTTGTTGATGTGAGACTGAAGCCCTTAGTCTCACGCGTGTTAATGTATGTCACAGTGTAGGGTGATTGTTGTTGTAACTAGAGCAAGGTATAAAAATGAAAGAGCACTTACAAAGGTTGTTGTTTACTGATGGATGAATTACGCAGAGGCGGTATACAGTTAAATACGCGTATGTAGTTAAACACTGGAGTGGTTCGTTTGAGATGTCACTGAAATGAAGGCCTGCGAAGAAGTCGTCGCTATCCGTCACGATGTATTTTGTCTATTGATTTGTTGCTTGGGTTTTGGCCCTATATGATTGATAAGTGAGTACCTACACGGCCATGTATGTGGGACGCCACAGGATCATTACTTTCCAACTTCATTTAATATTTATCGTTTCTATTAAAATATTTTTTGTCATATATTATATAAAACGCTTCGCGATCATATTGAAAGTATTAAAAAAATAAAGGAAAATGGTCTACACTATACAACTTAATTGATTTAATCAAAAATATGAAATAATATTCTTAAAATGATATAAATAAGAACGTAACCTACCGTTTTCGCGACACACGTGCCACATGTCGACAGATTATAACTCCCTTTATCTCACAGTAGACTATTACTGAATTAGAACATATACCTAGGACCCATGGCAGACAGGACAGATAAGAATCTCGCTGCCTTGTTATTGTTATGTTGAATATTATTGTTGTTATATTGATTAATATTGTTGTTATTTTAATTATTATTGTTGTCAAATTGTTGCTATTAAATAATCCAATAGAGCTGAACACGGTTTATATTGTCATGGATAAATATTACGTAATCTTAACCGGCTTATTTTTTGACAGATAACAGATATTTATATACTTGACAGGAAGAATATTTAACAATGACATTTGTGAAGCTGTAGACTGCGAGTTGATTATCATTAAATAGCCCTTTTTTGAAATGGATATCAATAAGCAGACAATACATAATATTATTTTTAATTTGTTAACTTTGTTTTACTAACCACTTAATAAATGAATATATATCTACAGGTTTCGAAAAATATCATTTTCTTCTTCAGGATGTTAAAAACTAATTAAAAATCATATGTTATTGTTTCTTTAACAGAATCTATTTTTCAAAAACTTTATTATTAAAAAAGTTAATAATTATTTATTGTTTTTTAAAAATAGATTCTGTTAACGAAACAATAATAAATGTTTTTGATTAGTTGACATCATGAAGAAGACATATTATTATTATATTTTTCAAAACCGGTAGATATATTTTAATTAATTAAGTGGTTAATAAAACAAAGTAAACAAAATAAAAATAATCGATTTTAACCACAAAGTTAATTTTGCCTATCTTAAAAATAATAAATAATATTTTGCTTTATTTGGGAGAATAATCCATTTATATACAGGCCTATTCTCAAAATTGCAATATTGAATTGAAGGTGATTGTTACACCAACCCTCAAAAATAGACATATAGTTTTGACAGATTATGGTACGTTTATCTCCCTCACTCCCTCACTCTCTCTCCCTCTCTCTCATTAAAATATAACACTATATTGCAATTTTGAGAATAGGTCTGATAGAATGTAATAGACCTACTCCACAATATTTTATGTATCGATACCTGACCAAATTATGAGTCGAAAATGTTCAAGGAATATATTATATACCTAATCTCAACCATGTCAGAGATATAAGCATTTCAAAAAAAATGTAATTATGCGATTATTTTGATTAGTTAAAATATTTTATTAATTACAAATTATATATTGACAAAATAAAATTGATTATTAATATTTTCCGTAACGGTGCAAAGCTTACACACGTCTGTTGAATATTTTCGACTCGTAATTTAGTCAGGTATCCACCCATAAAATATTGTGAACTAGGTCTGTTACATATATTGTATTGAAGATATGTGACTTTTCCAGCGCTAATATAGACTAATCATCTGGTCGTGAAAAGCTGGATCCCTGACCAGAGAATAGCAACGACCACGGAAAAGCTACAGATAAAATAATAACCTTGACTGAAATACAATATTTATATTTTGTTTATACCTGTATATGTGTATGTGTGAACTTTTTTTTGCTTTTCTTTTCATAACGTACCTAAATATTATTTTTTAATTTAAATGTATCCTATTTATATGTACTATCTTTATGGCATAAACGAATTTTTATTTATAAATTCTACCTCAACAAAAAATTTTTTTATCGATGTTTATCGCAGTTCTTCGTTAATGTGTTAGATTAGGGACCAAGCCACCGCTGTAAAATGAATGAAGACATTATTTTATTTGTGAATGCATGAAAATACCCAATTTTTTTCTTAAATATATTAATATTACAGAAGACGAATTTTGATCTTAATATTTAATACATAAAATCGCGTGTAACTTAATTTATTACATCTTATTTTAATTTTATTAAGGGATTTTGACAGTGTACACGTAATGGAACTAACATAATAAATATTTAACATGTGATACTATTTATGAAAATCCGCAGAAATGTTTAGGTACATAATAAAGCAGAAGATAAAGAATAAGAAAAAAGGTGGGAGAAAAGTTGGAGAGGTTGCAACTATTATTGTGGTAAAGGTAGAGCAAGATGTGTTTGTAGGTAGAATGATTGGTTAAAATTGAGATTGTTGTGGTTGATAAAAAAAAAACTCTCTAAGCGTAGTAAGGCTAATGTTGAAAAAGTCAATTTATGTTAATTTCTCATCATTCTTATAATTCATACAATACGTATACAGGTGGTTCCCTTTTCCATTTTGCATTAAAGCCCAATTTTAGTTTTGCTACGCCACTGACACTAACGTTCGATTACCGAACAAGCGTTAGAATAAGAGGAAAGCAAATAAAACAATACACCAATTACAAGAGTTTATGATCTATGTAATATATAATAGGTTTGTGTTTGAATCATAAAGAAATTATAAAAAAACTCCAAAACATAATTAAATTATACTTTTTTATATAAAAACTTGTCTCAATTTGTCTTCACTAATGAAAACAGATTGAGAATGGGAAAATAATTACTCTCGTAAAAAAAACGCCAGCATTTGAATTTGACGTCTTATCGATAATTATCCAAAAGCTACCACCGTACCGAAGTAAATCTCCCCGGGGCGCTTGGGGCGATTAACTACCCTTTCTTTCCCAAAACCCATTTAGTGCCACTTAAGTCACCCCCACCTCCCCCCGTTTCCCCTTCTTCTTCGTCACGGAAATTAAACCACACTTTCCTCGCTAACACTAGAATGTTCGTAGCCCACTTAATCAGGAAATAATAAAAGTACCAAAAATACATTATTATTATTATTATTATTATTATTATTGTAAACTTCCGTTAATTCATATTTTTATCTATGTACAATAGAGTGACGAATGATGAAATTAAGAGCAAATCAACTCGTATTTCTATACTGTATTAACAATTAATTGATCTAAGTAGAGTCGCAGTTATGCGGGATGTTATTGGGTGTGCTCTTCGGCGAAAAATTGTAATTTATTCAACATTACAGCGAAATTTGCAACCAGGCGATAAAATTCTTAGGATTTGTGTTAAGGACAGCCAAAAACTTGAACTCGCTCCGCTCTCTAACAACTTTAACAAATATATATATATTGTAAGAAGTTTGCTGAAATTTAACTCGACTCTGTGGTCTCTCTACAATGGCTCGTACATTATAAAAATCGAAAGAGTGTAACATAAATTTATAAGATTTATCAATTTTAAATTACGTATTCCGATAGAAAATATAAGATACGATTATTTACGATTTAATGAGACTACTTCAAATGAAAAAAATTGCCTGGAGAAGAGATGTGAGTGATATAGTGTTTCTATATATAATTATCAATTATGTTGGACACAAATGGTTTCGTATAATGTACCAACTCAAACAAAACAACATGAGGTGTTCTTTGTAGGTTCCCATAAAAATAATTATGCAGTTAACTCGCCAATCGGCTTGGTAACAAATTGAATTTTTTTACAGGAGTATATCTGAATTGAAGAAATATTAGTACTTGAATTATTATTAATATTAAAATTATGTTATATTTAAACGATTATATTCATACTGTACTGTTATATTTAAATTAAATAAATTATTATTCTTATGTAGAAGCCCACAAGGGCGTCGATGGAAATAAATAAATACAAATTTAAAAAGGGGCGCTGAAAGGGTTTGGTCATACGAAACGTATGAGCGAGGAGAGGATGAAAAGAAAATATACGAGACGAATATTGATAGCAACAGGAGTTGAAGTCGTCTGCAAAATACTTGTGATCATTTATGGTAGTGAAAATATAACTTAACTGGTAATACACATTCACTGTAACATATACACATAATACATTTAATATGCAAGTCAAAAAATATTCACGATACAAAAAATACACAAGATAAGTAAACATACAAAATTCAAGATATTATTAGAAAATAAAGAAACAAACCAACTTTTAAAGCTAAGATAACAACTGGTCCTTTTAATCTTAAATACCTTCCAAGATTTTGTTTATTGGTATTCCACCTTCTGTCTACTATGCTGTGTGAAATTTTTATAACATCTTTATAACACTGCCTCACAGAAGTCAAATAGTTTTCACTGTAAAAGTTTATTATAACATTTGAAGTTTTTGACGTTCTAGAATCGGCTGAACCTCTCCTATTTGTACTAAAATTATTCCAATATGTCTCAAAATTATCACATTTGTCATTGTAATTTATCATTAGAATGTCAGAATAAAAACTCAAATCGTTTTTCAAATTTACTTTTTTAGATTGTGATTCAATAACTGGATTCTCAAATTCAAAAAGGTCTATCACATATTTGTGGTAGGCTACCAGGTTTGTCGTGAACAGGCGTTTTAGGATTTGTGTTACGCAGAAGATTGAATTGTCCGAGTTTAAAGACAGCAGACGTTCGATATGGAAAAGGATCTCTTCAGCTACCATGCCTGCTTCCTTATCCGACATGTATTCTAATTACATGGCGTCACACTTGAGTGTTGTAGACACAAATTTAAGGAATACACTATTACTGGAATCCAATGTTACCTGTATGAAGGAAAAAAATCTGTGTGGTTATAAAAAACATATATTTTCTTATTAACCTTTACCATACCGTGATAGAAAATATTCGTAAACACCCATGCTGTCAACTCATGTTACCGTTAAGTATTTAAATTTTAATGAGAAAAAATACTTTTACGAGTTTAAATGGCTTAAAAATAGTTAGTGTCATGCATTTTCTCTAAATATCAAGCATTAAAAGTGAAAAAAAAAATTAAAGTATATAAATATTATGTATTCTAGTTCTATATAATACGACATTCCTTCTTATTATTCTTCATTTAAGTAATGAGAAGGATATATAATTATATTAATATATTTGTTATTCTTTTCACTGTGAAACTAATATTTAATCTTTTTATGTCTTACTGCAAATTCTATTTCTTCCATCGTAGCAATTTTAAATGGGATTGATTTGAAAGAAAATTACTTTTACATAATTAGTTATAAAGTGAATTCTACAAATCACTAGTCTATTCTAAGCGTAAATTACTTTTTTAATATTAATTTTGAGCGTATTTACGGAAATATACATGTTTAATTGGGGCGGTAGACCGGTGTTACAGCATGGTTAGGGAAGGGTTAAACACAATTCAAAAAAATGAAAAAGTAAGTTTGAATATCAGTTTTAAATATTGTACATTACAATATTAATAAGCTAGAAAATAGTTATAGAAAATATTCCAGAGAGTTTCAAATGTATGAGAATATATATGAAAAATAATGAGGCAAAAACAAGACATGAATAATTTTTAATTATTTTGAAAAGTGGAAAAAAATTGACGTCGAAATCAGATGTATGCACTAAAAATGTTTTAGGTACTTTTCGCAAAAACATCATTAACTAAGGCAAATGCTTTTAGGAGTGAAATAAATGTGAACACATTGAACATTTAAAAATTTTTTTTTTGGCAATATCATTTTTGAGATGGCAATACACACATTTTTTTTGTGTTATTACATTTGGCCCCCTCCAATAAATAGTAAGTCATATATGATTTATATTAACTTCCGCTACTTATTTTACCAAAATAACTGATACAGTAGAAGTGAACGTTACGTTAGTATAAATGACAGTTAAATATTATTATTTTTTTTGAGAAATTAACAGTAAAATAATAATAACTGACATAATATATATTTAAAAATAAGACCAATGAAGTTTCTTCGGAATTGAACAAAGATAAGTATCATACGAAATAAGAAATAGTACATAAAAATAAACACAATAAACTAAAGAATAGTACATATTAACAAACTGACAAACAAAAAGTGTTTTAAATATGAATTTAATATATTATTTAGAAAGATATACATATAAAATCATTTTTACCGAAAAATATTGTTGTGCCACCGGGATTCAAACCTGGATCTCTTTCCAAACCGGGGAAGGTGCATTATCCAACTATGCTACAGCGACGATATTTTTAGCGACAAATTTCGAACCTATATGATACCTTTTTGATATTAATACATTTAATCGTTTCATTATTTGAAAGAGCCATCTACCTTATTTTTATGGAAATTCATCTTTAAAATATCACAGACCTATGTTCTGAATAATTACAACTTCACAATAAGAATGTGTTCTCTTAATAAAAAGTGTTTTAACACTAAAATAAAAATAGTGTATATTAAAAAAACTGATAAACAATATCAAAAGTGATTAGGTAGTTTGAAGTGACGTAATTGTTTAAATTATTAAAAAATGATTATATATTACATCAGTATAGAAAGTAAGTGAGTAGGTAACCAGATTTTTTCTGTATAAAATATTGTTTTTTAATTAAATCGTCACGCGACTCTATTTTTTTTTCAAAATCATTTTTCTATCCCGAGTCCATAAAATAGGTTATATTAAACTGCTGTAACACGAATACTTTGCATTTCTTCAATTACCGAGTACGCCAGTCAAGAGTTGAAGTGACGACTTCATACGGAAGGTAATAGTATAGAAATAAAATATTTCAAACGCAATACGTAACTCGGTACTCTCCTAGTTGGAATATGTTAAAAGTTGAAATATGTTTTTTGAACGGTAGGGTGTTAAATTGGATAAAAAGTTTTACATGAAATATTTTTTTTAATCATGATGTTTTCTTTGAAATTCAATTTAAACTTTTTGTGGTGCTTGCTCGTGTGGCTATGTGCCTTGGGAAGGTTACGTTAAAATATATTTAATTCATTAAGTCTTGTGATTTCTACGAGTGTAGCATTCTCTTGTGACGGAATGTCGGTAGGATCATCAGCCAGACAAACGGCCGGTAGAGGTCCATCATTTGCTCCAACTTTGTACGTTACTTTCCGCCTTGTTTTAACACTTACACAATCTGTAAATACCTCATTTGAATACTTTTTTCTCTGCTCACACTTCACCACTATCCAAATACCTTTGATTTTTCACACGATAGTGGTCGCACATGAGGTAGTGGAGTCATTTAAAAAATATTATTTAAAAAATATCGATTACAAAACTGAAAGAATTTTTTCGATATCTTGAAATATGGCAGAGTTACAAATATTCAAAGTTGCGTATTTTGAAAACGATCGGTTTGTACCATTTTATCGTATCACATCACATATTTCAAGTCAACAAGTCGATACTCGACACTAGCGGGTGAATATTGACGTAGTGATGTCAAATCTCTCATACGTAGTCTCCTGGTTTTAACACCTTAATATGATGCAAGAGGCGCGTATGGAGTATCCATAGACGGGCGTACCTATATATCAGAGCCTTGGACACTTTGAAAGTATTGCACTCCGTTACTATGACGATGATTTTGGAGACTCCTGTGGCCCATGAAATATAATCGCCAAGACGATAAACTGGCTAAATAGTGAAGTCTTTTAGTGCTCCAATTTTCGAAAATGCTTTCTTACTAGCATGAAAATGAACCGAAAAAGTAGGGTGGTCGTAAATCATAATAGTACCCTAGTCAAATTAAACGTGGTAAAATACCATATATTAATACAGGGTGAATATTATGTTCCAGGTCGATTTTGTTTGTCAGTTGGCATTTAGTAGTAGTAGAAAGTGGTGGATTACAATTTATTACGAAGCATGTAACGTGTTGATGTTATTAAAACATTAAAACAAACACAAACCTGACTTTAAAAAAAAATCATCACGATGTCTGCAAAACATGTGGTTTCAATAAGATGGTGCCCCTCATACACCTATACCCTGTACATAAAAAGTTAAGATCTTTATTATCATTCCAAAATATTTAGAGATGGAGGTGAATTAAATAAATATCAAGTGACAAGTGATAACAAGTGAACATGTTATTCAGAAAATTTTAGGGATTGATTGTGTATTGTGGGAGTTACTTGAATGGAGTGACTGATGTTTGTCGGTTATGAATATCAGAAAGACCCTAATCCTCCTTACATTCTTACGCGTGCGTATGAATGTTACTGAGCGTGCGTGTGAGTATAGGTGTTAATGTTGCGGCTAGAGCAGGTTGATGAAATGAAACATGCCTTCGAATCGGTTGGCGTTTATTGTCGAATGATGCACAAATAAATTTACACTGTTAATATTTGTAAAGGTTAAATTGCGAGTTAAAGTTTGTGACTGGTAAAGCTCACTCGAGGTAGTTCCGAGTATTGCATCCGAGGAGGTGGTCAGGGGAACAGTGTTCGCTTCAGCTAGCTTCTCCAACCGGTTGCGTCGCGATGTATCGTTGTTTAGATTTTCGGGCGGTACTAGGCGGCGAGGAATAGCTGTAAAGTGTCTGGTTTGATAGCCAGGTTTGTGAGGCGCGAGCCGGTCGTTTACAAAATCAACAAAAATATAATATTGAATTTATAAAGATTACTTTACACGTATATTACCTATCCCATAGACAAATATCGTAAGTCAAATAAATTATATTTTACAGGAAAGAAGAGCTGTTAGTTTTCGTTGGACCTTAATTTTTTATATTGGTAAATAGTGAATTGATACACTTATAGCCGCTAATTGAACTGTTTACTGCGGGAGATGGCGTTAATAACAAGCGATATCGTTGAAAGAATACTCTAGGGGCCGTTCGCAAAGAAGGGGTGAACTGACTTTAATACTGTTTTCATGAAACATGAGGCATTTTTAAAAACCATTATTAATTCTGAATAAAAAGTTTTTTTTTTATTATTACCAAGTAGTGAAGACATGTGAGATTTTTGGGTTAGAACCTAATACAGGGTAAATATCATGTTCCAGGCCGATGTTGTTTTTGAATAACTAGTAAATAAAACAAAAAATAATAATTTGGTTTTTATTATTTGTATTTTTATTTATTTGGTTTATTACAATTATGGATAAAATATAATTTTTGTAAAATTATTATTACAATGAATATCAAAATATGCTTCAATAATATTAATGTACAATAATTTATAACTAATAACAAACATATGCTTGTGTACAGAAGTGGAATGTATATCAATAAAAAATATTATTTGCAAGAACTTGTACGTAATAAAATAAAATAATAGCATTAGCGATATAAAAATATTACAAGTTTAGGGGTACATGTTTCTTTTTAAAGTGTTTTTAATAGCATTAATTAGTTATTTATTATTAATTATTTTCCTGATATTTTCGTGTAAGCTGTTAAAGAATTTTTTTACGAGGTGCATATAGTAGTATTCTGCAAATGATGTGTTGATTTTTGAGAATTAAAATACAAATTTAACCCTGATATGATTTTCAGTAATCAAATGATATTTATGATTTTCGTTTTACATTTGAAGAATATAATTTCTTTTAAATAGATCAAAAAATGTTTGTAATTAAATGACATCGGCCAAGTAGCCACGACACAAATGCATGCACTTTTAAACATATTTTTCATAACATTGTTTTGTAGCATCGGAATTATTGCTAGCGTATTGGCGTAGACTTTTCCTTACAAGAACCCTCACCGAAATAGTCGAGAGCCGTCAAATCGGATGATCGAGGAGATCAGTCGATATCACCACCTTTTGACATTATGTGGTAGGGAAAATTTTCTCACAAAATTTCAAGCGTAGTTAGGGCTGTGTGTGAGATGGCACCATCCTGTTAAAACCACACGACATGTGTTGATCCAATTCGGCTACCAAGAAGTTTTCTAACATATGACGATAGCGATCACCATTAATGGTTACAGCATTACCATTTGCATCGTGAAAAAAATAAACTTATAAATAAATAAACTCTGCGTAGGTGTATCAATTGAGGAATTTCAGTTCCCGAATAATGGCTGTTTGGTTTATGAATAAAACCCACCAAGTCAAAATGAGCTTCGTCGCTCATGATAATTTTTTTCCAAAAGGCTAATAATTATTTAGATAAAATGTTATAGTTTTCGCGGTCTATGAGAGCAAGTTTGTGTTGACAACTGTGCGGCATCGCCTTGTCACTATATGCGAAACATTAGTGTATAGTTGTTATTGCATTAAATAAATGCCAACCTGGCGGCGAATGAGAAGGAAGATGCTGAAAATCAACTACGCTCTACGATTACTAAATGCAAACTGACAAATGCTTGCCAAACCAAAATGGTAGTCAAACAAAATTATACTCATTAGCAAACATATCACAGCTGACATTGAAAGTATGTATTTATTTGTTGGAACAAATTTGGAGAAAATACAAAGTGTTGTATATCTAGGATGCAATATAAATGAAGGATGAGATCCTTCTGTTGAAATCAAATGTTCCATTGAGCAAGCTCGTGAAATCTTTATCCGCATAAAAAACATGTTCTGCAGACACTTTTTCAGCTTTATATTACGAATGCGAATGGTTTTCTTGGTATTATTTTATGCAATGGAAGCATAGATACATACCGAAGAAATGATAAGGCGACATGAAGCATTTAAGATGTGAATCTACAAAAGAATGCTAGAAATAAGGTAGATAAGAATAACGAATGAAGTTATGGTTCGGATGAATAGAGAAAAATGAGTATTTCAAATAATGAAAATATGAAAATTATGATGGCCACAGTGAACAAAGTTCTTTTAAATCTGATCTGCACTTTAAAATTGTGTTGAAAATATTGCCCTTTCTAAACACAATAATTAACATCTCTGTTTAAAGAAGTGCCCGTTAAAAGACTTACATTAAAATTATCAAAAAATTTAGTTTAAATATATATTTTTTATATATCATTATTTACAATTTTATAATGTAAATAAAAAGAATCATTAAAAAATAAATTGTCAATTTTACCGGCGTTACGCAAATAATGATTTAATAATTTCTGGATGTATTATCATAATATATTTCCTGCACGTGCGTGAACTTTACATTTTTTCATGATTGAGGCGCTAAAAATGTATGAATGTTAAAATGTACTTAGAAATATTTTGCGTGAAACATGCGTGATAAATAAATCATTTACTAATCCGACAGTTCACACCGACAGGAATGAAATATGTGATTTATTTTTCTCCACATGTTGACTGTCGTTTAAAATTTTCATCTGTCCATAATGTATGCTCGCTTCACGCTTTTATTATTTATCCCTCACGCAAAATATTCCTTTGAATTGTGTCTCAATTTTGAATTTCTCTCTTTACTTTTTTCTGTTTAAATCGACTGGCAATTAATTATCTCGACGTGGATTTTTCAAGTGAGACAGGCACAATTCAAACACAATTATATAAATTTATTATATAGATAATTACATAAATAAATGAATAAATTTTAACATTGAATGTACAATCACAAGCAGAAATTCAATCCAATAAAAATTTTATCTCAAAATTGACGCGGCACCCAAGTATAAGCACGTTATAATAATAATAATAATTATGTGTGTATATGTTTTTTTAAACCCGATTCGCCATAAAGATAATACATATTATGTTATACATTAAACGTTATGAAATAAATATAATGCTATGAAAAATAAAACCAAGTAAAATATTAATAAATAAAAAAATTAAAAAAGTTAATAAAAAGTAAGAAATTCACACATATATACACACTAAATAAAAATTATACTTGGGTGCCGCATCAATTCAGATTCTTGATTATTCGGAGGTTTCGTAAATGTTTTAAAAATAGTAATGCTTGTAATGTTAATCCCTAATTTTTAGCAGGAGCACGCAGGCGACAGCGCGTGAGAGTTTTGTACGTGGAAATTTAGTCGCAATGGATCATTTCACGGAGGAACAACGCGCGTTCTGCATAAAACAGTTAAATAAAAACAACGATTTTTGGTCATTGTTCTTATGTGATAGTACGTAGTATTTCATAAGCTTGTGACGCGCTTTTACCTTATCGGTCATAAAAAACCCTTTTCGGCAATATAACGAATTTTTTATTTTAAGGCTCAGTGATCACAATAAAATATTATTAAAACGACTGCTGAAATGTCATTTTCAAAATGAAAGATGATATTTGCGTGTGTAAAGTTGATAACGGTTCGAAAAAGTGAGTCAAAAGGAGATATATCATATTATTAAACAAAAGTATTGATAAAATATCCAACATATTTTTATTCGAAACTTATATTAAGTTTGTATATTCTCGATATTCATATACTTATTTAAGATACACACCAAAGAATATAAAAGTTCTGACGTATGACCCACATGTATAAAATAAAATAGGACACACGATATCTTTTTTGGGAACCGGAAGTAAAACAAATTTAAACATACTACAAAGGCAATAAAATAAATACTTTAAGAGTACATCAAAAAAAAAATGGTTTACAACTTGAACTGCCCGTCTCGAACTAAAACAGCTTGAAAAACATCATATCAATAACATTACAAAGTTTAAAACACTATAACTTATATACAAGATTACTAATATTGAGATAAAGGCGAAGAAATGGAGTTACACAAAACACACGAAAAATAAATACACAATACAATACGTTTCAAAAGTATCAAGAATTCCGGCTAGTATAATAAAAATAGGGTAAACGGAACTGCATTATTAATTAAAATAGATTTATATATGTATATATATTAAATAATATTTGTATATATTACGTGTATATATTAAATAACAATTTTTACTCTTTTGTGCTCGTCATAGCACTAGTTACAAAAATAAATATTTAAAAAAAAAAACGGAAGAGGAGGCATCCAATAGCGGCCAAATAAAACAGTTGAAAATGATGATGAGATATTTATTGTTTATTTAGAATAATTACATGTATTATCTTTTTACGAACACTACACACTGTTAAACTTACTTACTAACTTACCATCACGCAGTTTCCCCGCAGGAATAGACAGAGAGGATAGACCGCCACACTTTTCTGTCTTGACACACAATTCTCGCCTCATCTACATTCATACATCTTCTCATGCGAACTCGTCGATTATTGAGGCTTATAACAGAACCATACTCCAGTATCTGTAGCTGTTAAACAAATCATATAAATCAATTGTAATATATAATATAATAAGAAAAAATAATACAACCACCGGGAATTTATAATTACTCCATTGTGATAATGCCTAATTCTGATTTATAGGTACATTTTTTTTTCGTTGGAAATAACCTTTTATAAAATATATATTTTCAATTGATTGATTTTTTTTGTATACCTTTCTAAGTTATTGATCTAATATTTTTAAATACCAATTAAATGTATTAATTAGAAAGATATTCAATTTTATCAAAAAATATTGTTGTTGCTACCGGGATATATACCTGGATCTCTTTCAATCCGGGGAACGTGCATTAACTGGTTATGCTATAGCATTGACGATAAATTTTCTAATTCATATGTTGCACTTTTCAAATTAATTAATCCATCGTTCCATTATTTGAAAGCCATCTTCTTTATTTTTACGGAATCTCAAATACCTTTGAGTAGTCCGATAAGATACGCTAGATTTAACAATTCATTTTTATTAAATTTTAGACACAGTGATATAACTAGAACACATTCTTATTGTAGCGTTTTAATTATTCAGAATACAGGTCTGTTTTAAATGATATATTATATGTTTAAATTATCATGGCACCATATTTAGAAAAATCGCAACTATTCCATTAATTTAAAAAAAAAGCACTAAGTTACTCACTACTATAACACGGACAAAAGTCTACCAAAGTAGCCAGGACATAGCTGTATCTATCACAGGCGATACCAATTGCATCCAACATAAAAAATAAGAAATTTGTAAATATAATAATATATATTTTTCGGTAACATGTATTAATGTCTTATTATTCTGATGTAAAAAATGTATCAATAAGTCAATGAAGTTTATTTAGTCTTAATATGTGATTGTATTTAAAAATTAATATACTATATGCTTCCAAATACTGAAGTATTTAAAGAGAGCTTTTTATTTTAATTAAAACTTTCGTGTTATATTATCGATTTATATGGTACGGCTTTATAAATATATCCAATATGAAGTTGTCTCGGAAACTTCACATGTGACTTGTTGGGAAACTCGAGCCGAAGTAAAACCAACCGAAGGAAGTTGGATCGAAGTTTATCCTCATAATTTTACGATTCCCCGCAATGCTTAAGGCAAGGGTTAATAGATATCAGATATTCGAATCCAGAACAAATAACCGAGAGACTGACAAGCCGCCGATGGGTTCGCGGAACTTTGCCAGTAACACTGACATATAAAATGTTTTTTAAATGCTCTAAGTACTTTGTAGTTAGATATGAATCTTAAAATCTCAAAAGAATACCGTAATAATGGTATGATAGACTGCTCCCAGATTGTTGGTCTGCTTGACTTTCATGCACCGTTGAGATCATTGCGACATAATTCATTGTTCAATTACAGTGGTTCTGACATTACCACATTGCTAATGTTGAGATAAAGGCAAGGAAATGGAGTTACACAAAATATACGAAAAACAATACTTTTTAAAAGTATAATGAATTCCGGCTAGAATAATAAAAATAGGGTAAACGCGACTGAATTATTGATTAAAATAGATATTTTTAGTGACAAATATGCTGAGATGTGCACAGACGTGAAAAATATAATTATCTTGTTAGTCTGCTTGACTTTCACACAGCATTGAGATTATTGCGATACAATTCATTGTTCTATTACAGTGGTGATGTCAGAACACATGCATTAGCTGACTCCGCAGATAGTCCGCATTTATGCGGAGATAGTCTACATTTTTGCTGTAAATTTAACTCTTTATACTACATTATTAGATTTTTTGCATCTCAACTCAATGGTGACGGATAACTTGCTTTACTTTACATTTATTATTATTATTATTTTTTAATTTTGATTATGAAAAAACATCCTGATATTCTATAATTTTTTTTCTTTGTATATTACATTTCTGATAAAAAAAATTATTATTTTACAAAAATATGTTAATGCCTGAATAAGGCGTGAATAATAATCAATAAATTAATAGCGGGAATTTAACTCGGAATATTATATTGTTGGTGCACTCTACTTTACTAATAACGACATTGAAACCCTAATCATAACCGTTGTACTAATACCGAGACAATAACGGCAGGATACATTTTTTTTTAAAATCATTAGTGTTTTATCTTTTAATATTAACTAGTTTTAGAACTCCGTTGTTTCAGAGTTGTAATAAAAACTATTTCCTTAAGTTAATAGATATTAATTCATTTTAATGTAAATATTACGATTGCGTAACGTTTGTAAGATCTATACGAAGCCATTAATCATTTTCTGTCCAGTGTCAAGTTTCTTGGGTCAAGTGCGAGAAGGTAAGGGATGATCGAAATTACGTGGCTATTTTTAAAGTACAAAATTACGCATCCTCACTTAACAAGGACACAGGCTAACTGTCACTATCTTGTGCCAAAATTAAACAAAACTTTTGCACAAAGATTCTATTAGATTCTAGCACCAAAAATATACAACATTCTTAATGCAATCGTGAAAAATTGCAACCAAAGTCTAGCATATTTTTCACGAAAAGTGCAGTTTTGGCTCCTCAAAATGGGGAGAAGTTACGCCCAAGAACTTTTAAAGGTCCAAACTTGAGATTAAAACTGCTACAACTGTATATTGAATTACCTTATTGCATCTTGTTTTACTCTTAATATATTTTTTTTATATGCTATCTAATAATTTTTACGTTTTAATTTTATGTTATTTAATTGTATCTTGCTTTACTCTTTACATGTATCATATATTATATCTTATACATTAAACAATGCATTTACGTTAAGTTTTACAAAGTATTTACCTAATCTAATGACATCTTGTTTAACTCTTTATATATATATATATGAATATAATTTTGTACATTGATCATTGCACTTTGTTTACTACTATACCGGAAGAACACTGTCTGCTATAATACAGTCAAATACTAGTGTAGCAGGCAGGGTACCCAAATATATGTCTAACTTTGCTCAAATGTTTATCCGATTAAAATTTGTACTAAGAATCAAATAAATAAATAATTATTATTATTCAATTAGTTACAAATAACTATAAATAACAAATAATGTATTTTCTTTTCATTTTTTATCATTGATTCAATTTGTTAATTCTAATATCTCAAGTTGTCTAATCTAAAACCACCAGTATTTATATATAAAATATCTTCATATAAAATGCTAGTGGTTAGCTCCAAGTCAATTGTTAAATTCTAAAATACTGGTAGATATTCAATACCATTCACAATAAAATTTTAGTCATGTATAAGTGATCAAATTTTACAACTACATACGACTGATTAGATGAAGTTCATTGACCACCAGAAAATAAGGGTATATTTTTGGACTCGTTGTCAGACACTAAATATTTTTCTTATATTTTATTATATTTTCCATTAAAATATATTAAAAAATAGCTTTATATAATAGTATTCTTGGACGTATACAAATATTGCTAATATAATATACTGGTCAAAATAAGAAAATTGAAAAAAAATATTTTTCAGGCGCATTCTAGTATAATATGTTAAAAAACATTTTACGGATAAAGAATATTGTTTAAAATAATTTCAAAAAAATTTGATTCTCATAGTTATGAAAAAGGGAAAAATGAATTATGAAATTTGATCCATAGATGGCGATGGTGTAGTGGTACTCGAAGCGAGTCCACATATTAACATATATTCAACTTTCAAAAATTTGATAAATGTGGAGATGGAGGGGTGAGATTTGGTGAATATTATATTTATATTAAGTGTTCACTCAAGCCAGCCGAAGACAGGTTGTAAGTCCTATAATTAATCCATACCTCCATATATTTACCATTAAAATATAATAAAACATGGCTTTGTCTCTTTGAGATATCTGATATTTGTTTACTAAATATTATCAGGGCTATATAATTTTTTTAAAGATAAAAGTTATATGTTTATTTATAAATATTATTTAAAAAAAATTAAGTGCTTGTGTTTCATTTCCTAAATAAACCCATGTTCATATTACTACCCCACCAAATTATTGATCTCCGATTCGCCTACGGGTTGGCGTCCGGGATGGACACTAGGGGCGCTGAGGGTCGGAGCTCGGGGGCGGTGGGAGATGGTTTGTGGTTCAGAGGAAGTGAAGGAAGTCTGTTCAAGACCTCTGTTAATTTCCTGTGGACAAACGTCGACTACTCAAATGCCCAGCGTGCCATGTAAGACAATTAAATGCAAATGTATGATGGACAGATGAATACTAGAAGTGATTATATTTTTATAGCCTTGTCTCACCTAATAACTTAGTCGCTTTATATATTATTTCTTTATCGTGTGACATTTTTTTGTATATTCCTATAGCCAATCAATCAAAATATCAAAAATTCAATTTAGTTCTTCAAAAATGTACCAGAAGAATTATGTAGTGAAAACATATTTTATTAAGAACACATTATTATTGTGAAGTTGTAATTATTCAGAACATAGGTCTGTGATATTTTTTTAATAACAAATTAATTAGAAAGACATATAAAATCAATTTTATCAAAAATATTGTTGTTGCGCCACCGGGATTCGAACCTGGATCTCTTTCCAAAGCGGGGAAGGTGCATTAACCGATTATGTTATACCAATACAGTGCATTGACGATAAATTTATTTTCGAACTTATATATTACACTTTTCAATTATGTTAATTAATACAATCTTAACTAATTAATAAATACATTCAATGTTATATTATTTGAATGCCATCTTCTTTATCTTTAGGTTCAAATCACGGTTCACAACTAAATATAAATAAATTTAAAAAGTCACGAATTACGATATTTCCAGATATTTAATCGCTGATAGTGGGTGTGATTCAGATATCAGTGATTAACTCACGATTCGTTATTTTGAGTTTATCACTATATTATAACATGTTCTCACTTCATCTAGTATACTTGATGGACAATTAGATTCAGATATTCTCGATTTTCTCCTTGGATAACAACGTGGTCATACGAAATATCCGTGCTTCGTTTGACTCCAGGATAGTGGAGCTAAACATGGACACTGCGTCAAAAAAAGTGACTTTTGAGAACAGATACAACTTTAGGAAAACAAAATATTATTAATAAAATAATTTGTGAAAGCGTTGGATAAAAATAGCTCGTATTTTTAATATTTATATAAAAAAAACACTGAAAATAGCACAGAAAAGTTAAAAACTGAGATTTTTGATGGATCAGAGAGCTCATAAATAATTAGTCATTCATAAATTCTATAAATGACATTGAATCTTCTACCTGGTCACCAGTTGCAGTGATAAATATTTTTTTCGGGTAACAAAGTCGAAAATTATGCCCACAGTGAAACACTCGGGTGCAATGTGAGTATTAAGGTTCGTTACCTTCACAGCCATTTAGATAGCTTTCCAGATAATCTCGGTGACTTAAGAGAAGAGCAAGGAGAACGAATTCATCAAGATTATGAAAGAAAGATACCAAAGAAGTTGGGATGTCCACATGATGGCAGATGCTGGAGCCTTCAACGGAACTGTCTTGCTAAACCACTCTCCAGAAAAAGTTATGGAAGAAAGTTTATAAATTCGTGAATAACATTTCCGTAATATTTATTGTATCTATCTCTTTTCTCTTAAATATTTTTCAATGTGTTTTGTATGTTATAAAAATTTATTACATATAACACTTATGGTATATAATAATATTGAACATATATAGTGTATTTTGTGTTTATGGGTATGTACAATAATACTTTTTTCGGAATGTTTGATTGTTATTAATAATAAATATAAGTATATAATTGATAGAATCGGCGTTAACTTTGTAGAGTTTAATAATAATAGATTGATATAAATAAAACAATATTATAACTCTACTTGAGTTTATTAGCACTACTCGAGTTTCGAGAGAAACGGTAACTCTCATAGACAAGTGAAGTATTAAACTAATTACACATAAATATAGAAGACAAGGCTTAGGTGGTAGACTAATTAAGGACTGACAGATGGAGGGAAAGGGAGCGGAATTTTCGGTGGAAGGTGTACGGGTGGGTGGTTGTAACGGGAATATTGAGAGTACAAATATTATATTGTTTAACATATAAATACCAGAGTTCAAATTCCTTTTTATTTATAAAGTTTCAAAATTATTCATTCTATTACCTTTATGCGTGACGGGATCGAGAAGTTTAACGGTACACGAATGAAAGGAAAGATTATTTACTTTTTAGAGTTCATTGAGTAAATAAAAATGATTTTATATTTTTTTATTACACAACAAATTTCGAGACGCATTTTTTAAGTAAGTACTGGATTTATTTTATAGAAACAAAACATCATTTTTACAACACTTTACTTTCTTCAGACGCTACACACCTTAAACTACTTCTAAACATAGTCGCCACCATTATTAACGCATCTGTCATAACAAAGCACCAATTTTTGTATACCTACGTCATAGAACGATGCCGCCTGGGATGAAAACCATGTCTGTATTCTGTTTTTGAGTTCATCTTCGTCATCAAAACACTTGCCACCAAGGAACCGTTTCAGATGAAGGAATATATGGAAAACGCTTGGCGCCAAATCACCACAAAACAAAACACACTTACATTCAAGAAACGAATCACGGACCGTATCTCACAGTCAGCGGGCTGATCTATTGTCTTGAATATTTCAACCACTAACTACAAGATGGCCACACTGTGTGAATATCTATATCGTGGCATGTGGAAACCATTGCGCACGCACAACATCGCAACCACAGCGCTTTACCGGGAATATCTGGCAACGGTAACTACTTAAAAAACGCGTCTCGTATTTGACAAATGAACAATGACTAACAACATGTTTTAAGAGTAATAAACCAGTATACATAATAAGTTCATCTAATTTCAATTTTTCAACAAAGCAGTCAGTATGAATGAGCTATTTTTCAGTTAGTAATTCTCAGTTAACTCAAAAGATTAAAAACTTGCCGTAATTACACGAAACCTGCGCCATGGTGAAATTCATGATCGCTTGGAGTGTTTTTGAAGGCACTCCCATATAAAGCAAAAGTTATATGGCCTGCCAAAATGAGACAAGTTAAATATAAGAAGATGTATACATGTAAGTATACGAGAGATGAATCACTTTTAAGGAATTTTAGATTCTCGGAGGGAAATCTCCGGCCCGGGAACGATGATAAAATTTTTAAAAAAAGCTTAAAAATATTTTTTTCTATTTAGTTGCCTGTTAAATATTTCGAATACAAATTCTAAAATTTTGCATTTATAAGAAATTTTTAAATAAATTTGCTACATACTTCTAAATTAAACACTATAAACATTAGACGCCTGTATTTTCATCCTTATGGTATATAATATAGTAATTTGTATTCATTATTCATAGTTGAATCTGGGACATCTCGTTTTAAAAAAATATATACATTTGATGTTTAATTTTGATAATCCTTTTTTTAGATGTGTGATGAAATAATGTAAAAAATGAATTAAATATAGTAAAAAATAATAAATAAATTAATATTGTTTTTAATGAAAACACAATTTCTGTGATATTTTAAATACAAATGAAATTAAACAAACATAATCAATTTATCGAAAAAATATTTGGTTGCTACCGAAATTCGAACCTGGATCTCTTTCCCTGAATAGAAAGATGTCCAGGTTGGAATTGATTTTTTCTGTATATTTTTCTAAATGATTAATTTAATTTGTATTCATTACTATTTATTTTATCAGATCATGTCATTCTGTTTCATCTTGATATTTAATCTTCAAGATTGTAATAATTAAAAAATGTTTTTATTATTATATTGTAACTATAATATGTTAAATAACTACACCACTAGAAAAGTAATACATTTACGTTTTACGGACAATATTAATAACTAGGGGTTAATCCATCTAAGACGTAGGGTCTATCTTTTAAAATCTAATTGATTTATAATTGTATTTGATTACATATAGAATGAAACCTGCCTTAATACATTGTGATTAATAAAATAAGAAAATATATGAAACAAATATAAATACTTTTTAACCCTCCATAACTTTTTAACTTTGCCTTAATTTATTTAGATTTATATTTAAGAATACATTCATTGTATATTGGCCTACAACCTACAAACATTATCATTTCTGTATGTTATTACATTAACTATATCTCATTATAATATTAATATGCTTGTCTTTTATACAAAACATTGTAAAAATTTGTCCAGAAACTTTATTCTTATCTTATTCGGATTTTTAACGTGATCTAGACTTTTTATTAATTTTTTATTTCATTTAATTTCAATGAAAACGACAGTCTTATGAGTTTGATTTAAATTTTGAATCTTTACGTTATTTAATTTTAAAATATATATAATTAGACTAATAATAAAACATTACCCATTAAACTGGATTTAGATATCCCACTAATTGAAGTACCAAGAATTGCTCGGGCTTTACACAGAGTGAAGAGGCTTCGTTTTGAGGGATGGGGATAGTTTTTTTCGAAATCAGATGTACAGTTATTTTCCTTTTATTTTAAATGTCAAGTGTGCAAAATTTCATTAAGAAGTACCAAAATTTAGCTTTAAGGGGTGTAAAAGGGGTTGGTTTTTTTAAAAATCATGTAAACAGTGATCTTCCTCTTGTTTTTAAGGTAAAGTGTGCAAAATTTCACCAAGATCGGAAAAAAACAGTAGATTTGTATAAAAAACAAACTCATAGACACTCTTATTTATATATATATACTAGCTGAAGTTTCTGGCATAGCCCAGGGTTTACACCAAGTGAGGAGGCTTCATTAAGGCGGACGAGGGAAGTTTTTTTTTGATAATCAGATGTAGAGAGTAATTTTACTTTTATTTTGTTTCAAGGGGTGGGAATGAAAAATAGGGTTGGTTTTCAAAATCTCATGTAGACGATGACCTTTCTCTTGTTTTTAAGGTCAAGTGTGAAAAATTTCATTAAAATCAGTATAAAACTGTAGATTTATATAAAAAATAAACAAACTCACAAACCGACAGGCACTCTTATTTATATAGATAGATAGATGTTACTACAGTATACGGAAGCAATTTTAAAAATAAGGTGTCTTGTCAATGAAGCTTTGATTTTAAATTTATCAATGTTATTTAATGTGCATACGAAATGTCAGACCAGAGCTTGTAAATGTCACACGTCCATTCCGTTTTGGAGATGCGTTTCGCTAAACCTGTCACTAGCACCACTGTGCGAGGCAAACCTCAATAGCGTTCTCACACACACTTATACTACACCCTCATTACACATTCACCGCCTCATCAGCTATTTTAATGAATATAGAATGTCAGTGTCAGATGTCCTAACCTTACTGGAAATCATACACCTAGATTCTACCTATTAAACTTAGTAATTCATATAACTGCTATCCAGCTCATATTTTGCAGAGTGCAGTCGACGACAGTAAACACAATTAATAATGTATACTCTAATCTAATCTGTTTATATATTAGTACTAAAGGAATTTGTACCTCGCTTTATGGAGCTCTGCTTTACGGGGCTTGGAAAATTTTAAATCATCATAATTATTATTTTCGAAGTTGCATCGCTCCTACGGCGCAATGTTAACATCACGTGACTCAATTGTTGTTACGATTGTGATGTGCTCGTTGTTCATATTCTTAATACTGCATGTGCAGTTTATTTGCATACATATTTTGCGCACCTTGTATTTTGTGTAGGTATATTCAAATTTTACCATTTATTTACTACTTTACATATATCTGAATTAAACTGGGCAGAGTTTGCGGTTTTCATATGGAATATTTTTTTTTCTATGGCTTTCCAAGTTTAATGTGTCACAAGACTGTATTAAAAAAGCGTATTATGCGTAACATTTTATAGAAGGTTCATTATTGGGGGTGTAATACAAGGTGCCTAAAAGTTTTTTTCATAATAACAATTCTGTAGTAAAATAATGGATGGATTTAATAAAAAAAATGCATATTTTGCATTTAAGTACAGTCTCTGGAAATTTATTTATTAATAATTATATTTTATAAATGTGATTCGGTATTTCGCTGGTACTCTTCTAAACGGGAGGAAAAATTTCTAAAAACTGCTCGGCACATAGTCTCCATGATAGCTGGTATTTTTTCTCGGATATTTTCTTTTAATTGGTCCAGAGAGGGAGGATTGTTACTGCGTACCTTTGATTTAATGTAGGGACATAGGAACAAGTTCATTAGTGTCAAGTCGAGGCTATGTGGAGGCTAGTTTATGTCACCTCATCGTGATATCAGTTTTCCAAGAAAAAATTTACGAACAACTGGTAAGGACACGCTCCATAGCGACTGAATACTCAAGGACGCGGTTAAAAATCAGCATTCCCCCCGCCTCTCTCCTTCTCGTTGCGTTGGCGCAGCAAATGAACCAACACGAGGAAAACTTTTGGATCACATTGTATATACAAAGTTTATTTACAGCAACTAAGAAGAAATATTTCAACAAAACATAAAAACACCTGACTTAAAATACTATTCAGACAGTATTTGAAGAGACCGAAACAAAATACGGTGCTTGTTAGTCTAATGGTTAAGACACTCGTTCAGTGATCTGTTGGTTGGGGGGCTCGAGTCTCATCCCAAGAGACTAATAAGTTAGTCTTATTTTCATAACAAAAGCCTTTAACTTAATTTAAAAATATTAATGTGAATTTCTAAAATGTTTCAGTAAAGTTTGAATAAAATCTATAATTACCATGGTTACACGTGTGACGTACTTCTTTGGTCAGAGTGTAATTTTTGGGGTGAGCACAACCTAAGATGTTTGCGCAACAAAAATGCTATATCGCGGATTTTCTAGAAACTTTGTAACTTTTTTTTATGTATTCACTGCCCAAGGCTGACACAAAAGAATCGTGATAATAATAAAATTATTATTTTCCATTTGAATAACCCAACTTATAATAAAAAAAATTATCAGTCGGATTTCATAAATCAAATTAAATCACGAGTAATTAATTACGAGCCGTTCGGAAATCGAACGGAAATGGAATTTTAATAATTTTCGCGGAAAGAATACCAATCGTACCCACCCCTCGTTTCTTCGTGATTTTTACGAATAATCCAATAGCCAAATTCACGTTCTATAGCAATGATTGATCGAACACAATTTTTCATTGCTTACCTGTATTACGCAGTTATATTGGAGTAAACACGAAATCATTAAACGTGGAATAAATCAAGTATTAGTAAATGAACATATATTATTACGAATAATTTTACACGTAAATAATGTTATTTGCTTTGTATCTTATTCCTTCTACATACAATTCGTTTGACACGTTCATAAATAACTTTAGTGAATAAAGTTTTGAGTATTTCATTCAACATCAATATGAATCGGAACGGAAACAAATCTTATATAAAATTCCAAAAGTTAGAGAAAAAATATGTATTTTTCGCAGTCGATCTCTAATAGACCAATTAAGAATCGTAACTTCCCTGATGTTAAAAGTGTTTCGCCAGACTTTCCACTTATTTATTTATTTAATTAATTAATTTAATTTAACGCATTTATTATTAAATATGTTCCCTTCGGTCCTGGACAACAGTAAATCACACATAAATAATATAACTTTTCTCAATTATTACTACCATGGTACACGATCATGAATTACGTATTAATAAACTGAAGAAAAGCTGCCTGACACATTCTCAGCTATGAGAAATATGATCTTACAACACATAATGCAGGGAAAGATGAATGCAGCAGAAGCGTATGCAGAAATGTGGCCAGGATAGGATGAACAATAAAAGATTACTTATTATAGACGATGTTTATTGATGCTTGAAATACGGTTATGGATACAAGTACAAACAGTAAAAACTGTACAATGAGAAGCGTTGGTTTATGAACTCGTTTAGATGGCTGCCTCGATAGAGGTAATGCGCTAGGGCCGACTCCCTGGGCGGCTGCGGCGCGCTGTATTTTTGTCTGTTGGGAGTCAGTCAGGCCTATTCTCAAAATTGCAATATTGAAATGAAGGTGATTGTTACACCAATCCTCAAAAATAGTGTTATATTTGAATGAGAGAGAGGGAGAGAGAGTGAGGGAGTGAGGGAGATAAACGTACCATAATCTGTCAAAACTATCTGTCTATTTTTGAGGGTTGGTGTAACAATCACCTTCATTTCAATATTGCAATTTTGAGAATAGGCCTGAGTATCAGGCGTGTTTTTGAGATTGATGAGAGCCCCGTTCTGCACTCAGGTGCATGCAGGGTGCGTGCAAATTGTAGAGGCGATTCATCTTCACATAGCATTATCTCGTGGATATCATATAAGAATATAAATATTTCCATACTATGCTATGTTGTTTGAAACTTTTGAATTGACCCAATATTCAGAGTCTAGATTTCACCGAACGGATGAATTAAAATAATGCACTTCATAAATTCTCTTATTCTCTACACAATGTCATTTTTTTTTATTTATTTAAAATGTTGTATTTTAATACCTACCTCATTGGGCTTCGTCCTTGCTGAGGCAGGACAACATTTTTCATCGTTAATCAATAATCAGTAGATATACAGGGTGTAATAGACGATACGTGTAATACGAGTCAAAAATTAGCAAGGAATATTTGCAAATTCTGCACCGTTACGGAAAATATTATTGCTTGAAAATGTGCTTCAAAAAAAATATCTGGCCGCTCGAAATTCGATGACATTATTTTTTTTGTATTTAATATGTTATTTGGAATCAATTAAATATTTAAATTAATCATAATTAGGTTTTGTATTAAAAATGTTTATATCTCTGACATGGTTGAGATTAGGCACATATTCTTTGAACATTTTCGAGCCGTAATTTAGTCAGGTATCCACCCATAAAATATTGCGGACTAGGTGTATTACACCCTGTATAATATACCTAATATATACATTGTACATAGTTGGTTATAATCAGAAAAAATATAATTTAATAATAATAATTTTAAAAAAGATGGAAATAAAAATTGTAAACGATAAAAATAAAGAAGGAAATAAATGATTACACGTATGGATGAAATATACAGGTTGTATCGATTACAGAACGGCGTCCAAATTAGCACTGATTTCCGCGCTAATGATCGAGTAGGTAGTTTATCAAGTAAGTGTAAGGGATCTATATCGGGATTAGGAATATAATTTCTCAGACAGTGTATTTATAAATTGTGTCAAGAAGTAATGCTTTTATAATTGAAGGTTGATTTTAAATAAGCATTAATGCAAGTTCATTTTTAATGAGAATAAATAATACATGTTAAAATGTTACGATATTAATTTATTAACACATGTTTAATGATGGTGAATATATACACACACACACACACACAATCAGACTACTTTTGTATCATCTAGCGTATTTGAGTATAAACTCACACACAGACAATTTGCGGTCACCCGATATTTGGAATGTGATTTGGTTTTAAAGATAATATTTAATCTTTCGTACGCGGTGCAGTTTAATTTTTTTTTTCTAACACTATTCACAGTAATGCATTTCTGACGTGTAAAGCCATTTTTCATGTCTTGGGTTTTCTTGATATTCATTTAAACCCGATAGTTTTGCTTGCACTAGTCTTGAGTAGATGCTAGTTCTTCTGAAGAATGGAAAATTAGTATTTTATCATTTGGACCCCTCAGAATAACAAGGTTCCATCTGACAATGACACTGTTTTGAGATAATGAGCTCAAAAGTGTTGATTAAATTTCAACATATATTCATGTATATTTTGTTTTGAGTATGCAAATATGATCAGTTTTAAGGTCTTAACTTATTTGCAGTATTATCAATGACTTTTTTTTATGAACCCACCCTTTCCTGGGACCGGTTTAGAAGCTAGGGCTTCCTTGTCGGTCCCACTCATCAAAGCTAGTAAAAATATGCGACTTTAATTCAATTACATTTTTACAATTACAAAATGAAAAAAGAGAAGATATTCAATGTAGTTGTTAGCAATTAAGCGTCCCTTAAGTGCTGTATATTGATAAAAAAATCATATAACATAGATCCATAGAACATAGTTTTACATACAGATGGAAAATTAAGGTGCAATAGTTCAAGGCAGACACTCAGGGATCCATTCATAAAAAATACTCCCAAAAGAGGGACAGTGGACGAGACACAAAATGGATTGAGTCACACTTACATGGATAGATTAACGGAGTTGCAAAACACTCTTCATGCCTCGTATCAATGACCACTGTGAGATGAGGAAAATTAAAAGTTTAAAAAACATTGTAATTTAACAATAATGATCCATAAATTATAATAAATTACATGCAGTCGGAACTTTCAGCTCTTCCTATTTCTTTTAATATCCGTTAAATAGAGTCGGTATGTATGGAAAAAATAAAGAATAATGAATTTGGAACCCATTTCACGCAATGACTCAAATTAGTTGTTGTAACCTTGTTATTCTAAGGGGTCGATCTGTAAAACCTAACTGTAATGAATATACATCATTTAATGATCATAATCATATATGTAGATACCTTTGGACTCCCAATTTAGATTTATATAGAGTTAAGATTATGAGTGGTTTGAAAAAGTATTTAGAATTATGATTGATGTTTGTGTTGGCATGTTGTATATGAATTAGAAGGACACGCTAGCATATGAGTGGTGGGTGTCCCAATAATCACTCGCGTGTTCGTGATTCGTGTTGTGGTGGTGTTATAAAACGAAAAACTACTTACATTTGATACTTGGTTTATTGTTGAGTACAAATTACAAATTTAGATAAGTGTTTAAGCTGTACAATAAAAGGTCTTATACGAAGAGTTACAGAGACAGTTCTTTGGGATGTCTGTAAGATGGCGGTGAGAAAAGTGAAGCTGGCTGTATAGTCTTACAAATACTGGTCGCATTCTTATTGTTGCCTGGCGTCGGTACCGGGTATGATTATGGCTGTTAGGCGCTCCGTTTTACGCATCGGTATAAGCAAGGTGTATTCAGGGTCGTCGGCAGTAAGACGATAGACCTCTGGAGACTTAAAAATATAGTTTCTAGAGTGGCAGTGAACAGTTTTGGTGGAATCAGATGATATAGCTGGACTCCCTATCACTCCTATATACTCCCTAGTTGAACCCTTAGTGTGCTGTTTCTGAAGAATATCTGCCGGTAGTGGTGCAATGATGAAGAAAACCCCAAAGGATCCCACTCTATCTCGGATTCGTTTTGAGAGTTGTTTACTCTCGTTTCACTCTGAAAACCATCACGTGCAATATTTTACAAAATCTATATTTTAAAGTTAGAGCAGTTACTTAAGTTCCGGCAGTTAGTTACTTAAACCTTATGGCTTTCCTTCATGCAAATTTTTTTTTATTATTACAATTGGTCAATATTATAATTTTTTTTTTGTTACATTCAGTTATTAGTATCTTAATACCATCATAGGTTGGCTCCAGTATCATCGTACCAGAGCCATACCTGCACAATTTGACGTGAGACTCGTTATCACGTTAAATT
The DNA here is from genome assembly GCA_031772225.1 of Eubasilissa splendida. Taxonomy (NCBI): domain Eukaryota; kingdom Metazoa; phylum Arthropoda; class Insecta; order Trichoptera; family Phryganeidae; genus Eubasilissa; species Eubasilissa splendida. The sequence continues at coordinate 23,016,391 of CM062859.1, read as the reverse complement.
CAAAAGGCAGCCAGAGAGAATCTATAGAAATCATGCAACCCCAAAAAAGGAGGGTAGACGTTACATTATGTGTTGCAGTCACAGAACTCGGTTACAGTCCGTCAAAAATTCACCCTGTTCAGGTCAAAAGATGTGTAAGGGAGAGCCAGTGAAATGCTCCATTAGATCTCTCTAGCCACCGCTATTTCAGGTATCGTCCATCCCAGCAACCCCGAGTGGGAGATAAATTCCTAATAAATTCCCGGAAAAGTCTGAGATTCCTTTCATTTCTTAATAGATCATCGTTTCAGGGGATCCTATGCTATTTTTTCTAATCCCGAAATAATGATCTTCGTACGTGTATCATTCATAATCATACAGTCCTAGAGGATGTGCTCCAGCGTCTGCCTCATCACGGTTCACGGACAAGTTCGAAGTTCAAGTTGAAGAGTTTACTCATGAAATGCCTATGCCCCGAGATCAGCTGAATCTCGTAGTGGTCCAGCGCTGAAAAACTATCCTTACCTTTAATTTTCACCGCCACGAAAGGGAGAAAGGTGTGCGTCCATCTGCTCAGCGTGGCAGCGTCCTACCTTTCTTGCCATTTTCTCAATATCACTATTCGCATTTGAGTAACCAGAGCCTAAAATCGATCATCTAAGGGCCTGAGGTTCCAAAATGATCGATCGATTCATTACTTCAAGGTCACCGAGGAGGACGCCAGCCAAAACTAAATGTGCCATATTGGAGACGGTCCGATAGGATCTCGTCAGAGCCAGCAGGGGGATTCGCTAGCCTCGGATCAGATAATTCTGATACCTCAGCAGCGTACGTGATTTTCGCCACATACATAGCCAAGTATATTAGGCGCACCGCGGAAGTTTGTAGTCACCATTCTGCCAGGTGTAATTATCGTACTTGCATAAAGAGGCCCCTCGCTCGTTCTGAGGCGGCCTTAACGGGAGACAAATGGGAACCCGCCGGACCCAAAGTTACCCCAAGGTATTTCACACTATTTTCAAGCATCACACTTACATCATCGGATAGGGAATCAATCCCATAGGTTGTTTGTGTTAGTCTCGCTTCCTGTGAGGGAGTGTTTGTGGTATTCCCTGGTTGACCCTCTGTTCCCGTCTTCTGTGTGTTTGTGTCTCTTTAGTTCAGTTTTTCTATTGTTTTCGGTATATTTTACTATTTTTTTAATATTGATAATATTTTCTACTTGTATTATTTTCAATAAATATAGATATTTTATTCGGGGTTCTTCGAAACATAAGATAAGTTTTTGGTTGGGAGTAGTGCTTAGTTGCTTTTGTGCTGTGCTGCATTATACAGTCGCCTGTTTAGTGCAAAAAATACAAACCTGGCGGTGAATGAGTAGGACCGATATTGGAGCTTTCGCTCATAGAACGGTCATGGGTAAGTTGGTGGTTCCTCCTTTTATTAGACTCCCTATAGATTCTCGAATGATGGTGTTATATAATAGCAAGAGCCTAGAGCCATGTTGTTAAATTTATTTAATTTAAGAGTAATTGTTAGCACACTTCCCGGTATAGTAAAGGTTTCTGGTTCGAATCCCGGTGGCAACAAAATATTTTTTCGATAAATTGATTTTATCTGTATATATTTATAATTAATTCATTTGATGTCTGACTCAATGAAAATTACTTTTTCTAAGATAGTAAAAATCTGATCGAACCGGGCCAATCAACTGATTAATTATTTTATAAGTTATTTATTATTTATAAATATCTTGATAAAGTTTTTTAATATAAGCAGAGTATTTCCTAATAAAATGTATATTCCTTGGGTATATTTTTGTTGCGAAAAGAACCATAGATTATACATTTTTGAGGTTTTACATAAAATTTATTTGGAAAAAATCTTTTGACACCAATTCAATGAAACATCCTCCTCGTATTGTCATTATTTCAAGTAAAATGTTTTTAAAAAAAGCGAAACGGGAAAGGTGACCAGTACTATGACCTTTTTTTGGAAAAATACCATCTCCCGGGGAAAAAAAAGTAATATTTTTCCTTTGTAAGACCCTCATCACCTCCAGCGGACCCTGCTTACACGAAACACGTTTATTTTTTTGACCTCAGATGTTTGATCCGCACAAAACAAGACACGGCTCGCACAATTTTCGACACGGTACAACAAGAGTGAAAAATGCGTAGCGTATTTTCATCGCTGTCCTCGCTGATGATTGGCTCTTCTGACAAACGACCCTGCTGGAGTTTCTCCGGTCGCGCGGGAAGGTCGGGAGCTAAGTGAAAATTTTTGTACCGAGCACTCTGCGGGAAAATTATTCCGCGGAAAACCTTTTCAAATGAGAAGTGCCGCCTCGTGAAAATGAATGGGACCTTTAAAAATGAATGATCATTACCCCCACTTAAGAAAAAGGCTGAGGAAAGAATAAGACACATTTTATGACTACACACCCGACTAGGGATGTCAAAGGACTTATTGAATTTTAAATATAAGGGTGAAAAGAAAACGTACAGCCAGCTCAAGTGTGAAGCGAGTGCTTCATCGGTTGGGTCTTAAAATAATTTTTTACATACTGCTCACTTATTATTTTAAGAAGACAGTTTTTACTAACGGAGAAAGGCGAATGCGTTCAATATATAAAGGGTGATTCAAATTTAACTATTATTTGAATAACTTTTTGCATAATTAAAGTCTTATTTTATCAATAGCAGTACGGATATTGGCTGTAGGTAAGGTGAAACAGGGTAAGTGCGACATAAACATTGAACTGTTTTCAAATTTTATAATATTATGCCTATGACTTTGAATGATCATTATCCATTCTCTTTTCGTCTTTATAAATCGGAATGTAACCTTTTAGGATAGCGAGTATTTGAATATGTCCAAGAATACACAATCGCTGGATTTTCACCTCCAAGGAAATGTTATTAAATAGATAATATATATCTCATAGAGACGAAGCTATTTTTAATTAATGGAAAAAATATGGAAGTATGGGTTATTACACTATGGGTCTTCGGCTGACATAAGCGATCACTTTACCCCTGGAATTTTGTGGAATTATCGGGAGATAGATAAAGGATGGGACTTACTTGTAAATCTCTATGGAGCTGGTTCTAATTTGTCTCCCTGGATCCACCAATTCACTCGCGACGCAGAATTATGTAACAAAACACTTGTTGACACTCGCGTTAAAGGAATTCTTTGTTTATATTAGCGGGATTTAATTATAATTATTTTCTTAATTAATATAAGCGGTAGTAAAGCGGATTTACAGCGACGGTAGAGTACCGTGTTCGGCTCCAATGAGCGCAGCAGTCGTTCTGACGAAAATTAGACTGCAGAGATATCTTCTTTCTCACTCGTGCCTAGAGATAGGTTGGGAAGGAGAAAAGGAAGGATATCTTTTTGACAAGTTATCATAGTGTGCGTGTGTATGTGCGTGAGTACATTAAACGGCGCTAACAACCCCCATATATATCAAAATTCAAATAAAAATTAGATTCTCATTGTAACATGTATAGGTGTTTCATGGAAAATGAATATCAAATTTAGTCTACGATTCTACATGTACAACTATCAAAAATTCTATATATATAACTTTAAAAAATTTGATAGATATGCAGGTTGATTGGGTGGAATGGTAAACGTTACATTATGTAAAATAATCACTTAAGCCAGCCGAAGACAGGTCGTAAACCATGTAATTACGTATACTTCTATATTTCTCCATTAATAAAAAATAGCTTCGTCTCTATGAGATATCCATTATTTGTTTGCTATTTATAGCATTTTATGAAAATTAGACTCACCCAAAATTTGAGGTAAGAGCATCTAGTTGTATTATTTCTGACAAATTGTTAAAATAATGAAAATATATTTACTGCTTAATGACAATATGAATAAGTTATGTTGGTCCTTAACGACGGGTAAAACGTGCTGAATTCCAAAATAATCTAGCAAAATTTATTATATGGGAAAAATGTGACATTACGGAATTAGTTGAGAAAGTTTCTATACAAAAATATATGGTGTACCATACCAACCACTGAATATATGCACTTTTCCCACGGTGTAAAATTTATGGAGTAAGTGTATCTGGTCTTATAAATCGTAACCTGCGTAAATAATTACAACACTAATATACACATCACAAATTACAACTCATAATAAAGGTCAATAAAGGTCACCTTACATGGCGTCCCGGCACAAAAGATTATCGAGATATAGGAAAGATTGAAAAGGCATACACAACTCGCAAGTTGACATCAAACAACTGTCATAATTTGAAACGGTACTACAAGCAAACCAATGATTGGATTTACACCATCCCAGGACCGTCTCTTCAAATACTAATTATAAAATTGCGGCACTGGAATCCAATTTCTAACATAATTATGAGACTTAGATGCACTTACCCCGACTAACCTTAATTGGATTATTTCTGAAGTCTGAAGTATTTGTGTAGATCTTTTTATTCATATGATCCTAAAAAAGATACTATAGGAGTGAAATTGCATGATTTGGACGGTCGACTGATGTTCAGAAATGAGAAATTACGCGTCCAGGAAATTACTTATATAATAACTCGATTGTTTCCCAGCTTCCCTATCCCGCTGAAAATATAAATCATCTTAAAGCAAATTGCATTCCCACAAAATATTCACTATTTTTGTAGTGAATTTTTACGATTTAAATGCACTGCTTAATCGTTTATAAACTCATTTTCATTAATATAATAATGTTAAATATGACATTTCTATCCCTGAAAGATAAGAGATATAACGATTTTTGAAATAATGGTTGAGTTTGGATCACTCTAGTCAATATCAGGACTCACTCACTTTGCTATTGCTATATAGGTTATAACCTGATGATGTAGTTAACATGGCGAAATAGGCGAATAGGTAACGCATTTCCCTGGATAGGAAAAGTTTCGGGTTCGTAGCGATTTTTTTCATAATTGATTTTTTTAATAATAAATTATAGAGATAAGTTTCCACTATATTCTTGAACCCATTAACGGATATAATACGAACGAATCCGGAAAAATGTATATCCAGAAAAACTATCGGAATGTGAAGGGTGGGTACCGCCAGAATCGAGATGGCAGAACAAAAATGAAAATTGATTTAAGCCAAAGCCAATATGAGCGCGTGACTAGAAAATCAAAATAATATTTAGCCGGCCCTGGCAGTATTGATGGGGATGAAAAAAAAGCCCCCTTTACGAGCCAAAGTAGTCGAGATATATTATTTCAAACACTGCTCCACGGCGAATCATGACATTTGTTCACACTCGTCATATTTGTCCTTTAAATCGAGCTTTTTATGAAAAACATCAAAGCTTTTAAAACAAAATGTTGGTGAGAATTGTTAGCCCGCACTCGTGTGATATTTAACAATTTTGCGTGTTGTATAACTTTTGTGTAATTTATTTTATTACAACACTTGACATAACAGAAAATTATGAAAGTAGCGGTAGGAATAAAAACCGATAATTTGTGAGAATACTGAATTATGAGAAAATTAATTTAATATAAAAATTTTTTTGATTATTAATTCACACAGAGCAGTCAAAAAATTTTTTTATTTTCATTGAAAACTCATTTTTGTTGTGAAGTTGCAATTTTAGAATATAGTTCAATGGTATTAATAATATAAATAAAATTAATCAATTAGAAAGATATACAGAAAAAATTTATTTGATTATCGAACCTGAACCATTTCCTATTCGGAGATAATAGATATGTCAATCATAAAAAATATACAGAGTTTATCGTAAATATAATCGGTTGATGTAATGGAATGATAACGTGTTTCCCTGAATAACTAAACATTTTTTCGATTAACAGATTTATCCGGAATATTTTTCTAATAAATTTATTATTACGGTGCTTTTGGGCCCTAGAGGATAGGAAGCCATAGAGGCCGCTACCGATGTAGCTCAGTCGGGGTCCTCAAATGTATATGTGTGTACTCTGGTGTCGTCTGTTACCTCGGATGAGATGATAATTGATTTAAAGGCATTCTGATTTTCACTTAACACATTTATTCACAAAACACAATTAATCTCGACATTGGATGCACGAAAAATGTTCTTTAGGTCAATTATCCTCTGAGGGAGGTTCCTTTTATTTAAGGAGTTTATCTATTACTAACTTCAGCCAACGCGGCTGTGAGGTGCCGATACAGTTGGGGACCCGGGCCGCCACACGCCCGCGCCAGGATCATCTCTCGCTTCAGAAGATAAACCGGACACCATCTCGTTTCACTCTTGTCCATAATGCCCATCCGTCAGCCATCACTCGCATGCCGCCTTCTTGCTCATCACAGCACACCGCGGGTGCACCAGGACCATCCATCTCTGGGTCCAACACAGTGATCGTACTCTTAATCTCCGCCACCTTCCTCCGCCATATTCCTCCAGAGCGCGGCTCCACCGACGTGCCTATTGTGGAGCATTTCCACCAAAAGTGACGTTTTGCTTAGCTGCCCACCAGAATCGGATTATCTTCCCTAATTCGTCAATTTAACCAGCCAATTATCATAATATCACAAGTATGCTACCCAGACCTCGTCGCGTAATTTAAAACATCACATTGTATTCAAAAATATATTCATCACCAGAACTTGATCATGGATCTTTATATAGCCGATATGGCTTTACCGATTAGGTTTCGATAATTCATATAAAATTTCCTAATTTTCATACGTTGTACTCAGTGAAACATCTGTATTTTACCGATGAGAGCAACCACGTTATTTTAATTATCATAAAACTACTAATATATTCTGAATCATACATAATATATTTTTATTATTGACATTACTGCCGTCACGTCTTATTACTAGAACTAATTTTATAAATGGACAATTCCACAAACTGAAAGAATCTGAGTTTTTTGTTAACATATATATGGATTTGGAAGAATATAAATATGCCTATTATTATGAAAGTGGTCTAAGTCAAGAAATTGAAAAAAATGAGTTTATCAATTATTTTGCGTCACATTGTTTTAAATTAATATAATATGATGCAAACAGGGTTCACCCTGCAGGCGGCTGTTGGCCATTTCCGCCGTTTTATTATTATTATTTGTAAAATTATTATTGTCGTCGTCGCCTGTTATATAGCTCCGAAATTAAATTTTATTTTTTATTTAACAATATTTATAATATAATAATTTTCGGTTCCTTTTAATTTTTGTTATAAAATTTGCTGACTCTCTTATATTATGAAATATCACCTTTCATGTTTTACTGTTTTTTTTTTTGTAAAGTTTATTTCCCAGAAGATCTCGATATTATGGTAAGTAGGTAGCTTCTGATTCACGTACTTTGTTACAAGTCGGTGGAGGATTGTCCGCCAGAACACGCCTCACAATGGCGCTTCAAAGTCGTAGCGGGTTACACCTTACAACAGTTTTGTGTAATATAATTTTTTTTAACCCTTCTCAAACCATGCAGTAACACAGGTCTACCATGATAATTAAACCTGTAATATTTCGGTAAATACATGCAACATAAAATTCATATTTTAATTAATCCTAAAGAAAATATTAGCGCTCAGGAATGACTAGTGAAAAATTAATTATGAAAAGGGAATCGTACAAAAACTTATTTTTTCCATTCAATCTGTTGCAAAATTAATACGTTGATAAAAATACAATTTGTGATATGAAAGACAAAGATCACACACTATTTTCACAGTGAAAATAACAACAAACATACAAATATAATTATTTCGTTCTTACTAATTAAATGAAGAGAGATAAGAAAGAAGGACACATTGTATAGGACTTACTGAATGCTCTAAATTATGTTATTAATCATTTTTTTCAAAATTGATGCTCATTATTAAGAGTAAATTCGTGCCATTAAAGCCATTGAAGCTAATAAAAACATTTTTTCTAACTGTTATTTACGGTACCACGAGTTGACAGCATGCCTGCGTTCGGCTATTTTAATCATGGTATGGTAAAGGTTAATCAATTTAAATACAAACCATAAAATATCTTTAAACGAAAGAAACATGACGTAGACCACTTTCATAATAGTATATGCTTTAGTAAATTTATTTGGAATGTACTTTTTCTGCGATTGGTTGAAAAAGACATAGCCATGCAATAAAGGCAATAGTGCTTTGACTGCCGTTATCGCTAATGGAATTTGTTAGCTAAGGGTAAGACTAATGGTACACCATGGAGTCCTAATACAGACATTCGTGTGTGGAATTAAAACCTGGAACTGGCAAAATAGTAATGAACGAAGACAAATGCAAACATTCAGGCATATGAGTGAAAATTAACATATAGTGGAAAATCTATGAGAAACGAATGAATAAATTTAGAGCATTTTTTAATTTGTTTGTTACATACTTGTTGATCAAATGAAGAAAGGGTCATCTTAAGCAAGTGTTTTAGAGGAGGTCATATAAAAGAGTTTTAACGATCGACGTGTGTGCAAAAGAATATATATATATATTATATTTGGAATCGAGCAAGACAAAAGTGACATTCCAAGATATATTGGTAAGGCGTTCGATTCTCTCTACTAAGCGCTTATAACTCAAGGAACCGAAACAAATTCGGTATAGTAATGCATCCATACATTAAATGAGATTAATACAGTGTCATGTGCCTATAATATCATATCCTAATTTAAACGTGTAATTATATCAATCTCACCAGTATTTATCATAGATTGTGACAATCTGAAGGAAGTGACTGAAATAAAATAGTTGGGACTCATTATAAATTCAAAATTGAATTTATCGCAAAATTCAAGATACGTGACTTAAAAGATTGCTAAGAAAATCTCACATCTGGCAAGGTTCAGAAGATTTATTAGGACTGAGTCTTGGAAAATAGTATACAACTCTGTTATTATTCCTCACATCAACTATGCAGCAGAATTTTGTTTTTAGCTAATGAAGAAGAAATTAAAATAATTGTCAGTGTTGCAAAATAAAGCTTTAAGAATAATACTTATACTCGAAATAGATATACTCGAATCAGTGCAACGCTGAAAGATCTGAATATGATGACCTTGAAGCTGAAAATATATTTCAATGTAATGGTATTTTTATTTATTATCTTTGTTTTATTAACCACTAAAATGAGTTTAAATACATCTACCGGTTTCGAAAAATACCATTTTCTTCTTCAGGATGTCATTAATTATTAATTAAATTACATTAAAATTATTTGAGTAAATTTGTATTAAGTAATGATTTGAGTTAGGTACTAAAAAAAAAATTCTGTCAAAGAAACAATATATGTTTTAGTTAGTTATGACATCCTGAAGAAGAAAATGGTATTTTTCGAAACCGGTAGATGTATTTAAACTCATTTTAGTGGTTAATAAAACAAAGATAATAAATAAAAATATGAATCTTAACCACAAAGATAACATTGCTGATTTTAAAAGTACAATGTAATGGTATTTATTTATAAAATCCTCACTATAAAAATATCGGCGGAATTTATACAAAAAATTGATGCAAATCAATATGAGTACGGAAATTATACAACAGGAAAAGATAGACTGAGACTGCCATTCAGGAAGAAGGCTAAATCTCAGAAATCGATGAAGATTTTTAATAAAATGCCAGAAAACATAAGAAAGGTGGAGGAACTGCATGGATTCAAATTGAAACTAAACAGATATGTGAAAGATTAGTTCTAGTGAAAATAAACTATTTTAATTTTGTTTATATTAGAGCACATATAAATAATTTTATATGCACTACATTAAAAATAAATAATAATATTATATACATAATTTATTCGGCGACCGAGTGCAGAATGCGTGTATATGTTTACATAATGTATGTCTATTTATGTGACATCGTATATCAGTGATGTTAAATTAAATTAAGTTAAAGTAAGAAGCGAATTTTTTTATTAACAAATCTGATAAATTGCAAAAAATATCTAATTAAATACATTATTCACTGATCATTTTTATTTATATTGCGGTGTATTAGTTCACACTTATATAATTTGAATACAAAAAGTTGGTTGGTGGGAACTGAACCGATTCATATTATCATATTCATATTTATACACATTTAAATACATTGCCCAACTAGGCAAGCCTGTTTTAGGGCAAATTGATAAACTATGACGCAACTCGAATTGGATTCAGAATAATGGAATAATGGCAGATGGATCTGGCATACCTTGATCTCAGTCTTGGGTTGGACGTTAATTTTCACCTCCATTTGACTCGCACTTTTGTAATGAAGAACGGAGATCACTGTACTTTCGGATGCTGTAGAACACCGCCTCTTTTTCGTGGTCCGGATGTTATGCACGGCGTTACTCTCGACCGTTAAAATAAACACATGTGTTGACAGGTCCGCGTCGAAATGCAGTCTATTCCCGCGTTGGAGAAATCCCTAAGTAATTAATTGACTAGAGCGGGAAAGGTATATTAAGGTTTATTGGAAAGACGGAATGCACATGCAGTATTCGACTTACGTCAACAGTGGTGTTTGTCTTGAATGGAAATGTACCTATTGTATCAGACTGTCCCATAATTATTAGCGTTTTTTTTTATCTTATGAAAAAATGCACTCCTTTTCAATGTTTAATCGATTCAGTCAACGGGATCTTATCCCAACAATTATGTTAAGCTTAATTGTCAATTTTCCCCTAATTGATGGTTAGCTGAAATATTTAGTTAGTGCCTCTATTTATTTTAACTATGGAGATTACTACTTATTGATTGATTATTTATATTTTTTGTCTTGATTTTAGGTTTCTTGAACGTATTAAAAAGTAAAGAGAGGATCATTTTTTGTTGGCTATTAATTAAAGTTATATTTGTGTCGTTTGTTCTTTTGTTAATTTCCAATTGTACTAGCAAATTTAATCTATAAACTTTGATTTCTGTATGCAAAGGTGTTGGTTCGTTTTACCAAGCGGCACATAATATTCCTTCAATGGATGGACTGTAAATTTTAAATCTACATTTTTATTTTTATAGCAATCTGTTCAGTGAACCTAGTTGAATAAGGCCTTCTAATCTGAATCTTTTTGAATTATAAAATATATCTAACCAAACTCATTCATTTATCTCGTGTACTTGCATCAATACAGGGAATAAATAAATAAAGATCTCTCATTGCAAAACACAAAAATTAACTTTAGTTTTCAAATAGTAGTGCATTTTGTGCAAATATAAAGAAAAACTTATTGGACGACTTAATGTAATATTTTACCACATCCTTATTTTTTCATCAGAACAATTTATTTGTCAATTCCGTTCATGAGCATTCAAACGACATTGGAAACGCATACACAAATGCAATCAAGCGACCATCTTGCCGTGCCGAGCCACACCCGGAGAACAACTTCAAAAGGGTGTTCGTGCCAATGTGCTAAGAGATCATGAATGTGTAAATTGAATATTTGCAATTCTATGGACTTGGGTGTCTTTCTGAATACACAATCATAGAATTGGCTCGACAAATTGATAGATATTCAATAAATTTTGGTTGAAACGATAGAATGCCAGACATTTATATACTACTTACTTAACATTAGGCCGTTTCCCCGCGAGCGTAGGCAGAGAGAATAGAGCGCCACACTCTTCTGTCCAGATGCACAATTTTCACCTCATCCACATTCATATATCTTCTCATACAAGCTCGACGATTATTGAGGCTTCTAACAGGACCATCCTCCAGTATCTGGTTTACGCAGACGTCTTCTACTTCTGCTGGCATCAACACTAGCGTCATATATATTTATTACCATTCTCTCCTCATTCATCCGTTTCATATGACCAAACCACCTAAGAGATCTTTTCTTAATCTTACTTACTATACTAAGATCATAATTTTGATCTTACATATACAAATAATTAAAGGATTCATCTCAGGCTGCTGGTTGAGAGTCTGTCTTTGATATTCAGCTCCTGCAGAATAGAGACATTGTCTCAAATAGTGTCAGTATCTCAACAAAACGCAAAGAGGTATGGAAAGATTTTGGGCACATACGAAGATACTGGAAAAGAAGCGTGTGAATAGAGAACAGACAATAGATATAATAAACGGACAATCGTTGGACGAGAGAATTCATCCGGTGTTATCCAAGGGAAATCAAGAGGTCGATAGGCTTTCCCAAAATCCGCTAGACTGACAAAATCATACAATTTTGCGGAAATACATTGTAACTAATACCAATAGATAGAAAAAAAGAGTGGGGTACACTTGAAGAGGTCTTGATCCAGCGGCGGATAGAAAACGACTAGTAATAATGATGATGAATATAATAAAAATAGACATGAAAATATATCTACCAATATATGAGACCCTCCTGCAAAAACACTGTATATCGGTGTTCACAAATGTTGATACATAGATAGAGCGTCGGTTATCTTGGACGATATATAGTGTTATTGCAGTACTAGTTCCTCATTGCGTTTAATGGTATTATTATTTATTATACACGGTTGCTTAATACATCATTCGATACCCAAGAAGATAAACCTGCCCTAGACCGATATACGGTGTTGTTGCAGGGGTTGTATCACGTATAGAAAAAACTTTAGTTGAAATTTATAATTAATCAGTAAGTGTACGCTTACCTTTTTATTTTCACTCGAAACAGCAATTATTACAATTTTTAACATACCTCAAATCTGATTCTCGTTACAATTTGTTTACTAGAATTCAAGAAAAATAACTTAATGAAGTACACCCTTCAAAATAAATGGATACTTAAAAACACGAGAGCGCTGATGGACTCGGAAATATTATTGCCAATGAAGACGTAAATTTAAATCGAGAGTCGTATAAACTGTAGACCTACGTCGGATTCGAATAAAATTTCTATCGACATTTACGATCCGTAGAAGTGGATTACGACACACGATTCGGACATCATCAAACTTAATAACGATGATTGAAATATAATATGTGGATTTTGAGTGATAGAAGTCAAACTTAGTATCGAGTATTGAATATATGTGGATTGTGAGCAATGCAATTTATGAAAGCTTATTATTGAATATCGAAACATGTTCATTTCAAGTGATGCATGTCCGTATCAAGCTTATTATCGAATATTGAAATATGTCAATTTCGAATGATGCTAATACATATCAAGTTTAGAATCGAATATTAAAATATATGGATGTCAAGCTTATTATCGAATATTAAAATATGTAAATTTAGAGTTATGCTGGTCTATATCCATGCTTAGTATCAAATATTGAAATAAATTAATGTCAAGCTTGATGAATCAAGAATGATACCAGTCCATATCAATCTCAGTTTCAAATGTTGAATTATGTGAATGAAAGTCCATGTCAAGCTTATTATCGAAAATTGAAATAAGTGAATTTCAAGTGCTTATTATCAAATAATTCAATACGTCAATTTCGAGTAGTGCTAGTCCGTGTTATGCTTAATATCGAATATAGAAATATGCAAGACCTTACTACTGGAAATTGATGTACAAGGATTTCGGTCGATAGTTTAATGACGTAGATTGACTTGTATTAAATTAAGGAACAGGCACTTACCCTCGATTGTTCCGGCATTTATATTTATTTGTTCTAGCTCCAAGGGGTATACGGAAACCGTACGGCAATATAAAACAAGAGGAATATTTACTTAACGATAAAAGTTGTGTACTAAGGAATTTGTTTCAGAATAAATAAAACAGTTATCTTCATAAATATTTTTTGTAGGTTAATATGAAAATGTTTCTTATTTTGTATGTTGTTTACCGAGTTTCATTTGATTATTTATTTTGTAATATTATTATCATAACTTATTTATTTACTTTCTAATATTTATTCTACCAAATAAAATAATATAATAATATAAAAAATAGTTAGTATTCATAAGAAATTATAATTAGTTTATTCTGGATTTAATGTATCGAGTTATTACAGACAGTGTGGCTATTGGTAATATGCCAAATCTATTTAAAAAATAGTGAAAATGCTATCAAGGAAAATGGATAGGAAAGGATAGTCGGCAAAGAATAGTTAAAGAAAATTCTTCAATGTGAAGAATGTGATAAATTTAATAACGAGTTTAGATTAGGGTAGGTTACGTTAGGGTAGTTCACATAGGTGCGTTGTTTAGATGAAGCGATAAATGAAAATGTTCGAGAGAATTCGGATTATTTAATAAATCGATAATTAAAAGGAAAAATTTCTAAATTACTGCAATATGAAGACTTGTGAACTAATGATATGAAGATATATGTAAAATGAGTGTTGGGATATTTGTTTGAAGAGATGGAAGGAAGATTTGTGTCCAGAAAGAAAAAAATTGAATTATTTAATTTATCAAAATGTTTGGGATAAAGTCATACTTTTAAATGAAAAAGAAGAAATTTAAAAGAAGAATACGGTGATCCCTAAATTATCTGTAATAAATGCGTAAGAAGGGGAAATTGAGTAATTCTGATGTGATGTGATGTGAGTTAAGATTATAATGATTATAATACAACTTCACAATAAGAATGTGTTCTCCTTAATAATCAATAAGATTATAATGATTAAATACGTGGATGATAATTCACCTTCAAGTCGGCTTATCATTCGTGTTTATGTATATCTATATTATTCGGTTTACTCGTATGCAAGAAGAAGATATGGTGGTCCTACTCGCGTGCCTCAGACATGGCCGCGCAAGGAATCACTTGACAGCAATATAGCGCCGAAACGCACTGAGTCCTTGGAGTTAGCCAACCACTTATCCTCAAACAGTTCGTTCGATAACACCACAAGATAGCCACTTCAGTCTTCAATTGTAAAACGTTCCGCAATAATCGATAACTTTTGTAAGTTCTGTTTATTTAAATACCTTGCACAGCATAAATACTCACACGCACATTCATATACACTGCGACATGCACCCACATGTATGAAACATTGAAGAGAGTTAAGTCCTTCAGTCTCACCATGCACAAAACTTTCTGATACGATCACAATTCATTACACAAAACATTAAACACAAATATCATTAAAAAGGTATTTAGATAATGGTGGAACACATTGAAACGAAAATCAAACTTATGCGATGGAATGCTGTTACAGATTTCGAAGAGTGACGATATGTTGATGGTGTTGAGTTGGACACTGGGCGCAGAACGTACGGCTGGCACCAGCTGTGTTCAGTGTGCGTTGCGGCGTGTGGCTAATGTTAATGGCATAGTGATGGTTTCATCAGGTGCGTTCAGATATGTTCCGCTTACTATAAGTGATAGGCTTACACTAGAATGAACTCATCTTTCGTCCACAAATATCGCGGAGGCGCTACAATATAGGCAGTTTTAAGAAGTGTCACCTCTTCGCCGATGATGTACAGAATTTTTTAATGTGAATTATAGAAAGATATACTTATAAAATCAATTTATCAAAAAAGTATTATTATGCTGTACTAACACAGTAAGATGACGACAAATTTTCGAACATATATGTTGCATTTTCAAATTGATACACGTCGTTCCATTATTTGAAAGCCATCTTCTTTTACGGAATCTTAAACACTTAGTGAAATCCCAAAAGAGACGCCAGAATTAATAGATAATTAATTTTTATTAAATTTTTGGAAACGTTAATACGACTTATATATTTTCAAGGAGAACACATTCTTCTTATGAAGTTTCAATTTTTCAAAACATATGTCTGTGATATATCTAATACAAATTAATAAAGACCTGTGTTCTGAAAAATTGCAACTTCACAATTAGAATGTGTTCTTAAAAATATATAGAATCATCGGAAAGGTCATTATAATTTTAATAAAAAAAATGATCATTGGCTATCTTTTGCCACTATCAAAAATAAATAATATGGTTTGACAAGAAAAATATACTTTTAAATTTGTAATCTCCTTTATTTGCGACTCTAATTACGTATATGTATGTAAAATAATCTGTCGTTTTTGTTACGGTTTCATTTTGTAGCTCTTTTATATGACTATCACATTCTCTATTAAAATTATTATTTTCGTTCATGAACATTTATTTTAAGTCACACACTGCAATTTTTCATTTATTTTGCCACTCACTTAGTTTTGACTAAACAATTCGCTTCTAAATATGTGTATTTTAAATAAATAACTAATATAATGCTATGAAGTAGTCAGTAATGGATGAAAATATATAACTCATAAAACTGGTATCGAATAATATTGCATATGATAAACAAACGTTATATTTAAATAACGGCTCGATCTTATAGAACAACTATTATTACAATGCAAAAAGCACTTGTAAAAATTACCTATAATGGCCCGCAGACGAGGTATAATGGATTCAAATAAAAAACAGATAAAAACACTATTATCTATTTTTATTATTCATAGGTAAGTGCAATAAAAAGTTATAAAATTGGTTTTTCCTTTTAGTCCTTCCATTTTATAAAAAAATTCTTGTTAATATCTAAAGTTTTCCTTTTGTTCAACTGCAGATGGCTCCTTTTTGGGTCTTGTTAATGTTGCAGTTTTTCTTTTTTAATGATCGACTTAATCACCGGTAAAACTTTTACAGTCGCGATTACTATTAAGCATGGTTGTAACTTTGGTGATAGTGAATATCAGGCGTACTAGTTGTAAACTTCAACCTATTTGTGTCTTATATTAGAATATATATATATAAATATATATTATCCGAACCAAAGGAAACTAGGAGGAAAACCTTGGGATACTTTTTCGTGCCAATAATGAATATCAAATTTGGTCAAAGATCTTTCTTATTTTGTGCACCGCGTATATTTAATAAATTGCCACTAGATCATAAAATAACAAAGTGGTTGCTTGATGTAGATAGAATACAAAATTAAACAAATTTGTCATCTGTGCTAACTGAACTACCTACACATTTTGTCTCTAACTATATTTCAAATGCATTATTTGATGCTGAAAAAACTATGGGAGATTTATATCTCTAGCGAACAAGTGTGGTTGTAGGTGCCGTAAGTTTTGAGGCAAAGTATTGACAATGGTACGCGTTACCGTGAAATGTTAGCCTAGGTTTTCTCAAGGAAACCATCTACAAAAAAGCGCGATCTAACCTAGAAAAGATAACATTTACACTAGTGCTCATGGAAACCTTAAATTCAACATAATATACATAATTATATCAACAATTGATTATATTGAGATTGAAGTTAACTCACGACGTAAACAGATGAGACTCAAATGTGCGCTTCTAAATTGCGACAATTTCTTGCATGCAATAACGCTAAGATGCCTCATAACGACACGAAATTCATACCAGCTTTGTTTAGCTAAGCGCCTTACACAAGTACATGACACACGGACGTCACGTGGGTGTAAGCTGACGAGTGTGTAAGGAGGCATTAAACTTCAACCTTTACATGTGTACGGGGATGGAGTAGGAGCTAATTATCATTCTGGAATATTAATTTTATTTCAGCGTGATCGGGTTTTTTATATGAAGATTCGGTTCGCCATAAGGATAATACATATTATACAATACATAAAAGTTACGAAATATTATTTATGTTATGAAAAGAAAACCAAGGAAATAAATAAAAAGTTCATACATTTATATAAATATATACAAAATATAAATACTTCAATCGTGGCCATTATTATATCTGTAGTTGTTGCCATTTTCTAGTCGGGAAAACAGCTTTCCATGAGAGCGCCTCTTGCACCAGATGTCGAATTCATGTATACGGCCTTCGGCAAACATTGTAGATACGCTGCAATAACGCGCCAATCCGAACAGTAATCTGTATGAGTTATTGTACTGAATTCGGTGACTTGCTTATATTTCGATCAGAGCTCGCAGGTATACATGCTGGTGAAGAACGATTTAAACAAGATCCTCTTCATCTGCTTACAGCATCTGTAGAAACGCTGTGACAGCATATTTGCACCAACGCTCTACTGTCTCCTCTGCCATTCTATGTATTACCATTGTGACAGATTTGCTGGCATTGTATAAAATATTATGTCTACTGACATATGTTTCACATATCTGTAAAAGCTTTTTTATCCCTTATATAGATGGTGCTAGTATAATCATATCATCGGCATAATTAATGTGGTTCACATCTTCATCGTTCACGGCGAAATAAAGTTATTTAAATATCGTACGCTTTAAATAATAATTATGTCATCCCACTGATATAATATGACACTGAATTCCATTCCTTCCAAATTTTGTTCAATTGCACTTTAGAACTCCAAGGAAAATATATTCATCTCACTCAGTAGAGCCTGCGTAGATATTGTGAATTTCGAATAACCATAGCCTAAAGGAATAGGAATAAGATGATCACTCGTGTAACCTGGTAGCCTCGTCATAACGTTATGACAGCTTGATTTAATTTAATGAAGAATGCAAGGAACTAAAGCTGGTCTAAAGATGGTTTACAATGTTCAACATAAATGTACCAAAGTATTTGTTTGTGTTAATTGCTTACTACTTCTGCTAGACCACTTCACTTTTTTTACACCCCTGCCTTCATCCCCCAACCACCTATTATAAATTGTAAATAAATCCGATAATAAACATACACAGTACTTTTAGTTCGGAGCATTATTGTGTAATCAATTTATAAATTAAATAGACCAAAAATACAATGTCGACAATTCAATTGAGTTGATCATAGAGTTGCTGATTACAAATATCATTACAAACTTCACTATCTATTTAAAATAAAAACATAATTACAAAAAAATATTGTGAATTTTGAATACAATTAATTTTAAAAAAACCAATTTTTATTTCTAAGATAATATTTTTAATCACATTTATGTGTAAGTACTTCAAAAAATATTTTAAGTAATTTATTTGCAACTTCCTGAAATATGTTTTCTCCGAGGATACCAAAAAGACCAAAAACTTATTAAGTTTGAGTTTACATTATTTGAATTATTAATAACGGTTAGGTCCTCGAAAGGCTAAGAACAGAAAAAGGACCACTGGGATAAAAATACGGTTGAATGAATTAATAATTATGAAAAGAAGGAAATGTATTTTAATAATATATTTAAATTTTATTAAATATTGTGTGGGTTGGTTTTGTATGTAACCGAGTATTCAACAATAATATAGGAACAAAAATGAACACAAATTATATGATTTTATATTTAGAATTGAAGAAAATTCTCTTAGGATTTCTTCTTCCGTGCCTTATCTATTCAATAAATGTTAGTTGTCATTAGTTTGTTAACAGCGGCTTGAAAAAGCTCCACAGTAGACTAACCAAAAATATCACCTCAGATTCACATACTCGTACATGAAAAAAAACTAATTGTTTTTTTATTCTACTCGTACAATTTAATTAAGACGCATTTTGACTTGTGAGTGCATTATTAATTTAAAAATTTTGCTCAAAAAGTAGTATTAATGATAATCTATAGTGAAGGACAACTATATAATTTTATTATAATGGGTTGAAAAGAGACAACATTATTCATTGAAATTCTGAAGGTTTATATACATTTTTACACGATTCTAGAATAAATATTCTAAGTAAAAATTATGTCTTAACACTAATGATATTTTTATTAAGGAGAACACATTCTTATTGTGAAATTGTAATTATTAAATATTTTTATTAAAAAATAAATGTGTTAATTGGAAAGGTATATTCCGGTAGCAACAAAAATATTTTTCGATAAAATCATTCGTCACACGACACACACCGATATCTGGTATTTTATTAATATAATTAAAAAATTAAATCGTTAAATCTTAACAATTATTCATTTAAATTTTGACTTTCATTCACCTGGGGTTTTCCTAATATTCATCCCTCGGTTAATCTGCTTGATCCCCCGGTGCAGTTCCGCTCAGTATTTCCGGATTAAAAATCCACCCCTGGCTTGACCGGTAGCGTCGCAGACTAATCCGGCTTGCGGTCACTGTTTGCTCTGGGAGGAAATTAGGATACATTCCAATGTCGAACCGGGAAGCACATCTGGCTTCAGAATAACATTGAAAATACTTTTACAAATTTTGTATTAAAAGAGTACACGAATTTTTTTTCACATTCATATATCATCTGCTGTCGATGCTGTAAAAAAATGTAATGTTACATCACGCATTGTTATCTATTTAAAAAAAATCAATTTTTTTAATACCTAACTCAAATCATTACTTAATACAAATTTACTCAAATAATTTTAGAAAAAATTTTAGAATGGGACTCGTAATTAAATTTAGTTGGTTGTTTATAATTTTTTGATTAGTTTTACACGCTTTATTTATTTTTTCCTAAAAATTATTCGAGTAAATTTGTATGATTTGAGTTAGGTACTAAAAAAAAATTTTTTTTCTTTAAAAATAGATTCTGTCAAAGAAACAATATATGTTTTAGTTAGTTATGACATCCTGAAGAAGAAAATGGTAGATGTATTTAAACTCATTTTAGTGGTTAATAAAACAAAGATAATAAATAAAAATATATATTTTTCTTACTATTCTCTTCTCATTTATCTATTCCATATGATGAAATCACCTAGAGAACGTACGCGGAAGACTTGATTTTTCAGATTCGGATACCCAAGAATATTTTATTGGACGAAAAATTACTTAATTTAATTCATATTCAGCAATTAACTAATTTAAATACAAATTAAATGTATTAATTAGAATCTCAATTTTATCGAAAAACATTATTGTTGCTACCAGGATTCAAACCTGGATCTCTTCCTTTCCGGGGAATGTGCATTAACCTGAATAAATACCTTAAATAATACATAAAGTAAACCGATAGGAGACGCCAGAATTAATAATCCATTTTTATTTAATTTTGGACATATTGATACAACTTATATATTATTAACGAGAACACATTCTCATTGTGAAGTTGTAATTATCCAGAACATAGGCCTGTGATATTTTTATACTAATTAATATTTTTTATACTAATCACAGACCTATGTTCTGAATAATTACAACTTCACAATAAGAATGTGTTCTCGTTAATTATTTACTAATTTTAAAGACTACTCCGTGTAGTGATTGATTTCTAGATTTTTGATTGCCTCATATAATTATGGTAGTTTGAGGCAAATACGGTCCTATAAAATTTATTAACCTATCTTTACTAAACATAATGTACGACACAATATTCATGAGTTAATTACTACATTATTAAAACCGGTAGCGTAAATATGCGCCATGCTGCATATTAAAAAATATATACATTGTGTGGTAGAAGACCAACGTCCTTCCCTTTCACCGGTTAGACAGTGTAGGACATGAGATCCGCGGGTTATTTTACCTTGAGCACACAAACCCAAACTAAACTGGGAAAAATTTATAATAATACCCGGAGGTGATAAATAAAAGATGTTAGTCTTTAGTAAAAGTAAGACATCTAATCAAGAAAAATAGAAGATTACAAGAAATAAAACAAATCCAGACTACAAATCTCCATCTCGTCAGGTTGGGATCACATCACATTTTGGACCGCATCATCCAGGCCGACGCGATCAGATTCGTAGACCTGATTTGTTGTAGATTATCATGATAAAATTTGTTGCCTTCAGTAAGGCGACTAACTCCAAGATAAATCCAAAATTGAAATTGAAGTAAAAAAAACAGAGGTATGCACCAGTGGCACAAACCAGAGGCAAAAACCAGAGGTTAAATTCCACAGGCAAAGCTCAGAGGTTAAGCCCAGAGATTGAGCCCAGGGGTTAAGCCCAGAGGTTAAGCCCAGAAGTTGAGTCCAGAGGGAAACGTCTTGTTGCCATCTACGTAGAGTGAATCACACACGGCTACATTTTAGTTTGACAGATCTGGCGACGGTTTGAAAAACAAACCATAGATTTCAATCATTTTTATAAGATGAGATACCGAATGTGATACCAACCTGAGGGTAACTATTTGTGAAATGTCAAGGTGCTTGACAAAAATTAGTGATGGGGCAATTGTGTACGCAACCCCCATTATAACGTCACAATATATAATTCTAAATTACGGTAATAGACAACAAAGTTACACTATATGTCAAATTATTATAACTATTCATTCTAGGTCACTTTCAACAATCCTGTAAAATAAACCAGTTACAACACGATCTCACGATAAACGTTTTTTATCGCCCCTCAAGACTATTTAACATGTCAGTCACAGCAATTTAACTTTCACCCCTCGATATGTATTTAAATTTGAATTCT
The DNA here is from genome assembly GCA_031772225.1 of Eubasilissa splendida. Classification (NCBI taxonomy): domain Eukaryota; kingdom Metazoa; phylum Arthropoda; class Insecta; order Trichoptera; family Phryganeidae; genus Eubasilissa; species Eubasilissa splendida. The sequence continues at coordinate 22,994,275 of CM062859.1, read as the reverse complement.
AATTAATGCCTTAAGAAAATCTAAAATTTAATAAGACTCAGTTATATTTAAAAACCCTTTTTAGCCAAAATTGTAAATTCTTAAGTCACGCCCATCAGATGATCTTAATTAAACAATCTCTGGATAATTTGCATTTTAAGCATGGTCCTCTCAAAATTCTCCATTATCAAAGTTAATTCCCATAATTAAAAGTAATATGAAGCAAGTCCTTTAAACTGGCGTAAATGTTAAGTCTTCAAAGCACCCTTTGGTCCTTTAAAAATGATTTTGTTGCCGGTCGTAAAAATAATTTTGCATAAATACATAGTTTTATCGGACTCAAAGACCGACAACATTTTTTTTCCTGTGCAAAATTTACGGGGGAAATTCGGTTGACCTAACATTTCCTTGGGTTTCTTAAGATATTTCATTCGTGTACAAAAGACATTCCGGATGTGGCCGATAGATGTCGTGCAATGTCGTGTATTCCAAAATGGCCGCCGTCACAAAGTAAACGCGGGAACTATGCCGAATGGATGAAACTTTACAAAGGAAACAATTAAAAAGCAGCCGGAAGATGCCTCGAGGCATTTTTCTTTCAAACGGAATGTTTTTATATGAAAACCGTATGAAATATTTTTATTAACTTTAAATGTAATGGAATAAAGTATTTGTGTAAAACACGATTATTATTAATTGTAATTCTTTTAATCGATTTACATCTAAACATAATATTAAATACGAAATTATAAACGATCAAAAAAATTGTTAAATTTTACGTTTAAACCCTTAAGTGTCGATGACGAAAAGTCACTTGATTAAAATTAAACACTCGAAGCCTTGAAGAGTTATCCAAATATTTGTTTTCCTTTACAGAATTATTTTGATTAAAATCCATTAATTTATAAGACTCGCTTTATCGGTTTAATAAAATTTCATGGAGGACATTCTATTTTTCATTAATTAAAACTAGAACGTGTTTCAAATACCACATCTCAAAGATACTGATCAAAAGTGTTTATAAAACAATATATAGGTATGTACAAAATATTTAGCAGATAGCAATTTTGTAATATATTGTGTAGAGGCCTCTTCGGGGCCAATATTAAGTACCCACCGTTAGAAAATCCGATGAAATTAAGTTATAAAAGTATTTTTCAACGATAAAAATATAACTAATTACCAAAAAAGTGAAATGGTCTATTACAGTTCAAGCTAATTGAACCACTAAATAAACAAATATCCAAATTGAATGTACCAATTAGAAAGATATACAGAAATTTTTTTTATCGAAAAATTATTTTGGTTACTAAAGGGATTCGAACCGGAATCTTTTCCTATCCTGAGAAATGCGTTACTACATCATTTGTGTAAGTTGACGACAAATTTTCGAACTTTTTCAAATTAATACATCTGTTCTTCCATTTTGAAAAAGCAATTGATTTTTTCTGTATGTTTCAAATTGATACATTTGATTTGTATTAATATAGCATTGACATGTTCTGAAAAAAGCGTAACTTCACAATAACAATGTGATCTCCTTAAAAAATCTAAACAAATATCCAATCAGGTATATTCTAATTTACTTAAACAAAAAAATTTCACGTGCCACCTGGTGACTGATTATATAATTACGGTATCGCGGATAATTGCGGATGTATTTTTAAATTTATAGTGTATTCAAGTATATAGATAATGTAAATAATATAACACGACTTTTATTATTTAACGCCATCCATATGCAGTATTTGAAAGATATTTAAATATATGACATTCAAAAATATTTGTATAAAATTTTCATAATTTTATTTTTAGTAAAAAATATATATTGTTGTTAATCGATGTTTTTTAAAAACGTGTTTTATAGAAATAATAATAATAACCTTTATTTTTTTGCCAAACTGCATGGTAGTTTTATGGCAAAAATTGCCTTTTACCTAGTTTTTTATTTTTTTTTATTAATTTTTCCATTAAATGTCTCATTGCTTTTATGATAGATATTTAACAAATTGAGGTTGAAACGATAGAATGCCAGACATTTATATACTACTTACTTACCATCAGGCTGTTTCTCTGCGGGAGTAGGCAGAGAGGATAGAGCGTCACACTCCTCTGTTCTTACACACAATTCTCACCTCATCCACATTCATACATGTTCTCATTCAAGCCCGCCCATTGTTGAGGCTTTTAACAGAACCATCATCCATTATCTAGTTTACCTGGTCGTGCCAAGTCTTCCGCAGACGTCCTCTATTTCTGGTGTTATCAACACTTGCGTCAAATATCTTTCTTTCATTCATCCGTTGCATATGACCAAACCATCTAAGTGGTCTTTTCATCATTTCTTAATCTTACTCACTATATTAACATCAGCTTTACATTCTTTCCTTATTTATTCATTCTTTATTCTGTCATAAATAGATTTGATTAGATCTCATTTCTACTGCATTCTGTCTACTTTCGTTCCTCTTCTGCTAGCTTCAGGTCTCACTTTCATACATCAGTGTCGGTACCAGGACTCCATTGTTTACCGATAGTTTTGCCTCGATTGACGAATTCCCGTTAGACATAATTCCATTCAATGCGCCGTTCATTTTTTCCCTGCAGTCACCCTCTCGATATCATTCTCAGCCTTTCCGTGTCTATCAAACATACTTCCCAAATACACAAACTCATTACTTTTTTTGTTCCTAACGTTCATTACCTCCAAGTATTTAGCGCGGTGTCTTGCTTTCCTTCTTCTCGAATACCATCACTTTCGACTAGTTAAATTTCATAATAAGGTCGCTTTCCTTGCATACATCGTACATTCTACTCACTAGATTCTGTAGTTCTTGTTCATTATTCGCCATTAGTACTGCATCATCGGCGTACAATAAGCAGCATACAATCAAATCGCCAATTTTTACTCCTACATATACATTCCAGTTCTTTCACACAATAATTTATGTACTAAAGTACCTACTTATCTTTTCTCGTCACTTATATACGTATTTTAACGTATGCTCGTCGCTTATTGAATTAAGTATTTGAAAAATATTTAAAAAAAAATAACAATTGAAAAATATAAATTCTATATTTTACGTACTAAATCAAATATGCATACTTAAACGACTAAGTACATGACTAAATAAATAATTGCAGTAATAAAACATACCACCGCATGTTTTGTAAAGTCATAATATCCTTGGCAGGTCCGCAGGAACAAATTTCCGCAAAGCAATCTTCTATACGTGACGCTAGTAGTTTTTGAAAACACCTAGAAACTATGTTGAGAAGAGCTCTTATGTTCACTTTGTAGAATTTTGCAGTTAACTTTTTATATCATATTTTTTTTAAATTATGTGATATATCAAGATACACAAATATTAGAGCTATGATGCTTATAGACCCATTACGATACAGGTGAATATTATGTTCAGGCCGATGTTGTTTCATTCAACAAAATTTCAAGCGTAGCTCGGACTGTGAGTAAGGTGGCAGCATCCTGTTGAAACCACTTGTGTTGCAGACCTAGTCACCCAATTCGACCACCAAAAAGTTTTTACATCATTGCCTCTTGTATCCTGAAAAAATAGGGCCCAATGATTCCGCTAGCCTACGTAGCGCACCATACAGTAATTATGTATGAGTGTAATGATCATTGGTGTATCAATTGAGGATTTTCAGTGCCCCAATAATAGCTGTATTTTTAATAACAAAAACCACAAGTCGAAGTGAGTTTCATCGTTCATGATGATTTTTTATAAAAGTCAAGTTTGTGTTTATTTAAATATCTTAAACGCATTATTTAGACATAACATACTTTATACTAAATTGTAATTAAGTACTCTATACGATTACTAAATACAAACTAATAAATATTTGTTAAAACAAAATGGCGGCTAAACAAAATCGGCCTGGAACATAATATTCATTCTGTATAATACAATTTTATTCAAATAGTTTTTCAAAAAAAATACATTTACAGACAAATCGATTGAAAAAGTGTAAAATATTAGTAATAATTAAATACAATAATAATAAATCAAAATAATATAGCATAGATACGAGCAGTGGCGTTACTACGCCAATGCGCTACACAGGGGGCCAAAAGGTTCGTGTTGTACAATATGTACAGTTTTTCCAAGCTTTTCATATGGACTAATATTTATATCACACTACTGCTTAAAATGGAATTATAAAATTTTCAATATTATTTCTCACATGTTTTCACTAATTTTCAAAACACAGTTATTGGGCGACCAGCTAAGGCTAAAATGTTCCGACGTCAGATTGCATCAATAACACGAACACATAACACATGCGCGGCGTATATGGAATCGTCCGTTTGTGAACAAATACAGTTTCACTGATACTGAGCCGTAAACTTGTATATAAATTGTTTGATATATTTTAACTGGGTTAGTTAAATTATGTAACATATATATATAAAGTTTTTTTTTTTTTTTCATAAAAGTGTGAATATTATTGGAAACGATCCCTATTTGCTTTGGAGACCAATTTTTATTACGCCACTAGCTAAGAGAGCATACCGGAAAAATAAGAATAAAATAAGTCCCGTTGGCAGCTCTATTTTTTTGGAATGAAAGATTAGTCCTTTACATACAGTGAGATATTTACTTTAGTTTTAGATAAATAAATGTTGACGTGGTTACAACGTTTACAACTGTTTTTAATGTTTAACATTGACAATATATATTTATTACAAGTTTTTCTTATTTATTTATTTAATTTTATTTGTGTTATATTATCTATGTGATTCATAAAATATTTGAAATATATTAAATTGTATTGTTATAACGCGAAACTAATGAGTGGTTTTATTTGTTCACAGGTGAGTTTCTTCAAATATTTCAATACGGAAAGAGATAGCAAATGGTGAGTTATTAAATAAAAACATAAAACAATTTACTTATAAACAAAATCAATATTGTTAAATTCGTTTTGTTGCATTGCAATCAATAAATTTTTATTTTTTATCTTTGTTTAATTAACCACTAAAATGAGTTTAAATACATCTACCGGTTTCGAAAAATACCATTTTCTTCTTCAGGATGTCATAACTAACTAAAACATACATTGTTTCTTTGACAGAATCTATTTTTAAAAAATCTATTTTTAAAAGAAAAAGTACCTAACTCAAATCATTACTTAATACAAATTTACTCGAATAATTTTTAGGAAAAAATTTTAGAATGGGACTCGTAGTTAAATTTAGTTGGTTGTTTATAATTTTTTGATTAGTTTTACACGCTTTATTTATCTCCAACGATTCCAAATTATTTAATTTGTGACCAACACCGTTTATATGCAAAATTGACAATCCCAATTTTTTATCAAAATCATGACCATTTTCTATCAAATGATTAGCAAATTCTGAAAATCCACTATTGTTCAAACATCTCAAATGCTCCCTTACTCTTATATTAAAATTTTTACCCGTTTTACCAATGTAAAATGCAGCACAATCCTTGCAACTAAGTTTATAGACACCAGAATTGTTAAATTTATCATCTTTGTCTTTAGAATTTATGAGTAAATTTCCTATACTATTATTTGTATAAAATGCCGGTCTAATGTTTCGTGGTAGGTGTTTAGATATTTGATTCGAAAAGTTATTTATGTATAAAATCCTACGCCAATAATCATTATTATCATTATGTTTTATCTGTGATTTATATAAAAATTGATTATTATATTCTTTTAATTTATTTTTTAAAATAGTGTCTATCAAACCTGTATTATACCCGTTATTAACTGCTATTTTTTTAAAACCGGTAGATGTATTTAAACTCATTTTAGTGGTTAATTAAACAAAGATAAAAAATAAAAATATGAATCTTAACCACAAAGATAACATTGCTTATTTTAAAAGTACAATAAATTTTTATTTATTTAATATCAATATTTCCGTCGTAATTGTCGGATTGGCATTTTTATTTATTTTTAAGCTGTAGATATGTATAAATGTATCACATATATGACTATTGATATGAATACTACCTTTTGTAGGTTTCGTAAAATTTTAATGCACTTTCTTCGCTCATGACCAGGATATCCCGAAACCCTCTATTAATCGATCTAAATCAAAGTTTTCGTAGTTTCTTATTCTGTCTCATTCTAACGTCTCCCACCGATATAAATGTGAATTATATTGTATTGAATTACAAATTTCGCTCAGCTCTATTTTAGGATCCTGAAAAAAATATATCTTCTCAGTTCTTCGGGTATCTTACCCTCCTCCAGCCTGGAAAGGTAAAAGGGAGGTTAAGTATCGTTCCAAATTCAAATTTTATTCTTCACAGAATCTGGATGATATACCCTATATAATATAGTAAAAGTCTAAAAAAGATATATCCTGCTAAAGGTGTGAAACCATATCGGTTGATATTCTACGCGAAGCTTACTGTATAGTTCTGACTGACTACTTTCATGCAATTAACACTTTAGCTCCGTCTTGAAACTTTCCTACGATAGTTGAACTAATGCTATTATGTTCTTACTTTACATAATTGTAGCTTCAACTACTTTTGATATTGAAGGATGCCCATCCCTATTCTCGCTGCACCTGAGACAAAAGCACTCTCGGCCGAGAAATTCTCCAACAATGGTATCTCCCTTTTCAAGATGGGTATTAATGTTCTTCAGATAGAATGAGTTAGGGCAGGGTTATTAACTGAGACAATAGGGATGAGAAGTGCCTCGTTGTGAGTTGGTACAGTGCTCATCCCCATTGTCTTTTGACTACAGTGCTTCAATTTAAATTTTTAATAAACTTACGAAATCGCCACCACCCACTAGATGGCAAGACAGGGAGCTTACCCGCTGACATGCGATAGTAGACGCTTTAAAAAAAACAATTACACTCTCAAGACCACGAAAATTGTATTTCAAATACATTTAATTTACCAAAGAAAAAGGGAAAAATCTTCTGCATATTCGTGTATATACAATAGATAAATTAAAAAACATTTTATGGCTTAGTAATTTTTCGTTAATTTATTTATTATGAGAATGAGACACGTTCTTCCTTTTTCTCATCGACTGATAGATTCTTACATTTTTTAAGGTTTTGAACAGCTGCCATTTTGAACAAGATCAATTTTACAGAAAAGTTTGAATAAAATTAGATAGGAAGTACGGGAGTTCTCTGGTTCACTAAATTCGTTATATCTCTTATATTCATTCTCTCCATTCATGAATATTTTTGACTCGTAATTTAGTCATGTATCCACCCATAAAGTATTGTGAACTACGTTTGTTACACACTGTATAATATACATAGAACTGGTGTCTTTTCTAGGATAGATCGCGTTTTTTGTAGATGGTTTTGGCCAACGTACCGCGTGCCATTGTCAAGGCGCTGTGCTTCAAATATTACAGTATAACCGTACTTGAATATATATCTGTCGCACAAGAACTAATTTATTTTAATTATATCTAGATTTTTTTAACCGGGGGTGCTCTCCGTTCATTAAATTTTCCAAAAGTTTCATTGCAGTAGATAAAATATCTAAATCTACCTAAAATTTAGTTAATTGGACTAGAGATTGTATCGTGTACATTAAATGTGTACAACCTTTACTGAACGTAATTTTAATAAGATAACATAGGCTTAAGTTTCTATATGCTCATACAGATCATCAGCAGTGTATGCCGAGTTTCACAGATCGGTATCGTGTAATCATAGACTCCAAGTACTTGCAAAGATGGGTTGAGGGTTTCTAAAGTTCTGGTGAAAGAACGGGGTTAAGTTATCAGGTTCAGAAGCCAAGTGAAGATAGCTTCACCAGTGGTGTTTGATGTTGACTCCAGACAAAGCTAATATGTATTTATATTACTAATAAAATAAATTAAATGTATAAATTAGAAAGATATACATATAAAATCAATTTTATCGAAAAATATCACAGACCTATGTTCAGAAAAATTACAACTTCATAATGTTTTCCTAATAATAAAATACATGTTGTTGGGACTGGTAATGAAATTGGTGGATAATTAAATTTAATGGAATGTTGTAAATGTAACACATTTTTTATCAGTTTGTTATGGCCGCATCTCATATGTGACGTTCACGTATTACAAATATTATTTTCGGCGAAAATTTAAAAATATTTAAATAATCTTGAATCTTGCTGCGCAGGCCGCACCCCGGGCGATGTAAGACCCTCCTCACCACGCTTCTAAACATACATCCATAGCTGGACAAAGGGTCGCTACCCCCTCCCCCGCGCATTGGCTAGGGTGGGTTGCTGCCCAAGCTGAAGCTCGTTACTGACCGCCATTTTACCTCGAGACGACGCCGTCTGAAAGCTGCGACGTGCTTCCTGATAGGCATCCGAAGACCCCATCTTGGATACGAGGCAAGCGGCGGATATTCCCGCCGCTCTTGCTAGAGGATCTGAGGTCACCCATCACGAGATGACCGGATGCGGCCACGAGGACCACATGGCGAGCGAAGCTGCAGAGCCCGCGTCCGTGAAGTAGTCTAGGGGCGGGCTTCAACGCAGCTTGTCGCATGCGCACGCGGCAGGCCACACGTGGCCATACAATTGGCCACAAATTAGAAGACAAAAGAGTGAGTGGGAAAAACAATTAAAACAATTAGTGCTTCCGCGTTTTATTATGGTTATTTATAATTTTTTTTTCCTTGTATTGTAAATAAATGTGTGAATTTGTATTAAGAAAGACGTTTAATTTAATTTATTTTAATTTACTCTCCCGTCATCTCCTCGTGACCACCATAAATATTGATTGCGCAACAATTGGGGTATCTACATTGGTATCAAGTTCAATGGTAGTATGGTATGAACACACAATGGCATCTACTGGATTGACTCTAAAAAAACTAAATAATAAAAAAAACTAATACCATGACGTTAGATGTGGGTAACAGAGAGAATGATACAACAGTACGTGCATTAATTAATGAAGTGTTGATAGCCGCGCCGCGCAGCTCTTTACTTCAATGTAACTTTACGTAACTTTTACTTTAATGTAACTTTTATTCAATAAATCAACTGTACTCATGTAAGTACATTGTTTTGTTTACACAACGCCATCACCTGAGTTGCTTCTGTTTCTCACTATTTATTGTTAGAAGAATGGAGGAAGATTATGATTGCACTGATTTTTATACATTTACTCTGCTCAGAATATAATAGTATTTATAGTGGTGATAAAGTTATCTCTCAAATAGTTTTATTTGATAAGTTGATATATACCTGGATGCTGTACCATCATCGTTTTACGTAGACGCAAGGAGGTTAATAACAATATCTAAATATGATACGATTTATCATGCCTTGTACGTTTTCGCAGTTCTGAACGTTATAAAATTAGCCATTGCTCTATCAGTTCCCACCTTGTCAAAATAAACGTGCTTAATACCCCAATTTTTGAATGCCAAGAGGAGGAAGAGGATCTTAACCATATATTCTTTAACTTCCCGATAAATATTGGTACTTCGTCCCTTCTTCAAAACCTAAATAAGTAAAAATTCATTTTTCAACAAGCATACAAGTATTACTTACAGACGGTCGCTATTCAATCCCAAAATTAATAATATATTTCTTAAAGATTAATTCTATCTAGCTATAAATGTGCATTTAACTGGCAGTGAACCGCTCGACTATTGAGTTGGTCCATATGGAGAAATCCCCATCGCTAGATTCCTCTGTCTGGATCTGTTTAATCGAGTTTGACTAGTAATTGGCAATAACACTCTATTATTGGGTGACACGCCATTTAACTATTTAAAAAAAAACATTATAAAATTATTATATTAAAAACGGTGCTAAAAAAATTATGTATGTTTTCTTAAAAATGAAAAAAATACGCTCCGATAAGTCAATTGATAGCTACGTAAAGTATTGTAATTAACATATTTGTCATTGACCTTTGCAGCATTCCATTCAGCGTTGTCCGCACTTCTCTGCCGAGCCTCAGCTATACAACATCGTTCACTTTAACATTCAATCTCATTCGTAATTTATTAATAAGGATTTCACTGACTTAAAATGTAACAACCAGTAGTGAATAAATCTCTAGTAAGTATTTTCTTTGTTTACGCCACAGTCTCAATTCATCTCATTCCTCACTGTTAAACTATGTTGAATATTAAAATATTTGAACACAAATGATGTGTCAAAGTACGAAGGTAGTGCATCATTAACGTCACCATATCTAAACTAAACCTTCATAAAACTATAAAAAATCATATATCTGACAGTATATAGTGCTTCTACCCCTGAAAAAACCATTTTTTTCAGAGTGTGAAGGATGGTTGAAAATTTTTTTTGTTGAAATAAAATATTTCAACAAGATCTAAAGCACATCACTAGATAAGATCGTCCCGCCATTATAGACCTTGTAGCGTATTGTAAGAACGTTATATAACTATACAGTAGGCATAAAATCAAGGACTACACGCCGTAGTAAAAGGGACCCTAGACTACAGAGGCAACCAAAGTATATAATACACATTAATCAAAAATATACTTTTACTTATAATAAATTCTTAATTTGTTTGATAATACTTCACGTGATAACTAAAGGAAATAATTATTTTTATTAAAGGTTAACGTAGGAAGTAGTTCTGTCGATTACTTTTTATTTTTCCCAAATCAAAAACAAATCCACGCGCCAAAATTGCAGATAGTAAAATTCGCGAATTAGTAAAAACGGAACGTAACCTTTACAAATGTTATTATGTTAAAAAAAATAGCATAAGTGATGAAAATGGATCAACTGAAAGGAACTTTCAATTCAGTAAATAGCTAATTGTATGACTTGAGTAATACACAAGCTTAAAAATAGAAGATAGTAATGTGAATAGCAAAGCTACAGCTGCGGCGATTGGTTGTCGTGGTAATTTTTAGAACTAAGCCATTAAAGTTTCTACTGGTACACGGATGGCGCTAATTGTAATAAATTCGTAAATATACGTTCACGATCCATATTATAGATTATTTCATTTACATTTGTTCCACACAATTTTTAGTAATGCACAGCTTTATTGCTTGCATGCACTGCACGTTCCTGTGTACGACGATGTGTGTTCTATTCGATCTGAAATGTTGTATTATTATTTTGATGAACAAAATTATTAGGTACCAAAGTTATCAGTTTTTTTTAAATGATCAAAATGTTGAAATGAGAGGATAGAGCACCACTCTTCTCGTTCTGACACACTTCTCGCCTCATCCACATTTATACATCTCGCCGATTATTGAGGCTTCTATCAAACTATTATCTAGTTTGTCTGGTCGTGCCAAGTTCTCCACGGACGTCCTCTATTTCTGGTGCCATCAACACTTGCGTCATATATATTTCTTACCATTCTCTCCGCATTCATCTGTTCCATATTACCAAACCACCTATGTGATCCTTTCTTAATCTTACTCATTATACTAACATCAGCTTTACATTACTTCCGTATTTCTTTATTCTTTACTTTGTCATAAATATATTTGCCACATGTATGCCCTAGTGATCTCATTTCTGCTGCATTCAGTCTACTTTCGTTTTTCTTCCTACTAGCTTCAGGCCTCACTTTCATACATCAGTATCTGTACCATGAGTCCATTGTGCACTGTCAGTCTTGCCACGGTTGACAAATTCCCGTTAGATATAATTCCATTCAATGCGCCGTTCACTTTATTTCTTGCTGTCACCCTTCTTTCGATATCATTCCCAGCCTTTCCATTTCTATCAAACATACTTCCCAAATACAGAAACTCATCTATTTGTTCCAAACATTCATTATCTACAAGTATTTTGCACGGTGTCTTGCTTTCCTCCTTCTCGAATACCGTCGACTTGTTAACATTTATAATAAATATGAATTAAATATATTAATTATAAAGATATACATATAAAATCAATTTTATCGAAAAACATTGTTGTTGAAAAAATAAAATATATTTAATTCATATTTAAAATATCACAGACCTATGTTCTGAATAATTACAACTTCACAATATGAATGTGTTCCCCTAAATTTATAATAAGGTCGCTTTCCTTGCATACATCGTACATTCTACTCAATAGACTCTGTAGTTCTTGTTCATTATTCGCCATTAGTGCTGCATCATCGGCGTACAATAAACAGCATACAATCAAATCGACCATGTTTGCTCCTACATTCATACATTCCTGGTCTTTCCCGCAATTATCCATACACAAGTTGAACAGCCATGGAGACGTTACACAACCCTGCTATCTCCTGAATAATTTAAATATTTGGTACTCATGCTTTGCTGACGGTGTTTCTCATATATTTTCGAATAACATTTCCCGCTTTCAAAACCTGATTGAAGTCCTATCAACCTAATGAAGTTTTAGTCAGTCTGATTTAAGATTAGGCTGTTCTACAAATGTTTCCGCTAATTTTCATAAATTTCGTTCACACCTTGTTTTTACAATTTCTTGTCTGTTTTGTTTCAATTATCAATTTTGAGAGAGACACTTTAAAGATCCCTTTAAAGTTAAGTGTTTAACTTCAAAGCTTACTTCTTTTGAGAAGGGCTAATGTTCCTCGAGCAACAACAATTTGACACCATTAAAAATTTTGAACATCCTTTTCAAATTCAGGCTTTAATTTATTGTTTTCGACTGAAGTTTTTAAAGCTGTTTATTTATTTGACCACCATTTTTAAAAACTTAATTCATATTTTATAATATACACTTTATTTTTCTTTAAAATATGTTTTCCCTAAATTATTATGTGAATGGTTTTTTTTACAATAAAAATACTGATATAAATTAAATGTATTACTTAGAAAGATATACAGATAAAATCAATTTATCGAAAAAATATTTTTGATGACACCCGACCTCGAACTAGGATCTTATCCGGGATTTTTCCTACAAGGGTGTTTGAGATTTCGTACATATAAAGAAGATACCTTTCAAATAATGAAATGAAAGATGTATCATTTTGAAATTGCAACATACAGAAACATATAAAATATGAAAATTTTTCGTTATCTTACAATGCTGCCGTGGTGTTGAGAGTCAATGCACTTCCCCAGATAGAAAGGGTTCCTGATTCGAGTCCGCGTGGCAACAAAAATATTTTTCGATAAATTGATTATATCTGTTTCTGCAATAGTCGTACAATGAAATTACTATATGCAAGAGCGTTTCTTGAAGATGCTATCTGAAAGGCGGCAGCGAAAAGAGTGACCCCGGGTGCATGTATTGGCAACTGACGTCGGTACTGGATGGGTTTTTACGGATGTTAGGAGCTCCGCTTCACGAATCGGTATATGGAAGGTGCGCGTTTAGTGGTTGTTGGCGGTGATGATGACTATGGAGGCAATATATCTCCACAATTCATTATTAAGCACACAAAATATTAATAGTAATATATTTTCACTGTATCATTTTTCACAATTTGTTGTCACTAGTTATCTGAACTGCAGCCGTCAATATTGCCTTAATAATAATAATAATAATAATAGATAATTAAGGGCGCTTTACACATAAACTGTTTATTGTTCTACAATTATTTTTGTTTTTTAAAATTAAAAATCATTATTTTCACTTATGGAAATAATTTTTTAGAATGGTGCGTTTTTATTTTTTTCTTAAATAAAGTCTCTGATGCACTGTTTCTTATAATGGAGGGCAAAGAGTTCCACGCTTTCGGGCCTGCCACCGCAAATGCCCGTTCACTAAATATAAGAAGCCTTGATTAAAATTAATTGCTAAATAATTAATCAGCTTATACTTACACTAAATAGCTATAAGATGCAGGATAAAAAATCATAGAAATTAAATATAGTACTAAGTCGTACACACCGAAGTTTAAAACAAAAAAATAAATTTCAAATTACAGCAACTCGATAACTTCTGCCACGAAACACCATTCAAAAGTCATTAATTTATTTGCCCTTATGGGAATACGGCATGACGATGCGTATTTATATTCGAATATAATCACAATTGTGATGAATATCGCGTAAAAAAACGCCACGTCATTTAATTCATTCCAAACCGAGTTATTTTTAATTGTCACTTCATCACATGTCTACTCTGCGTACAAAAATGATGTCGAGAATTGCTTGGTGCTCCCTGTGGACAGCTATTACGTTTCGAAAAATTTCACACCCCCAGCCCAAGCAGAAAAATAGATACGCTGAATTAATCAAGTAACTCCCACCACTATTTACACATGTCCATGGGATTACCGCATTTGAAAACCCGACGAAAAAATGAAACATTTTCCTGAATATATGGAAAACAACCCCGTTCATTTGGTTACATTAAATGTAAGCCTCCCTTGGCGCCGTGTTGTATTTGCGTTAGGGAAATATGATTTTCGGTGTAGGTACATAAGTGGTTAATTTTTGCTGGGTGTGCTCTTCTGTCGCTCATATCGCGGCCGAGAAATAAATTACCATTTTTCTGAACCACCCGCGATTCTGTGTCATGTTGTGAAAATACATTTTAATTGAAGATGTGTTATATATATGGGAAAATTATTGAACTATATTTTATTATTATTAAGGAGAACACATTCTTATTGTGAAGTTGTAATTATTCAGAACGCAGTTCGGTGATATTTTAATTACTAATTAAATGTATTAATTAGAATAATATACACATAAAATCAATTTTGTCTAAAAATATTGTTGTTGCGCTACTGGGATTCGAACTTGAATCTCTTTCAAAACCGGATAAGGTGCATTATCCAACTATGACTTGAACTTTTGACGAAAAATTTTCGAATCTATATATTACACTTTTTATATCAATACGTCTATTATTCCATTATTTGAAAGCCATCTACTTTGTTTTTACGGAATCTCAAATACCTTTGAGTAAGCCGATAGTAGACGCCAGAATTAAAAAATATTTTTTATTAAATTTTTCAAATAATGGAACCATAGATGTGTTAATTTGAAAGTGTAACATATAGGTTCAAAAATTTGTCGTCAAAAGTGCTGTCGTTGTAGCATAGTTGGATAATGTTTGGTTTGGAAAGAGATTCAGGTTCGAATCCCGGTAACGCAACGATAATATTTTTCGATAAAATTTGTTTTTTTATGTATATCTTTCTAATTAATACATTTCATTAGTATTCTATATTATACATGAGCCATTTAATTCCAAACCCCAATATAACGAACTTTTAACAAAATCCTGAAATCAGGAAAAACGTTTAAATGTATAATTTTAATCCAAACGCTTCAATAGATATTTTGAAGGCACGGTGTATGTATTAATACTACAGAAAATATTTTAAAAAAAAACCATTTTGGGAAAATACAAAATGTATTTCCACTTGATAACATTTATAGAGATGTTTGAAACTCAACACGCGTATTTTAGGTGTTTGTCGCTCACTTTAGTTGATTTTCTTTAGAACACGAATAAAAACTAATGGTCAGTTTCATTATTGACGCGTTTGAAAGTTAAGTACTCTATTATAAAGGGTTTTGATACGATACATAAACTTGTTTTAATTTATTCTATTACTTAAATTATTATTAGTGGTCAGCATTTGAACCAATCGCAAGTTTATTTTTTTCATAGTCAAACTGCATTCAAATATATATATTTATTTCATTTTTGATTACAGAGGAGTTTGGAAGTAAACGACTCATATTAAAAACCTTCAGCGTTCGTACACTGAACCAGGAATATCTTAGGTTTATCACTTTTTAAATAATAAATTATAAATGTAGATATTTAATTTTAAACCATGCTTTAGACGCCTGTTATGGAGAAACTACCTCAGGTGTATTTATTGTATGGGGACCATGAATAACGGTCCCCAATTTAGAGAAAATCTATTTTGTTGATGAATACATAGGTTGTATGAATAAGTAAGTAATGTATGTGAGTTCTGGGTGCCCCTCTATATTTCACCCAAAATTCACGTGTTCGTTTGATGATGATCGCGGAGATGTATTATGTATATGTGACCAGAGCAGGATCAAGAAGATAAACTGCTTACGGTTGATACAAGTCGAGTAGACCAAACTGTCATTCGTTGTCTATTGTGTAATTTTATTTAGTCAGAGAATATGATGCAAATCATCGTTTGACGCGAGAGCAATGTTTGATTCATGTACACGTACTTTAACAGTGCGTGTGGTTTGATGAAATTTTACTCTGATAAAGGTCAAAATTTGAAAATCAGTTTGCTCAGTCTGCTGTCTGCAGACAAAATGAATAAATCCAGGCAAAATTAAAAACTCGGCACTAGTTCTTTATTTTACCACTTTTCTACGCATATTTCACTTCCGTGAACTTACTGTTTAAAGACAAATGATAATAGACCAACGATGTAAGGCGTTATAAGCGAAAGTCCCGTGAAAGTTTTAAAACTTTATTTTGTATGCTTAATAAAAATACATCTACCGTATACCAAGTCAAATAAAAAAAATATATATAATCGAGTTTGCGACTTTACATTAAAAAATAACGTTAATTAAAAAAAACTACTGCAACATCAAAAAAGTTGCTGTCATGGCCAGACTGATAAAAAAAGGTATTGTTTGAGAGAAAAACTTAGAGGCTTAAAAGTATTCGCATCGGCATACTTTTTATAAATATAAAATAATACTAGATATAACCCGTCAATAATGATAAAACATGTAGTTTGTTTCTACTAATTACTACGAATCGAAATAGAAAAACATCATAAATATTTCAGTGTGCCATATTCTACTAAAATTTGGAAATGAAAAATACTCTATCCCATATAAAATATATAAACCAACCCTTTTCAGCAAGGACACGAAGCAAAAATTAAGTAAAATACCATTTGCCTTATAAAGTTATCACATTGTTAAAATATCATGATATTGGAACACCGACATTGGTCAATGCTAAATATTTGTATAAAATTCTGATAACGATTTTCTTTTTTAAACCGTGTTACAAACATGTTAAAATTCCTAATAGTTTAAAAAAACAATCTATAATTAAATACACTTTTAATATTTTTCAGACTAACAACTATTTATTGATTTAAAACGCAATGAAATGTATATTTTAAATACTAATTTAATGTATTAATTATAAATATATAAAATAAATTTTGTAGAAAAATATTGTTTTTGCGCTACCGGGATTCAAACCTGGATCTCTATTTACAATCCGTGGAAGTACACTACCAATTGTATTATAGCGCCAGTATTTTTCATGACAAATTTTCAAATGTGTTCTCCTTAATAATATAAGGTGTATCGATGTGTCCAAAATTTGATAAAAATGAATTGATAATTCTGACGTCTGCAGTCGGCTTACTCAAAGGTATTTGTGATTCCGTAAAAATAATGTAGGTGGCTTTCAAAAATAATGAAACGACAGATGTATTAATTTGTAAAAGTGTAACATATAGGTTCGAAAAATAGTCATGAAAAATACTGGCGCTATAACACAATTGGTAGTGTACTTCCCCGGATTGGAAATAGAGATCCAGGTTCGAATCCCACAGAACAATGTTCTGAATAATTACAACTTCACAATAAAAATGTATTCTCTTTAATAAAATGTATATTTTACATCATATAACGTATTAATCTGGAATCTCTAATAATAAATAGTGACTTCTTCGTAAAAATTTCACATCATGGTCGATGAACCAAACTACACTAAAAAACAAAAAATTATCATTCAAAACTTAATATTTCAGTTTGATATAAATGTCAAAGGTAATTAACGATTATTGTTTTAGCAATTCAAAACTTTGAAGCTTAATATCACAATTTGATGTAAATGTAAAGTCAACAAGTTGACAGTTGTTTTAGCAATTACTTTAGAAACTCTGAAGCTTAGTATCTCAGTTTGGTGTAAATGTTAAAGACAATTAACAATTATTTTTGTAACTGTTTGTTTTAAATACACGAAATACGTATCACATCAATATTTTAACTATTTTCAAACTAAGCTAAACGCTTGTGCAATGAAAATAGGACTAACTTGCTGGACTATCCGAATGAGGGTCGAACCCCAGACCACTGGATCACCAAGCTAGTATCTTAACCACATGATCAAAAAGCATGTCGAATTGTTTTGGCAAATCAAAACCTTGAAGCTCAAGTTCACATATCCATAAATAATACCATAAAAACATAAATATCCGTCGCTAATTTAGTCGATTAACGAAATAATATTTGAACATAATTTACTCAAATTCAGAAACCTAAAAAAAATTAGTCTATTAAATCAAAATGTATTTATTTTTAATGTATTATGTAGAGTTTAATAGCTTAATGGCAACGCACCTTACATATACAAATATATATATATATATATTGTGAGGGTAAAAAACGGCGTTCTATGGTCTTCACCGGCTAGTCAGTGGAGAACACAAGAACGGCGGGTTCTTCACCTCAGAAATGTATACCAACCTTGATATGTTACAATCTGTCTTCGCCTTAAACTGAAAAAAAAATATTAATACCTGGGAGAGATAAATGAAAAGATGTTTTACGTTATCGAATGGAATATAATAAAACAAACACTGGTTAAATTAGAACAAATTACAATCAAAACGAAATACTCCTAATTTCGTCGGGTTGAGCGTGAGTTCGACATTCTTCAGGGCAGGCTGGTGACAACAAGATTCAAAATGTTACAGAAGATGGCATAACCTACAAATTCAGTAGAAAATATCATTGACTCATCGTCGTAGTTAGTTTTTTTTTGCACCCCAAGCCGACGCAAAAGGATTGATAGAAAGAATTGTAGAAAAATAATGTAATGAGAATTAATGTAGACCGAAGGGAAACAATCTCGGTCCCTGAAAAGATCGATCACCATGCGATTAGGTTAAAATAAATTACAGTAAATTTTGCATTAGCGATTGAATAATATTAAAGTATTTACCCTTCCGTTACATTTTGAATTCTTGATAATTAGCTTCGGTGGCCGCAACAATTAAGCCGCGTATTCTGACAGCTCCTAGCAAAAATTAGTTTAAACCATATACTCCGACCGTTTTTATAATTTTCAAGCCCGCTCGCATTACCAACATGAGGGTGTTATTCGTGACAACTAAAGTGGTTGGCATTAAAAATAAAGAAGGGGCGATTTTGAACGTGATATTAGTTTTGCAATGTCACAATATATATATGTACATATTTGTATTTATATATATATATACAAATATAAAAATAATGTTCCAAGCACAATTAATAACTCTAGGCATCTTTGCTATTAGGGTTGAGATTTACTTAACAGAAACATATGTCAAGCCAACGCGCTCGTGTAATGCAGACTGAGTGCACAACCTCGAAATTAGTGCGCGTGCACATCGTGTAGAATATCGACGTCGGTATCGGTTGACACGACATAATATGAGCATAAATTGATTGAATCGTCAATTAACTGGGCATCGAATAACAAGGTATGACTGTAATTGTTTTGAAAATTCTAAGCATTGAAGCTCAATGTCTCAGTTTAGTGTTAAAAAAATACATTTATTGACAATTAAGACCACTTCTGCAATAACGCTGTATATTATTTATGGGCAGATTTAAGTTATGAATGGCACAACGTTTTGACCAAGATAACCGACGTTCCATCTATCCATCAATTTGCGGAAAAAACAATATACAGTGTTGCTGCAGGAGGGTCTTAATTGTTATAGAAATTCAAAACTTTGATGGGCAAAAAGCTATTGTTTTAGCTTATTGTTGATGTTTGTAACGTTAAATTTGTGTTTAGACATAATTTAAAATTGTATATTTATTTAGCAATGTTTAAATCACTAACTTAAGCATTCTTCATAAGGACGATATGTACGTACTAGTTCAGTTGTACGCCAGTCTTGGCAAATATATGTTAGTATCGAAACCGGTTGACTTAAAAAAAACACAGCGGTCTAAACAATGTTAAAAATAGATACAATTTTAAATTGTTTTGGCAATAACAAAAATAAATAACTAAATGGTTTAACGATAATGTGATCTAGCCCTTGAATAAAAACATCAATATTCCCTAAACACTTCCTAACAAACGGCAGAATTTCATTACATGTTTATGTACTTTTTGCGTAACTGAAGCAGTGAACAATTCACTTAACTTCGCTGTGGATGTAGGTCAATGGCCGTCCAGAGCCATTTCCTCTCCCGTGGCCGCTCCTGACTCGCTTTATTGCCCCATCAGCGGGCGGCTGAACTCTGCCAATATCGACCCCTTCCTCGCCACGGGGTAGTCATACAAAAAACACCCTCAGTATACACCTCGCAGTCTTTTGTAATTGTGGTTTTAAAGTTTGTTGTGAAATTCTTTAAATCCCCACAAACGGGCACATACACATTTTCTTAAATATTAAAAAAATAGAAACCTACAATAAAAAACATAATTTAAAGAAGTCAATATCTTGAGATATTAACCCTATATAGGTTATAATTTGTACACCGTAGGCATATATAGAGTTTGGTATCAATATTTCCCAAATATATTTTATAAAATTAACTATAATTATCATAATATTTATTCTACTACTCAATATGAACACACGCAGAGTCAAGACTTCAGCCCTTACACCAGTGAGTGAGCAGTCTGTGCGTGTGTGTGTGTGTGTGTTTCACCAATCTGAAACATCTGTCATAGACTGAATTGCTTAAATCGAATTGTAACTGCATTATATAAACTCGTTGAAAACGAACGTGTAGTATCTGTACAAATTTCATGTAGGTATTGTCTTATATATTTTTTATTTTCAAATATTGCATCATTTCCTTCTTTCTTTTTTATAAACAATTATTATTATATTTTCGTAGAAAGCAATCACTTTGTGGTTTGACGTATTAGATTAAATAAAATACAATCATTTTGTATGAAACCACGAATTTTATTGCACGTCAACCGGTGTCACTTAGCTCAAGCTTCGTCAGGGCGTATATAAACTAATTTTAATTAATTAGTTTTAAATACGTTTTGACGAAGCTTGAGCTAAGCGAAACCGGTTGACGGTAATAAAATTTATGGTTTCGCACAAAGTGATTGTATTTTATTTAATACAATTATTATTTCGCTTCTTTTCTTCTTTCTTTAATTATTCTAAATTTATATTTGATTATATGATTATTAATTAACAATGTAAAATGTTTGCCTTCGGGCGAAGCCTAGTGAGGCAGATATTAAAATACTAATTGTTCAATATTATTATTCGTTAATAATGTAAAATGTTTGCCTCAGCACGGGCGAAGCCCAGTGAGGTAGATATTAAAATAGTAAATGTGCACACAACATATGATATAAAACAAATAAATATTGTATGTTTATCTTTATTCATGCAGAGGTTAAATAATTAAGAATATTTAAAAAAAAAACATTTTAATGCTGTATTACTAATATTTACTATGAAAATACAAATAACACAATTAATTTAGCATATATTTTTCCCAAACTATTGGAGTTGGCAGCTGATTGTGGATATAGATAACTTTGTAACTAAATGAATATGAATTTAGAATAATTTAATTTTGATACGTAAAAGTTAATTGAAAAATAATATTGTGACATAACATCCCCAAATTTATTTACGTAAACAACAATAGGATTCTGATTGATGTAAAGATCGTTTTCTAAGCCTTATGAAGCTTAATACTAGCATTAAAAATTATAAATATTATATGTAAATCTTTTAATATAAAATTCAATGTTATTCACCTGTTCTCTGGTTCCAGATCCAAATTTAAAAATTAGTTTCCTGACACACCTTTCTTTGAACTTTACTAATTGCCGTTGTCTGTTTGATATATGTGTTCAAAATAATTAATCACGTTTTATATTATTACCATATATAATATTGTGAGTTTAAATTTTTTAATATGTGTACATACATATTGTAGGTACATTCCTAGTTTTATTTTATGACTTCTTCCAAGAAACTTTTAATATAACTCGTGTTTCAAGTTACTTACATGTTGTTAGTTTAAAAATATTTATTTCAATGTAGAAACATGATACTCTTTGATATTGTTAAATATAATATTTAAATAAATTCTAATTTATTTTAAAATAAAATATATGCAGTGCTGATAAAAAATATATATACGTAGACGTTTATATGTAAATTACTAAAATTAATCAGTAATCGTGTTGAGATGAATACATTTCTTAGTATAAATCGACCTGATGAAACGATATTATTTACTTGTTTTTCTGAAGACCTCATCACCCGCATTGTTTATCCGAAATGGTCCGCTATCCCATGTGCTAACTAATTAAACGCGGAAAATATTTGCACGAATTGAACTTCAACATGAAATTGGGAGTTTAATTTGGTGTGGGGGTAGAAAGGGAATAGGATTGAGACTCTCTCTAAAAGCGGCACGTTACAAAATACGTATTTTCGGAAAAGTCCTGAAATGTGATTTAAGTTAATCAAATCAGCGCAGTGGCAAAAACTTCGACCGAGTACCAGGCGCGGTCAGTGTTTCCTGAATTAATTAAAATAAATAAATAGTTTTGTTATGTTGAGTCCATTATCTCATGTAGTCCAGCGAAAAATAAATAAGAAATGTACATATGCGCTTCAAATTACCATGTATGATTTAATAAGCAACAAAATAAATTCTTAAATATTGAAAATTACATATAATATTGTTCTAGCAATCCAGAAATAATAGTGGTGTTATCGAAGACACAAACCTATTAATAATTCGGACCCATAAATAATGATAATTAAGTTATCTAAATAAAATATTTTATTTACTTGTTTAAGTTAGGTTTCCTGTCGTAGATCACATATCTTTATTGGTAATAAATTATATTTTCACTTCTTCAATATTAGAAAAATTACTTTGTGGCCACATATAATATAAATAATAAGATGAAACACTTTGTCTAAATAGTAATAACTATTATGAATTGGCCAATCATCATTTGGAAACAAACCATTCCTTTGACATTAAAAAGGTTTTAGAAATTAAGAAAAAGTGATAATATCAAATTCAATATTATAAATAACCAGATCCTTTTTCCAAATAGTCACCTTTTAAATTTGTTTTCAAACCAGTTTCTAATTAGTTACCCACCACTTATACTTTAAAAGTTTTGTTTTTATCTATGCTTATATTTTTAATTTTAGTATACACTGTTCCCTGTAGAAGATGCCATAGGTATCAAAACATGTTGATTTATCAATAAATAGTGATTTAATCAAAGTATTTTGTTTAATTATTAATATTAAATCTGTGTTTTATTTTATTATTTAAATAATATTTTCAACATTGAAAAATAAGATGTAATATGGACGAGCAGTGGTCAACATTGGCCGCGAGGCGGCCACTACACTATCTAACAAAATCAAAATTTTATTATAAATTATACCTATTGTTTGACCGTTTTAAAATGATTTATTTAAATACCTAAAATACAGTTCGGGCGCTAACATGACGTGTATTACGTTTCACGGCTAAAGACCAACTGGAATTATATTAAATGTTACTGGAGGGTTGCCGATTAAAATAAGGAATTAGTGTCGACGGTTTTATTTTGTATTTATCAGTATATTTATTAATTTTCCTATTAAAATTATAATCTCACTGCACATCTTCAGAAAATTACAGATTTATCTGTAAACATAGCATTGTAATCAGATTGATATTAATAAATAAATAATAAAAAAATCTTTTTAAAACCAAGAAAACGTATACAAAGATTGATTAAGAATTTTATGAATAAAAATATAAAAACAATAATTCATTAATTTAAATAAATATCAGATATCTCATAGAAACGAAGCTATTTTCATTATATTTAATGGAAGATATATAGAAATATAAGGTAATTATAGTGCTTACGACCTGTGTATTTTCCGATATTTATTTATTTAATAACAGGTAAAAATCCAGTTATTGTGTGTTCTTGGACATATTCAAATATTGCTAAAATTCATTTATTTACTCATTTAATTATCTTTTAATCAAATCAGAAATGCAAAAGTAAAAATAAATTTTAATGAAAGCATATTAATTATTGTTGTGAAGTTGCAATTTCAGAACATTGTTTTGTGATATTTTTAATACAAATCAAATTAATTCCGATGACAACCAAATTTTTTTTGATAAATATTTTTTTTTCTACACATATATTATTGCAATTGATAAACATATTTACTGGTAGTACGATTCGACTATTTATTACATGGAGAGATATATAAATATTATTACATATTAGAAAATAAAACTTGTTTTTTATTCTACTAGTTTATTTTATTTGAGACACGTTTCGCCTTGTGGGCATTATCAATCTAACAATTTAACTCAACAATTTGTATTTATAACTACAATGGGGGTCAGCTATACAATTTATTTAAATAAGATGAAAAGGGACCATATTATTCATTGGAATTCTGAGGATTTCCATACATTTTGAATGCCAGAACATAAGGACTGTCCTTTTCTACCCATAACATTAAAATACCATTAGTGTTGAAACTGAATGGATATCCTCGGAATTCCAATCAATTTTCCGTTTTCATCTCATATAAATAAATTGTACAGCTGTCCCCCATTATAGTTATAAATACAAATTGTTGAGTTAAAATTGTTAGATTGATAATGCCCTTACAAGACGAAACGCATCTCAAATAAATTAAGCGAGTAGAATCAAAATACAAGTGTTTTATTTTCACATATGTGATAATGAAGTTCTACAAACTTATCTCGGAAACAGTAAATATGAATCTTATTAATTTAATTTACTTTCTGTATATACATTATATATTATATTATAAAATAAATAATCCAATGGAATTAAATCAAATGGGTTTATATAAATCGTACGCAAAAGTCTACCATATTTAATCTTGATTAGATCCGAGACTATTACGGAAAATGTTTCTGGAAACTTTAAACATTCATTGGAAAGTTTTAAACGTCTGAGGATAAATAAACAGCGAACATTTAAAACCTGAATCCTATTCAAGGTACCTATTAAAGGCACTTAGTATAAAATATGGCTTAGTGAAGAGAAAAATTGTCACTCTTGACTCACTGCTGTGTATGTTGTATTGAATGTTCTCAACTGTGACTGCGATCACCATTTCAATGCTAATCGTGTTTACCATAGTGTTTTTATTATTCTTACATTTAAAACCTTCAATATTAGTTTCAAAACTAAGCTAAAATAATATCGTAAAATAAAACCTGGGGACAGTTTATTTGTTCGGCACGTGCTGGACCATGTTACAAGCATATTCAGATCACATGTTGCAGATGTGTAAGTAAACACTGTAAAAATACAAACCGCGATCAAAATAGAAATGACTTACCAGTGTATGTAAATACAAAATGACAAATTTTAAAATGAGAATCACGATATTTTCATGTGTTTAATCACTGTTGGTGATAATGACATCTATGAATGTGACAGTGATTTATTCACTGCCCGCGATTTTGAGCTCATCACTAATACGGCTAAGTATGAAAAACATATTTTGAAAATGAGACTTTTATGTGAACTACGTCTCAAAATCAAGCACACTCAAAAATATATTATTCACAATGAATATTACGTTCCAGGTCGATGTTGTTTTTAAACAATTTTTAATTTGGTTTTTATTTATCGATTATTTGGTATATATATGGAATTTGACATCGACCAAGTGGCCGACTCTGGCAGCGGCACAAATGCGTGCTCTTTTAACCATATTTTTCATAATATTCTCGCACACTTCGTGTGTTATTTCAGCAATTTAATTTCGAATACCGTTCTGTAGCATCGGAATTGTTGTTGGCTTATTGTCGTAGACCTTTCTTTTCAAGTATCTCTACAGAAAATAGTCGGAAGCCGTCAAATCAGGTGATTGTGGAGGCCAGTCGATATCACTACTTTTTGATATTATGCAACGGCCGAGAAAATTTTCTTATTATTTAGATAAAATGTTTTAATAACTTCGACATGTTTTTGAGACGTTAGATGCTCTATAATAAATTGTAATTAATTACTACTCGACAACAAATGCGAACTGATAAATATTTGCTAAACCAAAATGGCGGCTAAACAAAATCGGCATGGAACATAATATTCATCCTGTATCTTACTTTTCCGTTCCAAGGATGTGTACATGCTTCTATTCCATAAAATTATACCGAGAATAGTATCTGGTCATCAGCTTTTACGTTATATACTTACATTATTTTATCAGAAAGGATAAATAAATATTTATTTTTTTCTCGATCGATACTGCTGCAAAATCTGCACGGTAAATGTGCCAACGACCTCAAAAATATACCACAAATACGTCCCACCCACCCGATATGAGAATTCTTACCGAATGAGGTATCTTGGTTAAGAATTCCGCCGCTAGGGTGTGGTTGAGTACATGGCTTTATAGGTCCTCTAGTCGACTTGTTCATTGTGTGAGGCATTTTTAGGGGTTACTCTCGGGTCGAATTCTTTGGGAAGAGCCGGAAGTTTAGCGCAACACGTGCCGTGTGAGTGGGTGGGAGCCTACCGGATGATGATACCTCACTACTTCAATAAATAGGTACACCGTTTATTTCAAACGTGATCCTTTTTCAATCTTAATCAAGACAATTAAAATACCTTTAAATGAACAGAAAATCTTACATACTTACTTCTTTACCTAACTTACCAACGGGCCGTTTCTACGCGAGGGTAAGCAGAGAGGATAAAGCGCCACACTCTTCGGTCGCAATTCTCGCCTCATCCACATTCCTAGATCTTCTCATACAAGCTCGTCGATTATTGAGGCTTCTAACAGGACCATCTTTCAGTATCTGGTATCACTTGCGTTATATATCTTTCTTATTATTCTCTATTCATTTATCCGTTCAATATGACCAAACCATCAAAATGATCTTTTCTTAATTATTCTTATTATGCTATGTTTAGCTTTACATTCTTTCATTCATTCGCTTAAGAGATTCGAAGCTCTGCTTCCAGTTTCGGGCCTTACTTACAATACATCAGTGTCGGTACCAAGACTCTATTGTGCACCGCTAGTCTTGTCTCGATTAAAAATTCTATTAGATATTATTCCATTCAATGCGCCATTCACTTTGTTCCCTGCAGTCACCCACTTTTCGATATCGTTCTCTGTCTTTCCGTCTCTATCAAAAATACTTCCCAAATACACAAACTCATCTTCTTGTTCCAAACATTCATTACCTACAAGTATTTTGCACGGTGTCTTGCTTTCCTTCTTCTCGAATACCATCACTATTGACTTGTTGGCATTCATAATAAGGTCGCTTTCTTTGCACACATCGTACATTCTACTCACCAGCCTCTGTAATTCTTATTCATTATTCGCCAATAATACTGCATTATTGGCGTACAATAAACAGCATACAATCAAATCGCCCATGAGTATTTAGACAGAATAATAAATGTGAAAGAAAAAATTACCAAGATTTTTTTCTTAGATATACATAACTATGATTTTATACATTGGGTCTAACAATTTGATAAGGAGCTGTATACAGGATCTTTTTTTGTTGTCTACCCACCACTGTTATCTGGGATATAATTGGTATATAAAGATGTCCAGTGAAAAATGTACATGTTTAATATTAAATTTAAAAAAAACTACAATGTTACTCTCATATTTTCTCATTATCTCTCATTATTTATTTTGAGTTTAACGATGCTAATTTAACGTTTAATAAACAATATCGTCTAAATTCTAATCATTTCTCTCAAGACACACTAGTAATCGGACTTTTAAATTTGCGAACACGCGAGAGCAAAGCGTTAGTTCAATGGTAGCAACTTCACGGGGGATATTTTCTTGTATGACCTGAATTGTTGCTGTAAACTCTCGAATTAAGGTATCTCCACAAAAAAATGTTACACCGTGTTTACGTCTAGTGGCCGAGGTGCCCAGGGTATGTTTCCGTACTTGCTGATTAATTTATTGGGAAAAATTCCCCTCTGCTTCTTCATTGAAACTCTAGCTGTGTGTGTATCTTGCTGAAATTGTATTCTGTTATTTAAACTGTAAAATAGCTGCAGTTGCGGTACCAAAAACTCGTCGATCTTTTGGCAATACACGTCAGCAGTAACTATCTTTTGCTAGTTAAAAAAATAAGGGCCAATTATCCCTCGGGCAGAAATTGCACACCAAACTGTCGTTTTTGGACAATGTAAACATTTTTGATGGCGTTCTCTTGGATTGTCGAGGTACCAGTATCTCATGTTTTGTTTATTAATATAACCATCGATATGAAAATGTGCTTCGTCAGTAAACAATATATTTCCAAGCGTTTGTGCTGTTCCAAAACGTTCCAGCATCGTTCTCGCTAAGGTTTCACGTAAAGAATAATTATTTTCGTTAAGATACTGCACGATTTGCAGTTTGAGTGGGCGAAACTAAAGTATATTTTTCAAAATAACGTGCACTGTTGATTTTTTTATTCCAGTACGGGCTGCAATCTTCCATATCGATTTACGCGAATTGCGCATAATTTTACATCGAACTTTTTTGGCGTCGCTGCTGATGTTGATAGTCCCAGAGGAGTTTTGTTAACTATTGCCTCTTCTTGTTTGAACTTTTGAACTCAACACCAGATAAGTTGTGTGCTCGGCCCATCACTTACTCGTCGAAAATTAAAGTGAGTACAAAAAGTGCGACAATAGTGCGTAAATATTGCTCAACCGCGAACGCGTGGTGTGCTCCCGACCAGTGACTCAATGCGACTGGCAAATCCACAAATCACGCGAGTGGAACAATACCCCTCTCATTTACCTCACCCTGATGGTTTACGAGTAATTACAATTTAATCTTGAAATTTTTTCGCTGAACACCCTATACAATGACCCTATATAATTATATATTCTATTTTTAATATATTTGTAAACTGTTTATGAAATATATGAAAAAAAATATTAACCTTGCTTAATTTAACCTAATCTGATCTTATATCTTTCTCAACCTTTCCGTCCCCAGTAAACATACATCCTAAATATACAAACTCATTCTATCATCCGCAATAATTATTTAAAAATATATCGTCCTTAGTCAATCTCTCATCGCTCTCGAATACCATCACTTGAGATTTTCTAAAATTCACAAATAAATTAATAATTCGAAATCAATCATTCGTAAAATCACAAAAATTTGTAAAGGCAATTTTTTTTAAAATTTTTTATTTGTGTATTCAGAAATATTTTCTAATACAGAATCTCGTAAACCAAGTCATTGTCTGTATTCGACAGTAATTATTATATACATATATACGTCATAATACATAGTATATAGCCATGTGTATGTATTATGACGTCATGAGGCCCTCAAATGCGTGCTGCAACATTAAGTTTTATCAACCATAATGTCGCATGGATTCAAAATATAAATACAAATAAATAATATAAATAAGCATCTTATTTTTATTGCTAGATAACACTAATGTGAACTGTACAATCGTTCAACAAATGTGATCCAGTATTTTCGAAACAAGATTTTTTTTAAATAGAGATGCTTACCCGGAATACGTGTCACATCGATATTCTTACTATTTTCAAACTAGGCTGAATGCTTGCGCTATGAAAATAAAACTTCCTGGAAATAGATAATCAATTTTTTTTTTAAATTAATTTTGTAGTTATTTTAAGTATTTATATACTTCAGTTATGACAAAAATATTACTGGCGTGTATCAATATATGTCTACTTGTTTATGTAAGAAATAAATTGAAACGGTTTCAAGTAAATAATTTTTGATAAATACAGATTACAAAGATTGTCTGTTGATGTCGCGTTTATTTATTTAACTTATTTAAGACTAGATATCTGCATCGCGTATCTTTTACAGAAGTATGTAAATAAATCATAAAGTTCTAACAAATAATGTTGTTTATTCAAGAAAACCCTCGGTGTCCTAAGTAATGCCTACCAACTTGAAGAAACAGATCGACCCCTGGAAAAAGAGATGGATTCGTTTTGTTGACACATCCTTGTTTACTGATACATTCTTGGGAACATAGACGATAAGTGGGTCACTGATTCCTCGGTGAATAGCGAGAAGCTCTCGCGCGTGTCCTATATTCGTACACATTGTTGACTACTGACCTTTTTTCAATTTATTTTATATCTATCTATTCATTTTTGGGATGGCTTTCTACGAAGTACGCGAAGGCTTCGTGTTGCAAAAGATAACATTTTTTTGGAAATTGAACAAATTCTAAAGGTGTATCAAAATTCACATCTCTGCAATACTGAAAATGGGTCGTTGATGGGTGGATGGGGGTGGTGGGCGCGACACTACCTAACGACAATAAACTGTGTTTAGTTTAATTATAACCTGATGACGACAGGGACTCAACGTGTTTGTAGTACAGAGGTTAGTTTAATAAAAATATATATATATTAATTATATTGCACCACTAAGTAACCGCCATGTCAATTAATGATATTAAAAAAATATAGATGTAAATTTAAAATATTAAATATCAAATAAATAAATATTATCAATAATACAGTATACATAAACCATTTAAATTGCATTGAAAAGAGTACAAGATCCACTTTTTTATAATAAATCAACGTGCAGGACATTTTTATGTAAAAATAAATCTAGTACCTGACTTTAAATGTTACGATGATGGAAGATGTAAAAATTGACCTAATGATCCAAAATTATTGAAAAAAAATGGTTAAATTTAATTGGTTACTATAATATTTTGGTTATTTTACACGATTTGCTTATTTTTAATGATTTTAAATTATTACAAAGACCAACATTATTTACCTATATGTAAAACAGAAAATCCCAATTTTTTATCAGATATGTGATCATTTTGTAATAAATGCTTCGAAAAATTTGAAAAACCACGATTGTTTATACTTCTTAAATACTATAGATGTTTCACAGAAACGAAGCTATTATTTTTACATGGGAAGTATGGAAGTCATGGGCATTACAGGGCTTACGACCTGTTATCGGCTGGCTAAATTGACCATTTTACACAATATAACGTTCACCTATTTACCCATGCTACCACATCTATCAAATTTTTTAAAGTTGTATATATGTTATCACGTTGGAACATTTTATAATTTGTTAAAATTTTGATCTGTTTTACCAAAATAAAAATCAAAGTTTATAAATCTTAAAAGTTAATAGATCTTGAATTATTAATTTTATTTGTGAATTTTAGCAAAGAACGATTACAGTATGACATTGAAAGTATACAGAAAATAAAACGCATCTATGCGTGTATAATATGCCGGTTAAGGTATTATAATTTAGGCAAACTTTGTTCAATTTTATTACAGTAACGGGAATGCGATCTGTGTATTTCCATTAAAAGCAATAAACGTACGGTTCAGAATAATAATAACAAACATCACAGTATTTGAATGAAATTTTCGCCAATACGGCGAAAGCACCGTAGAAAATTCCCGCGAAATGCGCGGCGGGAATATTAAACGGGGTGATATATAATAAATTTAAAGGCGTAGTCGAGGCTGTAAGAAAACAGCCTTTGTCAAAATGGGGACGGGAAAATTTAGGGGAGAGGATGGAGGCTTGCGCGGGTGGAAATATGCAAGAGATTTCATGTAACATTTTCATTAACAAATAGCAGCACAATTTAAATCGCTGCTTAACTATTCAAGTTCGACACCCAAAAGTCTAAGAGTATTACTGACTTATTTAAATTTAAATAAATTTCTTCAGCTGTGTCGAGGTCTGATTTAAGAGAGACTATTGAGATATGATTACATTGAACGAGGAATAATAAATGCCAGAAAATACTACAAAGTATTTAATATACAATGTTAAGTTTTAAGCTGGCGTGGTTAGTGTTTCCGGAATCGGTAAAGCAAAAAAAAGTTAATAATATTTTTTTAACTGCAATTTGAGAAATATTGAGATAATGGCTAAATAAATATACAGTCAGAGGTGCCTAAGACTGCCTCAATATTGGTCCTTTTCATTCGTCGCCATGTTGGAATATTTTGAATGCTAAAAGGCGTGCACCGCCGCCAAGCTTCACAGGCAACAGGGTGGTGATACACGGTTACCAGACAAAATAAACCCCACACTGTCGTACAGCGGGAAATAACTTTTGGCGCGTTTTTAATATCGGGCGCGAAAAATGTTGTCACATGTCCGCGACCAAATTCCCATCCTCGATCAATTTCCTAATGTTTGCTCTTAGTTGGAATTGGAGCCTGACACTGGATCAATATTGGATTATTGTTTGATCTCGACAACGCGATACCATTCGCGTTGTGGACTAATCATCTCCAGTGCGGTGGAGCACTGTTTTTTTATGATCTTGTGATACTTCTCTTCAAACTACTGCAATGAAGTCAATTAATATCTCTCCACGTACCATCTAGATCGACCCATCAAGCACTCTTCCACATTCCTAGAAGTAGAACATCTTACGTACAAAATTCATTTATTCACCGGTCATACAAATACCATAAAGAGAAGAAATGTACATAAAATTAGTCTTATTACACTCAAAGGGTTCTTTTTATGAACTACCACAATCTCAACTTTGGCCAATCATTCTACCTATAAACACATATTGCTCTCCCTTTACCGCAACAATAGTTGCAACCTCCCCACCTAAACATACTTATGTACCTAAACATTTCTGTGGATTTTCATAAATAGTATCACATGTTAAATATTTATTATTTTAGTTATAATAAGTTTACACTGTCAAAATCCTTCAATAAAATTAAATTTAATTGTGATTTGTGACCACATGTTGTTGTTGTTTGTGTGTACCGTGGGTGAATTGTGAAATCACCGTCTTAATTGTGAAGTGGAGATTGTCGGCCATTCTCGTGCATGCAGTGTGTGATTTCGGCGGCTATTGCAGGGACTTCGGAGGCGTCATACTTGAAGTAAGGCGAGCATTCCTAATAAATTGCGGTTTTCTGAAATCACTGGTTTTTTGAAAAAATTCCTTTCCCCTCAACAACCTTTTTCTTTAGCCATTTCCCGATATTCCTTCGTCATCTTAATTAATTAATTTCGACTTACAACCAGAATTATCGTAATCCATACGAGCCGGAGATTGCGCACATGGTAAGCGGAGAAATATAAAATAAATTAACAGTTAATAAGAATACATTTGTCATTATACATAAAAAATATACATGATGTTTTGGATGTTACGCGATGACAACATGGTGGACACTGTAACTATGGACTAAGAAGAATAAAACACTCCCTTACGGGGGACAAGACAAACACAAAACATAAAAAAGAGGTCGACTCGCAGCTCGAACACCACTGCCGGCAAATATCATTCAGGTAACAACATACCGTTGAATGCGATTAGAAAACCAATCAGACACTAATATACATTGTGAATACTTTATATATTTTCGGAATAAACACACACGTCTTATCTAAATTACAATAGACCTTCAAAAATGCAGACACTCAGATGCTTTAGACCATCAGGTACAGCTACACGTGTTGATTTTAATGATCTTATATCTGAGTATTATTCCTTAGTCTATGCAATATGCGACGGTCACAGCATTTTTGGGGCAAAATAATACATAGGTACTCTTCTGCGAAGAATTTTCTGGGCTATTGTTTCGAGTGTTTTTAACATTTCGGATTCCATTAGACTAGTGTAAGGTAGCTGATATAACTAGATTTTGATGATTAATAATGAGGGCAAAATAACTCAAAAAACTCATCATAAATGATTTTGAACGACCGTGAAAATTTTAGCAGCTTCTCAATGAAATTATTTTATTTTAATTCAGTCAATCTGCACCAAATAAATACATCTCTACATATGCTTAAACTGCTAGCGTTTATTATTTTGATAATGATTATGTCTGTTGTTGATACATGTGGAAGTTTTCAATTAGTGTAGCTTAACAGAGTTAAAATAACGTTATAATGTTAGCGAAATCATTAAATTTAATAGGTATGTTCCATACAGAAAACAAGGGTGGTTCGCCGATCTCAGCTTCTCTCAACCGGCGATGATGATGATGATGATAATGAGGTCAACAGAAATTAAACAAAAGATGTTCAATATAAGCACACTACGGTGACAAAATGGAGAATGCCTGCCGCAGCAGAATACTCCTGTTTTTATTCAAATTCATTACAATACATACAGTCATTTGCAAGTACGTGCGTAAAACGGCGACAGCCCGCCACTTGGGACGTTTTTCTAAGGCGTCATTGTTTTTCTAAATCTGTCCCACGGGTTTTTTTGGCGTCGCGCCGATGACTACATCTTGAAATTATTAACACGTGTCTTGTCGTATTAATTAATACGGCGCCTGCTCGGCGAGAAATTCCTGTGCGATACAACAAGATATTAGGTTCTATTAATAGAAATATTTATATATTAGACCATTGCTGTTATCTGCCCGCCACTGTCTGAAAACTATATTTAGTCCTCCTTCTAATGCGGATGATTAATTATTTATACACTCACTATGGTTCAATAGTTCAACTGGATAGGTTAAATTAAGCAAAGTTTATTTATTTTCATATATTTTGTAAACAGTTTACAAATATGTTAAAAATGGAATATACGACATGGTCATTGTATATAACAATTATATCCCAGCAAATAGTGGTGGGTAGACAACAAGAAAAGATCCTGTATACAGCTCCTTATAAAATTGTTAGACTCACTGTATAAAATCATAGTTATGTATATCTAAGAAAAAAATTTGAGTAATTTTTTCTTTCATATTTATTATTCTGTCTAAATACTCATTGCGGGCGATTTAATTGTGTGCTGTTTATTGTACGCCGATGATGCAGTACTAATGGTGAATGATGAACAATAATTACAGAGACTAATTAGTAGAATATACGATGTATGCGAGGAAAGCGACCTTATTGTGAATGTCAATAAGTCGATAGCGATGGTATTCGAGGATGAAAGCAAGACAACGTACAAATTACTTTTAGGTAATGAATGTTTGGAACAAGTAGATGAGTTTGTGTATTTGGAAAGTATGTTTGTTAGCATCGGAAAGACAGTGAAAGATATCGAAAGGAGGGTGACTGCAGGGAATAAAGTGAACGGCGCATTGAATGGAATTATAGCTAATGGGAACCTGTCAACTGAGGCAAGACTAGCGGTTCACAATGGAGTCCTGGTACCGACACTGATGTATGAAAGAATGTAAAGCTGATACTATGTGAGTAAGATTAAGAAAGGATATCTTAGGTAAATGGTAAGAAAGATATACGGCGTAAGTATTGATGGCACCAGAAGTAAGGGACATCCGCGGAAGACTTGGCATGATCAGGTAAACTAGATACAGGAAGATGGTTCTGTTAGAAGCCACAATAATCGTCGAGCTTGTTTGAGAAGATGTATGAATGTTAATGAGGTGAGAATTGTGTGTCAGGACAGAAGAGTGTGGCGCTCTTACCTCTCTGCCTATCCTCGCGGCAAAATGGTGTGATGGTAAGTAAGTAAGTAAGTACTCATGAACAGTTTTCGCACTGATAAAGTGAAAACTATTCATGAGTGCTGCATTTAATTTGAAGTTAGTAGCAGTTTAGTGCCACAAAATCTATGAAGTAGAACTTTTATTATTATTTTCATTTGTTTAAATTTCTAGAGTGACAATTCATAGAAATATAAAAAATTTGAAAGAAAAAATAATTCGATTGTTTCTCAGAAATATACGATTTTATACGGTGAGTCTAATAATTTAGTAAGTAGCTGTAAATCCTTTAAGTATTTATAAACCTATATTTGTATCAAATACTAACATTAATTATATATTCATTTGCATATTTAAATAAAATTATGTTCTAGCACCTGCTCGTTAAAAATTTATTTTTTCACTTTTATAAAATATATTATTATTATTATTAATATATTATATTATTATTATTTCGAAGCGTAAGTTAAATACTGTTTTTTTTTGTAATTTATTCGTAAAACAAATAAAAACAATGTCATTAAAACTATCCACATGTTTATGTCAGGCAATTGTATTATGTTTGTACGTGTTTAAAATATTGGTTGCACTACTGTAAGATATGCCAATATGAAGTATTGTTCACACGTTGAGAATGATGAAGTACTTATGAAAAATGTAGAAATATATATTATATTATATACTAGCCTAATGATTTCAAATCTATTGATAATTAGCTGACAAGCCTGATTTAACATGAGCAAATCATCTCTCTAATGCTAAATTGTGCTTAACATTGTGTTATTTTCAAACATAGCCAAATTCAACGTCGGGATCCAGGTTAATTTTCAAATTACGCCAAATTAATTTCAAACAATTACATTATCGTAAAAGCAGACGTTATCTCGCTGATTTCCATACATTGCGGAGATGATCGGGCAGATCGCATATTCGTTATTCGATGGTAAAAAAAATAGTGAATTAATCTTAAAATTGTATTACTAGGGAAGGGAGAACACATTATTATTGTGAAGTTGCAGTGTTTTCAGAATATAGTTCTGTGGAATTTTAATACAAATTAAAATGTATCAATTAGAAAGATATACAGGAAAAATTCAACTTATCGAAATAATATTTTTGTTGCTATCGGGATTCGAACCTGGATCCTTTCCTATCCGGGGAATTGCGTTAACCAATTACACCACACTAACATAGTAAGTTGACGACAAAAAATATAAATCGAATGTTCCTGTATATCTTTCTTATTGATACATTTTAATGTGCCATGTTTATAGAGGACCCTGGTAACTCCTTTATTTGGTCAATCCATCTTGCAGGAGATCATCCTCTTGCTCGCTCTTGCTGAACTGTCCCTGTGATCATGAGCTTCTTGAGACTCTCATCGTTTCTTCTGGCAACATGGGATTACTCTCTTCCTTCATTAGACCCACCCAGTGCCGCGCCGTGGTAGGAAGCGCCCTTGTGCAATATTATTTTTATTTTTTTACCTCCTCCCCAATATAAAAAATATCGATATCTTATTTTTCCCAATGTAACATCTCTAACTTATGTTTGGATATCTCGTACTTGCACTTGCGAATGTAATATCTCTAACTTGTTTAAATACTTTATTTTCGGTACAAATATTAAAGTTGATTTACAGACATTCTAACACTTTGTTTTATTACATCGTGTATTTTATGTAACGCGACATTTAGTACGTTAAAATTGGTCAAAAGTTTCTAAAAATGATTTTAGATACTGTGGGGCTAACTGTCTAGACGTATTTACTTATTCGGGTGAAATGGTCCGAACTGCGTGCGGCGCCTACATATGTATGTATAATAGCATAATAATCTCTACCCTTCATGCGATTAATGGAGAAGAGGATCATATGGATCACGGGTGATGAAACGTTGCGGGAATTAAAATTAGTGTCCTAATATTTGCACAAATTAATTCAGCATCCCTTGCATGGTGTGAAGAGCCCCGTGAGAGAAAGTCTCGGGCCAGATGAAAGGTTTGACTATTTATTCACTTAAGTATTCCGTTACAATGGCAAAAATTTTTTAAATGGTCATAAAATCGTATTTTATTAATATTACAGAGAGAAAAATTGGATTGTTAACATTTATTATGTTTTGACAGTGATAAAATTCTACTAAATATAATATTATATTTTATTAACGAGAAAACATTCTTATTGTGAAGTTGTATCTATTCAGAATACAGGTCTGTGATATTTTAAATACTAATTAGAAAGATATACTTATACAATAAAATATTACAGACCTATGTTGTGAATAATTACAACTCTCTGTTCTCCTTATTAACATATAAGTTGTATCAATGTGTCCAAAATTTTATAAAAATAAATTGTTAATTCTGGTGTCTGCTATCGGTTTACTCAAAGATATTTCAGATTCCGTAAAAACGAAGCAGATGGCTTTCAAAAAAGGTACAAATCCCGGTAGCGCAACAACAATATTTTTCGATTATATTGATTTTATATGTATATCTTTCTAATTATTTCTAATATTTTCACCATCGCTCATCTTGTTCATTCCCCTCTACAATTCACCACTTTTTACGATTATATTAATAAATAATACCGTTGATAATGTTGCCTCTGTGACGTAGTGTAGTGATGTATTGCTTCCGATCAAAATCACTGTTTTCGAATATTTAAATATTCAGTATTGATTCAACATAAAATAAATGAGGCAATTGGAAAATGTATTGCACGATAAAAAGGTTTATTAGAAGTTCATATCAAATTTTCATGTGGTTCCGGTATAAGTACGTCGTGAAATACTAGTATATGTTCTTCATTGTTAGTATATAAAGATGATAGACAAAAATGCATATAGATAAATATAGAACTAAATTAATATTCGCGGTTTACACTAAATTTGTCAACGGAAAGTTATATCATTAGTGTTGAAACAGAACTGTTACTAGAATAAATAATAAATAATAGTTTTTGAGTTGAATTATTAGATTGGTAATGTATTCACAAACCGAAATGCGTTTTTTAATCTCACGTAAATAAAATAATATAGCTGTATACTTCACTATAGATTTACATATACAAATCATTCAGTTATAATGTTAGATCGATTATGCATTTCTAAATTGAAATGCTTGTCTTGTAAATTAAATGAGTATAATAAAATAAAGTGTTTTATTTTCATACATGTAATTATTTTGGGCTATGTTGTATGTTATGGGGGTATATATATCAAGGAAACTCCAAAGTGTCCCACCCTATCTCGGAATCGTTTTGAGACTTGTTTACTCTCGTTTCGATTACACTCAACAAAGCAATGCGTGCAATATTTCACAAAATATTAAAAGCTTTGGTTCCGGTAGTTAGTTACTAAAACCTTATGGCTTTCCTTCATAATAACACTTTTCTTTTTCTTTATTATATGGCTCAATTAGTCATTATTTTATTTTATTACATTTAGTTATAAACATCTTAATATCACCATAGTTTGACTCCGGTATCATCGTACAATTTGACATAAGAACAAATTCAGAAGGCGCCCAGAGAGAAGCTATAGAAGTCATCCACCCCCAAAAGGGGAGGGTGGACACATTTATTTTTTGCAGTTGCAGAACTCGGTCACAGTCCGGTAGAAATTCACCCTATCCAGGTCACAAGAAGGAGAGCCAGTGGAATGCACCGCTAGGTCTCCCTAGTCACCGCTCTTCCCGGCATCGTTCATCTCAGCAACCCCCAACGGGAGTCCCACACCCTAATAAATCCCCAGAAAAGTTTGAGATTCC
Source organism: Eubasilissa splendida (assembly GCA_031772225.1). Lineage (NCBI taxonomy): Eukaryota > Metazoa > Arthropoda > Insecta > Trichoptera > Phryganeidae > Eubasilissa > Eubasilissa splendida. Next base: position 22,955,167 of record CM062859.1, on the reverse strand, counting down.
TTTAATTTCGTAATAGATCATAGTTCCGGGGGATCCAATGACCTATTCTTTATAATCCCGCAATCATGATCTGTATGTTGTAAAAACCCTTTCTTCACCAGTAAAATTCTAAAGAATAGATAAATTGGTTCATCTCGCAGTTGTTCAAGGTGTATGTAAAATACAATGCCAACACCATATCTCTAAATGGGCAGGGCTTTAACCATTCAATGTTTCTAGTGATTCTGATATATTATATATGTTACAGTGAATGTGTATTACCATTGAAGTTATATTTTCACTGTCGTTTTTGTAAAATCATATCCGAATACATTTTTACATATATATATATATATATATTATATTTCTACTACCAAAAATATAATTTAACTAAATTTAGACACTGATAAAATTATATGCTATTCTAAAATGTCAATCTGAAACGTTCATTTGCGTGTATTTTCTTTCATTTAAAATAGGTATATATGTCAATTAAAATAAGATAACAGTATTCAATCCAAGTTATTTTATCAAGTTATCAAAATAGTGCTTAAAAATTGTATTTTTATTTTTTCCAAATAAAATTTTACCGAAAACTAACATAACATAAACAATAATCATTATAATAATAATATAACTAACTGATATTGAGTAGTGAAATTATAAATCAATTGTTTGGTACATTATAACTGGATGAGTTAGTTAAATTATATTTGGTGGAAATATGAGGAAAAAAGGAAGGCACTTACCTATCGTCTGTCGGATGTTGGTTCATTTGTTGATTCCTCTCCGCCGCAAATGCAAGCGTCGCGAGGTATACACTAACACTCGCTAAATGGATTATTATGTATAAGCGGGATTAAAGTAATATTAATTATAAGCGTTAGCAGAGTAAAGCGGAGTGAAGCGACGGTAGCTATCCATGCAAAAGTTCAAAGCGGAGTGAACTCACTGCAGTTGGAAGACTTTATCACTGCGACACCTTCTTTCTTCCTTGTGCTTAAGGATAGGTGAGGAAAAAAGGGACGGATATACGCAGGTTAAAATTTTGTAAACCGCGAATTGAATGTATCCATAAGGCAACAAGTCAAACGCCAAAAAACTTAATAGAATTTAATTAATTTTAAATGGCCTAACAATATTCATTCTAGAGAAAATTAAATTTCTCTGATAATACACGTTCATTGTAACATATTTATACTTTAGTGTTTTATTATTAATTTTAATAAAATAACATAGTTCTGAGGTATTTTTAATACAAATTAAATTAATCAATTAGAAAAATTTATCTATAGAAACATTAATTTTGGTTACTACCGGGATTTAAACCTGAAGCTTTTCCCATCTAAAAATTCCCATAAAAAAAAAAAAAATTTGCTACATCAATTGATTACGTTTTCTCCAAATTTTTGAATTTTTATTCTGTAGTCCTTTTTTTAATAATTGATGCATCTATTATTCCATTTTTGAAAACGATTAATTTTATATTGCTATGAATCCCAAATACCAGTTAGGAAACTCCAAATTTTCTAAATTAATCAATTTTATCAAATTTGGGTAAACTTTTATTCTTTTAAAATTAGCAATATTAACTTTGTGGTTAAAATTCATGTTTTTATATATTATCTTTGTTTTATTAACCACTTAATTGACTTTAAATACATCTACTAATGTAATATACTAACTAATGTATTTCCTAAAAAGTAGTTCTTTTTCTGAAGTTATATTTTTTGATAAATTTAATATGTATTTCATTATTAAAACCATCTTTGGTATTCAACGCTTCTTTAACAACAAATTTCAGTCCTCTCGGTGAGATTAGAGTCGAAGATCCCTTAGTAACAAGAACTGTACTTAAGCTTATTGACGACGGTGAAAACTGAATTTATTCTCAAAGTTAACCCTTTCTGCGCCGCCCTAAGACGCTTACCACTTGTCCATATTTCCGGTTTAACGTGTTCTTGTTTCGGCTTTAATGGGTTTTACTTAAGCGATACGTTTTCGCCGGTCCTAAACAAACGTGGCCTCTGTCACATAAACACGTTGTCTCGGTGCAAATATCGTGCAGATGTTCGTATCTTTGGCGAAGTCGGATGATAAGTCACACCAGCTCGGACTCCTTCGAACAAGACGGTATAAATTACGAACTTACCTGGGGTATCATGATCAACTGTCCGAGATAGAATGTAGTGCCTATTAAGGCTGACCTAATACACACAAATTCAGTCTGCAATGAGTATATAATTAATGAATATTATTAATTTTAATAGAATCATATTTCATTTGTGAAGTTAAATAAATCACTCAGGAAGAGACACTAAAAAATCTAAGATTTGTGATAATTCTCTCACATATCCCAAAAATATCCAATTGATACCATCAGAGTGCATTATAAGCTCGGTACATTTTCACTATAGGAGAGCGTAATCCAGAATCGGTTCAACTTGTTGTGATCGTGATACTCGTAATGCGACATGGAAATTTAGAAAAGTAGTAAAATTAAACTGATTTCGACAGATTTTGTACATGTTCAAAGTATCAAGTGCTGTTTGACATTAAATTTAAATTATTGTCCGAATTTTAAAAAATAACGTCAATTTTGTCAGATAATACCGTGTTATTCCAAGGTCACGATATGTAAAAAAACCTTAGTGTGAGAACTGTGTGAGTATGAATGGGTGGACGGCGAGCTTTATTAGTCGCCGCATTAGTGGGGAGCGCTCTCTCATCTCAGCTCCTTCCAATTATAACTACTGCGTAGGAAGTATATATATTATATTAACTTCTGCACTTATATGTTGAATAAACTGATAATTATTACCTGGAAGACCGAGTGTATCTTATCAATAATCCGGGTACGAGATAACCGGACAAGCAGCAGAGAATTGAACACCAGAGTAAACGAGTGGTAAAATGAAGGTTACACTTAGAGAAGTTGAAATTTCAATTTATCTGATAAACTAAAAAATTTTAGATGTTGGATTTCAAATCACTTTTAATCACATAAAAACTATATTTTTATATGGGTGCTTGAAATTCTATCATACGATTAAAATTTGTTTCACGAAATGGGGATTTCCAGGGAGACCGCAGAATAATCCAATCATTTTTACGTGCAAGTATTTTATCAAGAAAAATAAATGTCTTCATAAATTTTACTCCATTTTATTTTATTCCTTTGGCTTTATTCCATTTTTAATTCAGAGCAAATCCTATTGCGCTGATTGACTACGTGACTCAATTTTATGAGGGCGGCTTTTCTTAGAGCCTTTATAATAACACCCCCTCTCCCATCCCGACTTAAGGGTAGAAGACACGATATTACATGTCATCTGGCAATCAATCTGAAATAATATAAATCTTTGAGAATAAATCTTAATTTTTTTTGTCTGTAATCCACGTTAGAAATGTTAGAAATTAGCACACATTAACTGATTAAGTTTATAATTTTCGGGTTTATTATTACAAAATAATAAATAATACACACCGTTATCACATATACATGTCATCTTACAAGAACAGAACTTAATGTTTTTGAAAGAAAAATTCTCTTCGGAGATCTATTGTTTATAGATATCTCAACATCGAGTTAAAATATATTTTTCAATAGTAGGATTTAGTTGGTATCGTTAAATTGGTAAGGATAAGATGAGCAGAACTATACGGAGTATATATACGTGATGTGATCTAAAGTAATCGAGGGATCCCAAATGGTTAGCAATCTCTTGGCAGACCCAGATTGAGATAGACCAACAAGTTCTGGAGGAGTTCTATTCTCCTGTCTCCGAGTGAAGTAGGATGGCTCGAGAGTTGTATATCAGGCGAAGGCTCATAAGGTAGTTCAAAGGTGACAAGTGACAGTGGGCATTCAATTCGAAGACGCTATACAACTTGCTAAAATTGCTATGAACCAACTTACGAAAATATAGAAAAACCGTGACATAAAACAAGAAACTAAAATAATGACGTATTTAAAAAAAACACATTATTATTGTGAATTTGTAGTTGTTTTCAGAACGGAGTACTGTAATATTTTAATACAAATTAAATGCATCAGTCAGATAGATATATGTACATACAGGTAAAATCAATACATCGAAAAAATATTTTAGCTGCCATCGGGATTTGAACCAGAAAGCACGCTTCCTATCAGGGGAAGTGTGCTGACCAATTGCACCATGTCAGCTTAGTAAATTGACGACAAATTTTCGTACTTATATGTTACAGCTAAAAAAAAATATCTTTTCGATGAATTAATTTTATCTGTATGTAGGGATATCTTTATAATTGATGCATTTAATTTGTATTCAAATTGTGTTGGTTTGCATTCTTGTCTTTACAATCTTCATGTATGCAGCGGAAACTTATACAATCCGCAATATTGACAAAAATAATATAGATGCCTTCGAAATGAATTGCTATAGAAGTATGTTACGCATCCCATGGACAGCACCACGCATGAACGTCTCAATCATGCGACCAATCCAATCCAACCACAGCAAGCCTTATCTATAACAGTGAACAAAAGATCCTTCCAACTCTTTAGCCACGTTGTGTATCAGAGTGAACTAGAAAATGAGATTATCCTGAAGATTGATTTGATTTGATTTCAGTGCCGATAAATCCGTTTATTAGCAACATAACATTATTTTGTAGCTTGCAATGCTATAAATATTTTTAACATAATTAATACACCATAAAGTACAATGAGTTGTAATAATTACAACTCGCCACATTCGCGAGAGGTAAACACTGAATTAGAGAAAAGTAGTTATTTCGGTACTGCCGCGCGCGGCCACTCGGCTCGCATCGCCACTAGAGTTCGAAGAGACGCGCGAAATGGCATGCTGCATGGCCGCGGTATCGGATCCATTCGTACACGATCAAAGGAATAACAGTTTAAGATTTAGTTCTCTCTTCTCATGCAGAAATATCAATTTCCTATTTTCGGGCCTCGGGCTAAGAGCACCTGGTTTTAATCTGGAGTTGGCGTCACGGGTAGCTGGGATGTGCGATGGAAGGCAGTCTCCATTAGCGATGGAAGAATCTTCGGCACATTCAGCGTGATGGCCACGATTCCATACGATGGAGGATGAAGGGTGTACAGTAGTTACGGCGCAAAATTGACGTTGACTCCACCTACGCGCTCACCTCTCACTCTCTATACCACATATTTTGCAATTCCGTTAATCTGTCTGTGTAAGTGTAATTCAATCGATTTTGTGTCTCATCCACTGTCCTTCTTTTGGGAGTGTTTCCTGAGTACTTGGCCCTGAGGCCTTGAACTACTGAACCTTAATTTTCTATTAATTTTCCATCTTAACCCTAGCTTCTAAACCGGTACCGGGAAAGGATGGGTCTTTCCCCCCCTTCAGCTGTCCTTTATAAAAAAAAATCCTATAAACAGTTAAATTTACAGCAAAAATCTCCGACTACCTCCGCATTCCCCAAAAAATGTAATCTGGGAACTGCGGAGTTGGCTAGTGCATGTGTTCTAACATTACCCTTGAAATTGAACAATGAATTGTGTCTCGATGACCTCAATGCAGTCTATCATACTATTAATGATGAAGGTCGGTCATCATAGGTCTCACTGATAATTATAACAATTTCAGACGGCTAAGGAAATAATGATAATTGATATATTTCAGAGCGTATATTTAATTTAAAATTAATGAATCTTAAAAATATTCTTTGGATTCTTCCAATCGCCACCGAGTGAACAATGTAGTGTGGCGACCATATAACCGAATTATATTCTACCTGAGATCTGACCAGAGAAGTGTAAAGGACTTTATAAGTGTGCAGGTCTAAAAATATTTTCGCAGTCCGCAAAATATTTTGAGACCTTTATTAGTTATCGAATCAATGTCAAAATTCAATAATTCAAATTTTCAAAATTAAAAATCAATTAAATTTTAGAAGCGAATTCCGGTCTACAAGATATAGAGATCAAATTGATATCCCAAAACTAAAATATACCGCAACTCAAAATCAATATATTTATCAAGGTATCAAATTTTTTAACAATCTTCCCATAAATTTGTAACTGAAGTTAAAAAAATATGTACACAGACTAACTGAAACATAAATTAACTCGAATATACTCCTTCTCTATACACAAGTCGTACTCTCATAGAGAAGAAACAAATGTTAAAACATATATATCCACTGATTATTGAAATTGTATTATATTTTTAATATTAATAAAAAAAAATGTGGGAAATGAATGATAATTTACTGTCGAATATTACACCCAGATCATTGATATCCCTAACTGATACCAAGTCAACAACGCTGATAGAGTACGAAAATTTCACAGGAAAATGTCTTTAATGATATGAAGGAGAAGAGAATAAGACATAAGATTTTGATAATAAATTATTCTGATATCGAATATTATGAATATGATAACACATAATCATTTTTTAAATGTGTTGGTCATGATTAATTATGTGATCGAAGGAATGTAATGACTCAAATTCTTAAGCGTATCTTAAAAACTCCGTCACCAATATCATGGCAGCTCGCTCGACATTTCCCATATTAAATTGGGTTCCTCAACGTAACCACGTAATAACATTCCGACGAAAAAATATAATAAAAAAATCATCAAGGCTATGAAGACATCGCTCTCGCCAGGATATGAGTTGATTAAATGTTATTATCAAAAAGGCACATATCATACTTATTCATTTTTTTCTCATAAAAGAGATAATCAAATTTTTAGTTAATTTACAATCTTTTTCGTTTGTTTGTCTCATGAAGGGCTTTTTAAACTTTTTCTTACGATCTTAAAATCCGCGCATTATGGTGCTATAAACTCAGTATGCATGTAGACTTTTGCGATTTTTAAATCGGATAAATATGAACATTTTTAATTTATTATTTATATTGATCATTAAAATAATAGTTGACATACACATAGGTGAATATTAATATTAATTATTGTGTAATAGTGCTGAAAATTAAAAAAAAACGAACGACAGCATAAGACACGTCTAACCCGACTAGCGCCGCACGCTCTGCCACTAAGTGAAGATCGGCATCGCACACTGCGCCGTCCACACCACTTCGCACGTACACATACACGTATATATTGACAAATTCACTTCGGGTTCTCCGAGAAAACATTTTTTATTGTGTGTGGTAAATACTAATATATTGTAGTAATTATATCCAATACATAAATATATTACAGAGGAATACCTCAAATATGAACTCTGTATTTAGTATATTTACAGAGATATTCACATAATTAGAGGCAATGTTAACTCAGTTTACATCATCGGAGATAAACTTATAAATAGTGACAATGGGCTCAGCACATGTCAATTTAAAATCGTAATATCTATGAAATACTGTCTCTTCAATGTAGTCAAAACCACATTCCCTAGTTTTCGCTATCTTCATTACCATAATATTATATTTAGTTAAATTTGATTTGCGCCACGCAGAACGCACTGAGTTTTTGTTTTCATTTTAATGTTACAAGTTTAATTAATACTTTGTTTAATAATAGTTGTTGAGTTTATGATTGAGCATCGTGGTACGATGGTACTGCATTGAGTATTCGCCTACACTCCGTTCGGTTCAAATTCTCGCTCTTATTGAGGTGCTGATCGTCTTCTTTATTTTGTCCAACTATCTTGATGGAGACCATCATATTGTTCGGTGTTCTTCTACACTTCCAGTGACCGCTATCTTCTCGCAAGACTCATTATCTCTGGAAAATATACACAAAGGACGAGAAAAACATTTTTCATTTTCACCGCCGACGACCCACGAACGCACCTTGCATTTACTGGTGCATAATATTAGAGCTCCTGATAGCCGTAAAACTACGCCCGGTACGGACGCTATCTAATGACACGAGTATCACTATTTTCGCTGCTGCCTTCCAGATAACATCTTACAAACAACAACAAATGAATTAAGTGACTGCTCTAGCCATACATTTATTTCATACACTCCACGATTTTCAAACAAACATGTAAGTGATGGGTGAGTAATCACACATCGGCTTTCCTTCTGATCCACAATCATCAATATACCCACACAATTATAACCTCATAATCCTTACACGTTATAAGTTCTTACCTACGGGGTCCAAATTCAACTAACTTACTATCACACCGTCCTATTTATTTCATATGCTATGTTTACATTTAGTATTTTAATATCTTCCTCACTGGGCTCTGTTAATCAAATTATCATATTTTACGTACATAGTTGGTTTAGCAAAAATAATAAAAGAAATAAAAATTGTAAATAACAAAAGAAAAAATGAAATGATGCAATATTTGAATATAAAAATATATAAAACAAAACCTGAAATTTGTAAAGACACAAAATGATACTACACAATATTTGAGTTTGTTTGCACTACTCGAGTTTTGAGAGAAACAGTAACTCCCATCGACAAGTGAACTATCGTAACGAATAACGTAATTGAAATATTATTTATAAAGTTTTATTTATATCCACCATTTTGATGATGTAACTCTACAAAGTTTACACCGATTCTATTAATAATATAATTGTAAAATCATGATCATTTTCAACGAGTTTGAGAAATACAAGTTTAAATGTTAAAGTATTAATTTAATGACAAATGTTCATGGTTAGTGAAACACACACACACACAGGCTGCTCACTCACTGGTGTTGGGGCTGAGGTTTTGCCGTTCTCACTATTTTTTTTAAAAACGATTTTCAACGTCTTTCAACCGGTTATTTTACATACCATTCTTGTAGATAGTCCAATAAAAAAATAAAAAGATTTATTAAATGTAAAAATAAAGCCATCATCCTAATTATACATTATGTATTGTCATGATGTATATATGTATAAGAAAATAAGATTTAGAGCCGTGTCATTGTCGTACGTGAGTTAATGTATAAATCAAGAAAATTAAATTTACCTACTAATGATGAATGTATAAAATATAAAGATATGCACATACCTAAAATAATCAACTTAAACATAATAAAGTTTTATTTACATAATGTAATGTTACATTAAACAAATGAATATATATTCTTTTGCACCCACCTGTGCTCGTCTCTGTGTCCATTTTTATACCTGTTCAAAGCCTTCGTGTTCACGTACAATTCCCCGAAGGATATTTTGAACTTAAACGATTCTTCTTTTCGTTTTATGGAACAAGTTTAATATCCATACTCGAGTAAAATGGCAAAACTGGCCATTTGGCACTAGTTTTCAAATATTCATAAATGGTTACTTTAGATAACTTTCAAAACAGTCTACATATCCTGTTACGAGATGTTAATGGTATCCGTTTTCATTCGTTGTTTCTGTATGATGATGATAATATTTAGTTATTTATATGATAATAAAATTAGAAAATGCCTTTCAATTTCAACTTTACACTCTATTACGCTTTCTGTATTAAGGTGTGTTTTAATAAGATAAGGAGAATAAGGATTAATAAGAACGCCAACACCCGATAAAACGTAATGAAAAATAAAAGAAAATTAGGCACTAAAGTCAGCCTGCACTCGCTGTCTTTCCATGCTTAAGGTACTTTGAACGTGTAAATTCAGGATTGGACTCATAAGTCTCTTGAGGACCTATGAAATCTCCGAGTGTTTCCTTAACAAGGAGTCTCGAGTACTGAGAATGCTTGCAGAGCGGATGCGATCGGAGGTGAAGGGTCCTCCGCGTTCGATATCTCCAACTTGAGGGTAGCGAAGGGCTACCGGGTCAGTGCAAGAGCTTTAGCCCCGACAACGCTGACTTTCCGAGAGTCCAAGGTGCGTCGACATCATCGCCATGACTGGCAACATCCGAAAGAACCCGAGTAGGCAAATTATTCCCATATCAGTTTCATATGTAATCCTTATCTTTATTTATGGTTAAATATATATTTAATAATAATAATTTGGAATCGTTGGAGATAAATAAAGCGTGTAAAATTAATCAAAAAATTATAAACAACCAACTAAATTAAACTACGAGTCCCATTCTAAGATTTTTTCCTAAAAATTATTCGAGTAAATTTGTATTAAGTAACAATTTGAGTTAGGTACTAAATTTATTTTTTAAATAATTGTTGTTTTTTTTTTAAATATATTCTGGTAAAGAAACAATAATATATGTTTTTAATTAGTATTGACACCCTGAAGAAGAAAATGGTATTTTTCGAAACCGATCAATGTATTTAAACTCAATAAGTGGTTAATAAAACAACGTTAAAAAATAAAAATATGAATTTTAACCACAAAGTTAATTTTGTTAATTTAAAAAGTTAATGTGTATTTTATAGTGATGATAATATCGTTATATTAACTGTTATTGTGACTGTCATTGTGTTCGATTATAACGATGATTGATTACTGATTAACGTAATTCTTCGACCAGTGACTGGTATATTAAAAATTAAGCCTCCGACAGTTGAATCTCAGTTACCTATCATCGACACAATCACAGTCACGTAACTGATTACCATTACTAGTATTTTATTAACATTTTCGTAGATAAACTTAAAGAAATCACTAATTATTACACTTTTTAAGCTGTTATATTATTTATATACAAGCTGATCTTTATTCGGGAGTTATATTTCCTGCCTTTCTACCGATCTGAGTAGACGAAAAAATAATTTGGAGAAATTAAAATAGATCAAGCGACCACAAAGCTCAGTATTAAGGATATAAGTAAGAAAAAAATCACTTTAATTTTAAATGGGCTAAGAAATATTTAAGGTTTCAAAAAAAATAGTAATTGAATCCACGAGTCGTATTGCCTCGTGAAAAATCGCGTTCCTTGTGGAGATAAATAAAATCCATTTTCATTTGAACTAAACCCGATTTGTAATGTTCCTGTGATAATCCCATCAGGTTCACACATTAGCACATAATTATACATTCTTGGTTAATTACACCATTTAAACCCTTAGCACACCTTTTCAAGTTTTATATAAGAGTTACATGGTAATGCATAGGTGACCGTCATTATTTTAAGTAGCTACAAACCCCGCGCACTTTCAGGGCGTCCCGAGAAAGGTCGGAAATAATTTTTGTTACTTTGAGAGGAAAAAATGCAATAATGTGTAATGTTGATGGGTCAATTTTAGCTCCGTGAAAAGTATTCCGAAAACGTGACTAATTTAATTTTAAAAATAATTTTGTATTTATTTTCATGTCATTCATTTTAAAGTGTGTCTTTAAAATACTGCAAACATAATTATTTTTATTATGTTTGCTTATTATTACATAATCATTTAATATATAATTATTATTTTAATACATAGATATTTTTATTGATGTATTATATAAATAAATCGGTTACATGTATTGGATATCAGTGGCGGTCGGTGACTTTTTGTAAAAGGGATGCTCTAGGTTTTCCAGTATCCAGAGTGTAGTTTTTTTACGCGTTAATGATTCAATTATACACTCACACAATTCACTATTTTCGTTTATAGCTTTAAAACACGTTGGTGAAATATCCATGTTATTTTCTGTATTCAATTTTTTTTTAATGGTGAATTAAATAGATAATCACTGTTTCAATAATTCAGCTTGTATTTAAGTCGAAACTATCAAAAATGCATCACACAAACAAATTTCTCAAAATAACCGCCCACTTCGTAATATGTATGCTATTATTGCGTTTTTTGTACATTGGACGGTGTTAACGAATGCGTATACAGTATTCGAAGACCTTGATAGGCGGAACTGAATACGTATTATACGCGAAAGTCGAATACTTTCAAACTTTTTGAATACGGAACGAATGATAAAATCTACTGTTGCTAGTATCCGTGTATTTACGCGATTCATAGATGTATGTTGACTCGAGTCGTGTGCACGCCATGTCGTAACGTGTCTCATGACTGGTCTCTAAAGGACAATACGCAATTCGCAGTAGTACTGTTTTTGGCTAGAAACAAATATTCCAAAAGTTTTTTGACTCTAGAACACTAGGGATGCGGAGCATCCAAAGCATGTATGAAACAACCGCGCCTGTTGGACATATGTATTATATTATATCATCTCTGCAAAGAATATGTTTAATGACGGACTCTGTCCTTTTTTCAAATTTGTAAAATAATATAACGATTTAAATTTATTTTAAAGGAGAACTCAATATTATTGTGAAATTTTTCTGTGGTATTTTTAAATTGTAAATATAAATTTAATTAACTTCGACATTATCAGCTATTTTTTATCCATTGGATTGAAGGCCTCCTCAAGTTACGACGATTTCGGCAAGATTTGATGATTCGTCAGACCAGCGTGTTTTAGTGTGGACTATCGGCTTCTTGATTCCCCTTAAGTATCACTAGATGGCTACAATCGTCCGACGATTGTCCGTTTTCCGAGCGATGTGGCTTTTTCATTGTCATTTCATTTTTTTGGCATGTTTCCCATATTTTCCTGTGATTCCCGAAATATGTACGATTGGTTTCTCATATCGATCGCGTAAGCTCCAAAGTGAGAAAATTAATTCATATATTCAAAACTTTACGCAGCTTCACTACCATTCACTAACTTAACTTCACATCCACTATCCGAATCAAAGAAAACAAGAAGCAAAACCTCCGGAAACTTTTTAGTGTCAAAAATGAACACAAAATTTGGGCAACGATCAAATATCTACGATCAAATATAAATAACATTTTATTCACTAGTAATATGTTGTAAAGACCCATCTCTAAATAATTATTTCGTACATTTCGCACTGAAATATTAAATTTGGTATTTGACTGGGTAAAGCCACGAATATGTAGACAATAATTACTGTCAAATAATACACGAATTTACATTAAATTGCTTTTCTTTGATATACTGTAGACCCTTTTGTTTTCGTGTTGAATCTAAATTGTCTCTCATTATTTATTTAATTACGCTTCATGCATATTTTATTAGTAATTATTTGTTTAATATAGGTGCAATAAATTAATTGATTTTATATTTGTATATTATATATCACAAAATACTCTACAAATGAAATATACATATATAAAAAATATAAAATTAAAATATATTAGTATTATAAATATATGTGTATTTCTTTGTTTTCGTATTTTTGCTGGATATTTTAACTTAACTGATAATAAGTAGTCTCTACGTGCGTGAAGGTTATGTAGGTATTACGATTTCAGAATGTACTCAATGATGTCAGGATGTCAATAAAAACTCACGTTGCATTTTTTCAAGATAACTGTTTACAAAATATTTACCAGCATCTTATATATACAGGTTTCTTCCCGACGTGCTATTTATATTATAGGCCTTTATAATATATATGTGGACATGTGTTTTTATACACGAAAAACGTGAGAAATGGTCGCATGTACGGCTTGCAGATGTACTTTTATAATGCGGCATACAGAACATGGGATATTATGTATTTGTTTGTTTATAGGTAGATGCACGTACATGTATTCTCGGTTATCCGCGTTCGTATTTATATAATATATCGCGGTCAGCTATTAATAGACTGCCGCTTTGTGATATACTCAGCTGTCCTATATTGACCAGTTGATATTATGGTGCTATATATATAATATAAGACACAATATAAGATTCACAGTAATACAAAATATGATCTTAAGTATATTGCGTCTGAGCAGAAACAGACGCGCCCACTCCGCGCGTTCACTTATAACTTGTTTGCTTACGCACATACACACCTCTCTCGTACTTATCAGCCCGCAGCCTCGGTACACACATACATATCTATATGCACTCACGGACACCACACTGGTGATAATTCAGATAAGTTACATAGTTATTAAATCATTCGGATCAGAAAGTACATTTTTTATTACAGAATGATAATACTTCAGTCCGTGCCATTCTTCGGTTGACGATCTAGATCCACCAGCATGCACTAATAAATAGTGTTAAAAATCGGTTGTGACTATTATTACATCAAAAACAACAACAAAAAAAGCCGCAAAAAGAGGGGAGTAACCCACCCTTATCCGGGACTGTTTTAAGAGTGCTTACTCTCTTGCCAGTTCCTCTCGACAAAGCGAAAACGCGGGTCTATGTAACCGTAATATGAATGCGGTCGAGATTGAATTATTTATCTTGAAGTTTATCGTTTATTTACACCTCTATACTAGCCTTCAGCGGCTATTTATTACAATATTATAATTTCTATAATTCTAAATTATAATATTGCATATGCCACTTACGAACATAACAAAGTAGACACCGGCATGTTATAAAAACAGTGGTGGAATATTATTTTATAGACAAGAGTGAAATAGTTACTTTTACAAATAAAGAATTAGGATGTTAATTATGGTTAAACAATTGCATTATTACAGCCAATACTGCCATAGAGTTAGCGGAATCAGACATATGCTCCCTGAGTGGGAAGTTTGGACAAAACATAAACAAAATTTGAGTTTTGCTCGCACTAATCATGACCTAAGGGAAAACAAAAGGAAGCACTATTTGTTTAGAATTACCATATATATAGAGAGAGGGACAGCAATATATCCTTTTACCTCCCTAAAGTACCACATCGTACCACCCAAGTCTCGATAAAGCTTCTGAAAAGGGTCAGATTTCTTTAATTTCGTATTGGATCATAATCGTAGGCAATTTCCTGCTATAAGTAGACTATTCAACATACTTGCACGTGCGTGACTCAGAATCGGACACCTTCAGAGTATGTGCTCCAACGTTTGTTACACAGACACACCATGGTTTACGAACAAGATTAAAGTCAACAAGTTTGCTCAAAATTGCCCATGCCCTGTGACCATCTGTTTCTCGTTATGGTTCAGCGTCGGATCACACCAGACGCGTTTTGTTTTGACCGCCACATAAGAATAAAAGGAGTAAGTCCACCTTCTCTTTGCGGTCGTATCCCATATGTTCTGCTATTTTCAAGTGAGAGCGCTGCTTGCGTAAGAGAGTTGATGCTGATCTCTAGCCGCGCTTTACACCAGCAACTCGCTGTATCAGAAGCGAAGCGTCTCCATGCACACGGCCATTGGAAAGTATTATAGATTACTTACTTACTTACTATTACGCCCTTTTCCCGCGAAGATAGGCAAAAAGGATAGAGCGCCACACTCTTCTGTCCTGACGTACAATTCTCGCCTCGTTCACATTCATATATCTTTTCATTCAAACTCACCGGCTATTGTGATTTCTAATATTGTAGATGCGCTACAATAACACGCCAACAAAAACAGTAATCTGTATGAATTATTGTATTGAATTCATAGAATGTTGTACGTTACTTGCTCGTAGTTCGACAAGAGTCCGCAGGGATACATGCTGGTGAAGAACGATTTAACTTACTGCATCGGTAGAACTGTACATTCTGCCGTTCGATGTTATCATTATCTTGTTCATCTAAATTTGAAAATATGGTCAAGGTAAATTTTTGAACGTTCAATATCGTCCAGCCATACTGTAGTAATATTATCTGGCCTGTATTGATAATACCTCTTCACTAAGATAATTCTGTATCGAGATGGGCTATTATTTTATCATTTTTTTGCAGTTATAACTAACTTGTAAATATGATTATTAAGTCTTTATTTTGGGTTAGTTAGTTGCTGTATTTAATATAAATCCGCAGTATGAGCGGCTGATCCATTTATGACAGAGTAAAGAATGAAGTGGCCTGAATGCAGCGAGAAATGAGATCACTCAGGCGTATTTGTGGCAGATATATTTATGACAGAGTAAAGAATGAAGAAAAAAGGAAAGAATGTAAATTTGATCTTAGTATATTACGATTAAGAAAGGATCTCTTAGGTTTGGTCATATGGAATGGATAAATGAGGAGAAAATGGTAATAAAGATATACGACGTCAGTGCCGATGGCACCAGAAATAGAGGACATCCGCTGAAGACGTGGCACGATCAGGTAAACCAGATACCGGAGGTTGTTCTGTTACAAGTCTCAATAATCGGCGAGCTTATATGAGAAGATGTATGAATGTGGATGAGGCGAGAATTGTGTGTCAGGACAAAAGAGTGTGGCGCTCTATCTTACCTGCCGTCTTATCTCCGCGGGGAATGGGTGGTGGTATGTTAGTTATTTTGTTAGATGCATTTTGCCATATTTTTTATTTACATTGGCATTATGTTGTTAAAATTTGTGCGAGTATTGTTGGAGTATCACAATTTCAGATTGCAATAAAAATTTGTTATATTAAAATAATTGAATAATGATCCCTTCCCGACTCATCAAAATGATAAAATTGAGAGAAATTGCTGTGGTGAAATGTAATGGAGAGGAAAATAGCGTTGACGTTACTATTTAGGTGACTTAAAAGGCCCACACACTAAACCCACGTAATTAAAATTTGACATTTCTGGCATACTTACGCTTAATTAATAATATCGTATATAATTCGCGAAGCCGTACCTAACTGCGGCAAATAAATGCGGAGTAAAAAGCTTAACGCAATCTATTTTACTATTTAGTATAAATTAAGTAAAGTTTTTTTATAAATGTAGATAAAAAAAATATATTTTGTTGATGTTTGTAGAGTTAACTTAATGGTTTGACATAATTTTAAATCGTATTTAACTTTATTTAAACAACTGTGTGATAAACAATTTTTACAGGATGTAAGAGACCTACTCTACAGTATTTTATAAGAATATAATATAATACAATTTATCTGAATATAATATAATACAAGGAAATAAAAAATTAGACAAGGATATATTCCTTTACTTTGCATTTTAAGGTGGTCACATTTTGTGTGTACTGTTTCATTTTAGTCAACTTACTCTAGCCGCAACACCAGCACCCATATTCACACGCACACTTGGTAACATTCATATTCATACGTGAGAACTTGAGGAGAAATAGGGCCCTCGTTTCTAACCACAAACAATTCATTTGATATAACATAACCTTTAATATCACAATTAATACAATCTTTAATGATGACCCTTTTGAGTTCACATCACGAGATATACCAAGCCCCTATAACATTTATTATTCTGAAAACACTCAAATTTTTATTTTTCTCACTGGTAAAGTTACATCGCTGCACCAGATTCAGTTGAGTTAGTACCAGTTTACTGCCATAGAGACGATACAGTAGATTTTTATTTTTTCTCGTCATTGGAGTATTTATACATTTTATATTGTGTTAAATCGGTTGTTTGTCAGAAATATAATAAGTAATTTAATATATAGGACATTAAATAAATTATTTATTTCTTTACTTTTTTTTTACATATATTGTTGACACAAGTCGAGTAGTATTTAGTCTTCCCAATATATAGCTTAATTTACCTGTCCCGTTCTGTTCAACAAATGACTTAGGAATCTCGCCCACGTGGGAACTGATTACCTTCTGACACCGAACTGTCAAGAACTGCGTTCTTTTATTACCAACCGAAAGCAGCGCCGTGCGTAACACTAGTATCACGAAGAGGCGGTGTTCTAAACAGCTCCGGAAGTGCAGTGATATCTTGGTTCTTCACTAAAAAGGTGCCAGTTAACTGGAGGTAAAAACAACGTCCAATCCAGGATCGAGATCAAGGTAGACCAGATATATTTGCCAATATTCCTCTCTTGAATCCAATTCAATCATTATTGTAATCGATGCAGTCCACATGATCTTATCCCAATACATATTTTATACTAATTTAACTCGTGTATACCTGATTTGGAAAATTAACTAAAATTAATTAAAATTAATTGCCTGTCTGAACATCGTGCAGTAAAACAAGATAAGACAAAGATAAAAAATATAATTTATTAATAAATAAATCTTCATAAAAGGTAAAAGTTCTGTACGTCTCAATTTCCTTTTAAAAAGTCAGCTAAACTCATAGTTAAGCTTATAAAAGTTGACCTGCGTTCTTTAGCCTCCTGCCAAGTTTGCAAAAGTTCGTTAATGAGGACTAAAAGCTCTGAATCGGCTTCCATCCGGCTGAAGGCGGAGTATATTATTTCTGAATCGTGAGTTGTAGGAAATCTACTTTGGGACAATGATCATACACCAGCAAAATATTTCCTAATGGCTCGCCAGAAAATTCTTGGCCATAAATTGTATTCAGATGCAGGCGAACTGGAAAATGTAAATATAGAAAATTTAAAAAGAAATAAGGAGAGAATGGTATGAAAGATATATGACGCAAGCTAAAAGACTTAAATCAATTGAACTGTCCCAAGAACACGAAACTATATATTAAAACTTGGATTCGTAATATGGGTAGAGCCAGTATTGGTGCACTCACCCAAACATATTGACTCATACCTATATTAATTATTGTTACAAAGTGATCCAAAAATTAAGTTCATTTTAAAATTGTTCTTCATATACACCTTTTATATAGTAATACATGTAATTCTAATTAATTGAACAATTGCTTGTAAAATATGCCCGTCTCGACACAGAATTTCTCTAGTGAGACGGGCACAGTCCAAACAGATTTTAAATAAAATAAAATAATAAATAATAAGTGTCGATGGCACCAGAAATAGAAGACGTCCGCGGAAGACTTTGCACGAGCAGGTAAACCAGCTACTGGAGGATGGTTCTGTTAAAAGCCTCAACAATCGGCGAGCTTATATGAGAAGATGTATGAATGTGGATGGAGCGAGAATTGTATGTCAGGACAGAAGAATGTGGCGCTCTATCCTCTCTGCCTACCCCTGCGGAGAAACGGCGTTATGGTAAATAAGTAAAAAAGAAATGGCATAGATTTATATTTAGATATACTATACACGCCTAACTTAAAAAATATATATTAAAATACACAAAGAAATACAATATCATCATCGTTTTAAGCAGTTTTTCTACTTACTGCCGGTATCAACAACTTTATTCTGTCCATTGTAATAACAAATACTACTAAAGAGAACACATTCTTATTGTGAAATTGTAATTATTCAGAACATAGATCTGTGATATTTTAAAAAATACAAATTAAATGTATTAATTAGAAAGATATATATATATATATAAAATCAATTTTATAGAAAAATATTATTGTTGATACCGGGATTCGAACCTTGATCTCTTCCTGTCCGGGAAACGTGCATTAACCCGAATGAATTAATGGAGCGATAGATGTATCAATTTGAAAAGTGTAACATATAAGTTTGAAAGTTTGTCGTCCACGTTCCCCGGACATGAAGAGATCCAGGTTCGAATCCCGGTAGCAACAACAATATTTTTTGATAAAATTGATTTTATATATATATGTATTTCTAATTAATACATATAATTTGTATTTAGTAGTATTTTACCACTGGATGGCAACGTTCGTCCAATAATTATCTGTCCTCTGATGTGGCCTGCTTGTAAAGATACATTAATATTCTTAATGTATCATATTATATTAACGTCTGTTTGTCTATTATTTGTGTAATCCTATACCCTTTGATAAGGGGCGTGTAGTGCATACAAGCAGAAAAGCTGTACATAACAAAAAATTCTGGGAAACAAATATAAATTAAATAATCTATAATATGGACATGGACGGATCATTCGGTTGATCCGTTTTGTATGAAGTCGTTACTTATGCTGTTTTATAATAGAATAACATTAGAAAGGCATAGCCTATAGTTGTAAGAACTGCGTGAAAATCATTGAAATGTCTACTTCCTCTTTTACTAATTCGCGAATTTTACTATCTTACTGTTTTTAACGTGTTGATTTCATGGTCATTATCATCTGCGGATATTCGAATTACTTGCTCGGATGTACGATTATGTCGACCGTAAAATGAACGTAGCGCACGGTATGTTTCACAAACTGCACGACGATTTTCAAAATAAAATTTCAAGCGTTGTTCTGGCGTAAGTCTATTTATGGTGAAATGGCAAACCAAACTGAGCACAAATCAACTGTCGGCTGTCAAATTGGCTGTCGCTGGAAAAAGTGTTGCCGTTTACAATTACCTTTGACATGACCATTAACAGCACATAATCCTCATTACAGCATTGCCTTTCATTAAAGTCAGTCTACCTCGCACTTGCTCTAATCGTAGTGCCTCACACCAATCGCCTCTCATACCTTGCATCGCTCAAGCTATTACATTCACCTACACATTAATATCATCATCTTTCATTACATTTACATATCAGCTCTAGTTAAGAGGAGCTGAAATGATATGTAAAGCCACTCGCTTTATTACAGTCGCACAAATCATTACCTCTAAAGATTCGGTTATAATTAACATTTAAATGCTCTGTACTTTGTCTGATTTACCGCTGGCAAACCAAAGAAAATTTTTCTACGAATATATTCTACTATCTCGTATTTTCGTATTCTTTCCAATATATTTTCAATTGATTTATCCTGATTTCGACAGGTGGCTTTATCCCCTACACGCTTCGCCAAGTGACAGGGCGACACGTCCGCCACCCTGTCCCGCAGCCTGACAATAAAGTCATTTATCAGCTCGGCAAATAAATATTCAAAAAAGACAAATGTAACAAATTTGTAACAAGACGGATCACCTTTAGGCGGACGCTTCATTAATTACTGTCGCGCAGGGAAGTTGGCACATTTCAGTGGCGGGAGGATTTGCATGAAAATTTATTATTTGACGATGAGCGACACTAATTGATTATTAATAATTCAATACACGTATTTCTTTTGCGTGTTCGTTCAAAGTTGAATTTATTTTTGCTCTAATTCATCGACAAGAATTTCGAGCTTCATGCTATATATACGATCTAACCTAATTCAATCAAATTTAATAGAACCCAACTTAATAAGAAACTACACAGATTACTGGATCCCCGGCCCAAATTTCCCTACCCATCTCGTATTACATTTTTTCAAATTGAAAATAAATAATAGTAGATTATTATATATTTACGTGTTCAAAATAATTACTATTCGATTTTTACCTAAAATAATTGATGTAAGGTACAAATATTCTACTATTAATGTGTTAAAATGAGTTTATCTGGTTGAACGTTCAAAGATAATAAATTTAAGGTAAGTATTTTTAGCAATAATTGAATATGTCCAAGAACACACAATTACTGGATTTTCACCTACAAAGGCACTGTTATTAAACAAATAATAGATATCTTATAGAGACGATTCTATTTTTTTTCACCATATTTAATTGAAATATATGGAAGAATGGGTAATTACAAAGCTTACGACCTGACTTCGGCTGGCTTAAGTGATCACTTTATATAAATATAACGTTCACCATTCACACGCATTAATCAATCTCCATATATATCAAAGTTTTAGAAGTTGTATGTGTCAATATGTGAAAACAGTTCGAGTACCACTACACTATCTCCATCTATGGACTAAATTTGATAATTCATTTCCCTGAAACAGCATACATGTCACAATGAGAATCTTTTTTTTTTTTTTTAAATTATTTAAAGCAGTATTCTTTATCTGTTATGAGGTTTTAAATATTATGAGGCCTGAAAAAATAATATTTTTAATGTCATATATTTTCTTATTTTGACCAGTAGATTATTAAAAATACTTTAATGTATCCAAGAACATACAATTACTTAATACAAGTATTTTTAATCAATGGTATGCCATGGCTGCTGCAATAGTATGTGCAAAGTACTGAAAATACATTATGTGTAAAGTGTGAAAATATAAATGGTAATCCAATTGGCAACCAAAATTATTTTTTCGATATACAGATTTTTTTCTGACGTCTTTGTAATTGATTAATTTAATTTATATTATTAATTTATTGCCAACATTCTTCTCATATAACATTTTTTTATTATACATAGTCTAATTCCTTTTTGCACTATCCTATTGTAATGAGAATATCTCCCTTTTAAACATAATAAATAAATTCTTAATTAAAAAGAATACGCGGTAATATGACTATTTCGAATATAATTTGCATAGTTAAATTGATCGATTATATTTGTTTAAATACTAATTAAATTAGAAATGTATAATCAATTTTATCGAAAAATATATATTTTTTGCTACCAAGATTCGAATCTGGATCTGTTTCCAATCCGGGGAAGGTGCTTTATCCAACTACGCTACAGCAGACAGTACCTTCGTCGACAAATTTTTGAACACATATGTTACATTTTTCAAATTAATACATATACCGTTCCATTATTTGAAAGCCATCTCCTTGTTTTTACGAAATCTCAATCTTTCTAATTAATACATTTAATTAGTATTTAAAAGTATATTACAGACCTATGTTCTGAATAATTACCACTTCACAATAATAATGTTTTCTCCTTAATAATATATAAGTTGTATCAATGTGTCCAAAAATTAATAAAAATGAACTGTTAATTATGGTGTCTGCTATCGGTTTACTCAAAGGTATTTGAGTACGTACGCTTCTCTTAAGTATAATAGGTTTTTCAAGTAGAGACAGTTTCGTTTTCTGACAAAAATATAATTAAATTAATCATAATTATTTTTTATTAAGAAATCATCAAAACTTATTATTTGTTGTGTATTCAACAAGAATTTTGTATCAAAATTTTAACAACTTAATTAATATCTCATAATCAATTATTTAACAAGTTTAATTACGAATAAGTTAACAATTTTTATCAACTTTAGTTTACTGTTATTAAGGAGATTAATTATTCAGAACAAAGGTCTGTGATATTTTAAATACTAATTAAAAGTATTAATTAAAAAGATACACATGTAAAATCAATTTGATCGAAAAATATTGTTGCTGCTACCGGGATTCGAACCTGGATCTCTTTCCAATAAAATAGATAAATAAAGTGAACGATAGATGTATTAATTTGAAAAGCGTAACATATAGGTTTAAATTTGTCGTTAAAAGTACTGTCTGCTGTAGCATAGTCGGTTAATACACCTTTCCTGGGTTGGAAAGAGATCCAGGTTCGAATCCCGGTAGCAACAACAATATTTTTCGATATAGTTGATTTTATATGTATATCTTTCTAATTAATACATTTAATTAGTATTTAAATATTTATATATTTAGAAACCATGGAGTGTGAACACACAAAAATTGTAATAATCGAATAATTTTCAAAATGAAAGTTAACTAGAATTAATGAAGTTTTATTTAGTCTTTATTAAAAATAAATATGTGTATTATTTATAATTAATGTTTGTTTATTAAGCGATTATGGTCTCTTTATAATCGGTAGAATTATTTTCCAGCTTTTAATATCATATAAATCATATATAGTTATACTCAGTTTGCTATATTTTGCTAGATTACATATAAAATTATATTGCAAGTGTTAACCAACAGTTTTTTTTCTAATATAATTAATATTTTGATGTTTATACTAAAAGAGGAAAATTTAAAATATTATCAACTATTAAAGTACTTAGAAGTGAACGAGATTAAGAATGGGTTACTTAGGTGAAATTATCACCTGGAATAAATGGAAAAAAAATATATAATGTGTGTATTGAAATATCTTTTTACTAAGGAGAACACATTCTTATTGTGTAAGTATTAAGTAGTAATTATTTAGAACATACGTAGCGCAACCAGACAAAATGTTATATTATATCTTATTATTGATATATACGTGGAATAAGATCCCGTGAACTGTATCGATTAAAATTAATGGTTACTTGATGCAATCCGACTTAGAACAATAGAGTAATATTGGCAAATAGATCTGGCCTACCTTGATCTCGGTCCTGGGTTGGACGTCAAGTTTCACCTCCAGTTGTCTCGCACTTTTGTAGTTAAGAACTGAGATATCACTCCAATTCCGGAGATGTGTAACACCGTTTTTGTACATACGGTGACAATTTTGATCTACAAAAAAAGCCAGTTGACAGCTCGGCGTCTAAATGCCATGTGTTCCCACGTCAGCGAAATCCCTAATTAATTAGTTGGCCAAAGTGGGAAAGACATATTATAGACAGTTTATTGGATAGACGGAACGCATATGTAGTATTCAAATTACGTCAACAATATATTTCATTCCATTTTAAAAAGTATACTATAGCAAAAAGGTGAATGCGCTTCTTCAGATAGGTAGAAATCCACGTTCGAATCTCGGTAGCAATAAATTTTTTTTCGATAGATAGATTTTTTATGTGTTTTTCTAGTTGTTTAATTTAATATATAATAAAATGCAAGTTTACAATAAAAATGTATTTACCTCAAAAAAAGACTTATTCTTCACTTTAATATTGACACAAGATAATGAATATTCAATTTTCGATATTATTAGTATTAATTCAATTACCTTTAATGTTTATACAGTTCTTATGATTATGTTGGTTAGCGACTTCAGTGTTTGTTCTGTAAATTCATCTCGTATTTAAACTATCCCTGTTCATCATCACAGCTGACAACTTCTGATAAGAGGCCACTGTTGACTTTGTCATTATTTGGTCACAGTTTTATAGTTTCACAGTTTTCAACCTCATGATCGTTAATTATTTTTTCTGTAATATTATATAATTAAGTAAACTTTTAGAAATGGATTTTAGCTGACGAAATACTAGTTAATTTAAGAAAAAAACGGAGAACAATTAATATCATCGAAATAAAATTAATATCACATATTATTGGAACCCATGCAATTCCATTATTGTTTAGAAGTTATTTAATTGTTAATTTGTAATATAACTTTTATTTTTTTATATTATTAGTAATTTCTCAACCGTTTGTGTAAAAAGTGTATTCTGTAACATATTGTTCCCCCAATTGCCTTAAAATATTTATACGTTGTTCCTTAAAGTCATACTAAGGTGATCTATCAGAATCATAACGATCAGCCGATAATTGTATATTAAATAAAAATAAAATATAAAAAAATATTATTAGCACAATTACTATAATATAAAATATTTTATTTCATAATATATTAGGTAAGTTTGTATTAAGATTAACCCTCAATATTATTTAGTTGGTTTATGTATTTAATTTTTATTTATTTCCTAAAAAAATTAGTTACGAGCTCATTTCAATACACTGGCTACCCATCTGGTATATAAATATATACGAAAGATGTAAAAATAATTATAATGTCTTAACATATAAAATGAACAATTTATGAGAATACTTTTATGCTTGGTTAAAAAAATTAAATACAATTTCTTTAATAAAATTAAACGAATTAATAATCTGGTGAAAATAATGTACCATTGTTACCCGTGCATCATTTAACCCCCATCTACCTACCTTTATATTAAATTATTAAATTTTGTATTGAATAAAATAACATTCACTTTGTATGAAACCACGAAATTTATTATGCGTCAACCGGTTTCGCTTATCTAAATAAATACAAAAACAGTGCACTTAATATACATAAAGAGGGAGATATAATAAAAAATTACATGTGAAAGAGAGAGACAGAATACATATATGTTTAAATAGAACATCAAGAAAGACGTAATATAAAATTATATGCGAAAGAGAGAGACAGAATACATATACAGATAGACGAAACATTAAGGAAGGGGAAAATACAGTGTTCATGGATATTTAATTGATTTTAAAGGAAACGTACTTGATATGGGGCCAATTGATAAATTAATTTGTCTCTTTTTGTATTTATGATCAATTTTAAATATGTACTGATGAAGCACGAGATAAGCAAAACCAGTTGACGTAAAATAAATTTATTGGTTTTATACAAAGTGACTATTATTTTATTTAATATAATATGTCAAACCACAAAGTGATTGCTTTCTACGAAAATATTAAATTTTACTTTTTCGCATTTCTCCAAAAACCTATAATAAGGTTATGTTTATTGACCTTTTCGTCTCTTAGAGGTCACTTTGGTATGATCCCAAAATGAATTACATCAGTGAAAACATTTATAACCGTATCTACTATAAGTAAAATGAAAAAAATATACTTTTTTAAATTAATGAATTAATGAAGAATCGATCAAAACTGATAAATAAAAAGACAACCTAGGCGGTTAGAATGTTATTAAACTCTAATAAATAATCATATAATTAATACAAATTTAATGCATCACTTAGAAGGATATATATATATAAAAGTAATTAATTGAAGAAACATTTTTATTTCCGTCCGGTCTCGAACCAGGAACCCTTCCTATTCGAGAAAATGGGCTGAAATATTACACAACGTCAACATTGTAAGTAAACGACAAATTTTTAAACTTATGTGTTGAACTTCCAAACTGATACATCTGTTATTCCATTATTTGAAAGCAATCTACTTTATATTTACGAAAATCTCAAATACCTTTGAGTAAAATCCAATAGGAATTAAAATTACAGAATTAAATAAATTCATTTATTTTTATTAATACATTTAATTTGTACTATGTTCTGAAAAACTACAACTTCACAATTGTATACGCGCCTTTGTTACTTCGATTGGCACTCCTGGGATTTCTTGTTGGTAATATTGGACATTAGGAGAACACATTCTTATTGTGAAGTTATAATTATTCAGAACAGACGGTCTGTGATATTTTAAAAATGAATGTGTTCTCCTAATAATAAAGTTGTATCAACGTGTCCAAAATTTAATAAAAATTAATTGATAATTCTGGCGTCTGCTATCAATTTACTCAAAGGTATTTGAGATTCTGTAAAAATAAGGTAGATGTCTCTTTCAAATAATGGAACGATTAAATGTATTAATATTAAACCAAAACGTGACATATAGGTTCGAAAATTGTCGCTAAAAAATTGTCGCTGTAGCATAGTTAGATAATGCACCTTCCCCGGTTAGGAAAGAGATCCAGGTTCGAATCCCGGTGGCGCAACAACAATATTTTTCGATAAAATTGATTTTATATGTATATCTTTCTAATTAATATATTTAATTCATATTTAAAATATTGGACATGTTATTTATGTGAATATTGCCGCCTTTTTCGGAGATTGAAGAGCGCAGTAAACGACAAACGGTCAATTATATCCGGTACTTCGTTTAGTAAGAAGTTCTTATTAATCCGAGTGACGAAAGTGCACATTTCGGTCGGTCAGACGTCAAAGGGCAGAGAATCAGCGCGCTCAATCAAAAATGGTAGTGTTCATATTGCATATGTGACTGAATTATCAATGGGAAACCCGGGAACCACGGCTGTCGAAGGCATTAACGGAAACAACAATAATAATGTGTTCTCCTTAATAATATATTATTAATATTGTTTGAGTAAAACTTTTCACGTATTTGGTGGTCTATTTATACAGAAAAATACTTAAAAAAATTCCCCTCACATGAAACAATTTCCTCCTTTTTGTGTTTCGCAAATTATTTTCTTCTGCGATCTGCGAAATGGCGGCCTTTTCCCGCCAAAACTCTCCAGACAATAATATTAAATCTAATCACTCGGGCTCGGATAAGACCTTGTTCGGAGATGTAGGCAGGGGCGTATTGGATTTTTATTATTTACTAGTGAAAACGGTCGGCGATGTTTCTGCTAATTTTTGCGTGATTACAAAAATAATTATATGATTATCTAACTGCTATAAAATATGTATTTATTTATGATATAGGTACAACACTACACCTCAAAACACGTGAATAATTTAAGCCAAAACACACAAGACCAGTCACCAGCTGCACTGAGTAATGGTCAAATACCGGAGAACAACCCTCCACCCTTTTGGGGTGGAAGGAGGAAGTCCACCGCTCCTGCGGTACCGTCTCCCATCTCTCTTGCCAAACATTTATAGATACTTTTCGTATTATTTTACACAGTTTACCAAAACACGTGTCTACGGTCTGTAAGTGGCTAACCCAGGACCTATTTATAAACAAAAGCTCCCATATTAATTTTATTATTAAATTTGATTTATACAATTGAAATTTAGATTTAGGCCATTTCTCAATAGTCTCTAGTCAATATTCCATCCCTGGATATAGTAGGCTATTTTTACATTGATACGAAATATTAATATTTGTAAGCTTACATAAAATAGATTCATTGATATCTCATTTTTTTCATTATAATATTTCAATTACATTAAGACGTAAAAAAGAAATATGTATTATTCCTATTCCGCTAAAAAGTTCAACATCCCATTTAAGAGTGTAATAATTAATATATATTTATAGAAAATATAAATCCTTAAAATAAGGGTTCATATTTCATTTTCAAACATGAATTGCGGTCATCACAAAGTAATTGTATTATTTATTGTATATGAAAAAGAGTGTTTAAATTACATATTTCATTAATCTATTCAATTTCTAGGAATATCTTGTCACAAGTTAATTCATAAATATTATACGAATGAAAAATGACCTGCAATGTAACACAGAAATAGTTTGTGATCTCAATATTTCAATATAATTAATTAATTATTAATGTCAATAAACGTAATAAGTAAATTTATAAATATATTTTACAAACTTTTTTTTAAAGCTAATCATAAATATCATGGCTTTATAAGTTTAACTGTTTTAGAAATTTTTCTGTAAATTTAGTCGTCAAAAGTACTGTCGCTGTAGCATAGTTGGATAATGCACCTTCCCCGGTTCGAAAAGAGATCCAGGTTCGAATCCCGGTAGGGCAATAAAAATATTTTTCGATAAAATTGATTTTATGTGTATATCTTTCTAATCAATACACTTAATTAGTATTTAAATATATACTCATTAAAAAAGAAGGCATTGTCATTACAATCATTGTTAAAGTGGAAAAATATAGAAGTTTTTATGTTAATAAGTTGTAGCCAAAGCTATACTTGATAGTCTTATATAATAAAATTCAGAACATTTTTATTGGCATAAAATTAATATGTTAATCTCATTTATTTTTAACGCAAATTCTTTTATTAAATTATTTCTTAATGATATAATATTTCGTTGATCTCAAATAGATATTTATATATATTTTTAAAATTATTATTATATACGTCCTATCCAGACATTAACATAATGTGTAAAATAATATATAATTACAACAGAAGTGCAATACACAAAGAAAAAAAAATTACATAGTGTCA
This sequence comes from Eubasilissa splendida, assembly GCA_031772225.1. Lineage (NCBI taxonomy): Eukaryota > Metazoa > Arthropoda > Insecta > Trichoptera > Phryganeidae > Eubasilissa > Eubasilissa splendida. The sequence continues at coordinate 22,926,333 of CM062859.1, read as the reverse complement.
GCATGTTTTTACATAATTAAAAATAAATAATAAATATAAAATGTGAAGTAGCAATTAATCCGTCACGATTGGATTGATACACAAAAAATTGTAATAGTGTAGTCCTATAAATAATTAAATGAACAGCAAAAATAACGTCTATCTCCGTATATTAATTCCCCAAAGAATACAGTCTGAGGACTACGGAGTTAGCTAGTGCAAGAGTTTTGACATTACCACTGTAATAAAACAATGAATTGTGTCTTGATGACCTCAATGGTGCGTGAAAGTTAAGCAGACCAACAATCTGGGTGCAGTCTATCATACCATTGATGATCTCGTATCGAAATATAAGATCGGTCATCGCGTACGATGAGACGTATCTTACTGATACACTTTTCAGACGGCTAAGGAGATAATCATAATTGATTATCTCAGAGCATACATCTAATTTAAAATTAATAAATCTTAGAAACTCTCTCTGGATTTTTTCAACCGCTGTCGAGTGTACAATGAAGTGTGGAGACCATATGACTGAATTATATTCTACCTGAGGTCTGACCAGAGAAGTGTAAACTTTATAAGTGTGCAGGTCTAAAAAGTTTTTTGCAGTCCGCAAAATAAATCTCAACATTTTGGAACCTTTATTAGTTATCGAATTATTTTTCAATGTAATATTATTTGCTAGATGGTACAGTATTATAAAAGGTTGCAAAAAATACATTTTTATGATAAATTGTCTACAAATAAGTCCAATAACATAAGACAGATTTATATCACATTACTTACCACTTTCCACATATTTACGGCGCTCGTTGGAAAAATGTAACACCCCCATCATTGGAAACGGCCTTTTACCATGAATTTAATACTTCGGCAGCCGCAAAAAATCCATAAGAGCATCGGAAACTTTTCCCTCGCTGGCTGGCAATTTATTCAGAATTTCCTCGGGGAACTCGGCTAATAACGCAGGGAAGAAATGCCTGAATGGGATGTTTAACTTGTAGCCAGCCGGGAGATTCTTCATAATAGTTAGTTAATTGGGACAACTCCGCATCTTCTTGAATAGACCTGTACCTCAAATCTCTGAAGGTCTGGCGAGTTATTTTATTATTATACACATATGCACTTATTGAAAATACGTTCCTTGCGTTTTGCGATCTTGTGTTTGATGTTTTTTACTAGTGATTATTTAAAAAAATGTCATTCTTAGCTAACGTTCAATGTGAATATGAATATGCCAGGATTAAGTTTATTGTTACAATTTCTAACTAAGTATCTAGGTATGTTTTTTACAGATAACATATTATTGTCCTGAAGATGCAGTTATTCAGAACATAGTTCTGTGGTATTTTTAAAACAAATTAAATTAATCAACTTGAAAGATATACAGAAAAAAACTATTGTATAAATATTTTAATTACTACCAGGATTTGAACCTGAAACATTTTCTATTCGAGGAGACGCGTTATGCCTTCTCTCAAAGGCTTGAAATTTTTAGATAGTATGCGGAATTTTGTTTCAGTTATTATGGCAGTAAAATAAAGTAAAAGAGAAAAATCAGCGAAACTAGCCAACTAAAGGATTTGTTCTGAATAATAATTCATTTTTATGCCAGGATTTTTGTTACTTACTAGGCTTGGGCGTCAAATATTACAACACGATATTTTTTTTTTACATTTTCTATGGCTGTGTATATCCAGGCTACTGAAATAGGTTTTCTTCTTAAGGCACTAGCAGGAGTAACATAATTGAACCGAGATAAGCTAGAAGCCTCTACGTATAGAAATATCTCAACCAAGGTGGCTTGGATTCGTCTCGCGACTGCCAGGGGAATGACTATTAAGGTGTTTCTTCTTGCTAATTTCGACCGACAAATAATATATGAAGGCAGATTGAGTGTTGATTGGTCAAGTAGTACGAATCGGCACAAGACGGACGAAGGTGAAAGTGACTATTATAGAATAAGCGTACGAAAATAATGCTGATAATGACGTCAATGTTTGGTTATTTTAAAATAAAGTGTTCAAAATGATCATCTTGTAAATCGGTAAGTCTAACCCAATAAGAAATGTCGTCCATCATATATAACATTAAATAATTATTATACAATGGAAAAAAAATACATATGCTACCTTTTTCAAACGATAATAGCAAAAAAATTCAATAGGATTCCGAATAATGAAAGAATGTGTCTACAGCCAGGTAACCCGTCTGTGACTGAATCAAAATGTATCACGAGATGTGCCCCAAAATATTTCTTAATCTTGCTATATGTTGCGTAATGGTATAGATGCCGGAAGAAACAGGATTCGGAAGGAAGTTCCACTCACCACAATCCGTTCTCCTGGCACCTCTAATGTGGACTGTAACTTAGGTTGTTGACACTATCTCCGATCAGGGTCTTGAATGATTCAGATTGCAATAGATGATCACGTAGACACACTTCTCACTCTATTTTACACTGCGAAATCTTTTGTAACCGTACCGGTTCAGGGTCGCCGATCGACCGGCCCGGTGGCAGGTGAGGAAGGGGGGGAGGTGGAAGGCACAATACATCATCTTCGCTCAAGCACAAATATGTCCCAAACACTATATTTTATGTAAAAAGTTGTTCCTGAGAGAACGCACTGTTAATATTATGTTTATGTTCATTCTTATGTTGGCAGTTGTGAACCTCACTTGGATATATTAAAGTTGGCAGTACAGCCCCATTGCGTACCGCCTGTCTTAGTGCGGATGGTAAATTCTCATTAGCGATAACTACATTTAAATTTGTTAACATACGAACGGGTGTCTCAATAAAAGCGGAAAATTTAAATTTGAAATAAAACACAGTTCTTTTTGAAAAAATACCGAAATTTTAATTTAATCATTAAGTAAACATGTGAGAATTATGTACACAACAACACATCTGATAAATGTCCTCCTCGACTTTGCTGGCACATTAGCGTTCTTTTGACGAAATTTTCAATTATTAGGAGAACACATTCTTATTGTGAAGTTGTAATTACTCAGAACATAAGTCTGTGATATTTTAAATATGAATTAAATATATTAAATAGTAAGATATACATATAAAATCAATTTTATCGAAAAATATTATAAATTAAGGAAGATGGCTCTTTCAAATAATGGAACGATTAAATGTATTAATATCAAAAAGGTAACATATAGGTTCGAAAGTTGTCGCTAAAAATATTTTCGCTGTAGCATAGTTGGATAATGCATCTTCCCCGGTTAGGAAAGAGATCCAGGTTCGAATCCCGATGGCACAACAACAATATTTTTCGATAAAATTGATTTTATATGTATATCTTTCTAATTAATATATTTAATTCATATTTAAATTTTTCAATCATTGTTTGGCATAACTGTGACTGAATTTCAGTGATACAATTTCAGTGACTGGTCGTGATCTTGTTGACATAAGCAATAAAGATGCCCAAAGGCGTTAAATCGCACAATCCAGGCAGCTAATTCTGCTCACCCAAACGGTAGATAACACGATCAGGGAATATCTCGTTCAATAATGCCATTGTTTCACATTATGTGTGGCAAGTGGAACCATCCTTTTGGAATCACATATCTTCGAGATCCATACCATCTATGAAATGTTCGATTCTTGAGTACGATACCGAATGGATGTTCCCGGACTCTCGGACACATGCCCACTGGAAGTGATTCCGAGAAGGTGGCCAAGGAAAAGTGATCGCTTTAGCTGGTTTCTTAAACCGGTTGCATGTCGATGTATTGTCGTCTAGATTTTCGGTCGGTACTAGGCAGCGAGGATGTCTGTAAAATACTTGGAAAAGGGTCATATCTGTGAGGCGCGAGCAGAACCTCCACCAATATTTATTTTAAATGTTAGACAAATTCAAAGCGTTAAATTACTAACATTTGTTCGGCTTTAACTTCTAATAAATTTTATAAAAAGAATATCAATGCGCAATGGATTGATATTTAACGTACAACAAGCGTAGATTGAGACGCGAAACGGCGAATCTCTGAGACTGTGTATGCGCGGTAGACTACGAAAGTCGGAATTTGTCTGTAAAGAATCTCACGGGTGCATTATCACTGCCGTAGAGATTGTCTCGAGTCGAAAATCTTATGAAAATCTCGTCTGAGGATACAAGTCGTAATACCATAACATTCAACATTCACCATAAGTTTACATCGCATGTATGTATGGATACTAGTCTCTAGGCATTGTATGTAAATAACATTTAATGAAATGATAGCAACCGTAGAAAAAACTGATGGCTAAGGATAATTTCCCATAAAATGTTAGTAATTAATAAACTTAATTAGTAACACTTTTTGAGAAAATATTCTGAGTGGAAATTATTTATGCAATTAATCAAAATGTGCTCCATTTTGGAGATAATCGAAATTTCATTTTTAGATTTTTTTATTGGAAATAATTAAATTTTCTAAATAGAAAAAAATTGCTGGAAATCTCCAACCAAATTAACGACATTAATGAACTATTTCAACTAAAGTAAGATAAATATTTTTTAAATGTCTGTTAAATTTAACTATATATAAACAAGTTTAAATATTTGGATGGAAATACTACCTATAGCAAAAGGTCACATAACGCTATTTTGATCATGATCAAAATACCCTAAAACTACCCTCTGTTGTAATGTATAAATATTTTAGGATTCTGTGGTTACGACATCTCCCTTTTTAATCTCAAATTTTTTGAAAAATTAATTTTACACATTTCTTGATTTAGTTTGTTAGTCATATTGATTTAAAATAGCCGTTATTGGAAAAAAAATATTAATATTGAATCAAGAGAAAAAAGTAAAAAAAAAAACTTTCAAATATAATATATGTAAAATACACCCGATTCTTGTAGTTAGTGGAAGGATTTTTTTATTACATTTCATGAAAAATTGAATGAACCATTTTAAGCATAGCTGCTTCAGGGTTAAACCATCTGATCGATACTAAAATTGTGTACAGAAATGAAGAGATTTAATTTAATCAGAATTTGTCCGACTGTCGGGACACGTTTCTATTACTTTGAAATATAATAATTGTAATATAGATATTCTGCATGAAGAATGACTATTATGGGACCGTTAGGGTCGTAAACTTTTTGTAAAGAATTTTGACTACATATTGCAATATAACAGAAATCCAACCACAGTCCACCCTATCAACTATTCAGATATGTTACGTTAATTATAAAGGTCTCATTAGGTCTGGACTCATTAAGTCATCAAATTCTGCGGAGATACGTGGCAATGCCAATGAACAGTAAAAACGGAAGACAAACTACTGTACTAAGACCTTTGGGATAACATATTACTATACTAAGTGAGATTTCAAGTTACTACCTATGCAGCGAAGAGTTTTCTCCGCATTAATACTTGGAAAAGAAGTCTCCCACATGTTTGCATGTGGTCAATCCTTCGTGAACCTCCGACCCACTCTCTCACATTATATCTAGAATGGAGAAAGTTGAATATACATAATATGACATTAATACTGAATATTTTTTAATCGATATTCATAAAAGCGTCCAATGTTCGTACTTTAATATAAATCCCTTTTAAATATGAATTGTTACTGCTAGGCCCTGCCGGTGGCTATTGTAGTCGCTTCGCTAAGAAGCTTCGATCATAGATAAGAAACAGTGACCATAGAGTGCGACGCAATATGACCATGGGACATATATGAGATGACAGGATGACAGATGCTTAATGTATTTGCCAGCCGTAATACGATTTCACGGATATATTAAATATATGAAATAAAACATTTAATTAATCTTAACCATACTTAAAAAACACGTTAATTTTTGCGATGTTGGCGTCTCACAGACCTGGCCGTTTAATATATTATATAGCCACAATGACACTATAATATAATTATATAGCCAGAATGACACTACATCCTAGACGTCCAGAGAGTCATTGAAATAGACGGGGAGACATTATATTATTATGGAGACATATTAGACCTCTGCAATTTTAGTGTTTTTAAAATATATATTGTTAAAAATACATATTTTAATTTTTGTACAATTTCGAGATCATTATAAAAAACCTCATTTTCGCTGTTAATACTAATTTAGTACAGCTTTAAAATGTTATTCTAAGATTTTATTACTCCAATGAACACGCTACTGATGTATAATCAAATATATCCGTATTCATTTTGAAATGGCAATATAATTCTCCGGAAACTAAATCGACAAGGAGATAAAAGAATTAACTTCAGATTAGCAGGAAAAAATACACACTTGATGTATTATAAAATAGCATAGATAAAAGAGTAATCTTGAATTAAAAAATAATATCTATAACACGTGAATTTTGAATTGTATTGTACTGTTATATTTAAAGAATACCGTATAATAATATCAGAAAAAATAATCAGTTCTATTAATTTGGTCAGTATTTTCATTTATATATTGTAAATATTATATAAAAGACATGGTAAGTTTATAAAATATTTCAATCAGTTTGTATCAGTAACAAATGAAATCAGCAAAACTTAAATATACTAAAAAGGTTGTAATTTTTTTTCGTCAATTTCATTTCAATACATTTCATTACGCATAGATATTTTATTAATGAACTACTGATAAATTATTCAGTTTTTATACTAAGCAATGTAAAGTACTGATATTTTATTATACTCGTAAATACTGAAGTTTTATGTAAAATACTGACCCTATAAAAGCCAGTCGAAACATTTCGTAATATTTTCCAAAGAATACTTCATTTATAATATAATAGATAATAATGTTGAATATATTATATATGTACGAGTACATTTATTTATTAGTTTGTTTAAATTGAGAATAGATTAAAAATATTCGTAGTTTGACTTGAAACATTATTTAAAAAGGGCGGAATTGATTATTAATTTTGAAAGAGATAAAACAAAGTTAACGACATCACAGATACAAATTTAAAAAATCGATTCAGGCGACACAACTCTTTTAAATGATTGTTATTATTAATCAACTTTATACATAAATAATTTTAGACAGCATAACAGCTGTACAGACATATCGGAAATCGTTTATCGAAAAAGAATTATAACCCATTTCTAATGAAAACTTTAAAGCAGTCAAATTGAGCTTTAAAAATTTGGTCATCCATTAAACCGTACTGAAATCAAAAACTCCTTAATTTCCAGTGCGGGGAATAAAGCTGGCAGGCAATATTTCATACCTCGACATGTAGCAACACATTTGTTTGTCGGACGCAGCGTCGCTAGTGGCCAATGACAGAAGGTAGATTGATGATAGCGACGGTCGATAATTAATGTTGAAACTTTCCTGCTTTACCGGCGGATAAATGTGTGAAAGTGATAAGTTTTATTAACCGTGATTGGTATTATTTTCTCAAGTATTGGTGAAATTACACAATGTGCTAACATTAGTTCTTATAATATTAACTCCTTCTCGGTAAAAGATCATTAGCGAAAACATTTTATGGGAGGGGGTTTTATTTAAATATTTTGAGTTGTGGTTTACTGATTTAATTCAAATTTTAACTGTAGCTTTACTATTATTGATCTTACGAAAGATGTTAACGAAATTTAATATATTATTAGGAGAACACATTCTTATTGTGAAGTTGTAATTATTCAAAACATAGGTCTGTGGTATTTTAAATATGTAATATTTTCACAGACCTATGTTCTGAATAATTACAACTTCACAATAAGAATGTGTTCTCCTAATAATAAAGTTGTATCAATGTGTCCAAAATTTAATAAAAATGAATTGATAATTCTGGCGTCTACTATCAGTTTACTCAAAGGTATTTGAGATTATGTAAAAATAAGGTAGATGGCTCTTTCAAATAATGGAACGATTAAATGTATTAATATCAAAAAAAAGTTAACATATAGGTTCGAAAATTGTCGCTGTAACATAGTTGGATAATACACCTTCCCCGGTTAGGAAAGAGATCCAGGTTCGAATTCCGGTAGCGCAACAACAATATTTTTTGATAAAATTGATTTTATATGTATATCTTTTTAATTAATATATTTAATTAATATTTTAATATATTATCACTAAAACATATACTTGTGGCTCTTACGATGTTTTGTTTGTCAACTTTCTAGTACCATGTTGAAGCATCTCACGTTTACGATATGGTTTCGATTGTTTTGCTTGTCACGATATTATATTTTACAGAAACATGAATATAGGCACAGTGTAACGAGGAACAAAATCAAATGAAGGGATCTACAGTAACAAGATACTTCCTATATTCTTAAAATATAATGTGAATGTAAATAAACAATATAAATAAAATATGAGATCGTTGTGTTATAATTCATTGAACAAGTTTGTACAACCTTCACCTGCATGAAGTTCTGCAGTATTGATCTCAATCTAAAATTATGAATGCGAATGGTCAGATGCTATGTATTCTCGATATATTTTTTTGGAATGGAAGCATGGACACTTATCGATGAAGGTAAGTGTCCATGAGATAAGGCGACTTGAAGCGTTTGAAGTGTGGATCTACAAAGTAATGCTTAAAATAAGCTGAATAGATAGAGTTACGAATGAAAATGTTATGGTTCAGATGAATACAGGAAAATAAGTATTTAAAACAATCTTTAATAACTTCAATATTCCGGACATGTGATGAGACATCCGGAGAAGTAAGAGATGATCTTGCACCTCATAATGCAGGAAAATATTGCTGCAAGTCGGTGCCCTGGAAGAATGACAACATCATGGCAGTAAACAGTAACATATTTGTATTGTCATTTATACCGTCTGTGCCACAGCAATAATCTTAATTCCAATAATCGGTAATAATCAATAATTCGGTGTGATGACGGTAGTAGAAATATTAGTCCAACGTCTACATACTTAATAATATATTACTACTTTACAACCGTACAACAATATAATATACACAATCTTGATATCTTATCTAAAGAACCGAAGTTTACTGAAAATAGCGCAACTGCGCTTTCAGCGTCTTTTAACGCCACCCGGCTCCCTCTTGACACTGATCAGCCTTCTTACATTTGTCACACATATACATACAATTTTAGCAAATCTAATTTAATATCTCACAGCCAACATAATAACCAACGTCTATTGAACGGATAGGACACAAGAAGAAGAAAATAACGAGAGATGATAATTCTGACTGCATTTAATTATCAATTAAGACTGCATATTATTATTTTCCTAAAAACACCATTAATTAATTATTTTATTGAGTAATGCACATTTCACGATAATGACGTCAATTTTGCAGTTTAAAAAAGCGCTCAATTTTTCACAGTCGATCGCGCCGGAAGCGCGGGCTCTGGGTTATCCAAAGGTCGCTTTTTTCACGGGGTAATGGTTGGATTTATACCAATTTTATGCACCATATAGCCTCGGCGCCAGCGGTGAAGCCGGGAATTTTTCAGACACCGCTCGCGTCACGGGCGGGCGGGTTCGGAGGTTTGCTTTATTGTTTCCATTTTTCAGGTCAGGTCTAGTGTAAGATTCAATTTGTTTCAGCCATCGCACTCGCGTGCGCCATCAACAGTTGAACTCTCGATTCCTCCGATAATGCTATTCGCGCAGCGCGTTATTTATGATTGAATCCGCTGCGGTTGTAAGATCGCTTGGAACGTATAAAAAAAAATTCAGCTCAATTGATTTTTATCGTTTTTGTTTGCACACACAGTGTAACATGTTTTTATAATGCGAAACATATATTTAATATAATTCTTGGATTTTTTTTACGGCAACAATTCCTTTTAAATAGTAGAACATTTTTTTTGTTTATAAATAAAATATAACAAGGGGAAAAAATTTGATAAGAAGATGTTAGATGAATTACTTAGAAAGATACAAAGAATAAAAAATGTATAAAGAAATAAATCAATCTTTCGAAAAGATAAATATTTTTTACAAAGTGTGACATACCTAGTCCACGGAATTTTATGGGTATAATATAATATAATAGGAAATAAAAAAATTGACAAGAATATGTTATATTAAGGATAATACATTCTTATTGTGAGGTTGTAATTATTTAGAACATAGGTCTGTGATGTTTTAAATTCTAATTAAATGTATTAATTAGAAAGATATGCATGTGATTAGTATTTAAGAATATGTTCATTTACTTTGTATTTTAAGGCGGTCACTGGGGTCACATAATTTTTTAAAAATGTTTATTAGGTCTTTATCGATTTTTTTAATTAATCTCGGCACACCACATTTTCTAGTTCTCTCACCGTACACATTGTCCGCTATCGGTAGGTTTTTTTTTTTAAAGGAGAACACATTCTTATTTTGATAAATTTATTTTATCTGTTTATCTTTCTAATTGACATATTTAATTTGTATTAAAAGTATCACAGAACTAATTTTTGAAAAAACTACAACTTCATAATAATAATGGGTTCTCATTAAAACATATATAATTTGTATTAATGTTTCCAAATTTAACAAAAAATAATTAATTAATTAACTTATCGAATTTGACTCAAAAATATTTGAGATTCCGTACATATTAAGTAGACTGTTTTCAAATTATGTAATGACAGATTTATCAATTTGAAAGTGCAACATGTAAGATAGAAAAATTGTCTTTATCTTACTATGGTGCCGTGGTGTAGTTCGAGTCCGGGTGGCAACAACGATATTTTTTCGATAAATTGATTATATCTGTTTATACAATAGCCGTACAATGAAATTACTATATGCAAGAGCGTTTCCTGGGGATACTATCTGAAAGGTGGCAGCGAGAAGAGTGACCCCGGGCGCAAGTATTGGCAACCGACGTTGGTACTGGGTGCGTTTTTTAGAAGCTCCGCTTCATGCACCGCTATGTGGAGAGGGCGCTCGGTGATCGTTGGCGTGATGATAACTATGGAGGCAATAGATCTCCACAATTTATTATTAAGCACATAGAATGTTAATAGTCATACATTTTCATTGTATAATTTTCACAATTTTTTGTCACTGGTTATCTGAACTGCAGTCGCCAATACTGCCTTGATTAAAATTAGTTGCTAAATTATTAATCAATTTGTATATTCTAAATATTCAGTAGATTCTATTATACTAACACCAAATAGCTATAAGAAGCAGGATAAAAAGTCTAAAAACAAAGTACTCGTATAGTTACGTGAAGTTTTCATCTAAAATTATATTGTGGAACGGGCACTCGTTCCAGCTAGGTCGGTCGGGTTATGAAAGTACAAGTGCAAAGAGTATTCAGTTATCGCGCGTGGTGGATGCTTCTAGAGCCGCTACAATTTGCAATGAGACAAAGAAACAGTGTAATATTTTATTTGGTGACACATCTTTTGAATCGATCCGTAGATCCATAGTACTTGGATGAACCCAGGGCTTAGTCTTTTTTAACAATTTTTATTTTTAAATGCTAAAGTTTTATTTTATGATGCTGAACAGTTTCAAAGCAGTTGTTGAAAAACGTAATATTTCTTAATAATAGCAATGTGCAAAAGACATCATTTTAAAAGCTATACCGCTTAGATGATATAGAATATAAATACTCTCTGGTACAACATTTTAATTCTAACTTATGTCTCATTGTTCCATCTTCTGCGTATTTTCGTCAAGTGAAAAAGTGACATAACTCTGTTCCACTCTCCGTGCGAAAAAGCCGTGGACGAAAATAAATATTTTCCTCATTTTTATCCCGAGAACAATTCATATTTAACGTGTGACAATACATGATGATGCGTCAAAGTCTGAGCAAATACATAAATCTCGCTTTCAAAAAATCTGAAATAGTATTTTGTCAACATACAAAATACTAAATTACACACCTAATAATAGTACAAAACAATTCATAATAAGGTATACACTCTTTCAATGGACAAATAAACTTAATTATCCCTCTTCGATTACTAAGATACTCGACCTTATGTCACATCATATTTGCGGTACCATCAATCTAGTCTATTTCTTTCTCCTGCTTAGATTGTTAAATACTACAAATAGATCGAATCGATTAACACTAACTATAACTAACCTGTTCCACTATTTTTGACTATTAACGATTAACACTAACTATAACTAACCTGTTCCACTATTTTTGACTATTAACGATTAACACTAACTATAACTAACCTGTTCCACTATCTACTGAGAGCTATTTTTTCCGGATTTTCTACTGATAATATGGTCATGTGTGCAGAAATAACAATATTACTACCCTTCGATTGACAGTGCTTGTTCTCTGACGTCATGGCTGGTCCGATATTGTTGTTTTTCTTCCCTCTGGGTGTATTTCTAACTGGGTATTTCAAGCTTGTATGAGAAGATGTATGAATGTGGATGAGGCGAGAACTGTGTGTCGGGATAGAAAATTGTGGCGCTCTATCCTCTCTGCCTATCCCCACGGGGAAACGGTGTGATGGTAAGGTAGTTAGTTAGTTATAGAGCTATCACCTCCACTCTCATTATTACCGCCCGGCGATACTGAACGTACCCAGCAAGTACCGGGGCCATCAGGCGTATTGACATTCAATACCGACGGCATGCAGCGATATGAACGAGGTGAGCAGAGATCGGTAAGGCCATCTTCAGCTTTTTTATTTTTAAATTGAAATAAAAAGAAAAAATTTAGTTTATTATATTTATTTTACTTTTATCGCGTGATAGAGATCTGCGGATTTCGCTTTTTAAAGATTATGTCGTATAAGTGACGTCCACTTCTTTCGATGCACTTTTTTAATAGATCCCTCGTGGTGGCAAATACGCGAGACAAAAAGTTGATGGCGGCGATTTCACGCTGAATATTTTCTTGTAGGGCCTGTATTGTTCGAGGATTATTACAGTTCACTTCAGGTATCATCACAAGAAAAATCACAAGGCATTAAATCTGGCGACAGTAGTGGCCAGGGTATGTCTCTGTTATTAATTTTCTTGGGAAAATTGCTTTCAGCTTCTCCATCAAGACTCTAAGAGTGTGTGGAGTTAACCCGTCCTATTGAGACTGCATTCCATTGTTGTATCCGTGAAATATTTGCAATTTCGGCACCAAAAACTCATTTATCTTACGGCAATAAACCTTAGAAGTGACAGTTTGTCTCTGATTAAAAAGTAGTAAAATTCCCACTAGACAAACGTTACACACAATTTTATGGCTTTATTCACCCCGGCATTCAAAATCTGTCACTTTGCTGGTGAAAAATCTTTGGCTATATATATATATAACACCAAGATAATTATCGGACGAACTCTTATCACCAAAATAACGGGATATTGAATGATTCATTGTCAAAATATTAATATGACAAATGACTTTTGAAAAAGCTGCGAAGAGTTCGCTATTTTTTACTAACAATTGGCGATTTTACCATCGTAATCGGAGAAAAAATAAGTTTACTAACTGGATGTGATTTCGAGAACAACCCGTTTTTGCAAAAAAAAATACTTTAGTAACTTTTTTTTACCACAGTAAAAGTTTTTGTCTCATAATCTGTCACCTATCACACTCTCATATATATAATATACCCCGCGACATTCAAACGAGCCCGAGAGTTGTGGTTGAAATATTGTGGAATTCATGACTTTTGCACTAATCACGTCACATTATTCAAAAAAATAACCTTTAAATCCTTTTGACTCCAGTCATCATATATATTGTGACGTTATAAATGGGGATTACGTACGAAATTGCCCCGTCACTTATTTTGTCAAGCACCTTGACATTTCACAAATAGTACCCTCAAATTGGTATCATATTCGGTGTCTTAGCTTATAAAAACGGTTGCGATCTATGGTTCATTTTTAAACTATCGCCGAAGCTGTCAGACTAAAATGTAGCTATGTGTGATTCACTATACCCAGAGGATAAGTATTTTTTATTGTTCAATCACTAGTGCATAATTTAATATTAACTTGTTAATCTAACCGCATGGTAAATAATTTTTGCAGAAAGTAAGACATTTCCCTCTGGTTTTTGCCTCTGGTTTATGCTTCTGGTGCATACCTCTGTTTTTAACTACAATTTATACTTTGGAATTTACCTTTGAGTTAGTCGCTTTACTGTAGGTGACAAATTTTTATCATGATGATCTACAACAAATCACGTCTACGAATCTGATCGCGTCAGCCTGGATGCTGCGAGCCAAAGCGTGATGTGATGCCAAGACATCTGGTGTCCCATACAAGAAGAACATCGAACTCGCACCCAACCCGACGAGATGAGGATTTGTCGTCTGGATATTGTTTTGTTTTATTTCTTGTAGTCTTGTGTTTTTCTCGATTAGATGTCTTACTTTTACTAATGACTAACATCTTTTATTTATCACTTCCAGGTATTATTATAAATTTTTCCCATTAGAATGAAGGCAGAATGTGACAAAAGTGAGGTGAGTATGTGTTGCTTAAGTAAAAGATCCCGCGGATCTTATGTTCTACATTGACTAGCCGGTGAAAGGGAAGGACGTAGGTTTTCTACCTCATAATATATATTATGAGGTAAATATATACATCGGTACACATTAATCAGTCAACCCACACATATTCATTCTACCATCTATAAATGCAGAACCAATATTTGTCTTCATAGCGTCGATCCCCAAATCCTCATAAACCTATTAAAAATTTATAATATAATAAATAAATATACATAATTTTTCCTCACTTTTTTGTTTACATTAAATAAAGGTATTGTGTATTCTGCGCACCGTTGTAATCTACCAGACTTTTTATGCGAAAATCTCGCAAACTCTTGCTCCTCTGATGCTAAAAGTTACACAACTTACGTATTGGTTTAACCCTTACAGACCTCACGGGCACGCGGGAGCCGGTGCTGATCCGCACGCTGGAGTCGAGGGAAAAAATATTAACACCGCCATTCGGGGTAGTTAATCGGATATTTGTTCGTGCTTTGTAAGGGTTGAAGTTGCGCGGAAAATTGAGAAAAGGTTACACGGTTTGAATACATGAATTAAATTAAACAACATCTCTTCAAAAACTTAAGTAAGGTTAGTCAGATTTTGAATATTGTTGAAAATTGTTTTGACATATTAAAACGTAGCCAGGTAACATAATTTTTAAAATAACGGCATTCAAAACAATTATGTATTTTACTTATATTTGTTTATTTTATTTTTATTTAGTTTTTAACACCAAGTTAGATAGTCCTAGCAGGCGCGTGCTTTCAGTACAATGAAACAAGCTGTACGGAATTATATATTTTGGGAATTAAAGTATAAATATATATTTATCTGACAGAATATGATGATATATTAAAGTCTGCATAATATAAAAATAATTGTGATAGGAATATTATGAGAAATATATTTAATTCCGATTTATTTCGCAGAAACTCTAGTTCATTACAGCTTATTTGTTTATATTATAGTCCTAGTATGACATTAAGGTGCAATGTAAAAACATTTTAAGACAATGTATACATATTTAATAGTTTGTAAATTGAGTTGAAACACTGTTAAATTTCAATATATTTTATTATATTAAACTTTAGAACATTTTTGTTTTCATTTGACAATAATAATTTAGAACTTCTACATAATTGTCAGACATCTTATAAATTTTTAATAATAAGAAAATAATAAACATCCGAATGCCGTCCATTACACCTCTTCTCTTATCCATTTTAACTCCACCTCCACCCCCACCTCCCTTAACTGCAGACACACCCTTAATTACTGTCTGAAAATGTTTTTAACTTTAGTTGAATTGTATTATTGGTAATGAATAGATGTCCCTGAAAACGTTCTAACGTTTTATATAATAAAATATAGTGGAATAAAATAGTGTTTCAACTCAACTTACAAAATAATCATATAATTCCACAAAGTTTAACCAAGAACCTTTAAACAGCTTATATAGTTAAGAAATTTAAAACACTGCAATAAATTGAAATAAGAGTTATGTCGCAAATAGACAATTGAAGACAGATATCAATATGTTTAAAACTACAAAACTGCGCAGTTTCTATGTCAACAAAGTCTAATCACGTGACATGCTACAGTTCTTGGTGCGAATAATGTGAACTTGGTTTATGGTGAGCACGTTTTACACGTTCCAATAATTATATAAATATTAAATTCAGTTACTGTAATTTGTCATAAAATCAATTTGTAACGTAATTTAGGAAAATATTAGGTAACGAAACAGTGGCGTAGCAACAAATTACAATTAGGTACGTACCTTTAAATAGTTAATGTAAAGTACATACATTTGTTTTTACTACAGGATATTCTGAAACGGGTTTATCTAGTTGGATTACTTAATTAATACTTTGTTAAAACTACACGATGATACTACACAATTATTTTATACGTAAATTTAAAACATACATACTCATTTATTCGTTAATAAAATTTTAACCCCATCCTGTAATTGTTGAACATATTTAGCGGTTACGTCCCCCCAACCCCCTGGGGTCCGTCCAGCGAGCGGCTACGTCGGACCGCGATAGTCGAGAGTTATAACTAAAAAAATCTCATGGGAGCCTAATTTCTATCTCAAAAATTGTATCGAGAAACAAATCTCGTCTAAATTTCATTCGCGGATACTAGCCATTATGATGACGTATATTTTTGGTGTTTCTTAACAAATCTTTGATCGCACTGTAAGGAGAATTTTACACCCCGACTTAAAGTTTCATCTTTACAAAATGATGGTTGTGCAGCACCTGAGGACCTGTATAGATAGTGTAGGTCAGCATAAAAAGTATGTGAAAATAAATGGCAAACCCTCTTCTTTCAGAATGTATTAAATTTTTGTATAATTTTATTATAATGTCTAATATAATAATTTAAGGTTTCCGTTGAACCGTAACTTTTTTAAAATAACGCCTTGACAATGGCACACGTTATCATGCCCCAATATCGGCCTAGGTAACTTTAAAGATCGATCTACAAAAAAAACGTGATCTAACCTAGAAGAGACACCAGTTACATATGTATGTAATATTATGTACAACTAAGCTCAAACCTGTGACGAACCAGTATGTACGCTTTTATTTATGCTCTACCGTACTTGTTCAATTTATTTCTAGATACATCTAATATAATTGTGAATTGTATTTGGAGACAAGCTATCATTACTCCATGCATAAGCTATTGCTTAGTTATTAGCTTCTTAAGTCCAAAATCATACCAATATGATTCAAGTATGATCGCAAACAATAGACGCTCCACAAGTATTGAATTCAAAGGATCAAATTTATAACAAATAGATCTTGTGAACTTGTAATCCCTTCGGATTTACCTTCCTGACCATTATTGCCTTTCCAAACAGCAACAAGGAGGTGCGGGGTACGTCCTGACGAACACAAATAATCTTAGAATTTTCTGAAATTACGACACAAATTAAATTGAGACACCAAATATACTATGCCGGTGCCATCTTAGCTTCTCTCCTGAAATACTGTATCTAATTGTCATATAATACTGATTAGAATGTAATGCAATGATTTATATTTTTAACTATGTAATTTTCCATCACGCCGTTTCCACACAGGGGTATGCAGAGAAGATAGAGCCTACATTTTTCTGCTCTGATACACAATTCTCGCCTCATTCACATTCATACACATTTTTATACAACCTCGTCGATAAATGAGGCTTATAATATAACCATCTCCCAGTATCTCGTTTACCTGGCCGTGCCAAGTCTTTCAATACTTTTAAAATCTTATTCACTATATTAAGATCGGCATTACATTCCATCCAGATTTATTTATTCTTTATTCCGTCATACATGGATATTTTTTTATTTTTTATGTACTTTACAATTTATACATTTTTAACATCAAATTGAACACAAATTAAATGAATCAAATAGAAAGATAATATACAGAAAACAAATATTTATCTAAACATATTTTGTTACTACCGGGATATAAACCTGGACCTCTAGCAGTGGTTTGCAGTAGGTATAAATATAGGTTATGCTATTACCAATGATATTGTACAATCATATATAATATACGTACTACAATATATGTTGTACGTAGGATTATGAACTTTCGTTTAACCAACATCTTTAGACAAAATTAATCAGAAAATTATACGAAATCTACCATGTTTTTATTTGTAATTTTAGAGTACCATTAATAGTGTTTTTAAAGTTTAAGTTTTAACGTAAAATAATACCTTCTTACCCACATAAAAATCAATATAAAAATATATGGACGTTTTTAAGAACACTTTTTATGACTGAACATGATTATTTTATTATTTGAAATTCCTTCACATAATAACTAAACGAAATAATTACTTTTATGAAAGGTTAACGTAGGAAATAGTTCTGCTAATTGCTTTTTATTTTTCCCAAATCAAAAACAAATTCATGCACAAAATGCACCTCGAACGCAAAGAACTACCATGAAATCAACACGTTAAAAACAGTAAGATAGTAAAATTCGCGAATTAGTAAAAGAGGAAGTAGACACTCCAATGATATACACGCAGGTGTAAGCATTTCTAATGTTATTATATTAAAAAAAAACAGCATAAGTAACGATCCCATACAAAACGGAACAACCGAAAGGATTTTTCAATTCAGTAAATAGTCAACTATATGACTTGAGTAATTCACTAACTTAAAAGTAGACGATAGTAATGTAAATAGCTACAATGCGTCGATTGTAGCTACTAGCGCTACGGCTGCAACGGTGGGTTGTCGTGTTTGTTTTAACTAGTAGAACTAAGCCATTAAGTTTATACTGATACACAGATAGCCATAATTGTAATAAATCCGTAATTATACGTTATTATTTAATTTATATTTCTTTCTCAGATTTTTTAAGTATGTACAGCTTTTTTGCCACCAGGTAAATTATTATTTTTATTATTTTACCCCAGATATGGTACACATCATGTGTCTGAAATGTGAAATGCGTTTTATGTCAGAAAATGAAATTGCGTTCCGGTGGAATTGTATCAATGATAGATCCTAGGAATGAAATTTTCTATTAGCGATAGTTTTCAATAAAAATAAATTATTTATTATATAAGCAGGTACAATATTTTCTACTCGGAATTAAAACAGATTTTGACCGGTAAAGTACCTCTGTTTCACCCTGTTTGTGTATATTGTATAGAAGTACCAATACAATGATCCCTTAAAACGTTATCTAACATGAAAATAATTCTCCACAGAAACACAACATTTTAATGAAAGAGAGAAGAATGAGGATATCAAATAAGCTTCCAACTCGCAATGCTGGAGGCATTCAATTGTCATAAAAATCGGTTTCAACGCTTTGTGTTTTAACCAAGTTTCAGAATCATAATACAACATTTCTGCTTTATGTAATTTAAAAAAAAGAGTTTTTAATATCTCATTAGATTAATACAATAACTTTGATTAAGGAGAACACATTACTGCAGTTTTTTCAGAACATTATACTGTGGTATTTAAATTCAAATGAAATGTATCAATTGAAAAGATATACAGAAAAATTATATTTACCTTTTGTATATCTTTCTAATTGGTTCATTTAATTTGTATTAAAATACTACAGAACTGTATTGTGAAAAAACTTTCAAAGTTTATCCAAAATTTAATAAAAATAAATGACCCTAGAAATTAAATCTGGCGTCTCCTAGCGAATATTACTCAAATGTATTTGAGATTTTTGCAATAAAATGTATGTTCAGGAATCGTCTCAGTTCTTTATTATTTTCCAATTTACTTGGGATCGATTTATTCCTCCATATGTAAGTTCTGAGATGTTGGGTCATCTTGTTGATAAGATGGATCATTTTCAGTTGTTTCTGCATACAGACACATCGTGTTAGTAATTAATGTTTTCTTCGTCTTGATGCTTTCGGGATGTTGATTGTCTTCTTTATAATGTGGCTGTCATCCCAGGCACCATGTTTATATAGCTATAACACCAGATTCACCTATTTCATTTGATCTGTTATGGGCGTTACCTTAACTTCTACCATGCCTTGATATAAAATACCCACACGCAGCCATGCTGTCAACTCGTGTTACCGTAAATAACAGAAATAAAAAATGTTTTTAATGGGTTAAATGGTTTTAATGGCACAAATTTATTCGAAATATTAAGCATTAAATATTAATATAACTACATTATAAGGCCATTCAATAAGTCCTGCACAATGCGTCCTTTCTTGCTATCTCTCTTAATTTTATTAGTGAGAAAGAAAATTATATTCGTATGTTTGTTATTATTTTCACTGTGAAAGTAATCTGTGGTCTCTTTCTGTAATATCACAAATGGTATTTTCGCCAACATATTAATTTTACAACGGATTGAATTGAAAACTAATTATTTTTGTGCGATTCCATTTTCATAATTGTTTTACTAGTTATTCCTAAGCGCTAATATTTTTCTTATGATTATCTTAAATATGAATTTTTTACTGCCTATATTTACCGAAATATTACAGGTTTAATTGGGATGGTAGACCTGTGTTACTGCATGGTTTGGGGAGGGTTAACGCTTCATCTGACATATTCATTATTTATATTCTGGCCTTCTCAAAAATCTTAATTCGCTCATTTGAATAATACTAAATAAATGAAAAGTGACGGCCAAAAAATTATTCATACATAAAAATAATAATGTTGATGTAAAGATGAAAAAACAATAATAGCTTTACAACTGTTAGTAGTTATAAAATATGTGAAATCATGTCATGGACCCGGAGAGCAAGGGAGAGAATACGAATTGATGCTTTTGAGATGTGGTGCTGGAGATACATATTTCGCATATAGTGGACAGTGAGACGCACGGATGTCTCTATTCTTCTGGAGCTGATTCTCAAAGACAGACTCAGCCTGAAACGAATCCTTTAATTTTTTTGGCATCATGCGAGAAGCGAAGATTACTTGTTGTGGTAGGCCACGTTGAAGGACGAAGATCCCCCACTAGTTGTACTGACCAAGTAGAAAAGGCAACAGCCACTTTTCTGGTAACAACTCTAAGATCTGCAGGATGCCAAGAAAAATGGAGGAGCATGGATGATTATAAATATTGTATTTACATTGAAATAATCTTTGTATCCATTAATTATGTATACTTTAAATACAATCTTTTAGATATATACAAACTTAAGTTTGCTTGATGATATACTTGAAATTTGGGTACATAAATGGTGGAATAAGATCCCGTGGACTATTATCGATTAAATTAATGGTTAGTTGACGCAATTCGAATTGGAACAAGAAAGGAATATTGACAGATGGATCTACCTTGATCTCGGTCCTGGGTTGGACGTCAATTTTCACCTCCAGTTTACTCGCACTTTTGTAGTGAAAAACGGAGATATCACTACAATACAGATGCAGATCATCGCTTATTTATCGCGGTCCAGATTTTTATGTACGTCGCTACTTTCGAACGTTAAAAAAACACAGATGTTGACCGTTTCGTGTTGAATTGCAATCTGGTTACACGTCGGCGAAATCCCTAGTTAAAAGTGGGTCAGAAAAGGACAAATATAAAAAGGTTTATTGGATAGAATACACAGGTAGTATTCAATTTGCATCAACAATATCTCTTTCGTTTTAATGAAGCATTCTATAAACACAGTATCAATTATTCACATTTAAGACGTGAGCAATTTGTTTATTTTCGGATTATTTTCTGGAGAAACCCGCGTTAAATAGTTCAAAGAAGGACTTATATACTCCCGACATTTCGAGTAAGTAATATTACTCAACCTCAAGGGTTTTTATCCTAAATCCTGTTCTAAACTGAGGATTAAACTTGATCGTTCAATGCAAGAACTAAAACAATAATACCAAAATATTATCATTAGTATTTGACGCGGATTCCTCCAGAAAATAATCCGTTATCTTTTACCCGTGAAAAACATAAATATAACACACACACACATATATATTCCGTCATTGTAAAAATATTGAAAATTATTAATCAACGTTCAAATACTCTAACAATCTACGAAGGTGGTGTGGTACGGCAAAGAGTACATATAGTGGTACGGCAGTATAGTCTATATATGTCTTACCTATGGATTCATTTTTTATACAAATATTTTCCTCGAGTTTTCTAAATTGTATGTTGGTCAGACACTGCAGATCATTAATAATGACAGAAAAGCCTCGAAAATATTCCGTAGTTCCATATATAAATAAGGCAGGTCTATGGAAATATTTTTTATTTATATAGACACATAACATATAAGCATTGTACTGCTATAAAAAAAAACATTTTTTTACACATATTTTACACAGATTTTAAATGCATTGCCCAACTAGGCAAGCTTTTATTAGGGTAAATTGGTAAACAAAGATTTCATAAAACCAAATAACTCATTGAAGGCAAAACACAATCAAACACAATACGTAACGTACAAGGCAAGTAAACGTGAAAATATTAAAAAAAGGGAGAAAAAAATACCAATGTAAAAGAATTATTTCATTATATAAAACAGTTTACTCCCAATATCAGCTCTTCTTAATTTCAACAACCAATTTAAAACATGCCTTTTAAAAACCTTAATGTCAGTTAAAGTTCTAATTTTATTTCCAATTTAATTGTATATTCTGGGAGCTTGAAAGGTGAATAACCTTTGACCAAAAGTAGTTTTCATTCTTGAAACTATTTTAAGATTATAATATAATAATACACTTCACATAAATAAAGTGTGACTCGCAAACTTTGTCAATTCTGTGCGATTAACAAAGTTTTCACTTCATTCAGTATCGCGCGCAGCTTCGGCTAACAACATTGGGGATTTAAAGAATCTGCAAATAACGAATTTGTATATTGCAAGTTTAAAATTATAAAGTGATATTTTTATGTGTGTGAGTATGTGTGGACTCCAATTAGAAAGATTTTACAGGTTATGTTTTGAATGATTAGATGTGGTTAATGTAAAAATAGTAGATGCAGCAATATTCATCCACCACTCTCGTGTTCGTTAGAAAGTTGCAGTATGTATTATATATATGTGAGAGTGGCAGGCTGCAGTTATCAGAAAGATAAATTATTTACCGTTGACACTGAGTTTATTGTTGTCATAGAGAAGTTAAGCTGTACAGAGAAGTTACTACGAAAATAATATTGGAATGCGATTTCTGGAGCAGTTGATGGGAAGTTGGCGGTAAAAAGAATGACGCTCATGGGACACCCTTCCCAACCGCGATAGTATTGCTGCATGGCGTCGGTACTGAGAGACTTTACGGCTGATATGAGCTTCGTTTTGCTCACCGGTGGTACCTGCTGAGTGTATTTAGCATCGCCGGGTGGTGTGATAAAAATAGAGGTGAGTGATAGACATGCACAAATACAATTTTCGGCAATTTGGGGGTAGAGTACGGGTAGAAAAATAATTAATGTGCTTTGAAAATTGTTAGAATCGAATTACGGTTTTACAAAATACATTTTTTAATATCCTTATTATATATTGCGTTTCCCCATCTATTTCTACGACTTTCTCGACGTCTAGGATGTATTGGATCCATATGGCTGTATAGTGTTTGATTAAATGGCCAGGTCTGTATCTAAAAAACATACATGGCATATATGCTCTCAATCTATGCTATTGACGTGTCTTATTAAATTTTGAGATTTCATCCGATCTGTCTTTACTTAAATGCACATAATTCTCATAAAATAGCAATTTTGTATCTATCTGAAATTCTTATACATCATCTAGATATCATTTTGATAGCTGACTAACAAAGGTGGAATAATTTTAATTACATAGAGATTTTATTTACTCGTGGTTTTTCTTGCAAAATGCTCTAACATTGAAATATAGATTATATTGAGTTCCTGACCGCGCAGCGGTCATCAATGGCCATATAGCGACCACTATCAGCCGCGAATCGGCCATAATAGCCACCCGCAGGGTCTAGCAGTAAGTTTATTTGCTAGTTTTTATAATATTAATATAATCAAATCACTTCTGCTACAAGGAATAAGAATAGAGTATATCGTTAAATGTAATATAAGTCTTAATGAATTGTCAAACAGTTAATTGAGCTTACATGCATATCTGGCGAGCATTATCATGGCTGATAATTGTTATAAGATTTGATGTTATGTTGTTGTTCTTTATATGTAGTTAAAGGAAACACCGAATGGTCCCAATCTACCCTTGAACCATTATACGAATTGTAAACTCCGCTTCGATTCCGCATTAATTTTCAAAACGGCATACTAGAAGGCACATCGGTGCGCCGCGGCACATAGTTTGTAAAACACTGGTCGATGAGCTTTCCTTTTCACTTTCATTGTTTTCATAACTTTTGTCCTACTTAGTGACAGGCCGGGAGACGGTTTAATACTGTACCGTACGGCAAACGTATATTCCGAGGTGAAAATATATTATTCATGAAATGCCAAAGGAAATCATAATGCCTAATTTGATTCGCGAATAAAAATTTATTTTATATTTTGAGAGATCAAAGAAATATTATTTTATTCTGAAATTTTTATTATTGCCGTGCGTGACGTTGCGGATTTTTTTCGCAGAATACTTTTCAACTTGGTGAAAATATATTATTTTCAGTCACACGAAATTTAATAGAAAATATTTGTTTATGCACTCCATTTGCTACTCACTTGAATAGATTTGATGTTTTCAAGGCAGGCGGGTAAAACTCTTTTGACGTTTTCTGGCGACACATTATGGTTCAAATTTTAAGTCTCCGAATTAGAATCCTTACATTCTAACATAAAAAGCTCTTTTTCGATTAAATATTCAAAAGCCTATAATTTAAAACAACTAACTAATAATATAATGCATATTATGAAGCTTTACCAAATATATATTCATTTTATTTATATTGTATTTACGCCTTTATGGGCTTTTACATACATAATAATAATAAAAAAAGATGTGCAGCTACACAAATAGCATGGAATATATATAAGACATAAATTGATAAAATTAATTCAAAAGATAAAAAAAGGAAAGTTACGCAAAAAAAATAAGAATGGCTGACTACCAAAATCAATTACATTTTTGACTCAGAACAGCATCAAACATGTATACACTCTTGTATTTAAACATTGAACATCGGATATTTATAGGACCAAAATCATTCCCAAGCCTGTGAAGTCTTTATGTGGGTGAATTCCAATAAAAAATAGTATATGATACATTTGCATGGAACAGCGCCGACGACCTGATACTCCGTGCGGGAACGTGGTATACAATCAGTTCAGTTAAATTAAGGGCGTCCAACATGTCATTTACTATTTTAAATCAAAATAATAAATCACTTCTTCTAAACGACAAGTTAGTTAAATTAAGAGCGCTCATTAGAAAATCATAATTAATTTTTTCAATGGGTATACACAGTTGAACGTTAATAAACCATACAAATTTAAGTTGAATACTTTCTAATTTTAATTCATCCACTTTATAGAACGGAGATGAATTGCTGAAATTTAAACGGCATGTGGACTGTAATATTCGACAGCCGTCCCTGAAACAAAAAATATTAGGTTGATACATAATTATCGGCCGTTTATATTGCATCACAAATTATATTGTATTATTTTATTAAATACTAATTTAATATATTAATTATAAATATAAACATATAAAATCAATATTGTCGGAAACTTTTGTTTTTGTGCTACCGAGATTCGAACCTGGATCTCTATTTCCAATCCGGGGAATTACTATACCAATTGTGTTATAGCGCCAGTATTTTTCATGACAAATTATTGAACCTATACGTTACACTTTTTCAAATTAATACATCTGTCGTTCCATTATTTGAAAGCCATCTACATTGTTTTTACGGAATCACAAATACCCTTGTGTAAACCGACTGCAGACGCCAGAATTATCAATTCATTTTTATTAAATTTTGAACACATTGATACAACTGTAATAAGTTGTATTTAAAATTGTTATTGTAAAAGTTGTAATAAGTTGTATTTAAAACATCACAGACCTATGTTCTGAATAATTACAACTTCACAATAAGAATGTGTTCTCCTTAATATTATTTTATTATATAATTGTAAAATACTGACTTGGTCGGTCTTGTCTGAGAGCTTGTGCGGGACCCATCCGGTCAATTTCCATACCTTGCCGAGTTTTTTGAGATGACGAACAATCGTGGACTGATCGATGTTGAAGTTCTCAGCCAGTGTTTGTGCAACTTTTGTCTTCTTCCACAGTCGCCAGAAGAACCGGGTTGTCAAAATTTGAAGACTGACCCTTTCCTGATTCGTCGCCTAAGGTATCACCAGCTTTGAAGTAAACAAATCACTTTCAGCATGCCCTTTCGCTAATCGTTCATTCACCGAAAAGATCTAAATTTTTTCTAAGTGGTATAGCATAATGTGGCGTTTGGTTTTCTTATTAAATAATTATAATATATTATGACAAATGTAAATTAAACATCACAGTTAAAAAATAAAACGCCAGTTAATTATGCATCAAACTAATAATTTAATTTGAAAATATTTTGCATTGCTATCGGATTTAACGTTAACTAATGTAACTTAATAATCTTCAAATTCAATCAATTTAATTTAGAGTAAATTAACTTAAACAAACTAATCGAAATCAAATGACGCATGGGTATGGCGAAAAGTTATATCATTCGAAAAGATATGAAAAGACCGCAGTGTATCTAAAACAATCAAGATTAAGCTTATGCAGTCTCTGATGTATTTAATATTTCTGTTTGATGTGAAATCACGGACTATGAAAATGTACAGGTCAATCGTCTCCACAGTTATCATTACCGCCGATGACACATTTAGTAGTGCGTAAACCAAGACTCCTAACAGTCTCTAAAAGACTCCCGGTATCGACATCAAGTGCGAATAATATGCGCCCGCAACCATAATATACCAGTTCCGAGCGCCACCATGCTCGCCGCTATCTTCCCGGCTACATGCTCCGAGAACAGTCTCCGTTAGCTACTAGCATCGTTTTGTATTTAATTTTTGAACATTTCAGTAAACTATGGTCAATAAACTAGTGTCAACTGTAAATAGCACTTCGTTTTATAACCTGCTCTCACCGTGCACATATACACAATACGTCATCGTGATTAATCACACATCGAACACGTTAGTGTGAGAAGTTGGGGCACCCAGCCCTCCTACAACAGCAGATCATTTTGATCCACAATTATCAACATACCTTCACAATTATAATATTTATATAATTGTATACTGTACGCCCTAAAAAGGCATTAATAGAAGATGAATTGGTGCCGTTGAGATGTGGTACTGGAGACACATGCTGTGCATACCTTGGATGGCGAGACGCGCGAATATATTATTCTACAGGGACTAAGAAGAAAGCTTATTTTTTTTGCACACCTTGCGAAGAGAGAAAATAGCTTGGAGAAGCTTGTTGAGGTAGGTCACGTAAAAGGACGGAAAGGAAAAGAAAAATAAATTAGTCGAACGACAGACCAAATTGAAAGATCTATAGGCACTTCTCTAGTGGATAGCCTATAGATGACTGGAGGAGTATAGTATAGTGGAGGAATTCACGAAGATCATGATTCTTCATCCCCATTTCGTGGTAGATATTTAGCTTCCGCGTCTGCTACATCCACTTCAGCAACACAAATATTGTTATCATTTTTCTTCATTCTGTCTTTTTTCCTGCACTGGACGTTATTGAAAGGAAGATATTGAGGTGTATTAAAAATAGATTTCAGCGTACACGGTACAATAATGTGTTTAATGAGCTAACGGACTCAACGTTCATAAAAATTATTGCCATGTAGGGAGGATAACTAATCAGAAAACACCAAAGTCACTAATGAACAGACCAGCAGACCACCAGAACGCAGGTGTATGGGAAGACTTCAGTTCAGATGGAGCGGCAATGTCTGCGTTATCTAAAAATGACAAAGCCAAGATGCCCTCAGGATAAACCTATCTTCATATGTCATGATGATTATTATTCACTTTAATTAATTTTATTACAGTGTTTGTTTATAATATTTTTGAACGATAAACTCTGTTACTCGGTCGCTTAATAATTTTTGACTAAAACTTCTCCCAGCTTTCCCAATTCTGCCTCATTTTTTAATCTATTTCGGCTTTTTATGTTTACCACAATAAACCTTTCCCTAGTCGCGTTATGTAAGGTATTCTGATGTTTGAAATTTTAAGGTGTTTCTGCAATTTAGCAAATCGTTAAATTAAAAGCAAATGCAGGTTAAATATATAAGATAGTAGAAAGGTACAGAAAAGTTAAAAAATTAACATCACAAGATAACAGAGTTTGAGAAAAACAAATATTTAGAGGTTGGTATGTAGTTGAGATGAGATGTTTCACCATTATGGAGGTAGCATATATATCACCACTCTACAGGTGAAAGAATGCGAGATGCAAGATATGAGGCACTGTTGTAAGAGCAAGTGATCTGTGATGTATACTGATTCTGTCGGGTAAAACCTCCTGTGATGAGGATGATATTGTAATGGTAGTCCGCCTCCAATGTTAAGACACCATTGACACAGAGCGCGCGTGTCGCTGTCTGCGTTTTGATGAGCAATGCTTAGTGGCGTGCTCTGATGTCTCCTAGCGTAGACTGATTATATACTGAAAATTGAACGAAAATGGTATATTAATGAATAATCTTTGCTTTAAAACTAATCGGAGTACAATCAATAATTATTTATAAATTTAAAAAACATTATAAATACTTTTTTCTCAGGTATTAAACTTTTTTAATAACATTTAATAAACTATATATTTTTTTTAAATTAATTGTTGAAATAAATAAAATAACGTTATTCACTTCACATTACACTTTAATTAAAAAATGAAAACGTTTTTGACGCTTACTGCATCATCTTCGGTGATGAACTAAATCTTAAAACTAGAAAATAGACTATCGACTACATGTTTTGAGGGTAGGGAGGGTGGGGCGGTGTGAGAGCGGTGTTGGGGAGAGAGGGGTTTCAATTATTATACTGAAGGTGAAATAATATGCATTGATATATATATTTTGTGAAAAGTACCTACGGTATGTACGAGTAAATCAACAAACCTATCTACAGTTTTAATGACAGAATTTATTTATTAAGTATATTGGCACATATATAAGCATTTATTATTATTTTTAATAAGTATTATTATTATTAGATACGTATACATAATAAATATTGTTTTAATTGGTAATGGCATTATCAAGATAGTATGCGTAAATTTTTGTTTTTCATGTACTGTGAATTTTATATTACATACATTATATATATTATTCTTCTAGTTTTTGTAGGTGATATATTCGATATTGTATTTTTAAAATACCTCAATATTTAAAAAAAAATATATATTTAAAAATAAGGTTGTCGTTTATAATAAATATTCTTGGAGGCTCAATTTTCCAGGCATTAAAGTGGAAATAGAACAAACAAAAGAAGCCAAGTTTAGAACCCCTCAAATTCTGAGAAGTCCGTGGCGAAAGTGAATCTTGGTTTATTATTGGAATACCTTTTGTGAAAGCTAATTAGTGATTTTTATTCACATTTATTTAACAGGGACCTTTTATTAGGCGTGAAAAGATATCCCCCTTGTATGGCACAAGAAAACGATTTAAAGTTGATAACGAAAATAGACGACATATGAAATTATATTGAAATAGTATTCCAATAAAAAAATTTCACACACAAATTACATTTTTTGCACTTTGACATTTCAGCAACATTTAAACATCGTCTGAATATTAAGGATTCTAGAATGTTCTAAAAATAATTTGGTTATTTTATAATAAAATGTGCCCATTATCATGAACATGGATATGATGGAATTGAAAAAAAATTGTTTTTCAATTATTTCGCGTCACATTGTTTTAAATTAATATAATATGATGCAAATTGTAACAATTGTGAAAAAATTGAAGCGTTATATTCAGTGTATTATTAAGACATTCAACATTATTTATTTATTTTGATGATAGAGTAAATCATTACAACCTTAATTTTTTCATTTCCTTATAAGCTACATGCAACATTCGTATGTCGAAATAAATTATATAAATCTAATAAACTAAATAATTTTTTAAACATTGTGTCGTGTGATATAAAAATATTATTTAATCAATTTAAACGCAGACCTTTAAATATCTCGAAACGAAAGAAAAATGACTTCGACCACTTTCATAATAATGGGCTATAATATAATATAATAATGTATTTGATTTTAAAAATAGTTTGTTAATAAGTACTTTTATTATTGTGGGTTTCTTTCTTATCATGATTAATACAGATTTCAAAACATAACATAAATTCCAAAAATTGGGTGGATTAAGAAGCTTTTAGCAAAAGTCTTTGTATACTACCAAAATATTGTATATATATTTTAATAAAATACCATCGTTAAAACTAACGACTTGAAAAAAGTTACTTCCTGTTAGTAAGCTGTCTACAATATATCAAAAACCCTTTAACGCCTACTGCTATTTCAGATCAAAGATTTTGCGTATAATTTATTTTTTTAACACATACTCTGCGGTGGTGGGTCAGATTTAACCCGAGTGTTTGTAAAAATTTGAATTATGCTACAAATATTCGTTTAATGATGTTTTTTTTCTAGCTAATCTTTTATTAAAGATTGTAAAATAATTTGAGAAAAAAATTATGAGTTATTGATAAAAATGTGAAAAAACGCTCAAAAACTGACCTAAGATAGTCGGATTGAATCTCAGCGCTTACGCCAAAACATATATTGTCAATATTTTGAGCGGATAGACAAAGGATACCAGGTATGCGAAAATGTATTTGTTTTCACTTATTTTTGTTTCATGGCTTCTAGACAATGCTAGTAATATATTTATTTGAGAGGCGTAACCTGTAAGTTTTATGACACTACCTGCACGGGTTCCGACGAGTAGATCACATGCTCAGTGGATGTTTGTATTTTGGCTGTGTAGGGCGTCTGTTGATGCGTGAGAAAATGTACATTATTCGTAATATTTTTTAATTTTTTAACAGAAACATTACGGCACATCATGCCATTTCATTAAATCATATTTAAAATGAAATATCTCTAAAAAATCTCCCACAAAACAGTTGAAAAACAGAAAACTTGAGGTGGGTCTAAAATGACCCACACCGCCCGACGTGTTTTGTTTTGACCCATCAGGTAGTAAGTATTAAATGAATATTCTATACATACCTACAATGCTACAATGTTATTTATGAAAACTTTTGTTAAAAACGTTGCGTTCAATCTTTATGACTGATTCATTGATCGCCAGTCTCCGTGCATGTATCCATATGCACTACTATGTAGATATCATGGTTTCTGTTTTATTACCTACCTGCCCCCCCGCTCTTAAAACCTTAGAGCAAAATCTTTTTTGTGTATGTTTTTCTATGATTTTGTGAAGGACATTACGCTATTGATTCTATTGTCGTATGATCGGTTTATTGCTTTTACACACCGAAACAAGTTCATCTTGCTATCTGTGTGTGGTGCGAGTAGTGCTTCGTGTGGATCAACGAAGTGTGTATTCTTGAATATAGAAGACTTGTATCTACTGCAAAAGAGAAATCCAGATAAAAGAGCATCCTGGCAGATAGATCATGTTCATCTTGATATCTGGTTGGTCTTGAGCCTCCCGTTCCCTCCTTGTCTTGTCAAATTCCTTACATCCGTCCTACATTCTAATTTCTAACACGTTGTTTATAGTCGTGATAACTAAAACTCATACACAGCCGTTACCAGTCATACTTAATATCAATTTATTTTATTTTATTTTTTGTCTTCAGCTTTTTGTGACTTTTTAGTACTTTGAATAGTTCTTAATTTCTTGCGCACTTTTTTCAACACACTTACGAATTGTTTTATCTTACTCGTGTGACCATTAGTATAGTGATTAAGATTAAGAAAGGATCACTTAGTTGGTTTGGTAATTTGGAACGGATGAATGAGAAGAGAATGGTATGAAAGATATATGACGCAAGTGTTGATGACACCAGAAATAGAGGAAGTTCGCGGAAGACTTAGCACGACCAGGTAAACCAGATAATGGTGTATGGTTCTGTTAAAAGCTTCAACAATCGACGAGCTTGTATGAGAAGATGTATGAATGTGGATGAGGTGAGAATTGTGTGTCAATCCTCTCTGCTGCTTACGTATGTAAGTAGTGTGACCGCTGTCAAAGAATGTATGTTTTTCAATTTATCTATGTACTGATCTAACAAAATCTAAATTATTTTATGTATTGCTTATATATAGTTATAATATAATATATTACAGTATATTGTTATAAATTTGCATCGCTTTAGACATGAATGACTTTTGGAGTGTTCGTTTAATTAGAGAATGATACTAGATAGGTTTTGAAAGTGGTTCTGGATTGTTTACAATCCCTTGGACGTAGTAATGCCTCAATTTTGTAACAATTAAGACTCCAAAATATATTAACCTCGATCTTTCTGAGACGCGTCCTATAATTGTTTAGACACAACTCCCATAGAGGGTGGTAATCTATAAAAAACTGTTAGAAACTGAAAAGGTGAAGACCATCTCGAATTTGATGTACCACCAGATAAATGATAGTGCTGGTTATGCTATTTGAACAGCTCTCCAAATTGTGGACAATAAGGACGAGGATTATCTAGAAGATGCAACACGATGGTTACGATATTAAAGAAGTCTTTTATATTTCATATACGTAGTTAGATTGCCATTTTTTCCTCATTTGTACGCTATGACATAATCCAAAAAAATTTACAAAGTAATAGTCAATTTTCGCATTTTTTTGAACTAGAAAATATGATAGTAAATTACTTAAAAATCGCAGAAAGCTTTTGAGGTAAATATGTGTTGCCAATTCTGCCTGCCACTTTTCCGTACGGCGCTTATTATATCCTCGATGCTTTCAGCGTGAAAGCTTTTTTATGGAAAGTGAAAGGTATCCGTATCGTAATTATTTAGTCACCCTGTAGACTGGTGTGATTAGGGTGAGGTGACAATGGGTTGAGCATAAAAAATATCAAATTTAATAACCTTTGTCATTTTTCGTGATATTAAAAAAAACAGTGTTTGGCAGAATTTTTAATGATTATTACTCGTAAATTAAAACGTAGTTACTTACTTACCATCACGCCGTTTCCCCGCGGGGGTAGGTAGAGAGGATAGAGCGCCAAACTCTTCTGTATTGACACACAATTCTCGCCTCATCCACACTCATACATCTTCTCATACAAACTCGCCGATTGTTGAGGCTTCTAACAGAACCATCCTCCATTAACTGGTTTACCTGAGTGCGATATTACAAAAGTTTGATTTTTGTGAGTGCGATATTACAAAGATCTTGTTTGATACAATAATAGGCTATTAATCGGAATTTATTTATATAATTAATTTATTGAGACGATTGAGTATTTGTAATGTACTAGCGAAGAGATTATGATAAAGAAAATATATGAGCCAAGCGTCGAAGGCAATATGAATAGAAGATATCCGCGATTTACAAATTATTTGAATATTACAGTGAACGAGGCAAGAGTGGCACGTCAGGACAGAAGAATGTGGCGTTCTATCTTCTCTGCCTACTTCTCAAGACATTTGGTACTACTTAACCACGAGATGCATACTGCAGATGATGTTCCAGACACAATGAGGGCAGACCCACCGCTTACCCAGGACCGATGCAATAAGCTCAAGTCTCTTATCTCTGTCCTACTCATTCGCTTCCAGGTTAGCATTTTAATGCTACAAGGCAGCTGTTTGATAGCGCCCCACATATTGATAGGGAGATGCCGCACAGCTGCCAAAACAAAATTTGCCCTCATTGTCCCGGTTGACTCACTTTATTAGTAAATTATATTAACAATAACATAATGTAATATAATGTAAATATAATATAAAATAATATAATTAACAAGACCAAAGACCGGGGAGTAAAGCGGATGTTAAGAGACACTCCCTTCCGGAAAACGAGACGGTACAAAATAAAAACATATAGAAGACTCATTCTCCACACACCACTGCCGAGAGATTTAACCCACAAGAACAGTACATCGAGGTTTCATCAAGAACTCTGATCTGCTCAAGCGTGGTAGAAATCTGAAGTTTGAGTGTGGGCGTCCAGACGGGAGATCTTCCGGAGGACTGCTGAGTAGCTTTATCATAATCTCATAATCACTTTATTATTTTATTCTTATATTATTTTATTCATATTCTGCACAAATATGATGTTCCAGACAGTAGTAAGTATGTTATATAATTAACACGTGCTTGTAGTGTAGTGGTTACGATACTCGTCTAATGATCTGGTGGTCGGAGGTTCGAGCCTCGTTCTATCCTGTTTTCACAGCAGAAGCGTTTAGCATAATTGGAAAATAGTAAAAAAAAATATGTGACGTGTATTCCGTGTACACATCTATATTTTTAAAAAAACATGATTTTTGTCGTCAGAAGTGAGTTATTATCAGTGTGAAAATTTTGTGTGGATGCCAGAAAAGATGTTTTATTTCGAAAAAGTTAAAAATTGAGCCGACGCCGTCGCGTCGATTAGCCAATTATTTGTTATCTGACTACTATATCAAATTGAATTCCTGCCAAATACTTCATCCCATCTTCTTGTCTACCATTACTCTATAAATAACGTAGAAAACTTTCTTCATTATGAGATCCTTCAAAAATGTTGGGTAATCCTCTAAACTTTCGTGAAACGTCTGAAAAATTTCATTAAGCATACCAGAATTTTTCAGAATTCAATCGGCAGCGAAACTACCGCGGCGAGGCTTCCGCCATCGCGAAACCTCGCGAATTTAATAAAAAATCTGCGGCTTTAATAAAAAATCATTAGCTCTTCCATTCGATTCACCGTTCCTTATATTCAGTTCGCTGCCATATGGAGCTAGCGCTGAACACTGCGGAACATTATCCTTCAGTCCATCTGATGAAATGAAGCCTTACACGTTTGCAATATGAATATTTGATTTTATTCTCCCCACGAAAATATCCGAGTACATTCGTTCTTATTTTAACATGGGAAAGATGCATATGTACTATATCATATATCAACTGTATCAAACACAATTGTGACATATCTACGATTTAGCTAAAATGAGAGCATCGATGCAAATTTGTTTATATTTAAATATTTTTTTCAGACTATTCTCCCTTATTCGATAGTTAAAGAGGGGAGAAATAAGGGCTGAGGTCTCTTGTCTTTGAGGTAACAACAGTGGCGTAAGATTTTTTTGAGGGATCCTATTCGGGAACTTGGTGAAATTGTTTTATTTTATATTATTTTTTTATAATTGTATAAAGTAGTAGCAAAAATGGAAGTGGAAAATGGGAAGGTGCTCTATCCAACTAAGCTACAGCGACATTAATTTTAGCGACAATTTTCGACCCTATATGTTACCTTTTTGATATTAATACATTTAATCGTTCCATCATTTGACAGAGCCATCTACCTTATTTTTCACCTTCCCCGGTTAGGAAAGAGATCCAGGTTCGAATCCCGGTGGCGCAACAACAATATTTTTCGATAAAATTGATTTTATATGTATATCTTTATATTTAATTCATATTTAAAACTTATAATTTTAAAAAATATATTATATAACGTAGCACGAAATTAACCAAAAAAAAAGAATTACTTTAAACATCTGGATCTTTTTTATCGTCATTATTTGCTTGACAAGGTCTACTTTACATATAAAATTATTTGGTCCCATCTGTTCAGATATATTGTATTTCGCATTAACAATTCTGTTTATTGGATCAGATCGCCTTGTTACCAACAAATCTAAACTGCGTAGCGGTATAGTGGAATTTAAAAAACATGTTTCATGTCTCAGATACGTGTATCATACCACTATGCATGTATTTTCATTTTTATATGTTGTTTTTAATATTTTATATATTTTAAACTTTTACGAAATTTTCTAACGCGCTATTCAAATATCAAAGCTCTTATAAATGCTTATCACATGCGTTTACTACAGGGCGACTACCCACCGCAGCCTACAAATACTGACATTAAATATATGAATATAGACATTAAAGTACAGACATGAAAACACAATACATATGAACATATAAATATATAGGAACATAGAAATAATTTTAAACAAATGCTTAAAAAGGTGCACAATCCATAATAATATTATCTTCCCCATCTATATCTATGACATTCTAGATATGGCGGCTTCAGTAGTGTCATTTGTGTCTGTAAAGTGCTTGCTTAAACCGCCAGGTCTGTGAGACGCGAGCAGAGCAAAAATGAACGTTTTTTTAATATCTCTAGGTTAAGATTACTTAAATGTATTCTCTTTTATATATTATTGATAACAGTACGTAAATATATGAAATGAAAAAAATAACAAATTTCAGCGAAACCGTACGAGACGACTGGCATATATTGACATATGGGTCTCCCGATGGGGGTTGCTGGGATGGACGATGCCGGTAAGAGCAGTGACTAGAGCGACCTAACGGAGCATTCTACTGGCTCTCCCTCGCACCTCTTGCGACCTGGACAAGGTGAATTTCTGCCGGACTGTGACCAAGTTCTGCGACTGCAATACGTAAATGTGACGTCTACCCTCCTCTTTTGGGAGTGCGTGATTTCTATTGCTTCTCTCTGGCTGCCCTCTGAATTTAATGTGATAACGAGTCTCATGTCAAATTGTACCGGTATGGCTCTGGTACGATAATACCAAAGCTAACATGTGATTGTATTAAGATGTTAATAACTGAATGTAATAGAAAAATAATATAATATTGACCAATAGTGATAATAAAGAAAGAGAATAAAATAAATGTTAATATTAAGGAAAGTCATAAGGTTTTAGTAACTAACTGCTCTATTTTTAAAATATATTCCAAAAACAAGCTTTTAAGATTTTGTTAAAAATTGCATGCGTTGCTTTGTTGAGTGGAATCGAAACGAGTAATTCAATATTGTAATATAAAACAAATTTTGGGTATGAGCTGTCAATGGAATTTAAAGTATGCACCAGAATCATACTTATCATATTCTCGTTGTCTTAGTTTCCGTAAACTAATAATAGTTTTAAAAATAATTATTATCTCAAGAGCCTCTGGATACATTTCTGTTAAATGATCACAGATTAATTTAATGTTATCCGCAGGTGGTGTAGCTTTAAATTGCGCTATATAAATAAATAAACTCGATTACGTTTTTGAATATTTATATTGAATTAATAAAAAATCATTGCGTTATACGCATTAGCGTCTGGTATTCAGGATATATTAACACCAGATATAAGTATACCTTGGCGATATATTATTTTTTTGGCCATTTCAAGAGAAAATTTTCTCGCTGACTGCCATTATTCACCAGGTCAAATGAAATATGATTTTTCGGATTAATACTTCTCCCCAGGTGAAGGTGATAGAGAAAAGAGGTGATCAGGGGACCAGATAGATTAATGGTTAAATTTATATAAGAAAATGTGTGCAACGAGATGGACTTATTTTATTTTCAAAGACCGAGGAGATGGAAAAAAAATATTCGTGAGAGAAATATTGAGAATGAAGTGTTTTCATTTTCACATTAATAAATTTAGAATTTATTTATTATAAATTAACTAGAAATAACCTATTTATATTGATGCAAGATTATTAGTTTTACAACATGCATTATATAATATTTAAAAAATCAACGAAGTTAAATCAAAATATATTTAATATTTAATTTGATGTCTTTCAAATCTGCACATTTTTTCATTCGTCTATGAATATACTTTGTGTGTAGTTAAAAAGTAATCAAGTGCCCACTTATTTAGTGTGATATCGATCAATGATGTTCCATGATCATTATGATGGGCGGATAGACTGATGGGCGAATGGGCGTATGAGGGGATGGGTGGATAGACATAAGGAAATTATTTATGTAGGTTTGCAGGAATTTAATGAATACGATGTATGCCAGGAAGGTGATGTTAAAATTGTTTTTGCAAGTCAAAAGTGATGGTAAAAACATGTGAAATAATTTGTACTGAATTTTTAGTGAAAGAGGAACAAATATAAGGAATTATGTATTTGAGAAATATGTTTGATAGGAACAGAAAGGCTGGGAAGATATCAAAAGAATGGTGACTTCAAGAAATAATGTCAACGGTGCTTTGAATGCACTGATTTCTAAAGGTAAGACTAACTAACTCGTGTATGAAAGTGAAGCCTGAAGCTGAAAAAAGATGATCAAAATTGAACTTAATGCAGAGGAAATTAAATCACTTAGACGTATACATGTCAAATTATTTAGGATAGAGAGAAAAATGAACAAATTAAGAATGCATTTAAAACATTGTGAATAGGATTAAAAAAGGTCGCTTAGGTTTGGTCATGTGGAACGACTAAAGAAGGTGAGAATGGTGAAAAATGTATATGATACCAGTGTTGATGGTACTAGAAATGAAAAACACCCGCGGAAGACATGACGTAACAAGGAAACCAGATACTGAAAGTTCGTCATGTTAGTAGTTCAAGAATCAATGAGCTGGCATGAGAAGATGTATGAATGTGGAACACTCTATCTGCCTACCCCCCGCGGAGAAACGACATAATCGTAACGTGGTTAGTTAGTTAGTTATTTAAACATGCTGTAGAATTAGTATTAAAAAAATCTATGACAGCATTACAAAACTCAGAGGAGAACAATTGAAAAATTCCTAGGATGTGCACCACATACGGGCAAAATGGCTATGTTTTCGTATGACCCAAATTGTATAATTCCTTCCTTAAATACATAAAAAACATTGAGAAACACAAACAGTTCAAAGGCGCAATAAAATTCTGGCTAAAAAACTCAGACCGAACGTATGTTCATATCATGGTCACCCCTTCAATACGAAAACATACAGAGTCAAGACTTCAGACCCAATACCACTGACTGAGCAGCCTGTGCATGCGCGTGTGTATTAAATTAAATTATACTGTATTATTTAATCTTTTAAAATGTGTGATATCCTTATAAATTTCAAGTAGGTTATAAATTTCTCAAGATCAAATATTGCATCAAATTTTGGTGGGATAAGGTCCCATAGATTAGTTGATGCAATCCAAATTGGAACAAGAAAGGAATATTGGCAGGTGGATCTGGTCTACCTTGATCTCGGTCCTGGGTTGGACGTCAGTTTTCACCTCCAGTTAACTCACACTTTTGTAGTGAAGAACAGAGATCTCACTACACTTCAGAATACCGCTTCTTCGTGGTCCGGATTTGTACATACGGTGACAATTTTGATCCACAAAATAAGCCTGTTGACAGCTCAACGTCGAAATGCAATTTGGTTCCACGTCGGAGAAATCCCTAGTCAGAAGTGAGCCAGAAAAGGATAGGTATAAAAAGGTTTATTGGATAGAATACACAGGGAGTATTCAACTTGCGTCAACGTATTTTGTTACTTATACTTTTTATTTTTTCCTTCTTTTTTCTTCTTACTTATCCTACATTTATAGTTGATAAACTAATTATGTGTAATATGATTGTTAATTAAAAATGTAAAATGTTTAATGTTTGCCTCAGCACACTCGAAGACCAATAAGACAGACTTAAAATACGAAATGTACTTACAACATATGATAAATAAAGAAATAAATAATTGCAAAAATAAATATTATAACAAAAATATTTTCTTGAAACATTTCGCCAGCCTGTAAAAATACTTCATATCTTCTTTGAAATTGTAAATCTGTTAGAAATTACTCTCAGCATCGCTGGTCTACCACCAATCATATAAAAACATCCGTAGTCATTAATTTTCCCGGAGATGACAGCAAAAATATACTAAAAATCACAAACTGTTTTATCTGCTGGGAATAAGGGAGGCGAATGAAATACTCGCGGAGCTTCCGGCTGGGCAGGGAATAATACTAATAGATCTGAAATAAAGTTTTATTTTTCATCAATTTTTTGTTAAACCTTTCTCTACACGTGGATAGTACCGATTAATCCTATCGATAACGTTCTGAAACTGAAATATAGATTATGAAATTCATAGATCTTGTCATAGAACAACGTGTCACCATAAATAAATATTTATTATTTTCTTAGGCTGTGTTTAATAAATCGAATAATGTTTAATAAATTTACAGACGCTTATAAAATGTGCTTATAAATTGATAATAATATATAGTGTTTACGCAAGGGGTGGGGAAACGAGATGTAGGAAGGGTGATAAGAATTTGGTATAGGGCCAGAACAATAAAGAGTCGAGGATCAACCAGGAAGAATACGACTTACCTAGATTTTCTTTCCTATAGCAACAGCTCCTGAACTTAAGGTAATTTCTTCGATAACTATTGTATGAACAACTACCGTTTAATTTTACCATAATTCCGCTAATACATAATAATACTTTACGCGAGTGTTAGTATACACGCCGCAACGCTTGTATTTATGGTGGAGAGGAATCTATCAATGAACCAGCATCCGGTAGACGAAAAGTAAGTGCCTTCCTTTCTTTCTCATATTTCCACCATAAATTCTGAATCGCCGATTGGGATACACAATATAGGTTTTGGCATGCATACGCGAGGAACCGAATAAACACTAGCAACAGGTAACTTTACAATAACTTTAAGTTAGTGACTACTCTACTACTCTTTATCTACTCTCATTTAAGTTCAAAAGTCATAGATAATACTAATACACTGAAAATGTGCTCTGAGGTATAGGGTATAGGCGGGGGGGGGGGGATAGACAGGTTTAGTAAACATAATAGAGTGGACGCTCCATTGTTTAATAAATAAATAATATTAGTCAAATGGATGTAATATATCTACATAAGCCTAGTAAGTATAGCAATGTTTATTCCAAAAATTTCATCTTTATTGTTTAATTTATTGCTTTAAGGATATTTCAAGGATTTTTAGATAAAAAACATTTTAAGTCGTTCGTACCTGGCAGATTTTCTTTCCATTGTATAAAGTGCGCAGTGCACAATTATCACAGCATACGTACACAATGAGATCTAGCGTCGCGCACTTAAACCTTTTTATATTATTTATTCCGTTTTCCTTTCCTAGTACTGGAGCATAATCCAATGCGAGACGGTACGAAGTGGAAGCTTTTATAGAATATAATAAATCAAATGGAAGTAATTCGACGTGACGTAACGAGATTAATTTAAAAAAAGATCGCCGTCCCGGCAGCGTGTCAATTATACACGTTTCTTAAAAATCTTCATATAATACAAGCGTAAAATACCATCATAAACTTAATAGTATATTAAAGTTAATATATTTATATTATAATTTTTGTTGTTACATTTTTAACACTGTAATATTTTATATTACAATCTTCTATGTATTATATGTTTTAAATTGAAGTGTCTACCAGAATAATATTGAAAACATTATTTTGCTTAAATGTTCCACAATTTAATAAAATATTTTTTAGCAATATTTGAATATGTTCAGGAACACACAATTCCTGGATTTTTACCTATGAAGGCACTGTTATTAAATAAATATTAGATATCTCACAGAGACGGAGCTATTTTATTATATTTTTAAAATTCCTTTAAAGGAATGATATATATAGAAATATGGGGGGTAATTACAGGACTTACAACCTGTTTTCGGCTGTCTCAAGTTATCACGAAGCTATATAGCGTTCATCACGCGTTCTCACTCCTCAATCTCCAAATTTATCTAATTTTTGAAAATTCTGTATGTTATTACATGGACTCGCTTCGTATACTACTACAACATCACCATCTATCGACCAAATTTGATCATTCATTTTTCCTTGAAACAGCATATTATATTTCAACTCAATGAGAATCTGATTTTTGTTTTTGCATAGTTGAAATATTCCAACGTGATGTCATATATACAACTTCCAAAAATTTGATAGCATGGGTAAATAGGTGAACGTTACATTGTGTAAAGTAATCACTTAAGCCAGCCGATGACAGATCGTAAGCCTGTAATGCCCAAGACTTCCATACGTCCCATGTAATAATAATATCTTCGTCTCTGTGAGACATCTGTATCTTGATGATAATCCCTCAGGGGATAAATCCCAGTAATTGGTTCCTACAAAGATTTGGATATACTCAAAAATATTGTTGGAAATATCCTGGTTATAATATATTTCAGGTTATATCCGATATTCTGATAATTCCAATCTGGTCACTAACCTTAAGAAAACAATTATTATCAAGTTTATCAATACATAATTTACTATAATACTTTAATATACGTTATATTTTGGATAAAGGATATTGGTATAAAATATATGACAATTATTACTATTTCTTGACTTCACGGCCCATTGAGAGTTCGTGGAGATCTATCGCCTCCACAATCAACAACACACACCGCTGACGGGCAGTTTGTATGATACTCCTATTTATTTAACTCAGAAGAAACTTCATTAGATTATGTCAGTTATTATTATTGTACTGTTTGTTTCTCAAAAATAAGAAAAAAAATTAAAAACGAATCTGGGTGTAAAATTAGGCTCTCAGCAGCTTGCGGCTGCAACACGCCCAAGGGGCCGACCATAGCGCGTCACTTCTTTTGCAGCCGCCTCCCCAACGACTTCACTAGCAACGTTTTTCGTTGTAGACCTCTCATTGCATTAACTTCCTACTATAAGTAGATTCAAGCATCAAATAAACTCGTGACAACAGTAAGTAGTATTTATTGTTAGCCACACACACTCCGCGCCATAAGTCAAATGAACAGGTAAGATGAATAAATTGGGGCCACCAGACGCTCACACATATAACCCTTTGATTCCTAACATATAATCATAACACGTATCACCAACCAAGTAAACTTATCCCCAAAGGTTTGTACCTGTCCTGGACTAATGTACTCTACAGGAACACGAAGCGCCTCTAGATCTCTCCATCTTAATCTGAATATCCAAGGACAGTGCTTTCTATATTCATGCGCCCTGTGTGTCCTGCTTATCTTATTATTTTCGATTTTATCAAACTAACAAAATTAGTATTCTGATAAAAATCTTTTAACTATGAATGGTTGTGAATACGCCACTGACCTGAATAATTATTTCTCACCAGCCCATAATAATAATAATAGCCCGTAATAACTTTTCTTTCAAAAACAATCAGTTTCTTTTCCTGGATTTTTATCTATGTCTCATATATGTATATAACAGCAGGGCATATTATCGTGTGGTAAATTGCTATTTTTGATTTGATGGATAGGAGTTTAAATACAAACAGAATCTTATAATATATAAAATCTTAGAGGGAAAATACTTTCGCCAATTGCTGTTATTAGGCCCTGCGGGCGACGCCATTATGGCTTCACAACGGCGACATTATGACCTCACGTCATGACCAGAGTCTTAGAAATTGACAAAGTAGTAAACAAAGTAATTTATATTTTATCCTCTAGACCAGTGGTCGGCAAACCGTGCCTTGCGAGCCACGTGTGGCTCTTTGGCTGCAAATGACCACGTGCGGGCGCTAATGGTTGTTAATATCGCGTATAGCGTCATAAAATAGTGCACAATCATTACTTAACGAATTGCGTACGCTATGTCGGCTTTATCTCTTAGCGCTTTTAAGTTTAGTTTTAAGGAATGCGTGTAGATTGTGTGTAAATCGTGTTCTGTAAAAAAAATGAGCATATATAATTTCAACAATAAAAAAACGTATTTTTTTATTCATTTACTAAATTACATACATTATTAGTTTTATTCAGAAAATCTTATTTACTTAATAGATAAATAATTAAAAATAAATCGTATTTGTAAAAACATATTTATGGCTCTCGAAAATATTCTAAACCGTTGTGGTACTTATATTTGACTTTATGGTTCAATAGTTTGGCGACCCCTGCTCCAGACATTATGATTTTTCAAGGTGGTCTCCCGTGAAAATTTAGTGATAAAGCATATTGAAAATTATTGAAAAATCTGTCGACAAACAACGAATCACATTGTTGACATGATCATAGTATTTGAATGTTCAATCTGTTATATAGTTTATATAATATATGTCGATTCATAGTGATTGATTTAATTGTGTCTCCATAATACAAACAATTTAGAACAAAAATATCCTCCATATGCCACCTCTTCACCTTATCGGGGTTAAGACGGCGATTGTCATTTTCCGCAAATGTTCAAATGACGTTCAATGATTCACAATCTTTGATCAGTATCGAATCTTTTAATTTGTATTTATCATCGTATCATATTCAAAAAATCTGATAAAAAAATTATACAAAATAATAATAACAGAAAATACAAATTTACATCTGTAAAAATATTGTAATCAATAGCCAGATGGCAAATAAAGATAAGTCGAAAGCATTCGCAGCTACTCTTGACCAATATTTAACAGAAATATAACACTGAAATTAATATTAAAATTCACACCAAAAGCTCAAGAAGACTCTTGTGATCAATGTTCATCAATTGAAGAAAAATACTGTATAAAATACCTACGAATCATAATGATAACAAACACAAATGAAAAGAGCATTTTAATAATCTTACAAACAAAATAAGGAAAACTGCCCACATATTTTTAAAACTCAGAAACATCTTATCACTTACAAATCTGAAAATAATATATTACGCGTTTGTACAGTCACATTTACAATACGGTATTATTGGATGGGGAGGAGTATATAAAACTTCAATATCACAGTTAGAAATCACTCAAAAAATTATGTTCTAAAAAAAATTAC
The DNA here is from genome assembly GCA_031772225.1 of Eubasilissa splendida. Taxonomy (NCBI): domain Eukaryota; kingdom Metazoa; phylum Arthropoda; class Insecta; order Trichoptera; family Phryganeidae; genus Eubasilissa; species Eubasilissa splendida. The sequence continues at coordinate 22,881,768 of CM062859.1, read as the reverse complement.
TCCAAATATCCAACTCTTCACAGATTTCAAAGTAGGTACCTAAAATAATAATTAGACATATACAAAAAAAATCAATTATACAAATTTTAAAAATTAAATATTAGAAGCGAATTCCAATCTACAAGATTTAGAGACCAAATTGACATTCCAAAACTAAAATATACAACAACCCAAAATCACTATATTTATCTAGGCATCAATTTTTTAACAATCTCCCCATCACAATTAGAAAAATTACACACTACTATCAGTTTGTATATTAAGTCAAAAAATATATACACAGCCTAATAGAAACATAAATTATACACTCTCTTGTATATTCTTTCTCTATATATATATATATATATAATGAAGTGACTGATGGATAAGTTTTTAAACCATGTATTTACATTTTTATTTCTATTTTGTTATATATCGTGTTTAATACAATGTATTTACTGCCTTAATGAACTAATTATTGTTAACTGTTGAATTTAATTTACTTTTTAATGAACTATGTTCAGTAGTATATCTGTAACCAACCTATTGCAGATGATACAAAATAATAAATCTAAATGATACAGTGAAAACACTGTCCATCTCGATACGTACTCAGATTTAGTGAGGTGGGCAGGGAACACATGAAGTATTGAAGTTTTAAATAAATAAACGATGAGGGCGAAATCGATCATACAGATATGTTAAATAATAATTTTAGTGAATTCACATTTTATTTGTAGTTTAACGATTTTTCAGGAAAATATTTATATTTCTTTAAACACACATTACCTACTGCAAATAATATATATCTTTACATGGTCACCTCCTACGTTCAAGTATTTAATATTTACATTCAGAGATTTCAAAGTCATTCGTCATCATAACGTTTTCCACCCAGGAACTCTTAAGTTTTAAAAAAACATGAAAATCGTTCGGAACAAGGTCCACACTAAGCGATACCTCCCTCCTAAATTCGCACGTGTATCGGCAAGAGAAAGTTCCATGATCAGTTACATGAGCCTTCTTTCCATGAGATTTCTCAAGGCCCGGCGATCATTTATTTATGTATGTTACAAAAACCTTTTAATGAAATCAAATAAACATTGCAAACAAATCAAATAAATATTGAGAAAATTAACAAGATGTGAAAAATAATAATAGACATTTTTTTTAGAAATTTCGTTTTACTTATTTGATTACGATGTATAAAAATAATAATAGCATTAAACCTAAAAGTAAAAAAATAGATAAAGAAGACAGAAAAAAAAAGAAATTGCCTTACTTTACTTACTTATTATTTTTAAATATTTATGAAAAAATAACTGCCCAATATTATCCTGTTTTGTTTTTTTTTGTTTCGGTAATGTTATATTCCATACATCAGCAACATATGCGTACTCGTTACCCAAATTTTGAACCCTGTGTAATGAATAATTAAACTGAGCAACTGTCCCAGTATTGTTACAGTAATATGGTAAAATAATTCTAGTATTTCTGGCAGGTATATGAAAGTTAATCAATTGATTATATTTTTTTGATAGATAAAATTTTTACGTGCATGTTTCCAAGTAATTTATCTAATATATATAAGATAAACCATTATATTTTTGGTAGAAGAATATTTTTCCTATTTATTTGACATTACTGCTGATAAAATACCTCTGACGTAAACATTTTTATTCAACATTTAATGAAGATTCATCTATCAAAGAAAAATAGCCAAAACTGCTTATTTGTGCTCATAAATTGATGTCAAACAGAACAGGAATGGCTTCCACGTAATCGACATAATTTTTCGGATAATCCGCGCCCCCGATTTACAAATGAAAACTCACCCCAGCGTGTTCCGCGACCCCGGAATTCCCCAAATGCGTACATTTTTTTTACGGCCATATCTATGTCGCCCCTTTACAGCAATTTGCAATAAAACTAAATATGCCATCAGTCTAAGTACAAATTATTTCAAGTAGCCGCCGCGAGATGGATGTAGAACATGCCAAATTGTTTTCATATTCAGTACAATCATGTCTATATATCGTCATGGCGTTCCATAAAATAAAATGACTGGCAATTGGGTACACGACGATGTTCTGCTTTGTACCAAGTGTTCTGCTGAATTTTATTTTGTTTTACGATATTTGACTTTGTTTTTTACGCCCACATTCATTATTTTACTCAGTACAGAAAGCACAACAAATAATAACATCGAGGAATGATTGTCAAAATGTAGTAACTGATATTATGACGATAATTTCTTTTTTATATATTTGACACCACATTCTTCTGGGGCATTCTCAGTATAATATTTTAAGCGTTACTTTAATTACTCGTATGTAGACACGTAAATAGCGATGTTTAAATGTTAACTTAAACTAAGATTGGCAGTTTTACCATGATATAATTTTTTAAACTGTAATGCAAACCTCGGTAATTCTAAACTTGTAAATTCTAAAAATGTTAATTAGAGCTTCCTTTATCCGTACTTCATAATAATAATAATAAAACTTAATATCATCTCAGTAATTCTCTAACACTGGTCTACAAAAAGTCTGTCTTTAGAAATTCCGTTTAAACTTTATAAATTTTAGCGTCTCTATCTGAATGCAGAAATTTCCTATCACTAACCATTTTAGAGAAAAGTGTTGGTTTTGTACCAAAAGATTTTTCAAAACAATTTTTGCTGTTCTTCGATATTCAAAATTTGTCCTCCGTTTATCTTGGTTCTCTGGTAAACTTGAACGTTAGGTACTTGATCTATCAGAGTTATCCCAACCATAGCCCTTTCCATTGCTCTTTGGACAACTTTTAATTTGTGTATGACTTGAGGTCCCGGTGAGGGTCCACGTCTCGGCTCCGTATGTAAATACAGGGAGGATGCACTAATTGTAGGTCTTTAGAGATTGTCGTGTCACGCCTAACCCAGCTAAATATCAGTGGCGTGCAGTAGGCATAGATTTAGATTATGCTGTTACCAATGATATTATACAATCATACATAATAAATGTACTACAATATATGTTGTACATAGGATTATGAACTTTCGTTTAACCAACGTCTTTAGACAAAATGAATCCGTCGTTTATTCGACCCTACCATGTATTTATTTGTAATTTTAGAGTACTATTTTAGAGTAGAGTTTAAGTTTTAACGTAACTTTCTTATCCATATAAAAATCAATATAAAAAATGTATGGACGTTTTTAAGAATACTTCTTTGGCTGAACATGATTAATTTATTATTTGAAAATCCTTCACGTAATAACTAAACGAAATAATTATTTTTTTAAAGATTAACGTAAGAAATAGGTCTGCCAATTGCTTTTTGTTTTTTCCAAATCAAAAACAAATTAAAAAAACAGTAAGATAGTAAAATTTGCGAATTAGTAAAAAGGGAAATAGACACTCCAATAATTTTCACGCAGTTGTAATCCTTTTTAATGTTATTCTGTTAAAAAAACAGCTTAAGTAACGACTCCATACAAAACGAATCAACCGAAATAAAATTTCAATTTAGTTATTAGCCAATTGTATGATTTGAGTAATTCACTAGCTTAAAAGTTGACGATAGTAATGTGAAAAGCTATAATGCGATCGTTGTCGTGGTAATTTTTAGAAATAAACCATGAATGTGAATGTTTCTACTGATACACAGATGGCGCCAATTGTAATAAATCCGTAAATATACGTTCACGGTCCATATTATAGCTTATTTAATTTATATTTGTTTCCCAGAATTTTTGTAATGCATAGTTTTTTTGCTTGTATGCACTGCACGCTCCTGTTGAATACATACCTTTATTTCGCACTCTTAATTCTGTCACCCTCGTAACTTTTGACCTAATTATATTATAAAGTCATACTCTTGTGCAAACTCTATATTTTTGACTAATATCCTTATTGGCCATTTCTATCTTTGTTCATTTGTAATAATTTTGATCTTATCAAAAATTACTTATAAGCCAATTAGTTTCGATACGTCATTAGAACTTGAAGCATTTTCGTAATACTTGCAATAATCGCAATGTCATTTGTAAATCTGAGATATATTATTCATTTTTCAATTCTATTCAGTGCGTACGTCTCAAAGTTGAAAAGTTTGAACATATATTTTAGAGCATTTATGAATTATTTTGATGATATTATAATACATCTCCTCTACATAGATGTTTAGACATTATACACGCCTTGGTTGTAAGCTCTGAATTTTAAAAATACTTGAGTATGTGCACTTTAGGTTATGTGGGTAGAGCTGAAAACTTGCCGCGATAGGAGCATTTGAAACGGCCTCTGTTAAATGTTATTTATTAAGGCGATTATTTGCATGACCGTAGATAAAGAAGGAGAATGGACATTACATCATTTGAATGTGACATTTGCGGATGTAGTATTTATTTTGTTATTTGAGTAGGACTGCTACTTTCTATAGGCGTAAGTCATTATTGTAGAGTTATAATTAACTAACCATCACGCCATTTCTCCGCAGGAGTAAAAAGAAAGGATAGAGCGCCACACAATTATCCCTTCATCCACTTTCATGCATCTTCTCATACAAGCTTGCCGATTATTGGGGCTTCTAATAGGACCATCTTTCAGTATCTGGTTTACCTGATTTTGCCAAGTTTTTCACGGACGTCCTCTACTTCTGGTGCCATCAACACTTGCGTCATATATTTTTCTAACCATTCTCTCTTCATTCATCCGTTCCATATGACCAAACCACCTAAGTAATCCTTTCTTAATCTTATTCACCACACTAACATCAGCTTTACAGTCTTTCCTTATTTCTTCATTTTTTACTCAGTCATAAATGGATCTGTCACATATACGTCTAAGCGATCTCATTTTCACTGAATTTAGTCTACTTTTGTTCATCTTTTGCCAGCTCTAGGCCTCAATTTCATACATCAGTATCGGTACCAGGACTCCATTATGAACCGCTAGTTTTACTTCGGTTGACAAGTTCCCGTTAGCTATAATTACGTTCAAAGTGCGGTTCACTTCGTTCTCTGCTGTCACCCTCCTTTCGATATCTTTCTCAATTCATCTCCTGTATCTAATCGTTACTTTTACGGAGAATATTTTTTTTTTTGGTTGCTCCAATAAAGGTTATATAATGGGTGGTAGTAGCTCACAGGAATAGTGGTAGCCATTTTATTAAGTTGGTAGGTAGGAGCTTTATTGGTTAGGTCCGTTCTTTATTGGGCACCGTTACGTCACACGGTGCGTGACGTAATAACGGCCTTAACGGCTTTGTTTTGCTGCTACGGGAAAATGTTGTTACAGTGATGCTGGTTTGATATATTTTCACACGTGTATTTTCTACATTGCTTGATATACTCGTATATACATTTATTTAGTGAATGAGAATATTATTTTGAAATATTACTTCTTCGCATCGTGTAGCTTTGGTCGTATGTTCTTTATCTGCCTTAACATTTTTTTTATATGCTGTCGTTTTACCTTGTCTTTTATGCGCATCCAAAACTTTTTTGAAATCAAAAAGATTTTAAAGGCAACGAGTATCGATCTCAGTAGTTCTCGCAAGCTAAGATAGCACGGTCAATCTAAGCAATTGCCTAATGGACTGTAGTGTTAAATTGTTATATGAATATAAAATAAAGATTTTTTTGTGTTTGAATTAAATGCATTGATGTTTGATTAAATGTATAAATGGTGTTATATATTATATATACATTGTTAACATTAAATTGAAATACAATATTTAAGTTTATTTAAAAATACTAATGATGAACTTTATAATAGGTAAGCTATTATTAATTTAAATAAATCTAAATGTTTATTTTCAAGTTTCATTCGCAATCATCGGTAGTGCAATGGTTAGGATCATTTTTATTTAAATTAATTAGTAATTTAATAATGTTTTTTGCATATACGTATCTGAGACAAGTAACGCGTTTTTTTAAATATTAATTTCATGTCAAGACGCTTAAATCGCAAGGAGTAAGGAACGATACTGAAAACATATAGTCTCATTTATAACCCAGCGGCTTATAGATTCAATATAGTTATCTTAATGAATTGAGTAAACTCAACGAATTCAGGGAGTACCGCACATTAATAATCTGACTCGTATCTTTAATATATATATATAAATCTATATATCGTGTCCTTGAGATGTTTAGCTTCAAAGTTTAAATAAAACACAATCACTTTATATAAAACCACAAATGTTATTAAACGCCAACCAGTTTCGCTTACCTCAAGCTTCGTCAGGGCGTATTTAAAACTAACAATAAATACAAAAATAATGCCCTTGTATATACATAAAGAGGGAGAATATAAAATTGCACGAGAAAGAGAGACACAGAATACGTAGGTGTACATTTAGGCAGAATATCAAGGGATAGTAAAATATAATTTTGTTAGATATTAATTGCTTTAAAACTAACCTATCTAATATGGGGCTAATGAATAAATTCATTTGGTTATTAAGAATCGGACTACCACTTGACTGCTTTTTTTTATCTCAAGAGCCTCTAAATTGTCCAACCGGAAACCAAACCAGTTGGTGTTTAATAAAATTTGCGGTTTTATATAAAGTTATTGTAAGTTATTGTAATTTTATATGTCTAACGAAATTCGAAAAAAAAAAGAAAATTCGATTTCTTTGGCGGACATTGGTTCATAACCTATGAGGTGCAATTTTTACAAAAATTTCACTATATAATTTAAAATAATAATTTCCGAATCCTAATTTCGTAGACGTTATAGTAATTTAAAATGTTGTACTGTATATGCCTATTTTAAATGAAAATGTTTGATATTATGTTCCAGGCCGATGTTATTTTTAAATAACTAAAAAATGAAAAATATTTTTATAATTTGGTTTTTATTAATCATTTACTTGATTTATTACAGTTACGAATAGAATATACCATTGCCCAACTGACCGTCTCTGGCAAACGGTACAAATGTGTGCTCCTTTAACCATATTTTTCATAATATTCTCGCATGCTTCGCGTATTATTTCAGCAATTTCATTTCGAATATTGTCCTGTAGCATCGGAATTGTTGTTGGCATATTGGCGTAGATATAGACAGTTGGCGTATTCACATTTAATTTGCTATTAACACATTTTCTTAATACTAAAATTTCAAATTTATCTAACTGTAAACCACTAGTATTTGTATGTAAATTTGTTTAACCCCTGTTAACGTCGAAAGAATGGTTGATTTCCAGTTTGTTTTATGTATCAATAATTAGCGGTTTTCAAAAAGTGAATTTTATTATTATTTATAAAAATATATATATTGTTGTTCTAAGACGACGATATGTTAATCGAAATATTAATGATTTTATGTTTTATATATAAATATATACAGCATATTATATTTGTGACAACCACATCTGGAATATAGTTTCATATTTATTCAGAATAAATATGTGGTGTACTCATTCATTATCAAACTGATTCCCACGTCAGTCTTCTGAAGAACCGTTTGATTGAGGATACACACGAGGGCATTTTAGCTAGTTCATCATTGATGATGAGGGTCTAGATACCACCGCCTGTTATTGACGTCTAATACTTCTGTTCCGTTTCCTTGAATTTTAATGGCTGTCTTGAAATACGTAATTAATTATATTGATCACTAGACATGTTTCATCTTTGTCCAATCGACACATGGAAGTGTAGTTTTACCATTAATTGGTAATGTGTCTATAAAAAATGTTTTTTTTACTTTGTGTAAAGTCTTTAACCCGACTTCGCGGGTTATGTTTTCGAGGTATTTCAAGAAGTAATAACACGTAATTATGACGATAATTTATTTTATGTAACAATATAATCAATTAAGACTGAATTGGAGAGTGGTGTCGAAGGAAATATAAAAAGAGGTCGCCTCCATTCTTCGGATTCTTTCTTATAGACGATGGGCACCCTCTCTTCTCCACCCCTCCACTCCTACCTGTGCGGTAGGAGTGGAGGGGTGGAGGAGAGGAGCCGGCCGGCGGTCGGCACACTACATATTAATTACAAATCATATATTTTTGAATTACAAGTACATCACACTTTGATGTATCTACTAAGTATCCGTAGATAAATCAGATTTAAGTGCCTACTGTGGCCCGTTAGCTTATTTTTTCATAATGACACCGTTATCGTACTCGGAACATCAAGGTGTCATGTGACATTTTGATCAAAATTAACTTTTTACATCAAAGTTATGACATTCATTTTTATTAAAACATAATTACATGTCAAATTTTCTAATGGCTTAGAAGATTTAATAGAACTAATATTTTTAAAAATAAAATTATTTTAAATACTTATTAAATGTATTAATTAAAATCATGTACATATAAAATCAATTTTATCGTAAAATATTGTTGTTGCTACCGGGATTCGAACCTGAATGTCTTTCTAATCCGGGGAATGTGCATTAACCGACTATGTTACAGTAAACGAAACATTTCGAATCAATGTGTTACACTTTTCAAATGAATACATTTATCGTTCCATTATTTGAAAGCAGTCTACTTTATTTTTATGGAATGTCAAATACAATTGAGTAGTCCAATAGAAGACGCCAGAATAATCTTTCTAATTAACACATTTAATTAGTATTTAAAATATCACAAACCTATGTTCTGAATAATTACATCTTCACAATAAGAATGTGTTCTCCTTAAAAAAATTTATTGATTTAATAAAATGTATGAGTTATATTATATAACGTGACCGAAATGAATAATTTTACTTTATGACACTAAATTATATCGCTTTATTACTCTAAATAACTTTATTATATAACTCTAAATTGGTACTAAATTACTCTAAATTCAAATTAATCAAAGTAAATTATATTATTTATTGTAAAAAATCCACTTTACCAAACTACGCTGAAGAAATTGAAAAAAATAATTCATTTAGAATCGTTATAAATAAGCATAGGAAATAAAAATAAAAAAAAATTTAAGGGGAATACATTCTTATTGTGAAGTTTTAATTATTCAAAACATATGTCTGTGATATTTTTTAAATACTAATTTAATGTATTAATTATAAATATATACATATAATATCAATATTGTTGAAAAATATTGTTTTTACGTTACCAAAATTCAAACCTGGATCTCTATTTCCAATCCGGGGAAATACACTACCAATTATGTTATAGCGCCAGTATTTTTCATGATAAATTTTCGAACCAATATGTTACACTTTTTCAAAATAATACATCTGTTGTTCCATTATTTTTGAAAGCCATCTACATTATTTTTACGGACTCACAAATACCTTTGAGTAAACCGACTGCAGACGCCAGACTTATCAATTCATATTTATTAAATTTTGGACACATTGATAAAACTTAGATTATTCACATTCATACACATGCACATTCTTATTGTGAAGTTGTAATTATTCAGAACATTGGTCTGTGATTTTTAAAATTATTTTAATGTATTAATTATAAATATATACATATAAAATCAATTTTTCGAAAAATATTGTTTGGCAACGGCTGGTCGGTTCTACAACACTTCCTGCGGCTAAATTAGAGTCTGACCTGAGAGTTTGACGTCTGCTATTCAAATGTCTGGACACGAATTAAATTTAACTCTTTCAGGGAACTGGAGCCAATGTAGCTGATGTAAAAGGAATGTTATGTGAGAGAATTTAAAAACTCCATATAGTATCCATTCTGCCGCGGTTAGAATGAATTGTAGTATATCATCATCAATATGCCCATCTAACAACTTAACTGCAGTTTAAGCATTTGCAGATATTGATTAATGTATTAAGTGTTCCCGTTCATAGTAGCTCTGTTTTGGATGGATGTAAATGGCCATTTTCTAGACACATTTTTCAATTTTTCCTTTTAATTATTCTGTCTCATCAGGCTTACAGATGTGAATTTACATATATCTTAAAATGAGCTGGATTGAAATATTTTAGCCATATCTTAAGACATCTATAAAAGTTTCAGATCCTGCATTTATAATAATTCAACAAAATTGTTAGCAGAAAAGGCCTGAAAGATGAAAGGTATCCCGGCTGAAAAGTCTAAGGTTCAGTAAGTTCACAGACCAACTAGTTGGAGCTGCTGCAAACAAAATAATGATCGCTAACGTTTGATAACCGGAAAAGCACTATAAGAAAAATGTAAAGTTATAACTTTTAGAAACAAAGTTTAATTTTGTAATATCTTGATAGTAAAAATAAATTCGTTTATTTTCAATTTGAAAAATGTACCCTCAGAACAAAAAGAAACATCCACCTAATTCTAAATACATCCAAGGCAATCGACATCACTCTGTAACGTGATGAATTAATTTCCTTTCAAATATAGCTACAAAAAGAAAGCATTGGAAACAAAACTAAGCTTTTATTTATATGCAATATCAATATTTAATAATATAAATAACAACAATTCGTAAATACTAAGCCAACGTACATAAGTAAAATAACTACAGAAAGTGTGAATCAAAAATAAATTAAAATGTTATATCAATAATTAGACATAATACTTTGTTTAAACCACTATTTATTAATTATTCTACATGTTTCGACACTTATCATATCTTCTTCGAGAACAAAGTAAATAACAACAACTATTTAGCATTTTCTAATCACCTTTTGGAAACCAACCATTATTTTGATATTAACAAAGGTTTAAAAATTATACATACAAATACCAGAAGTTTAGAATTAGAAAAATTTGAAATTTTAGAAATAATAAAAAGTGTTAATAGCAAGCTAAATATTATAAATAACCAAATCCTCTTTGCAAATAGTCAGCATTAAAATTTGTTTTCATATTAGTTCTACTTATTCGCCACTTTATAGTTTTGTTTTTATCTATGCTTGTATTTTTTAATTTTAGTATACATTGTTTCCTGAAGAAGACACCATAGGTGTCGAAACATGTAGAATAATCAATAAATAGTGGTTTAAATAAAGTATTTGTCTAATAATTAATATAAAATGAGCTCACAAAGTAATTTTTCAAATATTGAAGAAAGAAATGTTACATATTTTAAAATGAAATAATAAAATGTCAATATATAGATTATTTATTACTGAGCTTTATAAATGCATTTATCAAACGTATTTATGATACAACACTGTTAGAATAATGTTGTTGTACACCACAACTTAGGCTTTAAGCTTGCAAGGAAAATGTTCTGACATAGACGTATGATTTCCGGCCTCTGAGCCTGGGGAACATTATCGCGTGGTGCCATCAAATTAATCGCAGAGAGTTGTGTAATAAGCCGCATTTTTCCCGTTACTTCGTGAAAAAATGCTGAGATTGATGCTTTCTGGCAGCACAAAAGGTGTTGAAACACTCTTTTTACAGCATTAAATAATGTCATGCTCATTTGACTGATCATCTAACGATACGATTTTTTATCCTAACATATTTTTTCTATTACGTCTAATATTAAATATAATAGAAAGATATTGTCCATATAGCATGATGTATTTTATGACTAATACGACAAAAAAAATTTGGGACATATATTTATTTGTGTATAAATATTGTATAGAACAGGAAATAATTATTTGTGGATTATATTTATTTTGTAAGCAGTTCCTTTCTAGTTGAACCATAAATTATTTTAGTATGTTACGTTCAACAACTGCTAATTTATTTTCTATGTCTTGAATTAGGCACCACGTTTTACAACTATCAGTCTATAATAACTGGTCTTGTTATTGTTTTGAATATTAGCATTTTGCTTCATGGACTTCATAACACTGTATAGAATATAAATATGGATATTGAGTAAGAAGACACGGATGCCTTCGAGATGTGGTGCTGGAGATGAAAGCACACAAATGTCTATCTCCTCTATGAATTACCGATTACCAAACACTCGACAACTTCTTGCATACCATGAGAATTTTGGCAGAAGGAAAGACGTAAAAGATTGATAAACTAAATAAAGGATTATTTTTTTCACTGCAATCAACATGGCTTAACACCGGCAATGAATGGAAATGTTTTAATACCAAATTTCAAACATCAGGGGACCACAACATTTAGTATTCAGCACAAGATGAACAAGAGACTATATGGCATGGTTCTATGTCACCCGTTATGGGGTTGTGGCGGATAGGCAACGCCATCTTAGGCCCGCATGCTGAACTTGATTTAGCCGCAACAGTAGAGCCAGAAGAGAGGCAGGTCGAAAAATACACATGAGAATATAAAAATAATAATTAAATAACAAACATTTTTATAAGTATGAGGATCAGGAAATTAGTAATAATATTGTATTTTATATCAACACTTATATATATATTATCAACATTTTTTTGATAGATTTTGGTAGATAATCTTATAAAGACGTGTTTAAGTACGTTCTATGCAGATATTTTTACTTTTTTTCGACTATATTAAAATAAAGAGAAGTCGGAAAAAAATGCTATAGAATATAAAAAAACAACGATTACTATATGTTTATAAATTAGGATAATAAATGTAAAATATCTTACAATTTAATTAATTTATGAAACTTTAAATTTAACTCGATTTTCAAAAAACGATGTGCCATATATAGACCCGTAAAGTCGAAATGACAACCCCTTTGCTGGCCTTTTTATAATTGGGTATTATGAGGAAGAATGCATCCAATACCGTCCATAAGCCCGTAATCCCAGGAGTAATATAAGGCTTCATAACAATAACTCCTTAATCTGATTTCGTGTTCTGCAGGAAGGTTTACAAATTACAAAACTTTCCACAATGCACCTGCTTCATACTCTATTACGATCTTGCTGGATACCAGGTAAACTTTCTTAGGAAAAATGTATTCATCTTTGGATGGACATTTTTGTATTTTATTTTAATTTTAAAATGTGGTCACACATATCGTGTCCTTAGAACAGTCAGCAAAACATATATGAAACGCATTTTATAAATCTTAGGTAAGCAACAATGTTGGGAATGTCCATCTCATTATTTTACAGAACAATAAAGTCATCTTAATGGATTGAGCAAACTTATCGACATGAGGAGTAATGCAAAATAATTTGTTTCATATCTATCAAATCTATATATAAGGTGAATATATGTTCCAGGCTGATTTTTTTTGGCCGCAATTTTAATTTGACAAATAAAATTTCTTGGTAGTCGAATTGGATCGATTGGATCTGCGATACATGTAATTTTAACCGGACGGTTCCACCTCATAAATAGACCGAGCTACGCCTGAAATTTTGTGAGAAATTTATCCCGGCTGCGTAATGTCAATAAGTGGTGATATCTACTGGCCTCCTCGATCACCTGATTTGACGGTTTTCGACTATTTTCTGTCTGAGTACTTGAAAGGAAAGGTCTACGCCATAATTTCTATACTACAATAATTCCGATGCTAAAGGTTAATGTTCGAAATAATAATAAATATAGTTTGCTGAAATGTCACACAATAATGTTATGATAAATATGGTTAAAAGAGCACGCGTGCCGAGTGCGAGCACGAGTGCCGATGCCAGAGGTGGCTCCTCAGCCGATTTCATATTTTACACTTAATTGTAATAAAAAAAATAATCGAAAAATGAAAACCAAATTTTAAGAATGTATTTCGTTTCTTAGTTATTTAAATACAAGATCATCCTGGAACATAAAGTTCACCTGTATATACATATATGCCTTTGATACAACAAGGTATCATCTGATATTTTAGAAATTTCAAACTGAGATATTGTCCTTTTTTTTCTTTACCGGACTTCGGTTCATCGTCCATGAGATGATTTTATTACAAAAATGTCGCTATATAATTTAGAATAAAAGTAAACTGATTTCAAATTTCGGATACGTTATAAAACATAACTGATATATTTTATTTGAATTCAGATCAACAGTTGTTTTTCTAAAAATGTTTCAAATGATACTAAAACAAAGTTTTGTTTTCTCGGTATCTGCTAAGAATTTTGACATGTTTGGAATACAGTTAAAAAGGTAAAATTATTGTCAGAATTTTGACCACGTTGTCAGATGATATCTTATTGTTTGAATTCACATTAGATTAATATACATTTAACTTAACCTAACGTATTATACGGTCTGGATAACGGATTGGCTGAGCGCACTACTGCAAGAAGATGGTTAATTGATTGACGCGATTGGCCGTCGATCGCTGACTGCATTCAGATAGCATGCGCTGACGTCCTCGAGTGGTGGTTGTTCACTGCTCTGATGGGTGCATTCGAAACCATGTCCCTATTACCACAGATCTAATAATAATACCTTATAATTATAGTTATTAGTAATTTAGCTCTGACATATACTTCTACAATGTTTTCTGTATTAAAGTATCCAATTATATGATATTTGAGCTTCATATCGAGAATTACTTAATCGGAAAAATCTCACACACTTAAAAAAATACGTGAATAAATTTAAATATCTAGTAAATTAAATAAAAAATGACAAATTAAAATAATGGGTCGATGGGCTACTGAATTATCCAAAACTTTTATAGATATAGGTATCTAATGCGTCATCTATTTGTTTCATGATTGGTTGGGTTGATTGGTTTATGCTTAAATGCAGTCATGTGTTATTACGATACGGCACTGGTATTACTAAATGCATAGAGTGCCGTACCTACTAATCCCTGGTTAATTAAGGGATCAATTAAGGTGAAGTTAATGGGTATGTTAAGTATTAGGGAAAAAATAAATATTGATTAAATTTGTTTTTTTCTGCATATAGCTGACCATCGTATATCCATATAGCAACAAAATTATACAACAATTTTTCAATAATAAATAATTTAAAGAAAACCTCATTTCACGTCTGTCTCAATATGTTTAAATGTGGAACATAATTGTTGATGGAAACAATATTAATAAAATACTAATTTATTGTATTAATTATACATATATACATATAAAATCAATTTTGTCGAAAAATATCCCGGTAGCGCAAAAACAATATTATATATTTATAATTAATACATTAAATTAGTATTTAAAACATCATAGACCTATGTTCTGAATAATTACAACTTCACAATAAGAATATGTTCTCCTTAACAACATTAATACTTGCATATTTTTTTACTATCAAAATTCATTATTGAAAAAAAAATATTTTAAAAAAAATTAATAGTGTACGTGAATTTAAGTATTTAAATGATCATATAATTTATATTTTTGTTATTTTTTAAAGTTATAAAACATCAATATGCATAATAAACATTGCATATTATAACACAATTTTATATTTACTGTTTCTGAGGTAAGTTTGTAGAACTCCATAATCACAAAAATAAACATGAAAATAAAACACTCGTTTAATTTACTTAAGATTTCGCCTTGTAAGGAAATTATCAATCAACGCATTATCATCAACAAACGCGTCTCAAGTAAATTAAATGTGTAAAATCAAAAAACAAGTGCTTTATTGTCACGCATCTGACAATATTATATGTTATATGCAATAATTGTTATTCTTATTTTTTCTCCCTTCATTGACTTCCATCAATATTAACACTAAATAGCTTCAATCAGATAAGCGGCTCGTATTTCACCTCCTCATTAAGGCTCAGTTCTGGGCCGCCCTCACAGATGACTCCAAGATATCCCCAGCCAGATGTTAGAAATAGCTTATCTTATAGTTGGATTAGTTGCAGGATTGTTCGTCATCCTGTCCTCGGGATACGTAACATCCTTCGCCAACAGAACATTTCGAAGACTTCTATTTTACACTAATCGCTATTTCGAATAGTTATTATAAACTACAAACTGTATTGAAGGATTAACAGAATTCAGGAATTCATTTTGATGGAATCCGAACCACGAAATACTTGTCACGGCCAGGTAAATCTGAGACTGAAGGATTATTTAAAGCCTTCAGAATCGGAGAGCACACACATGAAAGTACATTAAACAGGCGAAATGTGTTTTAAGATCTATCACATATCTATCCTCGCGACGAAATTATGAAGTATATACGACTAGTCTGAAAATAAAAGTAAAATAAGATAAAACTCATTGTTTATACCACTATTGATAAATCAACATGTTTCGATACCTATGGCATCTTCTTCAAGAAACTATGTATATTAAAATAAAAAATACAAGTATAGATATAAACATAACTATAAAAATGTAAGTGATGGGTAACTAAGTAGGAACTACTATGAAAACAAATATAAAGGTGACTATTTGCAAAAAAGATTTGGTTATTTATAATATTTAGCTATAGGTAAAACTTGCAGAAGTGTTGATATTAAAATTAAGGAGCACTTGAGATGCCTAAATAGTAACAACTATTCTGAATTCCTCAATCATCTTATGGAAACAAACCATTATTTTTACATTAACAAGGCTTTAAAAAAAATTATAAATAGAAATACTAGAGATTTCCAGTTAGATACATTTGAAATTTTAGACTTTTGTCTATACTAAAGCAGACAGGTTTTTAAATACACAATAAAACATATACTGAATGTGTTGAAAATCTAAAGATGGATTATTTATGTATTGTAGTGTTTATGTTGAATTTTACTAGGTATATTAGACAGCGTTGCTTTTCTTCGTTTATTTCTACCCATTTAGATTATATATTGGGTCCATGTTTGAGTTATTTTTCTATTAGTAAGCAATTTCTAATTGATATCACTATATTTTGACTTTCCTTTGCCGGAACGAATCTTTTTTTTATTTTTGTGTATTATCTACTTTTTTCCTTTTAAGGGTATGCGAGGGATTTCGAAAACGCTATTTGCTGTCATTCTCAGTGCGTAAATTCTTGTGTATATATTCCATCTTTAAATTTATTACTGTAACTGTTTGAGCAAGGGGTGGGTAAACGGTATGTAGGAAGGGTGGTAAGAATTCGGGAGAGTGGCAGTGACAAAGCTCATCCTGGAAAAAACACGACTCACCTGGATTCACTCTCCTGTAGAGAGCTCTTGAACTTCAGGAACCTTCTTCGATGTTAAATACGAAGCACTGTGATCCACAGTAGCGGTTTCGGCACGCACATGCGAGAAACCGAATACACTAGCAACAAGTAACTTTACCAAAACTTCAAATAAGTGACGAGTAGAACATTCACTCGCCTTAATGAGTTCAAAAGTTATTGCCAAATACACAGAAAAAGTCGTGCTCTGGGTTGAGGGTAAAAGGAGGGGTGGAACAGATAGGTACAGTAAATATAGTGGAGCATCTATACATGCACATGGCGATCGGTGGATCTGCCATAAATGTCCAACAGTAACTATTGTGTGTGTTTGATTTATTTTTGCCTTATGTTTATATTCTTGTAAATTGAACCCATGTTGTAATAACTTATTTGTTTTTACTGAATACATGTTTCTACTGCACTGTACTGACAGAATGGTCATTGGTTGGCATAGTTCTGGTGATAAATGTGAACGACCGATATGCAAACTTTTGCTCATATAGTGGTCCTGAGTAAGCGATGGGTCGGTATAAGATGATATCAAATTTTCTGGTATTTACATTGGATACCCAAGCTGACCAACCTTTTTTTATGAAATAACGTAAATAATTTAAAATTATAAATGTGGTATAGTCCCATTCAACCTTTTCAGACTGTACCGTGTATAATCATGGATGTGTATGTAATTTACTTCTGTACATAAAAATACTATCGTGCCATTTGTGTCCCATACATTATTACACCATGGCAGCACAATAATGGATATAGATCATAAACAATAACAGCTTATTGTCCTAAATTATTAAACCTTTGTTGTCATTTGGCGGGAAGTCTCGGAAAAAGGTCTATTTATTTCAACAATGGCCACGCTGATGGAGGGCATTATCTGCACGGAGGAAACATTACTTCCCATTGTTGAGTTTAAAGCTCAAAATTGGGTTGGCCTATCCGGTTCTTTGCTGTAAAAGATAAGAGAAACATTTTAGAAAATGCTGACAACCCTCGATAACGCGACTATAATGAGTTACTGATATTTTGTATGACATTTTGGAGTAAAAGTACAATGCAGTTATAAGATAGTGAGTTGTGAATGTTTGATGTTTTTTTGAGCAATTGGCAGATGAATCAGAAGTATTTGATAATGTGTAAGAGACTGGTACCCTAATAATTACCCATTTCTCACGAGGTGCAGAGCAGGATAGAAAACGGAAACTCTACTTACGGGAGAAACAAGTTTATTGATAAGCACAGTTACAGTATAGAAATGTACAATAGCCGTACAATGAAAAGTCTGCACACAGAGCGTTTCCTGGAGATAGTATCTGGAAGGCGGCAGCGAGAAGAGTGGCGCTCAGGAGCCGGCCTCCCAAACGGCTGCTGATCGTATGGTTATTGTGACGTTAGTACCAGGCGTGTTTTTGTGGTTTTTAGAAGCTCTGGTTTTATGCACCGTTAAATGTAAGATGCGTTCAGAGATCATCGATGGTAATGATGGCTGTGGAGTCGATAGACCTCCACAACATCACACATCGATTGGATTATGACTGATTGTTTTAAAGTATATCGAAAGTATAAGTAAAGTAATGTTTCGACTCTATAGCTCTGTATCGAGTCAGACATGGACTATGAGAAGGAAATAAAGGAACATGCTTGACGCCTTCGAGATGTGGTACTGGCGTCACATGCTGCGTATATCATGGACTGCGAAACGAACGTTTCTTCAGAAACTCAGCACTACAGAAAGGCCTCCGCAACATGCAGGAAAATAATTATTTCATACTTTAGACACGTTGATGGAAGATAGATTGGTGATCACTGGAATCTTATAAAAACATATAGCATATGTTCGATCTCCAAAACGTTATGATTGGTCTCTGGGAGATATTCCATGTTATTCCAAGAAAAATAAATATATTGCCCACTAAATTATTAATCTAGATTAATCTACATTTTTACTTACAAAAAAATTGGGGGATTTTTTTAAATATTACCTGTATATTTTTTTATTTATATGGTACGATGTAAGTTGGTAAGATTCATCGAAAGTTCACCGACTGCAATTCACCCATTGAAAATTCACCAACCGGAATATTCACAGATCGGTTAACATGTCAAATGGAAAATTCACCAACCCTCAATTCGTTGAACGAAAATTTGACTGATTCTAAAATTGATTGTCCATGTTTTTTTTTTGGAATGGAATTTTGCAATCTTGTTAATATTATTTTGTCTAAAATTTTTACTTACCTACCATTAACAAAAATGTTATAAGAACAATAATTTCCTTACATACATATTGAACAAGTGTGACATAGATTATTTATAGAAAATTACATAAAGATATTAAAAACATAAACAAGTAAAAAATAGTAAAAATAATCCATTACATAACTGATTTATTAACATAAAAATAAAATAAAATATTATTATAAATTTAAAATACATACCCATTAATAAATAAAAATAATTGTAAAATTAATAGGTAAAACATAAAAATATGTAGACATAGCAAAGAAAAAATGTATAGTGAAAATAAAACATAACTCTTTTAATTATTTAAATAATTATCAAATGCAACTTTCACGTATTGCTTAATATTAAAAAAATATTTAATAGCACTATTGCATTGTAAATTTAACATCTAAAAGTAAAGACAATCACTATAAATCAATGGTTTAACAAAATTAGATTTACCAAATAAATAAAGAATACGCCATTTTGTGATGTTGGTAGAAAATAATATTACATTTTGATGTTCAGCATAGTTTTACTGAGGTAATAAAATGCAACGTTTATTTTAAAAGTAACACTTTATATAACTGTTTGTGATAACTCTTTTAGATTAATGTTTTGTGCAAAGCTTGGCCGACTTGGTTTATTATTGTCCTAAGATTACAATGTACACTCCCGAGATATAAAATACCTCAAGATCTGTTAATGTAGATTTATTCTGCATTGTTTCTGCTGAGAAACATTCAACGCTAATGAAAATTTGTTAATTATTTGAAGAATGCTTGCTTCTAACATTGTATTAAAAATATATATATATTCTTTAATTTTACTTTGTCTTTATTTTAATTTCAAACAAATAAGTAATTGTGGAGATCTATCGCCTCCATAATCAACAACGGCACCTGAACGCACTCTGTAAATACCTGGATATAAATTAGGCTCTCATCAATCGCCCGTATCGACCAATAAACAACGCGCCGCAGCCGCTCAGGTAGCCGTCTCTTACTGAATATACTTCCTACTGAAACTAGGTTTAGGCATCAAATAAACTCGTGATAGCTGTAAGTAATCTTTATTGTCCATTCTGCTCTGCTACACACACGCACAAACTCACACACTCACACAAACGAACAAGCGCTAGGTGTAATTTGCCGTAATGCGGTTGGCAAAAATAAAATTCTAATAGATATATATGTAATAAAGAAGTAATAAAAATAATTAATTAATTAAGGAAGCCAGACACATAACTTTCTGATATCTCAACCATATTTTGACATATTACACGAATAAGCATTGACACTAATTTCTCAAATAACTTTGTATTAATTTTAATGACGTGGACCTGCTAGGTGGCGCCACCTAATAGATGCTACTAAAAGGCTCCCCATGAATATTGTTTGGAGGTTTTGTGGTGGAATGAAATGAAGGTTTTGTGCAATATCGTTTGTCCAATCAAAAATC
The DNA here is from genome assembly GCA_031772225.1 of Eubasilissa splendida. Classification (NCBI taxonomy): domain Eukaryota; kingdom Metazoa; phylum Arthropoda; class Insecta; order Trichoptera; family Phryganeidae; genus Eubasilissa; species Eubasilissa splendida. The sequence continues at coordinate 22,861,210 of CM062859.1, read as the reverse complement.
GGAAATACAGAAGAGAGCGGAACGTGGAATATGAAGAGTTAACGGGCGAGATGACGGGGTTCAAATCCAGTTGGGCCAAGGCGCGGAAACCTGATTGACCGGTATAGATGTATGGATGGTCGCTTTCACTAGAAAAATAGACGTTTCACCTGATGTAGATAAAAGTTGACAACTTTTTGTATTGTGATCGTAGTCTAATTGATCCCAGTACAAACTTTATATTAACCATCTTAATTACTTTAATATCAATCGATGTTGATATCATTGTATCTTCATGAACACAGTTAGTGTACGTCCATTCTGATGAAGATACAGTAGTTTCAAAATCGAAAACAAAGGCGTTTGTATAAATAAATAATTTTGTCTTACTAAAAAGTAATCGCTATAAACATTAAACGTATTATTTATTCATTATCATATAATATCATCATTATTAGGAAATGGTTACCTCTATCAACGGTGATGAAAGACAAGATTCTTTCAATATTATTAATAAATATGACAAGACTATGTAAAGAAGGAAATACGCAACTTTGTAAGTATTGAAGAATAATATGTATAATTATTTTGATATTGAGATTAATATTTTATTTAGACTTAAAAAAAAAAAATTATAAACTTGCGGTATTTACATAAAAGCCTAGTAATATAATAATTACTTTAAATATATTTGTAATTAATCTCAAATGTGCACTTTAAACTTATAATACAAGAATCATTTAATATTTATTAAATTCAATTACAACTTAACTTATCGAATTTTATAAAAGTATCACAAATTACCATGAACTTATTATTTTTCTTGTAATAGAGAGAAAATAATATTATATGTTACCTCTATATTTTTACAATTCTACCTGCTAGTAAGTAGCCCATTGGCAGATTTCCCAATAGGCCCGAAAAAGGAGTTTACTGGCAGAAAATTTGGAAGAGTGCCATAAGACCTTTGTATTATTTTTTTTAATTTTTAGAGAGTTTTTACATAAATTTAGGAATGAAAATTACCGAGAAATATATCTTTTTCCGAGTTTCCCGTACATATACCAGTTTTATCTCAATTGATCAAAAATTACCGAAGAACCGAAATAATCGTTGTAAATTACTAGTTAGATGCCCGTCCTGTCGAAGACAATGGCATATTATATTTTTTTTTATTAGAAGATATAATCAGATGTAATATATTATATATAAACATAATCACATAATTACATATACATATTTTTTTCTTCTCTATGAGAGTCGAAGACTCGTGTATAGAGGAATATAGTATAGATAAAAAAAAATGTGTTTGCTAGTTTCTTTACATATTTTTTGGTATGAGATACAAATTTATAATAGTCTGTAATTTTTATGGTTGTAATGGGGAGATTATTAAAGAATTTAATACCTAGATAAATAAAGTGGTTTTGGGTTGCAGTATATTTAAGTTTAGGAATATCAATGTTGTCTCTAAATCTTGTGAATCGGAAATCGCTTCTAATGTTTAATTTATTTTTAATTATAAATTATTTTTTTTGAGATTATTAAAAAATTTGATACCTTGATAAATATAGTGATTTTGGGTTGTGATATATTTTAGTTTTGGAATATCAACTTGGTCTCTAAATCTTGTAGATCGGAATTCGCTTCAAATATTTAATTTTTTAAATTTGGATAATTGTTTTTTTTTGTATATGTCTATTTATTATTTTAGGTACCTGCTTTGAAATCTGTGAAGAGTTGAATATTTGGATAGTCATTTTTTTAGAACAATTTTTATAATCATTTTTTGAGTGATTTCTAATTGTGATATTGAGGTTTATATGCACCTTCCCATACAATAATACCGTATTGCAAATATGACTGTGCAAATGCGTAATATATTATTATTTAATTTGTAGGTGAAAAGATGTTTCTGAGTTTTAAAAATATGTAGGCAGTTTTCCTTATTTTGTTTGTAAGATTATTAACCATTTGTGTTTGTTATCTATTGTATTATGATTCCTAGGTACTTGATATAGGATTTTTCTTCAATTGATGAACATCTGTCACAAGAGTCTCTTGAGTACAAGCTTTGCTGTGAATTTTAATAATAATTTTAAAATTAGCAAAATTAACTTTGTGGTTAAAATTCAGTGTTATCTTTCTGTTGAATAACAAATAGGAGAAAGTATGTTTTATCAGTATTAATAGATAGTACGTTTTCATCCATCTACTTTTTAGCGATTCATTAATTATTAATACTGTATCGTCTGCATAAGATATTATTTTACCAAGCAATTTAAGTTTAAATATATCAAATATGAATTAAATATATTAATTATAAAGATACACATATAAAATCAATTTTATCGAAAAATATTGTTGTTGCGCTACCGGGATTCGAACCTGGATCTCTTCCCTAACCGGGGGAGGTGCTTTATCCAACTAAGCTACAGCGGCACTATTTTTAGCGACAATTTTTCGGCCTTACATGTTACCTTTTTTGAAATCAATACATTTAATCGTTCCATCATTTGAAAAAAAAAAAAATTTAATATAAAATATCATGATAACACTTTGTCTATTGTTAGATAGGAACACTGCATTTTGAAGGCTAGTATTTATAATGTGTTATAGGTTTGGTGAGAGTTAATATATTTTCTCTAAGTATTTTTCTCGTGATTTGGTCGTAGCCAGGAGTTGAATCATTTATCACATCGAAACCGTTCGATGTTAAATTACTCAGTGTGGCTTATACAAAGTTTGTTAATTTATAAATATTAATAATTATGTTCAACCGCAAAGTTAATGCAACAAATATCAACAATAATGTAATCATATTTTTATTTATTATCTTTGTTTTATTAACCACTAAAATGAGTTTAAATACATCTACCGGTTTCGAAAAATACCATTTTCTTCTTCAGGATGTCATAACTAACTAAAACATATATTGTTTCTTTGACAGAATCTATTTTTAAAAAATCTATTTTTTTAGTACCTAACTCAAATCATTACTTAATACAAATTTACTCGAATAATTTTTAGGAAAAAATTTTAGAATGGGACTCGTAGTTAAATTTAGTTGGTTGTTTATAATTTTTTGATTAGTTTACATGCTTTATTAATCTCCAACGATTCCAAATTATTTAATTTGTGACCAACACCGTTTATATGCAAAATTGACAATCCCAATTTTTTATCAAAATCATGACCATTTTCTATCAAATGATTAGCAAATTCTGAAAACCCACTATTGTTCAAACATCTCAAATGCTCCCTTACTCTTATATTAAAATTTCTACCCGTTTTACCAATATAAAATGCAGCACAATCCTTGCAACTAAGTTTAAAACAAAGATAATAAATAAAAATATGAATCTTAACCACTAAGATAATATTGCTGATTTTTATTTCATTTTATAATTTATTGGTTCATAACGAATTACCACAAACTTTATGGCAAATCTTTAAAGTAAATTTGTCAATTACGACAATGCTGAGTTAATAAATATTTGTAATGCAATACATCAATACTTATATGACATAATATGAGTAGCTTATTGGCACAGTGGTTAAGACGCTAGTGGTCAGGGGTTTGCGCCTCGTCCCAGAACATCAGCAAATTAGTCCTGTTTTCGTAGTACAAGTGTTTAGCTTAGTTTTAAAATAGTAAGAATATTGATGCGACATATATTTCGTGTACGCATCTCTATTTAAAAAAAATAAAAATAAATTATTTAGTAACATTTGAGACTTAATTTTTATTCTATATTCTGACGCGTAGTCTCAACGATGAAAGGCGTAATCCACCAACATGAGCCAATTAACAAAAAGGGGCTACACAGTTGCTTGTTGATCGTATCAATACGCTAGAAATGTAATATTGTTAGTGAAGCTATAAAAGCTTAAAAGGTACGTTTTCAATATGGAAATAATATAAAGGTTATTTTTCATATTCTCGGCGTATATTTTTGGGTACAATCCATCCTACCCTACAAACCATCCTCAACCTAACTACAGCCTTGTGCGTGCCCAATATTTTTTAATCCAGTATTTCAACTTTTTCTGTTTATTCATTATTATTGTCAGTATTTAAATCATTGGATACAAGTATGAAAAAGATACCAGAGAATGGCACAGGGTATTGGGGGCTCACCCTCACAACATACTGTACGCGGTGTGCACAACCAATACCATGCGTCAACTAACGTCAAGTGCGTGAAGCGATCATATAACTTTGTCTCTTTCTCGCTTAGATATTGTTCCCGCACACATTGACGTGTATCGGTATACAACACATTCTTGAAGTGCCATGACCAAAAAATCGACCTATTCACAAAATATACCCACACGCACATTCATCCATTTATTCAACGTCGCTAACATCTCTTCCCATACCGTCAATACACCATTAATACCCATAGATTCTATGGTAAATTTCGTAATTTTTCATTTGATCTCGCAAAAATACTTCGAGGATAGGCTTTCAATGTATTTACTATGAAATAGTGGACGAACCTTGTTGTTACGTCCAAGTTTCATTAGACAAGGACTGGAAGGATTGCATGTTTTATTTTCTAAATCATAGATTTTTTTTTATAAATTGGTACATTTAATAAAATATACAATAATTAAAAATATGTACAAACATAAATTGTGGTATTTTTCTAATAAATTTTTAAATTACAAATTTTAACGCCAAATTAAATGCCTACCAGTAAATTATTGTACACAAATACGCTGACAGCATATCCATTGTATTCATGACGAGATTAATATATCACAGTCTCCTCCATTCAAGATACTTTTTTGTGTGAATATTTCACGTTTTTCAAATATACCGATAAATTCTAGCCGGCTGACATTTCACCTTGGTTGTAAAATTAATTTAATAAACCGAACCGGGGAGAGATTTATATTTAAGGGTGTCTTCTCATTCAGCTAGCAGCACAGACAATGGGTTATCTTAAAGTGTTGAGAAAGGAGTGAAAAAACTCTGCGAATAAATACTTTTAGAATGGCCGCCCTTTCAATGGGGCAGCTGGAGAGTACTCTTGGAAAGTTTCACAATGAACGACGAACGAATAACCCTTTCTGTGAGGTAATGCTCCTAAACGCTAGCGGACGAGGAAATGTAAACCAGCACTCGTGTGGGGAAATGGGACATGAATTTGGTTTCGTTGAAGTATTTGGGGTTTATTTATTTATTCTTATAGGCGATTTTTTTATCAAATAAAAGTGATACGATCACGTTTGACAAAATAGCATTCTTATTTAAGTAATAGATTTATTTTCAACTACATAATTCATTGGAATTCTGAGGATTTCCATACATTTTTCTGTTATAGATCTACCAAGGATGTGAAACAAGATCACCGATTCGACATTGTTGCATTCATTATAATAATGTAATTTGTGTTGAACATAATTATTTCGTAAAATCATACAAAAATTATATACACTCCAGAATATCAAAAATCCTATCCTTTTCTGGAAATTTTACCCATGACATAAAAATACCATTAATGTTACTTAGAATATTTAGAAGCAATCAAAATATATAGAAATCCTCAGAATTCCAATGAATAGTGTTGTCCCTTTTCATATCTAGTTATAAATACAAAAGTATTGAGTTAAAATTATTATCAATATTTTAATATGTCCAAGAACACACAATTTCTGGATTTTTGCCTACAGAGGCACTGTTATTAAACAAATATCAGATATCTTATAGAGACAAAACTGTGTTTTTTATTATATTTTAACGGAAAATATATGGAAGTATGGGGTAATTACGAGGCTTACGACCTGTCTTCGGCTGGCTTAAGTGATAACGTTCACCAATTCTCACCCCTCAATCTCTACATTTATCAATTTTTTTGAAAGTTGTACATATATTAATATGGTTGTCTCGCTTCGAGTACTACTACACCATCACCATCTATGGACCAAATTTGATAAGTAAACTCTGTAATTACCCCATACGTCCATATATTTTCCATTAAAATATAATAAAAAAAATATTAAAACATAACTTATTATGATTATTATTATTAGATTGATAATACCATTGCTAGGTGAAACGCGTCGCAAGTAAATTAAACGAGTAGAATAAAAAAAAAACAAGTATTTTATTTTCACAAATGTGATTATGGAGTTCTACAATTTTACCTTGGAAACAGTAAAAATCATAGAATGATAAAAAAAAAATTCGCGATAAGATGTGATGCAATCAAATATGTAAGAGTCACCTTACGCCAATCGTTCGATAGTTTTACCGTTAAATAAATATTATATTTATCGTAAATGGGAAATTGCTTCGTAATATCTACCTTGAACCTTTTTCAGGACACCAGCCCCCTCCGAAATGTGACGGTAATTAAAAATAACAAGTATTACTTGACAAAATTTGTTTTATATGTACCATGAGGGGTTAAAAATTTCCGGTCACAATTTTTTATAAATCTAAAGCAAGTTGGTAATTAATAATTTTTTTAAAAATCGCAAATCTAAATTAAATACATTTACATATTAATTGTATTGTGTTAGTTTTTATTTAAAACTAAATATTAACGAAGAAAATCGGAATAGGAGAGTTTTACAGAAACGAGAAAAGATTGCAAGTTTTATTATTATATAGTGTTGTACACAAACCTTAATATACAGGTGTAATATTTAATTTTTTTATTTTTCGTCGTTGCGGAAAACATTACTGTTTGATTTTTTTACCAAATTATGTTAAGCCTTAGATAAGTACCTACCTATACATACTTAGAAATATTTTTTTGCAGAATTTATCTATTATTAATCTATATCTCACTTCAGGCCCTGAACCGTATAACAAAATATAGTCTGGCCGCTTGAAATGTTATGACCTATATTTTTTTGTATCCAATACATAATTTGGAATCAATAAAATATTTTAATTAATCGAAAAAATCGCATAATTACGATTTTTTTGTTGTTGTTGAAAAGCTTATATCTCTGACATGATTGAGATTAAGCATATATTTCTTGAACATTTTCGACTCGTTATTTAGTCAGGTATCCACACATAAAATATTGTGGACTAGGTATGTTACATCCTGTATAATCTTATATACAAAATTCACATTAAGTATTTTTCGGAGTGATCTGATGAAATTTTGTCATCAACGTACAAGTAGAGTAGCCGCGATGATCGATACAAAATTAATATTGAGTGGTTTATTTCAAAATGAGTTAACTCTTTATTGACAGAATACACTGATTTACGTCAATATTATACACACTTCTCTCTTTCCCGAAATATATCAAAAAATTTGTATTTCTTGTAAGGTTTTTCCTTTCTCCGGAAATATTCTCAAAATTCATATTTTCTTGTCAGCGATCGCCAAAAATGTTGGCTTCTTTGAAACACGTGGATTGGTAAAGATGCTAGTGTATCCGTTCTATACAAAACTGGAATTGAAATTATCGATCGGTTAGGAACACGCGCTTTGCGATTGCAAACCAACACGCCTTAAAATATGGGATCGAAATCAAACTTGGAAAAAGAATATCCATAATATATTCAAGTACATTAATTGAAGCATTTTAGATGTGGATCTATAAAACGACTATTTGAGATAACATAGGATTAATTTAGATGCGAAAGAAAAAGAAAATCAAGGAATTAAAATATTTTAGCCATATATTGAGATCCAGAAATATATCAGATACTGCATCTCATAATTCAAATCTTAGACAATGATTCGGAAGTCATAGTATAAATAAAATAATGATAGCCAACATGACGTTCGTTAAACGGTCATGCGTTAGAACTAGAACAAGATAAATGTTGTCGTAACCAGCAAAAAATGTTATTATATTTTATTATATAACTTTCACACACATGAAAATAAATACTCTAGTTTTTAGTTTTACTCGTTTAATTACTTAAAATAATAAAGTTTAAATTAAATTTATTATAAATATAAATTGTTGAATTTAAAATAGTTTGATTGATTAGATAATGAGGATGGTTCTGTTAGAAGCCTCAACATTCGGCGAGCTTGTGTGAGAAGATGTATGAATGTGGATGAGGCGAGAATTGTGTGTCAGAACAGAGGAGTGTGGCGCTCTATTCTCTCTACCTACCCCTACGGGGAAACGGTGTGATGGTAAATTAGTTAGTTAGATTTATAATGCCCTCATGCGAAACGCGAAAAGCGTCTCACGGAAATTAAACGAGTAGAACAAAAACAAGTTTTTTTTATTCTCATACGTGTGATTATAGAGTGATTATTAAACTTACCTCCGAAACATATAACTTTATTTTGAAACTCGCCGATAGAATTGAGAGCGGAAACACTGCCTTCTTTGTACTAAATAATCTTTTCGGGTCCAAACAGCTATCCAGACAGATCTTCATAGGCGAACTGGAGCTATAGAAAGTAATAATAATATAGAGAGTAAGAAAGTAATAAAAACACGTCTTCACAGATTACTAAGAGCAGTTAAAGTCGATAGTCGAAAATAGAGACAATTATGAAATCGATGACGCTGAGATGGACTGGCCACAATTGTATTCTTCAAGAAGTGTTGCTTGGTCGTTCGTGAATAATATTTACAATGGACAATTATTTTACCTATAAACACATCTTTTTGCTTTCCTTCTGCCTCAACTATAATTTCAACCTCCGTTTCTCCCACCAGTTTTTATCTGGTTTTATTACATGTATATCTGTTAATATAAAATTATTTTTCAATAATAATAATCAATGATAAGTAAGGTAAGTTTGTAGAACTCAATAATCACAAATGTGAAAATAAAACACTTGTTTTTGGATTCTAATTTTAATACTAAAATTAGAAGCATTCAAAATATATGGAAATCCTCAGAATTACAATAAATAGTGTTGTCCATTTTCTCCTCATGTAAATAAAATTGTATATACTATATTGCTGTCCCCCATTATAGTTATAAATATAAGTTGTTGAATTAAATTGTTAGATTGATAATGCCCATGCAAAGCGAAACGCGCCTCAAATAAATTGAACGAGTAGAATAAAAAAACAAGTATTTTCATAATTTCAATAATCGTATTAATATTATACTACTTTTTAATGAAAACTATTGACAAAACTGCAATACTACTATGCTTAAATATCTTAGTGGAGTTTTATAATTGGTTTCATATGCTTTATATAGTGTATTATGTTTATACTGTAAAAATCCCATAATTAGTTAAATTAAATAAAAAATATGGTAAATAATACAAATAAGTATCTTAATAGATTAAATTAGGAGAACACATTCTTATTGTGAAGTAGTAACTATTCAGAACATAGGTCTGTGATATTTTAAATATAGATAAAATATATTAATTAGAAAGATATACATATAAAATCAATTTCATCGAAAAATATTATATTTGAGATTCCGTAAAAATAAGGTAGATGGCTCTTTCAAATAATGGAACGATTAAATGTATTAATATCAAAAAAGTAACATATAGGTTCGAAAATTTGTCGCTAAAAATATCGTCGCTGTAGCATAGTTGGATAATGCACCTTCCCCGGTTTGGAAAGAGATCCAGGTTCGAATCCCGGTGGCACAACAATATTATTCGATAAAATTGATTTTATATGTATATCTTTCTAATTGATATATTTAATATTCTAGTTCACCAATAGACCTGCGTCAAATTATATATAAAAAATTGCATATAAAAGTTAGCGGATCAGTGGAATGGATGCAGAAATTTAGAGAAATAGTCATTATATAGCTTGTAAACATACATTTGTATCGCAAACTCGTCAATATATAATAAAAAAAGCAGTATTAAAGTTCACATTAGAAGCAATGACAGCAATCTTCATTTAAAAAATTATTCACTTAAAAATAATTAAATGGCTGCTCAGTGCATTTAACTAGTTTTTTTTAATGAGATCATATTCTTGTTTTTGTGAAATGTATAAATTAGATAGATTTACATTTAATTTGTATTAAGTTTTATAATTTGGTTTCCCTGTTTTAAATCATAATTGGTTTTCAAATTATAAGCCGTTAAATTTAAAACCAAGAATTAAGAGGACGGAATGTTATCCTCCAGAAGTTTCATAATCTAAAGCTCGAAATAGGACGTGATACTCCGAAAAAATCAAGTAAAACCAGCAGTCTTGCATTTTGAGAGCAAATATAGCAATGTTGACATGCTACATTTGCTCCAGCTCCATAATATTTTTTTATATGGTGTAGAATTATGGACCCTGAAAGCAAAGGGGAGAAGACGATCTTTGGGATGTGGTGCTGGAGACACATGTTGCATACACCATGGACGGCGAGCTGAACATCAAGGACAGACTCTCAACCTGTACCCAGAGATGAATCCTTCAATTTTTTGGGCATGTTGTGGGAAGGAGGTAGTTGTGGTGGGCCTGTGAGTCGAAAAACTAAAAGGAAGAAAAAGATCCCCCACTCGTTGGACCGACCGAATGGAAAGGGCAACTGGCACGTCTGCAGGATGCCGAGAAAAGTGAATGACCATAGTCAAGAGGGCGGGGAGTTTATGAAAATCGTGATCATCAACCCTGAGGAACGAAGTGAATCATCACATATATCAAGTACATCAAAAATATCAATAAATAATATAAATAAATAAATCGGTTTACTCAAGGGTATTTGAGATTCTGTAAAAACAAAGTAGATGTTATAGTTTGATGATTCGAACGATAGATGTTTTAATTTGAAAAGTGTAGCATAAGTTCAAAAATTTGTCGTCAAAATCACTGTCGCTGTAGCATAGTTGGATAATGCACCTTCTGCGGTTTGGAAAGAGATCCAGATTCAAATCCCGGTAGCGCAACCACAATATTTTTCAAAAAAATTGATTTTATATGTATATCTTTCTAATTAATACATCTAATTAGTATTTAAAATAGTTTAATTTTAGAACCTACATTTTATGTTAATCCTCATTTTTATAATACGATTATTAAAAAAGACCTGAATTAATTTCTATGTATATTTTATTAGTATTTAGCCTTTTTCTCAGAATCAGTATTGTGCCTTTGCTTTTATATCCCTCATTTATATCATCCCTCTAAAAATGTTAATAAATTAAACCACCCCTGCAACAACACTGTAATTGCTATGAGTGCATATGAGTACCTATATCTTCTTGGGCGTCGAATGGTATATTAAACAACCTCTTACCTACAACAACACTGTATTCCATCCGACATAGCCGACGATCCGTCTATCTATTAACATTTATGGAAAACGATATACAGTGTTGTTGCAGGAGGTCTCAAACAATAAATATGTAAACAAATAAAATCATCAGAATTACTAAGAAAAATAAACATGAACATATTTAATTGCCTGGATGTTGAAACAGGACCAGTAAAATTTCAACACTAAAGCGAACAAAGTGATTCCTGAACGATACCAAACGAATTCAAAATAAAACGTTTTCCGATTGCTTTAAATTGGCGTGATGGTAATAAAGCAATTTACCGGATATCCGGCCTTTGGAAAAATGTTTTGTTTCTACTTTGTTCCGCAAACATATTTTGTCTGGTAAACAAAACAGAATTGAAGTCGGTGGATTCGGAAAGAATGCAATATAGAATTTCATATAAAATGGTTCAATATATTTTTGTGTAGGGTACAACTGAATATTATACTTTTTGAATTTTATTTGTGTTTTATTCGACTTGTTTCTCATACAAGCAGCCATTTCAGTTGCTACCGGCAGCAACTAAAATATTTTTTCGATAAATTAATAGCGGCTCTTTTGCTGAATCATCGATGCAAATTTAAAAAAAAATTGTTTAAGTACAATGAATGAACTCGTGATTATATGTAAACATCGCGTGTATGTTTTTCATGTGTATAATTCACTGGGAAAGAAATAAAGTATGAACATTTATTTTTGTTTATTTATGTTTTTAAATTAAATTTTTAGAGATGTGCCATGAGTTCTTTACCTACGTGAAGGAAGTAATTTAATTTTAACGTGTCTGTTGTGGAAATACAAATTTTCAAAAAGTGTCAAAATGTATGTTTGATGTTTATGGGTACTGACATAAAAAAATAATTTGTAGTCACCGTGGTAACGAGTATTTGTTTAATAATCAAGTATAATTTGTGTTTAATATCAAATATTATATATATAATATAAAATATATAATGTGACAAATTGTGGATCGTCAGAAACAATAGGCCGATATCGCTAGCCACTATAATGGCAAGACTTTGTGAAAGAATCATTATGGATCAGATTTCTATAAACATGAAATGAAAATGGGATTCAAAAAGAATATATCTACATAAAATGCGATCTTTGTCATAAAGCAAATTGTGAACTATTTTGAAAGTCGAAGAACCACGATATATACGTGGTTTCTAGCTTTGAGCAAAGCCTTTGACCGTGTCAGATACGACAAATTAGCGCCATCTATTAATTAAAGCTTTTACAGATACGTGAAACATATGCCAGTGAACTATAATATTTTATATAATGCCAGCAAATTTGTCATAATGGCGTTTAAATATAAAAAAGGGCCAGATAATATCCCTCCCGTGTGGCTGGACGGAACGAAATTGAGCGTTCAAAATAAGGTCAAATACCTTGGCCATTCAATGAAGATGGACAAGACGATTATGACATAGAACAACAGAGGAGACAGTTGAGCGTTCGTGTTGTCACGGCGTTTCTACTGATGCAGTAAGGAAGTGAAAAGGATCCTGTTTAAATCGTTCTTCACCAGCATGTATACCTGCGGGCTCTGGTCGAAATACAAGCAAGTGTCGTACAACCGTCTCCGAATTCAGTACAACAACTCATACAGAATACTGTTCGGATTGGTGTGTTATTGTAGCGCATGTACAATGTTTGCCGAAAGCCGTATACGATTTGTTCCGCTTCTGAGACATCGAGTTACAAGCGTAAAGCTGCGGCTGGAGCGCAACACCAACTATCTAGTGCAAACGACGCTCTCTTGGCAAACTGGTTCCCTGACCAGAGAATGACAATAACTACAGAATAGCTACAGATACAATAATGGTGTGATTGAAATGTAGTTCTTATATTTTATTTATATTTATATATACTCGTGTGTGTGAACTTTTAATTTATCTTTATTATTTTGCTTTTCTTTTCAAAACATAAATAATATTTTGTCACTTAAATGTAAAAAAAAACCGATGATGCTGGAATACACGCGTTATTATAATTATTATTAACATTTACTCTGTTAACTCTTTTCCAGCTCTTCTCCAGCTAACAGTAGTACGATAATTTTTATTTATTTGCATGCCTCAGACATTTAAAGGTGACGAATTATGCCCGGTGATTTCTGGCCAATTTACATTCTGGGGGCAATTAACAATTATAATTTAAGATCAACACTTGACACGTATCACGCATCGTTTAGTGAAAATCGTGTAAATATTTCAGTCACTAGTGTATCCCCGTCCGCTTAGAATATCGAATTTATAATCAGTTGAATTTTAAAATATGTTCAAAAAAGCTTTGAAGATTTTGTAAATTATTGCACGTGTTGGTTTGTTGAGTTCAATCGAAGTGAGAGTAAACAGCTCTCAAAACGATTCCGGGATAGGGTGGAATCTTTTGGGGTATCAATCACCTTTCAATCAGTTAATCTCGTCAATAAATAAAAATATAAATCAATAGAGATTTAGCAGTGTGGATACTATTTAAATCGTGTGATTGTTCTCCTACCAATACTAACATAAGCTTAAAATTTAAAATGTATAATTATTTAAAAGGTTCATTTTCTTGGTTTGCAATATATTTATATACGTACTAGATGGGGAGGTCAAGAAGATTGTGATATAACGGGAAAGAAAAGTGAAAAAAATATGTATATTTTTTTACATTCATCTTTAAACGTGATATACGTATCAGATCTTTCCATAAATTTATTTATATCATTTTGGAAAATTTGTTTATTGCTTATTACCTGTATAGGTGTTAATATTTAAGCTTGTTTGGCAGATGAATCAGAAGGATCTGTTTGAATGTGAGACTTGGGAGCCCCAATTCTCCCCAACGTTCATTGTGTTCGTAGTAAAGGTTTTTTTTTTACAGGTTTGTTCTTCGAATTGGTGACACTTTTTTCAGCAACATCAAATTTGACAGCTAACAACTGATTTGTTCTTAGTTTAGTTTCATATTTTACCATGAATAGACTTACGCTAGAATAACGCTTGCAAATTGTGTAAATTTATTTCGAAAATCATGTTTTAGTTCGCGAAACTTACCGTGCGCTACGTCCATTTTACGTTCCACATAATCGTCCATCCGAGCAAGTAATTCAAATAACCATGGATCGTTTTTGCACCACGCATAATCTAATTATTAATATGCATTCACAAAGACATCGTACAGTGCGCATCGAAGATGATTTCTCCAAAAATGATGCTGGTCAGAACGTTACAATTAATGGAGAGCGCTATAGATCCATGATTACTGACCTTTTCGTTCTCCAATTGAATGATATTGATATGAAAGAGCAGTGATTTAAACAAAATTGCCTAAACATATTACACAGCGCGCGCTATAATCAATTTATTGAAGGGAACATTCTATGAGCGCATAATTTCGCAAAATGGACCTATGAATTAGCCTCCAAGATCGGATGATTTAACACCTTTGGATTATTTTCTGTAGGTATATGTGAAGGATTCTGTAGGTAGGATTCTGTAGGTATAGGTGTGTCTACACCGATTAACCAGAGACGATAGACGACTTGTAACCCAACATTCGTCGCGTAATTGCCGATATACGCTCCCAGCAGCCCCAAAGAGTGGTCGAAAATTGGACTTTCAAATTACGCCTTATTCGAGCCAGCTGCGATGTTCATATGCGCGAAATAATATTTAATCACGAACGGCATAAAATTATCTTTCCAATAAAATTAATAACACTGCCATTATTACGAATTTTATGTATTTTATTTTATTTTAAAGTTCTATAAACACCTCCAAGAAAAAACACCCTTTATGTGATACGAGAAGCGTTAACGGGGGTGTATTCTAGAAGCCGGCCGAGAGAGAAGTAAATGGTTAAGGTTGTCTCTCAGAGCGGCTACGCTGCGATGTATTGTTATCTGGTTCGCGGCTTCGGTACCAGGTGTACTTTTAAGGTTTATACGAGCTTGCTTTGCCAACAAGATAAATGTGAGACGCGTTCGGAGTCTTCAAACTGCAGTTTTAATTTCTTCGTCGTCCGTAAATTTCTTCACTCTACGGTGTTATTTTACGTTTGTAAATAAATGACAGCCGGACGTAGTCATATCTAAACCGTATATGAATTGCTTAACTTTTGCCACAGTCGTGAAGAGCAGCCAACGAAACATCGCTCATGTTTGTATGAAGAGCATTCTCGACACTTATCTTGTACATACGCTTAATAGCCCTAGATGCTGATGGAGGATATTCAAAATTGTTGTCGGTGATACTCAAACCATTTTAAGTCTTTTTTCTCTTCAATGGTGTCTTCCACTTCAAGTTTTTCAACTTTTTTAAAAATGTCTGAGGAAGTAGCATCAACGGGCAATCCTAGATCTGTCGCTTCTATATCTTCCTTGCTTTTAAAAGACTATGCCACTTGTAAACCGTGGTTTTCTTATGTCAACTGTCCCCGTAAATTACTACAATCGCTTTCAATATGATTTGAGATGTTTTTTCTTGTTTTATATTTATTTTATTTTTATATTTGGTGTTTACTTCGTGTTATATTTAATAAAATATTGTCTAGCGGCGGCGATTTAAATCTACCAACAGCAGCGCTTCTATCCGACGAACGACGCGAGCGACACCTGCATTGAGAACGCAGGCAGAATTCAATATATATCAAAAATATACATTGTAGATATTATTACAAAGATTCACCATAAACATAAATGTAGATGGGAATGAATGGTCGATTAAGATTGTCAGATAAAGTAGTATTAAGGCATCATATACTCAGGGATAGAATCACCAAGAACACTCCCAGAAGAGGGACAGTGGACGAGCCACAAGATGGTTTGAGTCACACTTATACGGACAGGCTAATGGAATTGCAAAACACGATGTAAGCGCGAAGGTAGAGAGATATTTCCCACCCACGCAGTACAGCCTGGCTACCTACCCAATGAGCGCCATTGTGTCACCCATACCTGAATAAACTCTTTATTTAAAACAAAATACATCACATTACTAGTTACGCATTTTTGGGTGGTATATATACGAATAATATTTTACACAATCGAACACTACTTCCAGACTTCCGATAACCCCTCCATTTCAAAAATTTCTAGACCTCCCCGTGAGTAGTATTACGTAGCTAACAATAATATATTATGAAATAATGTCGAAAAAGTTCATATCTGATTCTTTATCAACTCTTATAGCTGTGTACTGGGAAAAATTATGGGGATTTATTTGCCATTTATCAGGCTTTAAATAAACCATTAATAATCCGTGAAATATATGAAAATCATTGAGGTTAAATCGTTTGCCTAGTAAAGTGATTTATCTTCAAAAAAACATAAATTAAGCAGTTATAGATCAAGATTTGCCATTAGGCTTTAAGGAAAAAAATCAAAAGTACTACGAAATGGCGATTCTTATTATATCCAGGAAAAATATCTGAAATGAAAGGTATTATTTGGTTTCATTAACCCTAACGAAGTAATGTCGGTCACAGTTGTTGAACACGCGGCGGAATAACTCAGAAATTAAAACAGTGAAAGTAAAAAGATTTATTTCAGGGCTGGCGAAAGGTTTTCTTACGTATTTATTTGTATCCACGCGTAACGGTAAAAACAGGCCGGAATATTTTCAAGCATAAATAACCCATTTCAAATATTCTTACTAAAATCACAAAAAAAATATCACACCCACAGTGCGGTAGTACAATAAAATAAAATGTAATATTTTAAACATACAAACAACAAGATTTAGAGGATTATGCTACGACCGAATAACATAATTTGATTATTGTTCTAATTGCAGAGTTTCACCCCGTATTTGTCATTTATACTTGCAGTCCACTCTCGCCGAGACTCCTCGGGCGAGGTATATGCTGAGGTGCCGAGACCTGAGTGGTACGAAGTACACTCGCCGAGACTCTTCACCTCACCACGCCTCGTTCATGTTCCGACCGGTCCGGAGCGTGGACGAGGCGAGGCGAGGCATGTGAGGCGAAGCGAGAGAAACCGAGGGATGGCTGTAAGAGCAACGAGGACAGATAGCACGAGACGACCCGAGTCGACACGAGACCAGGCAATGCAAGCCGAGAGCTCGTGCTCGCATTTTTATAAATATAACAACATTTTATGATCCCTGGATAATTAAAATCGCATACCAAAATCCCGGGAATATAATTTTGTCCCGGGATTGCATTCACTAGTTATAATCAAAAGTTGATGTGTGTTTCTGCGAAATGCGCAAATAAAATCAATCTGACAAAATTCGAGTTTACACTTCACGCGCTGAGCACACGTAGTTACGTGTCGCGCTTCTCTATACAAAATGTCTCTCGAATATTATTTGAAGAGTTTCTGAACCCAAGTTCTCGAGAATCCCGCATCGTGAGGTGTTTGATTTTACATCTGCGACAAGTTTCCAATCTTCAGTAAGGGGATTTAGCATAAATAATTCCATTCTCACTGGAGGCTTTGCTTCTGAAATATTAATCTTGTCCGGGGCTCGAAGTATTATTATTTTTTCTCGGTTTACCACAAAGTTCACTTGCTCCCCCGGGACGTCATCCGCTCAGAAATCATCCCAAGAAATATAATATACGAAATACACATAAATTTATGAAGGTATATTTTAAAGATCTATTTACAACAGTGAAATGTTTATGTTTGTCGAAAATCAAAACGTATTATTTGTATAGTCCTTGCGAGGGTTTCAGCGCGATAATTAAGTCCCATATATCTCTAGCTTTTAGTAAATTATTACATTGAAAATGCGCAGTATTTAATGATATCTTGAAAATAATACTTACATACGTTTTGTTTAGTTTTGAATGTAATATAAAATAGATTATTCTACACACCTATATGTTCTAAATTTATAATTAAATTATTTCTACAATTGTATAAAATATGCGAATAAAAACGACATATTATATCTACGTAGAATGAGTGTAGTAGTTTGTAGACAATCTTCAATTTAAATGCGATGCGTGTTGCCGCAGAGGCATATTTCAAATGGAATCTATAACACTATTGTGTTTTTTAAGAAATTAGCAACCTGTCTTTACTATAATGAGTATTATGCTATCATGATTAAATTTTGTAAATGTATGCTGTAATATCGTAGTTACCAGATAAATGCGTTTTTGTTTACGGATAATAAAAAAAAAAGTTATTAAAATTTTATTGCTGAAAATCACAAAAGCTATAATTACTTCTAAACTGTTGAAATTCGGACCTTATTTGACGCTTAATAGGTTCCAAAATTTAAAGCTTTATTTAGACAGTTATCTCTGAGATATCCTGTATAAGATACTTGCAGATTAAAAAACATTGTATTATTTACATCGACATCGTCTATAAAATATTTTAATAAATATTATGAGACATTTAATTATTGAATAGAGAATATGGCCATCAACTTTTGTTACCGATGGAGAGGTCAAGAATCCAGGCTGCAGAGATATAAGAGGAGTACCGTAAGTGATGTTAAGAGATTAAATATCATTCAAGAGTATCATGGGATGAACCCGCTGCTGCTCCAAACAGAAGAATTTCAGTTAACTTGGCTTGAACATAATATATCTTCTGCGTGGGAAACGAAAGACTAAACTGATTTTTTCATCAGCGCCAGAGGGCAGAAAACCTGTAGAACATGGAAATGGTAAATGGAAAGACTGCGATGAAAGATCTCAGTGGCTCCAAATTATCGACACAGCGCAGGACAGAGAGCAATAAAAAAGTGCTGTTCAAGCGTTAGACTCCCGACCCAATTAGGATAAAAAGAATAAGAATCTCTTACAATGACTTGCAAATGCCCTCTTCCATAATTTCTCGATTATTTTATATGCACATACTTTGCAGTGTCTGCGTTGATTTATTCTGTAATATTTCTACAGCGATGGTCTGTAATATTTTTGGCGAACCAAATGTTCATGTTATCTTCATACCAAAGTGCAAGCTTTCTTTATATCATTAAATAAATATATATATATATATATATATATATATTTGAATACATCTGAGTTATTCCAAAGCAAATGGTATTTGTAATATGATACGGGGAATTTCATAGAACTTTTGTAAGGGTGTGCGAAGAAAGGGGGTTTTAGAGACCCCCATGTACATTATCATAGGGGTAGATTTTAGAAAACAAAAAATAAACACATCAAACTTTAATTTAAAATGATTGTGTAGGTTTTTAAGATAGTATTGTGATTTTATTTTAATTTTACGATTTTTATTACAATTTTTATATTCTCTTTACACATTCGAAGAGACACAGCTGACGATATTGTTTATTCTTAAATAGACTGCCCAAATTTTCTAAGACGTATATCCATTCGAGTGCCATAGGTCAACTAGTTTTTATTTTTCTTTTAGTCTTCTATATTATAATACTTAATGCCAAACAATACTCACTTTTCTACCGATCCTTCCTGTATACTTTAATAAGGTAGTTTTTTCAATACATACCTCAGTTATATACCATAATCAAATATAATTATATCATACACATAAATCACTATGACCTATGTAGGTATATACCTCTTACATTTTATTTTCATACAGATTTTATTTCCGATCCCATCTTCCCTTTCCTCCTATCTTTTGTTCCCACTAGAATTATTTTACTTTTCATTTTTTTCTCAAAAATTTTTAATCTGATTTATTTTTTTCTTATACCACTATTAATTGTTCTCCTAATTCGTTTCTCATACTTTTTATTTGAGCTTTTCGAGTCAAAGTCTTTACTTTTTTGATTATGCTTAACACTTTATTATTTTATTACCTATTAAACATAAGTTTGTCGCTACTGTAATCTAGAGAAAATATGTAATTGGCTTAATTTTTTGGTTGAATTTTTATTTATTACTGCAAAGTTATATGTTATTATATAAAATAAAATAAAATAAAATTAAATTACATTAATTCGTCAGATCATAAGCAAGTAAACGCCAGCAACAAGATCTAAAATGCAAAATGCTTAAGGCCTCGTTAACCCACTGAACGGTGATAATTATATTAGCTTAGACATGCACCTTTCAGAGGTACACGTCGCCAGTCCGGCGGTTTTATACCCGTTTATGATTTAAAAATCACTTGCCATCCTTAAGAGGTTAGCCTTAGCTCACATGCCTTCAATCTATTATTTAATGACCGTCGAGTGATATCGTGCGTTATTTATTACAGATTTAAATATTAATGTAGAACGTCCACACTTCATTTTCAACCACTTCGGACGGACTGACTGATTGAGTGAAAAAGGACTAAAGCAGGATGGGAAAGTTTAGAAAGAAATGACCCAGGAGACGAATGGCCTGATATAAGTATAGTGAAGATTAGTTGTGGAGGAAGTCAAATCTTTCGAAAAAAATTAAATTCATAACACGTTTTCTTTAAATATCATTATTTTAGACAAATATTAATTATGAATAGTGTTATAAATACTGTTAACCATAAATATATGGTAAAATATATTACAAAATGTATTATATGAATAAGAAAACTTTGTGAATGTAAACATATATTTTAAAAATTTAAACAAATAATGTTTTTAACCACTTATATTTGATACACCGACCGATTTCGGAAAATACAATTTCCCTCATCAGAATGTCAAATGAACTAACTATAATCATACATATCAAGTTGTTAAAAATAATTATTATTTAAAAATAAATATACTTAGTACCTACCTCACTTAATTTAATTTTAATATTGAATTAAATACCATTAAACAAATAGTACTTAATAACGGGTACAATACATAATTAATAGACAAATAGACGACATTATTTTTAAGACATGATTTTCACATTTCAGTGAAATAAACATTAATTATCGTAAGACCTGTAGTTTTTTTTTCGTTGAATTTTTAATAGTGCAAAAACTTATGGCCCACCATGTCAAACGATCATATAAGAATCGTTTTTGTAAAACTGTTTTACGCTGAACGCGCGCTGTTCTCCTGTGAAGCGATCCATTGCGACAAAATTTCCAAAGACCAAACTCGCGCGCGCTGTCACCCGCGTGCCCTTCCTAAATGATTTAGAAAGTGCAAAAATTTATGACCCATCCCGTATAATAAATCATTTGCTCCGTTGTCATTCTAACATAAAACGTGAATCATTTTTAGGTTGCGTGGTAATTGGTGCATTATTTACGTGTGACCTTACCTGTCTCCATAAAAATATTTTTGTAATAAAATTTCTGCCGTGTTAACTTCTTTATGTTTTAATTTTATTGTAAAAAAATGTTGTCTAAATATTATTTTTAAAAACTTTATTTTGTATAAGGGCGTTGGTGCAATAAAATTCTAATATGTAAATTAATTAATGAATATTACTTTTACACATATTATAGACACATTACGGAATGAATTATT
Organism: Eubasilissa splendida; assembly: GCA_031772225.1. Lineage (NCBI taxonomy): Eukaryota > Metazoa > Arthropoda > Insecta > Trichoptera > Phryganeidae > Eubasilissa > Eubasilissa splendida. The sequence continues at coordinate 22,839,675 of CM062859.1, read as the reverse complement.
TTGTTATACAAGCCGTGATACCTCGTAATTGCTCAATTATTTTTGCAGATCGTTAAAAAATAGTGTAATTATAAAATGGCACGAGATTTGAACTTTACTAAAGCATATGTAGTTACAATAAATACTTTATTTATTAAAATACTTAAAACCGTGGATTCTATCAAGTTGTTGGCAACTGAAGACTCTTTCGATATTATCTCAAATATATCGTATTACTTCCGTCCGACTGTTGAGATCTCCATTTCTTTTTTAATTTCAAATCACGATTTACGACACCGATCTCACTTATTTCTATCGTTTTATGTTTAATTATTAAGAAGCATGTGCACAGATAAATGTGACATACAAATCGATAAAGGTTTATACGCGTCAGTTATTCAGTATGTTTTCATAAATTACGTTTCAGCTGAAAAAAGTTTCAGCTGTTTGCATTAGCAATGATATGTTATCCATTAACTCAAACTTAGATATATTTTTATGTCACAATTTTAATTAAAAAACGATTCTAAAGTCGTTTCAGTATCACTGACCCTAGGAGCCATGCACATTACAGTGCAATAATTATATTGACGGTATTAATGTTTTATTATTCTCATATTTAAATATGTTTTAACTGTTTAAAGTTGTTAATCTTCTTGGATAATAATATGCAAATATAATTTTGATTGATCAGCTTTTTGTTTTATTTTTCAAATGCAATGTCTTAAATATTTTTCGTTAATATTTCTTTATAGGACTGTCCATAAAAGTGTAACAGATTTGTAATTTAATTATAATTTAACTTATATTATTTGTTTGTTTTATCACAAATATTTCAAGGGACCTTGCTTAAGGGATATATAATCCAGAATATAATGTTTTATCTTTACATTTTTATAAAATATATATATCAATAAAGAAATACGTTATATTCTTAATGGACGTTCTAGGTCAACAATATAACCCGCAGTCTGCCAAGCCATGCAACGGCAATTAATGTTTACTCTTATTTACAATTATCTATTGTTCACCCAGGTAATTGAAATAACCTACTAATAAGAAATATTACGTATGTACTCCTAATTTAGTATTTATAAAAAGCGACACAGTGAATCACCCTAACGCATATTTGTGTCGCTTTTTCACAAGAAACTTACAAAAAAAATCCAAGTATTTATAAATCAGACATGCTATATACATATATATATATACTTAGAACTATCTTAAATTGATAGATATAGTGAACTTAAAGAAATAAAATAATAAATAGACAGGTAAATACAAGTGAATACGATATTTTGTGTAAAACTGTTTTGAACTGCAATACTAAAATTTTCGAGTAATCATATCCAAGTATTATTCACAGCTGTTTGTGACAAATATTCGATATCAGTGACAATTGCACAATTCAGAAAGATTTTAAATTAATATTAATATTCATTATTATTTTTCCTAATCTGTAGGTACTGCACTCTAGCGGATTTCTTAAGAAAATACACTAACAGAGGATGGAATGGATACGAAACAATAACAATATGAACTGTCAACCCTCTGTATTTTGAAACAATTTTTGATAAAAAACCTTTAAATAATATTGTATTATGTAATATATTAAGAAAGATTAAAGACCATTCCTGTAATTATGCATACTTTTCACTGAGCCATAAAATTCATTCTTCACGCTGGCCCTGTTTGCTGTCATAAAAATCGTTAACCATCAGCCGTTAGCGGTAAAAAAATGTCATTACCGCCAATTAACGGTTATTTCTAACTAAAACGCGTACGTAGATATTTTAATGGGATACGTGCTGATACCGCGTTTGAAAAATTTCAAACCACGAATTGAAACATAATAATAAATAATTGTGTGCTCATCGCTATTTGTTAACCATATCATTTTCGTTTATTATAATTTTTGGTTGCGATATGAACATTCAGCTGTTGATATTTTATTTGCTGAGATATAATCTTTTTTAATCGGCGGATTAATTAGATATTTAAAACATAAACACACGGTTTACATTGCGTTCTCGGCAACAGACGTCGTTAAAAATTCCCATTCTGTTAGCAAATAGTAAACAAAATTAATGTATATTTTTTTATTATTTGACATTTATCTCATATTATGTGTGGAAACAGACGTAATAAAATAGAGATTGCTGAATAAAGCAAATTACTTTTAAAAGTATTTTTTAGTTGTAATGTTTTGTAAATCAAAGGTAATATTACAAAAATTATTTATTACGAGAACATATTCTTATTGTGAAGTTATAATTATTCAGAACATGGGTCTGTGATATTTTAAATATGAATTAAATATATTAATTAGAAAGATATACATATAAAATAAAGTTTATCGAAAAATATTGTTGTTGCGCCACCGGGATTCGAACCTAGATCTATTTCTTATCTGGGAAAGGTGCGTTATCCAACTATGCTACAGCGACGATAATTTTAGCGACAAATTTTCGAACCTATATGTTACCTTTTTGATATTAATGCATTTAATCGTTCCATTATTTGAAAGAGCCATCAACCTTAATTTTGCGAAGATCCAGGTTCGAATCCCGTTGGCGCAACAAGAATATTTTTCGATAAAATTGATTTTATATGTATATCTTTCTAATTAATATATTTAATTCATATCTAAAAAATCATTTAATTTATGTGCATGTATCATTTAATAATTCTTGTTTTCATTATATTTAAAAATATAAAGTATTTGTTATTTCCTTGCTGTAATTGTTCAAGGCTTTTCTTGAAATATAATTTTATTGCATAATGAATGATATTTTCATAGAATCATCTTCTAAAATACGGCGTTAATTTGATCTTTGCATTATTTATTAACTTGGTTCTGAGTATAAACCTTAAACACTTAAATGTATGCTTTATGGTTCACCCTATGAAGCCTTCGGAGGCCTCACTCCGTTATATTAATGACTTTAATCCATTACACAACCACCTTAACGACCAGAAAACTCTTCTTGTCTTGTTAGCCTTAATTACTTACACTTCACAAATAAATCCCAACTAAGTTGAAGACGTGACGAAGGTAGGTTATGAAACATCGGAGGTGCGTATGCTTCAAATGATTTGTTGAACCTGCTTACTGACGCACGTATATTTATTCCGTAAATGGCACTTGTGCGTTGAGTAATGGATACTGAGAGGAACATCGCGTTTGATCTTATACTCAAATATATTGAGAGTATGCGATACGAGATTACAACTACATTTCTATCCCAGCCGAACAAACCGATGACACAAGATATTCTGACAATTATAAGCTTTTATTTCATCACAAACAGATAGGTACAAATCATCTCACTTTATAACCAGTATCAGATGGAAGGTCAATTTTTGGCCGAAGGTTCAATCGTACTTAAAAATCTTAGAATACCGACTAGAAATTTTACATAATAATACAAATTCTATACTGTTACTATGTTTTCTGCATTATGTTATTGATATTAATTGTAAATCCATTAAATATATAAATTGCATTTTTCCAGAAATGAAAAACAAAATTTTACTTACTTTTAAAATTAGCAATTACAAATTAGATGTATTTAAACTCAATTAAGTGGTTAATAAAATAAAGATAAATAAAAATATGAATTTTATTTCATTCGCAATAGTTTATGCGTTTTGTGCACTTTTCGGCGGCTTCAGCCAAACCTTCGGCAGACTTTAGCCGAAGCCGAAGTCGAAGCAAAAGCTTGGGTCGGATTTTATTTATAACTTCAAATTTCAAAAATCCCTATAGCTTCAAAATATTGTATTATGCATTTGTTCGCAGTCACTTAGAGTAGGGGCAAATGCCCTAGCTTTGGACGCTTTTACCTTTGGACAACATTAATATCTGGCAATATTCAAGATAAAAATTCCCTAAAAATATACAGGTATTCTATTTTTGCTAGCTAGCAATACTATTGTGTCAAATCTATAATTTTGTTAATAGTGTTTTTCTTGGAAAAATTTGAAAAAAAAATGTACAAAAATTAAGTTTTACCTATTTTAGTGAAGTATTTTTAATGACTATTTACATATTATCTTATATTAGTTAATTTTATATTATTAAACCAAGAATTAGTCTATTTGATACAATTTTTACTATTGTATATTACTAACTGCAAATTTCTACGATTAATAATCTTTTAATGTTGTGCGCTTGTCGTACCTTTGGATAACTCTACATTCGTACCTTTGGATAAATTAGTGTCCAAAGATAGATTCACCCCTGTCCAAAGGTACGACAAGTGCGCGTACCTTTGGATAAAAATACAGTTATTTCAGTTAAATCCTTATAACTTTTAAACAGTGTAAAATTAACTACACTAAAAATATAAAATACACATAAATGTTATCCCAATAGGTAAAAGAAAAGAGTTTGGCCATATTATTTTCTATTTATGAAATAAAAAAGTCTAAAGTTGAAAAATAAAGTTTCGTTCAAAGGTAAGGCACTTGCCCCTACGCATCTTAAATCTGGAACCCACAGCAGATTACAAATATTGTGAGATTAGAAATAATACAAAATAGGTTTTTTTGACATCTTAATGTTAGATCTAATCTATCATTTAACTCCTATTTAGACGCAGTAAACTTCACCAACATGAAATCCATAGAATATTGAAGAACACGTGCTGACAAAATACTTCTCTTTACTACTGCAAGGACGTATTGACTGTCCCAGCTAATTAAAACTAATATCCTCCCACATTTTATTCAGATCGACCCGGCAGTTCGTACTCTTTCACATTTCTAGAAGTAGAACATATAGACAAAACATATATACAAAACTAGTTAATTCACCTTTCGTGCAAATATCATAATAATAAGTTAACAGAAATTAACTTCTTCTACATTCTTGCTACACTAAAAGATTTTTTCTCATAAACCATTATACATTCAAGTGTGAATTAAATATATTAATTAGAAAGATATACATATAAAATAAAGTTTATCGACAAATATTGTTGTTGCTCCACCGGGATTCGAACCTAGATCTCTTTCTAAACTGGGAAAGGTGCATTATCCAACTATTCTACAGCGACGATATTTTTAGCGACAAATTTTCGAACCTATATGTTACATTTTTGATATTAATACATTTAATCATTCCATTATTTGAAAGAGCCATCTATCTTATTTTTACAGAATCTCAAATAACTTTGAATAATCTGATAGCAGACGCCAGAATTTATTATTAGGAGAACACATTCTTATTGTGAAGTTGTAATTATTCCTCCTAAATTATCCTTATTTCTTCATTTTTTACTCTGTCATAAATTGAACTGCCACATATACGCCTAAGCGATCTCATTTCCACTGCATTTTCAGTCTACTTTCGTTCCTTTCCTGCCAGCTCCAGTTCTCATATATTACTTGTAGGTAACATTGTAAAAACGCATTCTTGTCTTAGACACATGTATTCCGAATTGTTCTAAATCTATTTCTATCGTTGTACTTTTAACGTTCTAGAGGATCTCCATATTCTAAAAATAAAATATATTCCACGTTAAAAATATTTAATATTGGTTATGTGTGGTTTTCGGACATAAGTTTTTTTCTAATTTCTGCGTTTATTCAGGACATTGCAAGACGAAGAGAGCAATAATTTAGTAGCCTATATGGATCGATTAAAACAAAATACTTTAATCGGCTATTATAATTCATGTGAGCCCCCCCATGAACCAGGGAACTAGAACCGGGTACTCGCAGAATTCGAAATCACCCAAATTTTAGCAGAGATATCTAGGTACTTACAATATATTACACGGCAATGTGCTCTATCATACGAGTTAAAATTATTCATAATTATTTGTTGAATACAATATTCAATATATAAAATTAAATTAACCCCTAAAACAATTAATTGTAACTTTGTAACACCGTATAGTTTTTTATTTCAAAACGATGGTAAAGGAATTTAATTATAATTTTTTCGAATAACCTCTACATAGGTATTTAATTTTTTTAGTATAATATATTTGAAATCGTTTTGATAATTTTTTTCTATTACGTCAAAATTTCGTTGTAATCTCTCTATGACCTCACATTACTATAAATTATTGCTAGAAAGCTATTGTATTTTTAAAAAAATACATTAACATTTTCTGATTGCATAAATGTCTCGAATTTCCATTTAAATACATTGCCATAGACACAGTTTTTAAATGGCAAGAGTTTTATAAACAATATAAACTCATGGAATAAGTGCTAAACTGTTTTTTTTTAATTATCTCTATTATACAATTTAAAACCGTATTATTTTCGCAAGTTCCTAACTGCCCACGTCAAAGGCTCTTTTTAATTAATTTTCGCCCTCAGCGTCATAATAATGGTTCTGTTGCTGACCATTTATATGACTTTTTATTTGGTTCACCCGTTGTGAAAGCTCTTGCGGTTTCAAAATACAAAAAAGATAATTGACTTCACGTGTACCTTCATTCGAACCAAGATGCGGTGCCTTCATTTCAGCTTAAATGTGGAGCTTTCATTCGTGTTGAAGCCAAATTGTAATTAAAGGAGCCGCTCTGGAAATACTAGCCTGGAATGAAGACGTAAGCGTCGTAGCTCCAAGAACTACGAGAAATTCTTAATATTGTTAAAATTTAATCTTGTTTAGTTCTGCTTCAATATAAGTATTAGAAACATACATTCGAGAAATCTAATCTGTATAATTTATGTAAAAAAATATTGTTTAAATTCTTATTACAATTTTCTTTCGCACCTGAATATTTTGTTCCAAATAATCATGTTATAATTATCGCATAAATCAAAATTAGTATAGGTATATAGTACACCTACATATGTTTTGAATATTCAAATACCGCATTAACCCGAATATAAGACGAGTCCCATTTTTTGACAATTAATTTTAAAATGTAAATAAGGGAAAATATACAGAAATAATATACAACATAATATAATACAAATATACAGAAAAATCGCAATGGTAGTCCTTTTTAATCGCTAAATATTTCATCGGCATCGGCTGATCCCATCTTCTGGTTCACTTTATACACTTGAGTCAACATCACCATGGTGTTAAATCCATTAATAATGATTCTGGCATCAATTTCGGACCATGCATACCACCATTGCACCATTCGCATAGAAGTGTGACAATGTGCATCTTAATTTTTTCGATTGGAGTAAGTGCATGATCATTTGTAAGCAACCAATTTGTATAATTGCTTTTTAAATATTTTTTGAAAGGTTTATTGACCGCGACAGCCGAAAATCATAAAAAACACGACATCAGTCAATCGACAATCGAAAGGTCTGAATTTAAGACAACTCTTATTTAATGATATTTTGGGGAAAAAACTCTCGTCTTAAAATCGTGTCAATACGGTAATTATAAATATTATAAAAGTACACGATCCTCGTTCATTTTTTCATCATAATTATAAGGAGACTAGAAATTACCCGGTTTAACAACTTTTATTAAATCAAAGATAATCCCATCCACGTCTGTTCTTCGTGAATTAGATTCGTGATCTTCATGAATTCCCATCCTCTGAGGGATAAAGGGATGTTAGAATGCGAAATTACCCAAAAAAATATTTTGTTCAAGGATACAAAAACACTTAGTCGATGTAAGGGACGGAGGGTAAAAAAAAACAAGTATTGTTAGTCGCAGGTGCACCGACACAGCGTGGGTACAGCAATAAGGAATGCGGCGGACCAAAGTCACGTCGGCAAATGCACCATAAGAGATGCATCACCTTATGCGGCAGTGTTCACAAAATCTCGGCCGGGAGAACTCGCTCCACAAAGACAGGATCTAATTTTCAATTAGAAAATAGAATCAATGTCGTCTCTGAAATATCAAGCAAGCGCTTTATAGATTGTGATTCCAGGGAAAATTTAAACTGTGCGCCTCGAGTTAAAACTTAGGCTGTGATGTTCTCTGCGTTTAATCGTTGATGTGAAAGTATCAAAAAGGGTTCCGGTGGATCTATGAAAAGTTGATCAATATAATTTGGTGTACCAAGAACAAATTGTCGCTGTTGCATACGAACATCGCGTCCAGAGTTCCGGTTTGCTTGGATAATTGGGCATCGTCTTGTGGTCAATCAACTACAAGCCTGAACTCCGTCACCTTACGCTGGCACCACCCGCAGCTGGCCACACTTCACGTCTAGGATCCAGGATCATTCTAAGAGGTAATCTCTTACGTGAGGGACCTGCATAATCTACTTCAGACAAGCGTCAACATAGACAATTTGGTAGAGAACTTTATGCTGGAATGATTAACACACATATTTAATGTTAATTTTAATAATAATTATGTTAAAATAGCCTTATTAATAAGTGTTCAAGTAAAGTGCTCATTTTCCACTTTTAACACATGCAAATATCATAAAATATAGATAATAAACTTCCTTATAAAAAAATATTCTTTCATTTCATAACCATTTGACTTGTCAATATTTAAAAAAAACAGTTAGGTTAGATGTCTCCCTCCTGAATATGAAGCCGGAGCAGAAATAAGAAATAACCTAACAAGGATAAATAAGTTAAAAGATCAATAATATACAATTAACTGAATTTCGAAAAAAAAAGAAAAGTAAAGTGGTCGTCAATATAACTTTAAATAAAAGGCTCGGATAATTAACTTTCTCACTTTAACGTGAACCTGTAAAAAGAACCTGAATTGGGATTGATTACGAAAGGAATAAAAAAAAATTAAAACAAAATTTGATTGAAATAAAATGTTGTGGAGGGTAATAGAATTATACCATAATTCGATATAGATGCGAAAGGTTCTCAGAACGGAAATTTTGTCTGTTTTTGTTCTAAAAATATTTTGACATAAAATTAAAATTGTATACACACTGTTTACAAATAATACATAGGGGTGGGCATGAAATATTTAAAAAAAAAACATTTTCATAATTAAATTAATCTAATTTTTTTATGTTTTTATAATATTATGTGATCAAAATATTAACAAATATGATAAAATAATAATAATCACACAAAAAAAAATCAAAAACTCTGTTGACCCACCTTACGTATTAGATAAAATACCATAAAATAAACCACATCTCATATAACAACACAAAACAATAATTTTCTCGCATAGCAACAAAAACTTTTGACTGCCCACCGTGTCAAATATCAAAATAAAAACAAACAATAGCTCTCCGTGTCGCATAGCAAGATAAAACAATCAACATCGGCTTTCAAATACATAACTGTAAAATATGCGGTTATCGCTTAAATTAATAATAAACACGTAGAGCCCACCTAAAAATAAATAAATAAATAAAAGTTTTAAAATATATCTACTAACGTCCCGTCATTATTAACAATTTGAAAAATATTTATTTATTTGGTGTATTAAATTAAATAGAAATTAAAAAAAAATTAACAGGAAAAATTATTCATCATATATATAGACAATTATTTTCATATATACCTTAGAAATAGTGATATTATGTGGCACAGTCACACCGCACATTTACACATTTTAGTTTGTTATTCCACATTTAAAATTATTAATACATAATATAATCCGAGAGATCTAATAATAAATTAATAAATATAAAAAGCTTATAATAAAAACATGTGCACAACGGAAATTTAAAAATCTTACGGCATCAATATTTGTTTGTTACACATGTGTACGTGCACCTCTTAGTACGTTCGTCACTTAGTGGTAAGTCATAATAATCACACAACCAGAGACGTTCCGCATAAAATTATGGTTCAGAAATTTATTATTTTTAATTTGTGGGGCTGTAAATTATACCGTTGCGGTCGCCAACCCTTAACATGTAATTATTTCAAATGAATTTATAAAGTTAGGTTTCAAGCAATCAATTAGATTCTGCAGGTTGTCGTAGATTTGGCATGAGCCACGGAGAGCAGAATTATTTAGCAAGGTTGTGAATTCGGAATGTTGCCGTAAAATTGCGAAACCTTTTAGGGTTGGATGCGTATTGCCGTTACGAGAAAAACGTTTTATTCAATTTGCTTCCATTGCCCTTTGTGGTAATGTAATATAAACTCTTCCATCTTGTTCTGTCTGTCTAAATTACGAGCAGTATTTCTAGATTATTTGCAGAAGTTGTGAATAAATATTGCATTTTCAAGTCTTTTAAGTATTTTATTAATTGCTATATGATGAAAAGAATAAATTAAATATTTTTTTAATAAATTTAACCACTGTTGATCATATGATGTACAAATTTAAATATTTTTAATATTTGCTTTGTACTTTGTCGTTTATTATTTTCATTTTTACAGATTATTATTTTTTTTTTTATTAAAACCACGTAATGAGTTATTTAAAACATTAACCAGTTTCGGAAAATATCATTTCCTTCTTCAGGATGTCAGATTAACTGATTAAATGACTCATACAGTTAAATAATTCATAAAAATGAATATTAATTTAAAATTTAAGTATGTTATTACGAACGAATCTTCTTTTAAAACAAGTCCATTCGAGAGAAATGGATATATGTTTATGGATACATGGATACATGTTTCATAAACTCTAACTCGATTATCTTCCCCACCAACTTTCACGATCGGCTTCAATATTTTACTACCAGAGCTTTACTTAAGCTCTATGGTATTTACAAAGACGTACACATATCGCGCAACCCATAAAAAATAAGTATAATCTACCAATTCTTCTGATTTGCGTTTCATTCCGGAAGAGTGAAGAAAACATGATTCTCTATGCCATGTGAAAACCGTATTATAGGCGGTTTTTGTCTCTTTTCAACGGGACCGCTTGTCTATTATTTTCCGCAGTAAGCAGCAACATGTGTCGATTCCATTTAAAAGTGTATCAAGTAACTGCATTGACAATAAAATTATTGCGTACAAGCATAGATGCCGTAAGAATTCAGGATATGGAAGGAATAGGCACTCACCATAATCCAGATTCTGCAGACATCTCCAAAATATGGATTGTATATTTTACTTACTATTTCGTCAAAGGTTCCGACACAGTATAGACGCGAAGTCTCAAATTAGTATAATATTGTAAACTTGTATGTATAACCGCACTGGTTTAAGGTTGCCAATAGACTGGTCATAAGCGAGGCCGGGATGGGACGTGTAGGGGGAGGAATAAGGCACAGTGCGTTATTTTCGTTGTATAATTAATATTTATACATCAAATAAATATATTTCCCAAACAAAAAATAAGGTTCTACAACAAATAACAATTCCGTTATTAAACTCTAAAATTAAATCATGTTTGTTTCCACTCTCCTATAAAATTTATCTAATTTTTTTCTATGGGATGTGAGATATATTTTTATTACCTTTAACAACTAAAATAAAAGTGAATTAATTTTTCAGCAACTCATACATTATATGTTATGTACATATACGTTATTTAATGCGCATATTTGTATAATGAATTGTCTTTTAACATTATCCACGTTTGTAAAATATTTTTAAAAATAAAAACTTACACAAAATATTTATTTAGAATTTAAAATTGCCATTTAATAATTATAGGTAGGTACAATCTAAGCGAGATATACAATTTTTTTTTTTTCGTACACTTTTTTAGTATTTTTTTAATACCTGAAATACGGCGACACAATCACATATGTCAAAATATAAACGTCGAAATTATTTAACAATAAAAGTCTAAAGTGAAGCCGATAATTTATAAGAAAATAAATGCAGGAGTACCTTATTTGTAAATTAATATCATACAAAAACTTTATCTCGTTTTTAAATATGCATTTATTACTGCCATTAATTTAAGTTTTATTCCATTACAAAATCGTGAAAAATGTAGACGTGATCTTTGTATTGAGATTTATTTTATTACATTTTTACCTCCAAGCAGCAAGAAAAGTATGTAAGTAGAAAATATACCTCGAGAAATAAAATTGTTTCAAGACAGCAGCAGCCTTTTACAATGGCTTTTATGGTTATTTTTAAAAAGGTATAGCTAGATTTTCGGGCAGCTTCGTGCCTCGCTTGAATTTAAGTTGTCGTAACTTAGAGCGCAATAAAATTTAAGTTATCCTGCTAAAAATAGTATACCTGTGCCATAATAAATTTGAACGTGTTTATTATTTGTTTAATTATTAAAGATAATTGAAATATATCTTTCTAATTAATATATTTAATTCGTATTTTAAATATCACAGACCTATGTTCTGAATAATTACAACTTCACAATAAGGATGTGTTCTCCTAATAAAGATAATTATTTTAGCAATATTTTAATATGTCCAAGAATATACAATTACTGGATTATCACCTACAAAGGCACGGTTATTAAACAAATATTTATAAATAGAAAAAATCTGAAAGCATGGGTAATTACAGAGCTTATGATCTGTTTTCGGCCGGCTTAAGTTAGCACTTTACACAATGTAACGTTCACCATTCCACCCAATCGACCTCCATATATATCAATTTTTTGAAAGTTGTATATATGTATGTTAATATATGGAATCATTTCGAATATCACTACACTCTAGATGGCGATACACGATACAACTTTCAAATATTTGATAGATATGAGGGTTGATTGAGTGGAATGGGTAGAATGGGTGGTTACATTGTGTAAAGTGATCTCTTAAGCCAACCGATGATAGGTCGTAAGCCCTCTAATTACTCATACTTCTATATTTTTTCCATTATTAAAAAATAGTCTCATCTCTATGAGATATCTATTATTTAAAATATTAATTAAATATATTAATTTGAAAGATATACATATAAAATCAATTTTATCGAAAAATATTGTCATTGTGCCACCGGGATTTTATATGTATATCTTTCAATACAGTACAGACCTATGTTCTGAAAAATTACAACTCCAAATAAGAATGTGTTCTCCTAATAATAAAGATGTATCAATGTGTCCAAAATTTAATAAAAATGAATTGATAATTCTGGCGTCTGCTATCAGATTACTCAAAAGTATTTGAGATTCCATAAAAATAAGGTAAATGGCTCTTTCAAACAATGGAATGATTAAATGTATTAACATCAAAAAGGTAATATATAAGTTCAAAAATTTGTCGCTAAAAATATCGTCGCTGTAGCATAGTTGGATAATGCACCTTCCCCGGTTTGAAAAGAGATCCAGGTTTGAATCCCGGTGGCGCAACAACAATATTTTTTTGGTAATATTGATTTTATATGTATATCTTTCAAATTAATATATTTAATTCATATTTAAAATGTCACAGACCTATGTTCTGAAAAATTACAACTTCACAATAAGAATGTGTTCTCCTAATATCTATTATTTGTTTTAATTAGAGTTGAAATGTTGACGAGGAATCAGGTGGCACGTGAAAGATATTAGTCAGCTTTAAAAACCTCACAATTGTCTTAAAAACAAAAAGATCAAGATATAAGTTATTCAGTATATTAATTTTAATAAATTAAGGCATAATATGCACTGAAAAGACAGTGAATTGCTTTTGCTTGTACGCAAAATTCCGTATTGCATTATTGCAATTCTGCACTTCAGCACGGCATGTGTTGCGCGTTGTACACATGCTTGTGGTATAATGGTTAAAATACTTCCCATGTGATCTAGTGGTCGGGGGTTCAAGCCTCGTTCCATGAGACTTTCAAGTTAGTCCTATTTTCATAGCACAAGCGTTTAGCTTAGAATGAAAATAGTTATATTGATGCGACATGTATTTCGTGAACGCATATCTATTAAAAAAAATCATTTTCGGTTGGCAGTCTTGAGTTTTTAAAAATATGAAGTATGTACATTCCAGTTTTGTGTGGGTATACCGTTAAATTAGAGACGGCAGAAATAATTGGGTCGCCGTCGGTTTCGGAGATAATAAAAACGACCTTAGAGACAGAATATTTGCGGCGGGCACTTGAGATCCGGATCTCAAAATCGACCAGCAGAAATAGACTAGACCGGATAAAATCCAGGAGATTGCAGCCTGCGTACAATGGCATTCCTACATTTTTTTTTTGCTTGACAGACTTAATGTTTTGTTTTCGTAGTGTAACTAAATGTAGTTTCGTAGTGTACTAAATGTAGTTTCTTAGTTTTCAATCTATCATTTTAACGTCATTCCCAGTCATTCTGTATTTCTGTGATTGCGTAGATAAAAGTTATAGGTTATAATTTATTATCTGTCAAACGAGCGAGTTTACATTTTTCGGGATATTATTTAGATAGATTATCGCTATTATAAAATTATTTCTGTTTTGGCTAAATTCATTTGTGAGGTTAGTTGTTTAAATAAATGTTTTTGAGCACTGTTATTGAAATATTTTTAATCCGTTGTCCGAAGGAGAAATCATAGAAAATATTTTAATCTAAATCAAATCAAATGCAGTGTACGGTACCGAGCATTAAAATAACGTCATTTTCATCTCATATCCGTTGTTCTAGAAAGATCAAGACCCATCGCCTCTACTTTTAGGTGTCTCTGTTCTCCGCTGTTTTTAGTGACCGCAGCCTATTGTAGACAAGGCTTCATACATTAAGCAAGTTTCGATAGATATTTTAATATGTTATACATTAAACTTTTATCAATAAAATGTACTCGTAATTTATTTAGAATCAATCTGATGTCATAATGATAGAAATAGTCATATTTACCAGATGATTGCTTGTTTCAAAAGATTCAAATTCAAATAATACACGGACGTAAACTTCTACGATCCAGTTCCATCTTTGATTGTTGGAACAAGGAACATAACATAGGGGCATTCAGAATTAGATTATCTTATAAGATACGTTTTAATTAAATTAGAAAACATAAAATTATCAAGATTATAGAGAAAAGAGTTACATTTAGGTTATTAGTTTTATAACAATAAGATAATTTGTATCTGCTAGGTGATATTTGTTGGAGAAAGACAAATTATTTTCTCAAAAATATATTAAATAATTGTGAACGTATGTTTTTACTCAAATTTAATTAATTGTAATGTGTATTTATAAATTGTTTACAATGGTATAAAAATACAGGTTGCTTATCTGAATAATTGAAAAATAAAGTAAATATATAAAAATTCAACGAGGGAAAGAACATGCAGTAATAAATTGCTATTTTTCAGCGCACTTTAATCCAGTCTACATAATACAAATACTGAATACCAATATACTGCTACTCCTATTATGTTTATTTTACAACATTAACGTAAGATTAATACGAATAACTTGATAATTTAAAAAAATATATTAAAATCATTGACAACAAACATTGTTCTAATTCATAATTGTTTTTTTACAGTTTAATGGAACATGGGCCCTACCTCCGTTTGTCTGCGACTTTTACATAGCAATGGACGTCATCTGCTCCACGTCCAGTATCTTCAACCTGGTAGCCATCTCAATCGACAGGTAACTCATAGCAATCTAACAATATTATAAATATAGCTTACATTCCTCCGAATACCAATATTATAAATGGTCACATATATTTCGCTTTTTTATTCAAAATTCACATTCAAAAACGGTTTTTATGTCCTTTGATTTGTAAAGATTTCTACATTACTCTATTGCAAGGGTCGACTAATCACCGAGATTACATAAGCAAATACAGGGTGAATATTATGATCCAGGCTGATGTTGTTTTTATAATAACTAAAAAATAGAAGACAGTTATTAATTTGATATTTATTTATAAATTATTTGGTTTATTACAATTATATATGAAATATGATATTGGCCAAATGGCCGCTTCTGGCAGCGGCACATATGCGTGCTGTTTTAAACATATTTTTTATAACATTCTCGCGTTATAGATTCGCGTGTTATTTCAACAATTACATTTTAAATATTGTGCTGTATCATCGAAATTGCTGTTGACTTATTGGTGTAGACATTTTTTTTCAAGTACTTCTACATAAAACAGTTGAATCAGGTGATCGAGGTGGCCAGTCCATATCACTACTTTTTGACATTATGCGGCCGGGAAAAATTTCTCGCAAAATTTCAAACGTAGCATGGGCTGTGTGTGAGGTGGCACTGTTTTGTTGAAACCACAAATGTTTCAGGCCTAATAATTGACCCAATTCGGTTACCAAGAAATTTTCCAACATGTGACGATAGCGACCACCATTAATGGTTACTTCATTGCTTCTTGCATCCTGAAATACGTCATATGTCGCACCATATAGTTACTCTGTGTGGGTCTAAAGGACGTTAATATATCAATTGAGGATTTACAGTGCCCCAATAATGGTTTTTTTGTTTATAAACAATACCCTCCAAGTCGAAATGAGCTTCGTCGTTCATGATGATTTTTTTCTAAAAGTCGGGGTCATCAATATCGAACTGCAAAACATTAGCTGTTTCAAGAACTATACGAAAATATATTTTTACTTGGCATTTTAACATAACTTGGCATTTTTAATAAGTTTGGCATTTTTAATTAGCTTGCCATTTTTCATTAGCTTGGCATTTTTAATTAGTTTTGGCATTTTTAATTAGCTTGGTCTCTTTAATTGGCTTAGCAAATTTAATTAGTTTTGGCATTTTTAATTAGTTTTGGCATCTTTAATTAGTTTTAGCATCCTTAATTAGTTATCAAAATCAGTTGTATCTTAAATCAGAACAGCATCAAAAATATCTTACAAGTTAACCACACGTAAAATGTTTTAAGTGATGTAACTTTAACTTTTTTAATACAAGATTTTTTTTTTGAAATCAGGGTTCAATCCTACAGGGAAATTTTTTATATAGATATATATCGTTGAATAATTTTATATTCATGAATGATTTTTAGTTGTGAAAGAATTTGATGTACCTTAATAGGCGTCAGCAAAAAAGTTTCATATCAAAACTATTAAATCTCAGCTTAACCAATGGTAATAAATAAATGCGAAACAATTTTCGCTTTAGCAATTAAAGGTTCATAAATTGTGTAAAACTTTGTTAACTGTTCTAGTAGCAGCTGGTGGTACGGATTGAGTCGCTTACAGTAAACAAAATACCTTTGTATTCTATAAGCAGACAATTAACAACCTTTTTGAATGTTTTGCAAACATTTTAGCATAAGCGCGAAGGACCGACGAACAATAATATGGTTAAAATATGTAGAATTTACCGTGCTCGTTCGACACCAGCTGTCAGTAAGTAATTGAAAATTATATCGTATTTTAAATTAGTATTTTGTGGGATTATTTTGTTTATCTATGTATTCATGGAGAGCTTTCTTACGTACACGAGTTATTTTTCTGTGATATATTCAGGTTTATTGTATCAAAAAAGTAAATGGAAAATTATACTGCAGAGTGTGGTTTTAGTAACACTAACATACTACAAAAATATTCGTGAAGTGAGTCAAGTAGTTTCATTCCATTCTCACATAAAATTTTTGTCATTTTTAAACTAGGGAAATAAATCGAGACGGAAAAATTTATGAGTTTTTTATATTTATTAGCTGGGTTGTGAAAAAATGACTACTTATTTGACACGTGGATAATCAATAATTGAGACCCCCCGTGCAACAACACTGTATATCGGTTTTTACAAATGTCGCTAAATAGACGGAGCGTCGGCCATATTGGATGATATACAATGTCATTTTAGAGAAGTTCACTTAGAAATTTTATTAAATATAATATTTTTGTTATTTATTTTATATGATTGTTTAATATATCTACCATTCGATGCCCAAGAAGATGTACAACGCTGTGGTATTCACAACTCAGATCTGCCATAAGCCGATATACAGTATTTTTGCAGGGGTTGTTTCAATTATATAACTGAAAAAAAATTTGGATATTATATAGTATTTTAACTAGCAGAAAGCAATTGTTATTAAATCAGTTTCTTCACGGCCACGGCCAGTATTTCAATAAAGCCTATTTTTTAATGTCAAAAAAATTTTATTATCATAAAAGGATGTGGTTTACTGATGTACCTACATCAGTAAACCCGATTACCCAGTTTACCCGATAAAAACCGGTAAACCCAGTTTACCCGATAAAACAGACCATTTATCCATTTAACGAACGTTGAATACTTTTTAATACAAATTAAACGCATAAATTAGAAATATATACTTACATACAGATAAACTCAATTTAATAAAAAAAAATGTTAACTGCCACCGGAATTTGAACCAGAATCTTAATCCTATCCGGAAAAGTGCGATAACCAATTACACTACGTCAGCCACGTAAATAGTCGACAAATTTTCGAACTTATATGTTACAGCCATTCCAAATTGATACATCTTACGTTCCATTCATTTAAAAGCTATCACCTTTTTATTGCGAATACATTTGAGAAGAGTTCGCTAGGAGACGCCAGAGATTTTCAATTTCATTTTATAATTTTTTTTAGATATACTTTAATACTACTTACATATATTTTTAAAGAGAGCACATTACTATTATTATTAAGAAGAACACATTCTTATTGTGAAGTTGTAATTATTCAGAACATATATCTGTGATATTTAAAATCAATTTTATCGAAAAATATTGTTGTTGCTACCGAGATTTAAACCTGGATCTCTTATGCTGTGTTATGTGTTAAGGTGACGGTAATCAGCTGCGTTCTTTGTAACTATGTATTATTAACTATCAACTGATTAATAGTTTTGGGCACGTTATATTAATATATAACTTATATATAGCCTTCCTATACAAATTAAAGAAATAAAAGATATAAAAGAGTTTAGAAAGAAATTAAATTAATACTTCAGAAACACATAATTAGAGAATAAACAATATAATAGAACACTTCAGAAGCACACAAATAGACAATAAATAATTATAGACTACAAATGAATAACTCTCTATATAAAAATATTATTGTGTAACTCTCTCTCCAAGCACAAGAGCTAGTCTATTTTTTGAAATTGTACGCGAAAAAAAACCACATGTAATTTTAATAATGTAAAATACTTAATTCATGTTATAAGAAAATTGTAAAAATGTCAAATAAATAAAAAATAAAAAAAACATTTAAATTGAATTCATATAAACAGTTGTTATTCTGAAAAATATTACAACGCTACTAAAATATAACATTATTGTCTCCTAAACTATTTTGAAATTTAACATATTTGTCACATAGTTTAAAAAGAAAATTATTGTCAGAATTTGGAAATCAAAAAAAGTTAATTTTAACCAAATTGACTGACAATAGGTACCTATCGTTCCTAGGTTACTATAAAGCATCGTACGACGAAACCATCCTTCATGCGTTATTCATATTCTTTAATACACGGGCATAATACAATGTATTATATATAATACAGGTATATTTATGTGGATATTAAAATGTCAACCCCTCTGGACTTTAAACAGTAAGTAGCTGATGATTAAGTATCCCATAGAATATACGAAGGGGCCTCAGTGCAATCAATTATATTTAGCCCGCACGCAAAAGTTTTGACACAGGGTGTAGTCATAACAAAGCTATATAGGTCTATATTCTGGCATTGCACAACTATATCGTACACTTGAATATTATATTCAATGTCGATGTTGTTTTTAAATAACTGGGAAACAGAAATACATTTTTTAATTTGGTATTTATTTATAGATTATTTGTTTTATGACAATTATGTATAAAATATGATATTAACCAAGTGGCCGCCTGTAGTAGCGGCACAAATTCTTGCTCTTTTAACCATATTTTTCATAACATTCTCGCACACTTTGCGTGTTATTTCTGAAACTTCATTTCGAATATTATCCTAAGCATCGGAACTGTTATTGGCTTATTAGCGTAGACCTTTACTTTCAAGAACCCTTACAGATTAGTAGGGAACTTTCAAATCAGGAGGCAATCGAGGAGGCCAGTCGATATCACAACTTTTTGACATTATGCGCCCGAGAAAAATTTCTCTCAAAATTTCAAGCGTAGCTCGACTTGTGTGAGAGGTGGCATTATTTTGTTGAAACCACATATATTGCAGGTCCATTCACCCAATTCGGCCACCAATTGTGCCGATAACATTCACCATTAATGGTTAGAGCATTGCCATTATTATTTAGATAAAATGTTTTAATACCTTTTTCTTTATTCTTTAAGATTATTAAATAACAACTGATAAATGTTTGACAAATAAAAATGGCAGCTAAATAAAATCAGCCTCGAACATAATATTCACTCTGTACTTTCATGATTTAATTACAATGTGTAATATAACTAACTACCTAACTAACCTATCATCACGTCGTTTCTCCGAGGGAGTAAGCAGAGAGAAAAGAGCGCTACACTCTTCTGTTCTGACACAATTCTCGCCTCATCCACATTCATACATTTTCTCATACAAGCCGAATGTTGATGCTTCTAACAGAACAAGCCTCCATTATCTGGTTTACCTGGTCATACCACGTCTTCCGCGGACGTCCTCTTTTTCTGGTGTCATCAATACTTGCGTCATATATCTTTCTTACCATTCTCTCCTTATTTTTCCGTTCCATATGACCAAACCACCTAAGTGATCCTATCTTTATGATAGAGTGAATAATGAAGAAATAAGGAAAGAATGTAAATCTGATGTTAGTGTAATGTATAATATAATAAAGCATAATATTAATTAATATATAAATTAGGGTATTATAAAAAAAAAATTAAGGGAAAATATATATGGCCGGTAGTATAGGTATGTTATTCAATTAGGGGGTGAAAAAGTCAGTAATCATGGTTATATAGCGCTTTCCATTGACTGTAACGGTTTGGCCGCCATCATTTTTTGAAGAAACAACACGAGTACGCGTGGTACGAAAACGTTCCATGGTTATTCGAATTTCTGGCTCGGATGGACGATTGTATCGACCGTAAAATGGACGTAGCGCACGGTAAGTTTCGCAAACTGAACCACGATATCGCGTTGTTCTGGCGTAAGTCTATTCATGGTGAAATGGAAAACCAAACGGAGCACAAATAATCTATCAGCTGTCAAATTGGCTTTCGCTGGAAAAAGTATTGCCAATTCGAAAAACAAACCTGTACAAAAAACACCCTTCATTTATATCAGCATTACATTATTTATTCGATTATTTAAAAAGTAATGTGTATAATATAGGAAAAATACGAGATGTTGGCTTGTAAATTTAGAATCTATTTCTTTCAATGCACATGTGTGCTTTCTTTATTGGTAGCAATTAACATACATATATAAAGTTAGATAGTATGACTGAATATGCATTATAAATAAAATATTAAATAACTTTTACATCTTCCAGGGGGTGGGTCATTATCCACGTCGGTCCCTCATGACCGAGGATCGAAATCCCAATGAACTTCTGTCCTCTTGATTATGCTCCTTCACATTTCTTGGCATCCTACAGATCTAATGACTTTCATCATAGAAGTATTAGTCCGTCATTCGATATGGCCTACCACAACAAGCTTTTCTATCAAATGATTGAAAGTCTAGTTTGTTATTAATGTTAAATTCTTGCAGAATGGAGACATTCGTGCATCGTGCGTCTATATTATGCGAACAACTTCAGGATCCATGATTTCACACCATTACACCAGAGACTGAAAATGCCTGACCATGGTTGTTTTGGTATACCGCTGTCTTTCCATATTTTGTCAAATCTGGACATAGAACTTTTTGCCATACATAAGTTTAAATATCTCTTATCTCGAACGCGCCTAATCATGCTCACGCTCGCTAAATACTGTACCGAATTAACGTCAGTAACAAAAGCAGATTAGCTAGTTTGAGATGAAAAAAATATTTGAGAATTGCAAGAGCATATTCATCTTGCGGTTTGATTTCAGTTTTCAATGTTTGCGGAAGGCCGTATGCATCGATCCGTTCTGCTTCTAAGACATCGAGTTGCTGGCGTAAAGCTGCAGCTAGTGCTCAGCACTCGGCACTAACTCTCTAGTGCAAGCGGCACTCTCATGGAAAGCTGGCTCCCTGACCAAAGAATAGCATAGACTCCAGAGTAGCTACAAATACAATAATATCCGTGACCGAATTTGTTTTTTTTAATATGTACTTATTAATCTGTTATAAGTACAATGATACAATACAATAAAAAAAAAAATCTGTACTTCTCTAAAAAGCGTATACTTGTGCAGAGAAGAGAATTATATATTAATAATTATTGTTTACAATAACTAGCTTATAATTAAATAAAATATAATAAATTAATAACAATAAAGACATAAAAAAATATATATTTTTCGGGGTACAAGTTTATCTTCAAAGTATTTTTTGAAAGCGTTGATTATTTCTTTATTATCTTTAATCTTTCTGATGTTTTCTGGTAAGCTGTTAATATTTTTTTCCTACGTGCATATAGTGATGTTGTGCAAATGATGTGTTGATTTTTGAGCATGAAAATATAAATTTAAACCTAGTACGATTTTCAGTAGTAAAATAATATTTTTTTGGTTTTTTTAATATTACTTGTATAAGTTTTTGTACATGAGTTTTTTTATATCTTATCGTAATTATTTTGTTACTTGAATGTATTCTGTCTTGCATAAAATGAATGGGTCTTGCATAAATAACCCATTCACGCTGGAATAAACACATTTTTATTATTTTAATTGCAAATCAATTTTATTTTACTCCGAAACAAGTGCTATCGAGGGTTTTTTTTATTGTCAAATGGTTTGATGGGTATTTTTAGTATTTTTACTGCTGCACATTTTTTAGTATTATGAAATAAAGTAGGTACTTTGAATTAATATTGCGAAGGAAAATCAAAGCGTGTATTTTAAAGATAAAATATGAAGTTTGTGGATTTTGCATGTTTTGTTATTAATAGGCTTCTCAAAATATTGATGTAACGGGTCGGGTGGGAGACATTTGTGGGGGCAGAATTGTTTTCGTAGTAAAATTTATAGAGGATGTGTTTTATCCGATCCCGAGTAGGTAGTTACGAGTAACGATCTAACTTCTGATACTCTGCAGATATTTACGAGTTTTATTCTAAAATCCTTAAAGTAATTTAATTTTAATCAATTTCTGTATACCTACTGGGTATTACAGACCTGGACCACAATATTCTATGGATGGCTAAATCATCGAACAAAAAATAGTATGGCTAGTAGAAATTCTATGATCTTTAATTTATTGTATTCAGTGTAATTCAGATTTTTTTTAATATTGCAAATATATAAAATAGTGAAATTAATTGAAATAATCACATACGTAATTACGATTTTTTTTTATTTGCTTATATCTCGGGCATGGTTGAGATTAGGCACATATTCCTTGAACATTTTCGACTCTTAATATATTCAGGTATTCACCCATCTCGACTTGTAATTTATTCAGGTATCCCACTTGGGAAATATATTTATCCTATTGGAAGTTTTGGGACGTCAATTAACCCAAGGGTGAATGTTGCAAAAACAAACTATCTGTCAAGAATGTCAGGATTTTCTTCTAAGCGATTCTAGGTGATCATAATTTTATTTGCAGCAACTCGAAACTATGGATTTCTATAAAATAGTATATTTTCAGACATGTGCACATACTACGTAAGATATGTATATTACATTATTTTTTTTATAAAAACATTTTTGTTGAGAAGCTGCAATTTCAGGTAGTGGTAGTGCGAGATTTTTTAAAACAAATAAAATTAATAATTTAGAAAGACTTACAGGGAAAATATTTGTACCGAAAAAATATTTTGCCTGCTACTGGGGCACCATCACACGCTTACACATTCGTCCCATACATACATCACACTTTATAACTGCAGCTTTATAATTGGCCAAACAAACAAAACGTCACAAATACCGTTGTTTCTAACCAGCCTGATATGCAGTCTAGTTTTGAAACATGTCTGTTCAAAAAATATAATAATAAAAATATAAAAAACGTACTTTTAAATACAGACAAAATTTTTGCCGTTAATGGCGAAGATATTTTTTTGAATGATGGTTACGAAAACTATAAAATAGTATTGTAATTTACCTAGCAAACAAACATACAATATTATTAAAGAGAACACATTATTATTGTGAAGTTGTCATTATTCAGAACATAGGTCTGTGATAATTTAAACACTAATTAAACGTATTAATTATAAGAATATACATATAAAATCAATTTTATCGAAAAATATTGTTATTACGCTACTGGGATTCTAACCTGGATCTCTTTTCCGATCCGGGGAAGGTACATTACCAACTATGCTACAGCGACAGTATTTTTGACGACAAATTTTCGAACCTATAAGTTACACTTTTTCAAATTAATTCATCTGTCGTTACATTATTTGAAAGCCATATTCAATATGTTTCGATAAAATTGATCTTTATAATTAATACATTTAATTAGTGTTTAAAATATCACAGACCTATGTTCTGAATAATTATAACTTCACAATAAGAATGTGTTCTTCTTAATAATATATTAGTTGTATCAATGTGTCCAAAATTTAATAATGCACCTTCCACGGATTGGAAAAGAGATCCCGATTCGAATCCCGGTAGCGCAACAACAATATTTTTAGGAGAACACATTCTTATTGTGAAGAAGTAAAAATTCAGAACATAGTAATTACATCTTCACTATAATAATGTTTTCTCCTAATAATAAAGTTGTATCAATGTGTCCAAAATTTAATAAAAATGAATTGATAATTCTGGCGTCTGCTAACAGATTATTCAAAGATATTTGAGATTCCGTAAAAATAAGGCAGATGGCTCTTTCAAATAATGGAACGATTAAAATGTATTAATATCAAAAAAGTAACATATACGTTCGAAAATTTGTCGCTAAAAATATCGTCGCTGAAGCATAATTGAATAATGCGTCTTCCCCGGTTTGGAAAGAGATCCAGGTTAGAAACCCGGTGGTGCAACAACAATATTTTTCGAGAAAATGAATTTCATATGTATATCTTTATAATTAATACATTTAATTAGGATTTAAAACATACAATGATTTTATTAATTACCTTTATTATAATATGTGTGAAACTGCAATTGGACATTATATATTTACTCGATCTCACAAAATTTGTTCCAGCACGTGATGCTTTTTCAATATAAATATTGTATTCGGCGCAGAATCCAGACAAGGACACTATAAATTAATTTAGTGTAAGCTCCGAGAGAGCTTAAACGTTTGAGATTTAGTATTTTCATTTCTCCAGTTAAATAATTATGCGTGGGCTAGTTGAATGTTCACTAGCAAAAGCTGTGTTGAAATACGTATTCTCGTATTACATAAAGTTTCTCGTGTTATTACATGTCTGGAACCATTCCAACACAACACTGACTGGAAGTGTGACGACACTCTAACCGAATATGTGACACGCGAGTTGAGATTATAACGCCTCCCTTTCTATCGAATTTCTCAATTGTTGCTTTTGCCAGAAGTCTAATTAAACATGTGAATTTTTATAAAATAAATTTATTCGAAAACAAAAGATGATTTATGCAAAATATTTATTTTAGAAACACATTTTTGTTTGTGACACTGCAATTTCAGATCATAGTTCTACAATGCTTTTTAATACATATTAAATAAATAATTTAGAAATATGTATTTTAGTTTCTACTGGGATATACCGGTTTTTGATAAAGTATATTGAAGTTAATGCAAATATTTGATGACAACTGAATATAATAACCGTACGTCAGTAATGTGATTCGTTGTACGTCACATAATATTTTTTTTCTTGTTAGATATCATAAATTTTTGTTTTATTTGCTTAAAAATACATTAATTTAGTCGTTCTAATAAGTAATACGTAAGTACCATTAACCAAGTTAGCATTATTTACATTTAACGCCATAAATAGATTTTGTTCACCTTGGAACCCGCGCAATTTTGTATTTCTGTGCGGAGTTTTAAATATATTGTCCATTCTTCTCAACTGTCAATTTTCAACGTAACTTTTATTTAATAGTGTATTATGTGACATATTATTCTCCTAATTGTCTTAAAATATTTTTACGCTGCACCTTAATGTCATACTAGAAATATTTATCAGTGACTTTTTTACTGGATCTTGTAGGTTGTGTTACAGTGCATTGTATTCAGGTGCGTGCAGTGCATACAAGGGAAAGAGCTGTGCATTACTAAGAATTCCGGAAAACAAATATAAATTAAATAATTTTTAATATGGATCGTGAACGTATATTTACGGATTTATAACAATTAGCGTTATCTGTGTACCAGTAGAAACTTTAATGGCTTAGTTCTAAAAACTACCACGACAACCCACCGCTATAGCCTTAGCGCTATTAGCTATAATCGACGCTTTGCAGTTATTCACATTACTATCTTCTATTGTTAAGCTAGTGTATTACTCAAGTCATACAATTGGCTATTTACTGAATTAAAAATTCCTTTCGGTTGATCCGTTTTATATAAAGTCATTACTTATACTGTTTTATAACAGATTAATAATATCTGAAAGGCTTACAACTGCGTGCAAACCATTGAAGTATCTACTTCCTCTTTTACTAATTCGCGAATTTTACTGTTTTTAACGTGTTGATTTCATGATCGCTCTTTACATTTGGTGCATGAATTTGTTTTTGATTTGGGAAAATTTAATTAAAATATTTATTTCCTACGTTTACCTTGAATAAAAATAATTATTTCCTTTAGTTATTACGTGAAGGATTTTCAAATAATAAAATAATCATGTTCAGCCATAGAAGTATTCTTAAAAATGTCCATACATTTTTTATATTGATTTTTATATGGATAAGAAGGTATTATTTTACGTTAAAACTTAAACTTTAAAAACACTATTAATAGTATTATAAAATTAGAAATAAATACTTGGTAGAGTCGTTTAAACGACGGATTCATTTTGCCTAAAGACGTTGGTTAAATGAAAGTTTATAATCCTATGTACAACATATATTGTAGTACATATATTATATATGATTGTATAATATCATTGATAACAGCATAACCTAAATCTATACTTACTGTACGCTACTGATCCTATTACTTTCTTATCACAGCCGAAAATACTGATCTTGGCATCTTAGCGAGTAGCATAAGTTACAACAACAGTCGGCAAAAGTCGGTTGCTTCATATTATGAAAAATAAACAGATTGACGGTAATACTATGAACTTAATATAGTACATATCATGAGTATTTGTATATATGCTCTAATATAAAAAACATCAAATTCCTTCAACAATTTCAAAGGTGTTCCCCGTATTCCGAGATTCCAAAGTTTTTTTTATTATTATATCTCTGTCGATGGTTTCAAAAGCTCTTTTAAAATCTAGGAAAAATCGTTTTTCCAATCTTCCAGGATAAGATTGAGAGCCATTTTACATGTCTGATTATTTCTCAAACCAAATTATTCTTCACATAATATAATCAATTATTTTAAAAGAGCTACAAGTTGTTATTTTATGATACATGCAAGAATTTGTTCATATTCAGGTAGTGTATTCACAGGCCTAAATTCTTCTTATTTATTTGTACTTTTAATTTTTGGTATTGGAATTACCCTGGATATCTTTCACGATTGTGGAAACTTTCCTAAAGTGATCGATTCAGTTATTATGTCTAAGAAGTATTCTCCAATGACCGGCAAAATTTTTTTCATTAACTTTATTGTAATTCCATCGGGACTTGGTTTTAATTTCATTTTATTTAGTATTGCTTTATATCGGGTATTATCGGGTACAGTCTGAAGTAATGGTATATTTATTTAGTGTAATGTATTTTAGATTGTGTGAATATATGTGTGTGTGTCAGCGCGCCAGCATCGCCGATTCTAGATGTATGTGTGTGTGTGTGTGTGTGTGGCGGTCTTAAAAAGATGACGCGCACCGAGCGCGGCCTCCGTTTGTCTCAGTGAATAGTTATATACTTCGTACCATAATAGTATTATTATTGTAATAACAATTATAATTGGGACATAAAGAGTTTTTTATTCGACTACCGACAATCTTCGATGAGGTATACACAAAAAAAACACGTTTATTTTTTTAGATGAAATAACTTTTAACCAGTAAGAAATAAATTAAAAATCTCAAAGAATTTAAACTGTAGGAGTATGTTGAGAAACTGTGAAGTGTATTTAAAAGCATAAATCACTTGTATTGTAGCATTTGTTTAGGACATACGTGCATGGTGTACCTTTTATAATATAGTATTATATTATACTCGTATATGTCCACTTGAGCACAATTCTCAATTCCAGTTCTGCTGGAGTTTTGGCTCTACTCCAAGCGATTTGGTTCTCTGGTCCAGGAATATTATCAGTAGTTGAGAGATGGGCCAGTATTGTTATATAAAATTGTTTTGGTTAAAGCTATTTATCAATTTTAATTACATAAATGTATACATTTAATGATTTATTTTAAATTATCATACTCAGTGAATCAGTAGTAGGTGTTATGAACGTGAATAAATATCCGATAATTCATGTACATAGTGCACGTAACGTGACGGACGTGAACGTAGATGTGACGGATTTCTATATAATACCATAACACCTGTTCTTAGGTAATGTATAACGGCATATTTATATCACATTCGTCACAAGAGTAAATAGCCCGTAAAACGTAATTCTGTCTATATAAAGACACGGTGAATATTTTAGAAGCAGTTCTCTGAAATAAATGTAACATGTAACAACCTACTGAGCTTTTATTAACGGAGTATATCCTGAAATCTTTATACACAACCATCATACATCTCTCTAGAATCATTATCGATCAGTGAAAATCATACAAAAATTGAAAAAAAACGGCACCTGAAAAGATAACGATAACAAGGAAATACAGACTTTGTTCTGTACAATAATTTGTATAGCGCCATCTTTATTTTTAAAATTAAAAATTGTTATTTTCACTTATGGAAATTATTTTTTGAAAAGGTACGTTTTTAGTTTATTCTTAAATAAAGTCTCTGAAGCACTGATCCTTATGACGGAGGGCAAAAAGTTTTACTCGTTTGGGCTTACCACCGCAAATGCCCGTTCACTAAATTTAGACTTTTGGCAACGGTTAGTCGGTTCTACAACTCTTCCTGCAGCTAAAATAGAGGCTGACTTGAGAGTTTGACGTCTACCATTCAAATTGTCTGGGAGGCACCATGTTGTGTATCGCTTTGTACATCAACCTGCACAAATTAGATTCAACTCTTTCAGGGAATCGGAGCCAATGTAGCCGATGTAAAAGATATGTTATATGAGAGAATTTGAAAACTCCATATACAATGCAGTAGTTCACATGTGACACCACAAATTAATTTATAAGTTGACGGGCTGCCTCAGGAGGAAGATGTCTCCGAATACTTTTAATCTGGCTCAGTTGATAAAAGCATGCACTGACAGTTTTGCTGATTTGAGTGTTCATTGAAAGATAACTTAACTTAACCCAATAACTAAACTGCAGATTTAGCATTCGCAGACATTGATTCCTGTATTAAGTTTTGCCTTCTAGGCGTTGCTGTCCATAGTAGTTATATTTTGGATGGATTCAGTGTTAATCTATTCTGTGCCATCCACACGCCTATTTTTTCTACGCATCTTGCAATTTTTCCTTTTAATACCTCTGTCTCACCCGGCTTACTGAAAAATTACATTTGTTTTCAGTGGGGCCATAATCCTGACGATATTATTATATATTCTATATCTTTCGTATATAAAATAAACAAAAGTGGTTTGAGAACTGATCCTTGAGGTACCCCGATGTTAGAAATAGATAGAGGTGAGATTGAATTTTGAAATCGCACCAATTGCGATTTATTACAAAAATATGATTTAAACAAAGTCAATATAACTTATGTCACGATTCGAATCCAGAATATTTCTAATTATATACCATTCTATTCGATGTACGGCAATCAATAAAAATGCTTTTATTAGACTAATTATTTGTATTTTGAGTTTTAATAATTTAACTAACTAAATTAAATTTTGGTTATCAAAGTCATTCGGTAAATAAAGCATTCTAAAAATACGATTATGGTATATTTTGGTATTGAAATAAAATTTTCAATTTGAAAATTGTTCAAATGATCGCTGAACTACTCAAGAATTCAGATGTAAACAAATAACTGAAATTCTATATTAATTCAAATATATCAACGACAAACCCACAAGGGAATGACGGTTTCTAGTGCAAGTCTAGACATTTTCAGATTTTAAAAAGTTTATTTATATTTTGTAAATCTTACAATGGCTCTCATTAGGTTTACTTTGATCAAATATGTAATGTAACGGGTTAACGTATGAACTATGTTATCATAAAAAAAAACTAGTTAATATAGATTAATAGGAAAATATGTGCAAAACAATTTAACACAATTAAAGGATATTCTATGTAATAACGAACATATCTCATACTCAGACTATAACTGCATTATTAACATTTTATCAAAGATTCTACAACACACTCAGCACCAACTGGAAATCGTTCACTTCCAATAAGATTACACAAATATGGACCAAATATATAATTGGGTAGAGATCAATCAGATCCTTTTACAGTGCCTACACTAATAATTCACTATTTCTACAACATTCACACTATATATATATAAAAAAAAATTCTCAATTTTTATTCCTGTCGTATTTTTATCTTTCTTGAATTAAATAATACCACAACAGCATGAAAAAAACTTGTTACTTTAACACAGATGGCGGTCTAACAAATTAGCCAGGACAATGCTGTATATATCAGCGATGGAGTCTACTACATCCCACACAAAATACGAGTATATACTTAATTGCAATATAATTGTATCGTATATTTATCATGTTATATTATAATATATATATTTATGTTACATCTTACATATTACATATATGTTACATCAAAAACACGTATGTAAAAAAAGTCTAATAAATAAATCATATTTATTTGGACTCTCCTGCAAACTGAATGTAGAGAAAGTAATAAAATGTTAATCTAACTTTAGCTAATTTTGCTTTTTTGGTTTTAAATCACATTTAACCAGGTCTTGCTGAAAAGTCCTGAGTCAGGAATGAAAGGATTTGAATTCACTGAACCTGGTCGTTTTTTTATTAAGTTTAATTTAAAGTAAGAATAAGTATTGAACGGATTACGCAGCGGAGGTATAAAATTTATTAAAATGTGTCTGCTGTCTAGGGATAACGATAAGAGAATGTGAAAATAAATCTTCTGATCACGCCGACCTCTGATCCATCTTTACTTTCTCCCCCACCAGTCGATTCGACCATGGCCTTCTGATTGGCAGCCACTGGCCGCATTTTGCGCATATTATTTTAATTTGACGCACGCCCCGGCTAGGATGCGTTTCACCGGGCCATATACAGATGACGGCAGGCGTCCGCCACAGCTCAATTTATCCACTATCACTAAAGACTATTACCTCGTTTTCGTATTCTTTCTCAGGTGCCGTATTTCAATCTTCATAATATTTTTACTTACTGATATTAATTAATAGAGATGCGTGAAGGTTATACATTGAGATTTCAGAATGTACTCCGACAATAAAAATTCGAAATGTTGTTTCAAAAGCTAGTTAATTATAATACTTTAAATTACAAACTTATTCTATAATTTTTTTCCTTGAGAATGATTACTGATGTGGATGAGAGACAGTATGGTGAATTCTGTGCATCAGGACCACGCATCTTATGCTTTTCCTTGAGCGAATCGAAGGATGAAACACGTCGCAATATATATGAATACGGAACGATAGAATAATATACATAATGTGTTAAATCTTCAAATTTATAAACATTAAATTTGTGACCACATCGTAAATGAAAGCATAACTTTTGAAATAAAACTCATGCTGAGGGTACTGGAATTATATAGGAAAATAGCGCGATGCATAGTTTTAATTCACTAAAGGTACATCAAAATATTTTGAGAAAACTGCGTGCACCTATGTGGAATTCTTATATCAGTGCGAGAATTTATTATCGATCTTATTGTTAAAATGTTTCAGACAGGCGTCGTGTTTAGTTTAATGCTTCTAAAATAATTTTATGAATTGTTCAAATACCTCCAAAAAAACCGCAAATTAAGCAGATGTCTATAAAGTGTTTCACCGCTTGTGGAAACCTCAACTCAAATGCCTAGTTTAATTAAAATTCCGCAATATTTTAAGAAATATCAGATTTGTACAATTTAACAGCAACATAATATATGTAAGGGACTTTATGTTCGTCTGAAGACTCGAATTAAAATTATACTCTCTCTTATTATTAGAGATGAGTGTGGTTATTTTGCATGACAGCGGTAAGCTGAGATTCTGATTACAGATTGTTAACAGTTGTGTATGTTGTATTTTTGGTAACTGCTCTTCATCAATAGTCAATGTGTATGTAATATTTTCGAATAATTTTCGGGTAATTAGTGTAATTATTGTTTACCTAATATTAAAATCTGCTTGGATGTGAATATAAATAATAATAATAATTGCTTCAAAATGTACATAAATAATTATTTTTCTACACAAAAGAAAAACGATCAACTAAATACAAAGTTTTAATAATCTTTTTTTTATGTTTATTTGTCTCGATAAATTACTAATTAGTTTCTATGTAATTTTTAGGTGCAGATTTAGCAAATTTTAGAATGTAATCATTTTAATTTTAACTTATGTACTTCATTCACTTTATTACTATTACTATTTGCTCCAACTGCTAGGAAAAAAATAATAAAAAATACATAGCAAGGTATTTATTTCACAAAGTAGATAAATATACTTTCATCACTTTTCACATAAAATTTTTCGTTTTTACGACTTTCTAGCATTGAGTTTACCAGGACAGTCTCGCTGAAGACTCCAGCAGTAGTCGGCATGTTCTTTCTGTTCTTCATTAAAATAATCTAGATTTTCTGTAAACCGATGTAAGTGGTTGTGGAGGTAGTGAACTATTATGCTCATTTTACAACTGAGAACATTAAAGTTGGAACTCTTTGCCTTATAATTTCCAAATCATTTATACAGTAAATTGTGGATCTTTAATAAGCTGCCTTATCTGAGGACCATCAAATATTCCGGCTTTCAGTTTTTCTGTGCTTATCCCAGAAAATGTTTGTGTCAATTAGCCAAAACAAAGTCCATCACGATTTAAAGCCATCACAAATTGCTTCGTTCGTATAGGTTCATTGATTATGTTTTGTTTTTCTTGAATTATGACATTTCTTAAAGGCCAAATTTCGTTCTGTGTCTAGTGCTATCCTTGAGCTATCTATATATCTGCTATATAAAAGATATTTAAAAAACTAGGATATTTTGTATATCCACTTTGCTCTCCAAGAAGGAAATTTACCACTTTAAGATCGACACAAATCACCCACCGATGTTCTTCATACTTAATTTTATTCAGGACTAGTGATATTGTCTCATATTCTTCTTTCACTTTCGCTTTTCAATTACCTACTGTCACAAATGTTTAATGCATATTTTAAATACGAAATGTGGAGCCCAAGATTTATCCTGATCTCTCAAGTAGACGCCAAAATAGGCAATATAATAGATTTTCTACTTTCTTTCAAAGTTCATCCGCCGCATACATAACAAAAAATGTCCGGATTATTTACACAGTTATATCTGCTTGTGGATGTCATGGTTTTAATTCAATGTTTTTTTACTAAATAACGCTGAAACTTTACACAAAATGATAACACAACTTCACCTACGAAAACACAATAGTAAACTGAACCGAGTGAGATAGAGGCAATATGAGGGAGTTATTAATTAGTTCGTTATGGTAATAAATACCAAGTAATTGAAACTGACTAATTAGATTTTAATTTTAGACACGAAATTTCAATTTTAGCCTCTAAAGATATTATGTTTGTCTTTAATCAGAACTAAAATCAATTAGCCTGTATCTTAAAAACTAGAGCTGATATGAAAAAAAACAGGTATTTTTGGAATCAGCACATCAAAAATCTCCAAAATCAGTTCTTACTTCCCGGCACCAAAAAAATAATTCATTTTGTTGCCCATTGTTATCGATAGGTAAATGGGTACATTTTTTGATAAAACTAATATGATATATACTTAACAGATTACTTTTTCAATACCTTTAATTATTCTTACATCAGATTGTATCTGAAACAATTAAATTATTTATGTGTATGTGATAAATACGTGTCGCGTTTTTAGAGCTTAAAGTATTGACAGAAGAAATCCCCCCCTACAAAATATATAGCATTGCCAGAGAAAATTATTATTTCTCAACTAATTCGTATCAAAAGACTTGATAACTTCCACGTCATTAAAGTGTATCAATCTTAATTATCGGTTTCCGGAACACATCGTCAAAATAGCGACGGGTTTCCGGCAGCCATTAGGCATCTGACGCTGAAAATCGTAAGCTTATATATTTGTCTAAAGTTACTTCTTGATCTTAGGGATGATGACAAGGACGCTTGCATAAACACAATGAAAGGAAAATTATGCGACGGAAGCCGTGGTTATTGGGGAATCGGTTGAGATATAGTAGATACTACATTTCATTCCCTAAAACAATGGTGGAAGGGTTGTGTTCAAGTTGTTGGCAGTATTCATTATATGTACGCGGAACGACTACAATTTAAAGGCATTAGGGTAGTTCAGAAGTTTGCACAGAACTTAAATGTTCATTTACCTTTGTAAACAATACACATCATCGTATTTGATGTCTTGGATCATTGTTTCTAACCTACTGACCCCAGAAATCCACAATTAAGTGGCTGTTGTCTTTGTATAATATAAACAAATTTATTTTATTCTCCGTAATGTAACATAATATATATATTATTTTATAAATTATATTCAAAGACCAATTTTTAATATTTTGTATACGCTTCATCTTGAGTTTGACTCGACGTCTAGAATAAACTGACCAACCTATAAATATCAAAAAATAAAGCTTTGACTTGATATTGAAGATGATTTTTTTATTGTTTAACCTTTATCATACGGTGCTAAAATAATAACTCGCGCTCCGGAGCTGTAATCACAGTGTATATGGAGTTTGGCAATTTTTAAGTCTGATAAATATGAATATTTTACATTAATTACTTATATTAATCATTAAAATAATAATAAATTCAGAATTGTGAAAAAGTGGTAAGAATGAGAAAAAACATTGGTCATAAGGGACGACAGTACAAAGACGTATAAGACACTTCTAACTAGTGCACACTCTGCTACTAACTAAAGTGATGATCGGTATCCGGTACCCCACGCCCCGCGCACTACGCTTTCCGCACCTCTCCACACGTTTACATACATGTATGTATTGACAAATTTACGTCAGATTCGTCGAGAAAACATTTTTTATCGTTGCGTATGGTAAGTACTTATATACTGTAATTATTTTATCCAATTAATAAATATATTACAGAGGAATACCTAAAATATGAACCCTGTATTTAGTATATTTACAGAGATATTCACATAGTAGAAGCAATGTAAACTCAGTTTACATCACCGGAGAGGAAAGGTTAAGACCAATGTCTTCATGTTTATGACATTATGTCTGTTGTTTGAAATTATGTCTGATGAAATATTTTCAAGAATTATAATTTAATTAAATATTGACGATGTTTATGAATCTGTTGTTTGAAATGATATTTGACGAAATGTTTATCTTTGGAAGATTACAAAACAATTACATTTCTGAACACGTGGAGTCCACGTGTCAGTTTAGGTTAGGTCTGTTTAGGGTCAGGTCTACGGGTTAACTCGTTTTTAATAGTGAATTCAATGGCGCGTGTACGAGGATGATATTTCTCTCAAAGATTCACTTTGAAAGCGCGTAAATAACAATGTGAAGCATTTGATTCATTGCTGTGTCTATGATATATGCAGAGTAGAATAATTCAACCAATACAAATCGACCTTTATGGATGCTTAGATATCAATGTTTAATTCGTTCATAATATCTGTGAAATTTTTTTATATTCAATGTTTCACTGTTTGAGAATAAATTTTCCAAAATAATTAAAATCACAGATATATTATGTCCATAGATTAGCCTAGTATATAAATAAAATCTAAAAAAACTATTTTCATAGTTAACCAGGATAGATTTTCTGTCGCTTTTGATTGACATAGTGATAAAAAATTCGTCTAGTAAATTAATCAGTCAAAAGTTCCAGTCTTGTCCCGGCTTTAATTTATTTCCAATATAACTTGAGCCAGCAATGTAAATACTATTTGTAATCTTGCGTTACACTTCAGATTGCCATATAAACGAATAATTCTCAATTCCATTTTAAAATTGAGATATTTTGTTTATTTTAATATATTTTGTTTCTTTTTCAGATACATTGCGGTGACGCAACCCATAAAATACGCGAAACACAAGAACAACCGTCGCGTCTGGCTGACAATCGTATTAGTGTGGGTGATCAGTGCTGCGATCGGTTCCCCAATCGTTCTCGGGCTAAACAACACTCCTGATAGGCTGCCCGACCTGTGCTTGTTCTACAACAGCGACTTCATCATCTACTCATCGCTAAGCTCCTTCTACATTCCCTGCATCATCATGGTGTTTCTTTACTACAATATTTTTAAGGTGAGTCTTAAAGCATGTATGATTTACTGTTACAAATTTCCTTTTATTTAACCATTCCTATGCCATGATAAAAAATACCCTACGCAGCCATGTTGTCAACTCGTGTTATAGCAAGAAATTAGAATTTTTAAACCACTTTAAATGGGAATAAAATGTTTACTATTATTATAGACAACACTCAGCTAGAAAATAAAAGCTATATTAAAGACCTAGAAATAATCCTCGATAGCAAACTTCTTTTCAAGAATCACGTTGACCAAATTACCTTCAAGGCCTATAGAATGCTAGGATTCATACTACGAACCTGCAAACACTTCCAAAATCCATATTGCTTCAAAATACTATATTACGCATTTGTTCGTAGTCACTTACTATTATTAGAGTACTCATCTCAAATCTGGAACCCTTGGCAGATTACATATATTGCGATATTAGAACGAATACAAAATAGGTTTATTCGATATCTTAATGTTAAATCTAATCTATCATTCAACTCCTATTTAGATCCAACAAACTTCCACAACATGAAAACCCTAGAATACCAAACAACTTGAAGACCATATTGACAATTAGAATTAATTTCTCTCTACATACCATCTAGATCGACCCGGCAGTCTGCACTCTTCCACATTCTTACATACAAAATTCATTCATTTACCGGACATGCAAATACCATAATAAGAATATTTAAATATTTATTATGTTAGTTATATTAAGTTTACACTGTCAAAATCCATTAATAAAATAAAATTAAACTATTATTCTATATTCTATATATAAGGCTAGGGAAGGGTTAAAAAATAACATCAAATATTTTATACATTATCTACACCGGTGGTTCCCGATATAAGTAGATACAAAAAAATATGACAGAAACTGACATTTTGCTTACTATCTTTAAATCGCGCATTTTAAGAATATCTTAATCCTTATTAAAATGCCCATACATTTTAATGCTAATCTTATTAGTTTTTTTGTTAGATATATTTGAAAAAACATAATGTATGTGAAACCTATCCAACGTAGATTGAACAATTGAAAAATAAAATAAATTATTTTTTCGGTTTAAAGTGATAAAGCTCTGCTCCTACAAGCCAGTCGCGACACTATTTATAAAAAATTTAAAACAATAATTAGAAAAATATAAAACGTATCACATGTTTTAAACAGAATATGTTTATCTGGTTCGCCACTTCGTATCCATTGTATTTTATATTGATTTCTTCTAACATTATCTTAATTTTATTTCAAGATCAGATGGTGATCTTTTGTATTATGGAATATGAAAAAGATGTACATTATATAAAAGGTTACGCCATTTGGTAACAGTTTGAACATTGTCTCAGTTTTCAAGTGAAGTCACCCTATTTTTACAAAGTTTCTAAAATAAACGCTTACAAAGTATTTTATTTAGTTTGAACTTTTATTCAAGACAAAATCCATATCTTTAATCTCTGAATCCGAACAATAGAGTGATATAATGAACAAAGTACCCAAAATTTGTATCTATTATGGTACCACTAGGTTGATTGTTGACGGCGACAAATTCTGCCACAAAACGCTCTCAAGAGACCAAGCAGCCTTATCGTTCGGAGAATCCAGAAAATGTATAAAAAGATTGTCTAATGATGTTCAAAGTTTACGCCGTCGTCTCGTATTTTAATATGAGACGATGGCGTCGGACTTGTCTGAACACAGACACACAAGAGTGGTAAATAATTGATTTTGTTACTCTTGTACTGTAATTTTTTTGTTATTATTATTAAATTGCGTATTAATATTTGTTATATCCATAACTCGACTATTACGGCTGTAAACAATGATGTCTTCTCGTGTGCGGGAATTCAGGTAGTCAAGAACTCGATTTACAACAATATAGTTCATTACGGATCTCACAATAATGAATACAATATAAGAGATGTGTTCTGATCTACGATTCCGGAGAGAGAGAAAGAACGCGCTTTTATCTCTTCCACGCTGCCATTCTTGCCAACTTGCGCGCGTCTTACAATTGCTACATCATGATATATTACAATATGTTATTATTATCTTCGGCTCGTTCATGCTATATACGTTAAAATGATGAATCAAATGAAAATACAATTTACAACTGGTTTCTTAATAATTCTTGATTAATATAGATTTACATTTGAGATGTGTAAACTCTAAAGGATTAGTAAAAAAAAGTCATTTTTGTGAGTTCTCTGATATCCAGATCATCACTTGATCAAGATTTCTTAATTGTTTCATTTCAATAAAAATGTCAAACTTTAATCAGTTTAACATTTTAGGTAGACAAATTTTAGGTATAATATAATATAAATAGTTTTGTCTATATAAGATATCTATAATTTGTCTTAATAACAATGCCTTTTGAGGTAAAAATCCAGAAATTGTGTGTTCTTGGATATACTCAGATATTGTTAATAATTTTATATTTTATGTTTTGAAACGCTGCAATTGATTACAATGGCAAAACGTTTGTAAACTTACATTTGTAAGGTGG
The DNA here is from genome assembly GCA_031772225.1 of Eubasilissa splendida. Taxonomy (NCBI): domain Eukaryota; kingdom Metazoa; phylum Arthropoda; class Insecta; order Trichoptera; family Phryganeidae; genus Eubasilissa; species Eubasilissa splendida. The sequence goes on along the minus strand of CM062859.1, from coordinate 22,800,792 downwards.
CAAAATTGAGTTATAAATTCATCCACTTGTTTACTTGGTAAATAAGTTGCAACCAAATGTGCGTAAATTATAAACATGTAATTGAGGCAAGAAATTGATGCCAAATTAGATAATACGTTCTAGAATATTGAAATTAAAAAAATGTTGAATAAAGGTGCCGAGAAAACAAAAAACAAAACAATAAATAAAAATAAAATATTCATAATAAAACATTTCTAATTATTCAAAATAATGTTATTATTCGGCACTAATGTACATAATGTTAACCTTTGTATTCCTCGTTGGTTCAAAGTCTCTATCTTCGTCAATACATTCACTAATCCAGATATAGTTTATTTTGTTTTTATTATATATTTTTTAATATTCTTATTATAATACATATAAAGCTAAGAACTTAAACGTTACAAATCATTTTACTTCGTATTTCAAAGAAAAATTCTGATATACATATGTGCCCATTATTACTAAAGCGGTCTAAGTCATGTTCCTTTCGTTTCAAGATAATTAATTACTTACTTACTTACCATCACGCCTTTTCACCGTGGGGGTAGCCAGAGAAGATAGAGCGCCATACTCATCTGTCCTGACACACATCCACTGTCCTCATCCACATTCATACATCTTCTCATACAAGCTCACTGATTTTTGAGACTTCTAACAGAACTATCCTCCATTATCTGGTTTAACTGGTCGTGCCAAGTCTTCCGCGGACGATCTCTATTTCTAGTGCCATCAACACTTGCGTCATATATCTTTCTTACCATCCTCTCCTTATTCATCCGTTCCATATGACCAAACCATCTAAGTGATCCATTCTTTATCTTACTCACTATACTAACATCAGCTTTACATTATTTTCTTATTTCTTTATTCTTTACTCTATCATAAATAGATTTGCTATTTCATTTCCACTGCATTCAGTCTACTTTCGTTCCTCTTCTGCCAGCTCCAGGCCTCACTTCCATACATCAGTGTCGGTACCTGGACTTCGTGATAATTAATTAATTAAAAAATCTTTTTATATTACACAACACAATGTTTCAAAATTTGTTTAGTCTACTAGATTTATAATTTATTTCAGCATATAAGTTTTGCATGTGCTTGCTTACAAGGAAATAAAAAAAATGTGGTTGAAATGACTCAAAACTCAATGTTATCAAAATAAACACCAGCGGAATACCGTTGAACGTCGTAACAATACGCTGAATATAACGCTTCAAATTTTTCACAATTATCATCAATTAAATTAATTTAATTAATTTAAAACAACGTGACGCAAAATAATTGATAAACTAATTTTTTTAAATTTCTTCACTTATACCATTTTTATAATGATGGACACATACAGGGTGGCCCAAAAAAAGTGAGACCATCTCGTAACACATGATATAATTAATTATAATTCTTAATGTAATTTTTTTTTGCACAATATTTAGCTAATCGGAAATCATCAAAACACCCCATATTACATAATTTACTGGGTTTAAATTTGGACTATTCGGTGGCCACATACATGCCTGGCTCGATGAAATTAACATTCTCACGACGAAGAAAGTTGATTGTATTTCTGGCTGTATGAGATGGAGCTCCGTCCTATTGTAATGTGCAGTTATGCTGTAATATCTAGCTATACTCCAGTCTTTGTTTTGAAACTCTTTGACCATTTTCCTAACACCCCAATATTTTTCAAATCGCAAATTTTTGATCAGAATACGGTCTTCTGCAGTGATTTTTGTCATTCTGGGTGACAATTTGAAAAAACCTAATATAAACAATGGGAAAATTAATAATCAAAGATGGCGACCGGAAATTATCTAAATAAAACGTAATATAATACATATAATACATTGAACACGAAGCTGTACTTCTATTTTGTATAATAAACCATTGTGTAATGTTACACGCTTTGATGAACAATCTTCATAAATTTGATGAATCTCATCAAGTATCCCGTGCGGTTGGATGCTAAAGTTCCCAGCGTCTCATCCTGGATATTTTTTGGGCATTTTCTGAGTTGTACTCCACGTCTTCCATTACATCTCACTATGGGCAAAGTGCGGGCTGGACAGGTTCATTAAAAACGTATTCTTAATAGAGCGTATTCTGATTTCATTCTGAGAAATAATTTTAATTTCTCCCTCTTCACATTTAGCTCTGTTTTCTATAATTGGGTTATTCAGCTCTCAAGTGAAGCAAGTCTAGTCAGGTTCATTTTATACAATCTAGAGGTTAAGTAAATGCAGTTTTATTTTAAATTACATAATTATTTTTTTAGAAGTACAGTGATTATCAACTTATAAGTATCAGGGATACCATTATCCTTTTTAAAAAAACCTTCCGGTACTGAACGCAACAATGAGATAGATTTCACATGTATGTAAAAGGAAAAGATATTTACTATTTTATGGTACCCTGTAGGTAATCTTCAATATTTCTTTTTTCTCTAGAGCCAATATTAACGGAGTTACGAATTATTAACTTTTTTTAATGTCTCGCCATTTTGAAGCCAGGTGGCGAAATGAACGCTGAGATATCTATCGTCCAGTGGTGTGCAGTAGGTAAGATTTAGATTATTCTGTTACCAGTGATATTATACAATCATATGTAATACAATATATGTTGTACATATCATTATAAACTTTCGTTTAACCAACGTCTTTAGACCAAACGATTTCGTCATTTATACGACTCCACCATGTATTTATTTGAAATTTTAGAATACTATTAATAATTTTTTTTAAATTTAAGTTTTGACGTAAAAAAATACCTTCTTACCCATATAAAAAATGTATGGACATTTTTAAGAACATTTTTTAAGACTGAATATGATTATTTTATTGTTTAAAAATTCTTCATGTAATAACTAAATGAATTTAAAAAAATTTAAAGGTTAACGTAGGAAATAGTTCTTCCAATTGCTTTTTGTTTTTTTCAAATCAAAAACAAATTCATCCACCAAATACACCTCAAACGCAAAGAGCGACCATGAAATCAACACGTTAAAAACAGTAAGAGAGTAAAATTCGTAAAGTTGTAAGAGAGGAAGTAGACACTTAAATGATTTGCACGCAGTTGTAAGTCTTTCTAATGTTATTCTGTTAAAACAGCAAAAGTAACGACTCCATACAAAACATATCAACCGAAAGGAATTGTAGCTAATAGCGCTTCGGGTGCAGCGATAGGTTCTCGTGGTACTTTTTAGAACTAAGCCATTAAAATTTATACTGGTACACAGATGGCGTTAATTGTAATAAATCCGTAAATATACGTTCACGGTCCATATTATAGAATGTTTAATTTATATTTGTTTCAGACAGTGTACTGACATTTTCTGGAAGTTGCGTCATGAGACCTTCTATAATAAATAGTATTTCTATAAAAATAGATATGGTCTATCAAAGAAGTTAACTTAACTAAAAACCCAATCGAACATATTTTTATAATGATTTGAAAACGTAATATACCGTTCCGGCGATGAAATTCATCCGCATAGAAATATTATATATAAGATTATTATCACCTTCTACGTACGTCATATTTACTGATAAAAATAATATTAATAATAATGTGTTTATTCCAGCGTGATCAAGTTTTATTTTTTAACCTGAATCACCATAGAGTTAATACATATTTTGTTATACATTAAAGTTATGAAGAAAATATATTGCTATGAAAAAGAAAAAGTAAAAGAAAAAGAAAACCAAGAAAAATAATAATAAATAAAAAAAAGTAAATAAAAAGTAAAAAGTTCACAAAATATAAATATAACATATATAACTAATTCAGTCACGGCCATTGTTGTAAATGTAGCTATTCTGTAGGCATTGCCATACTCTGGTCAAGGAACCAGCTTTCCAAAAGAGCGCCGCTTGCACCAGATAGTTGGTGCTGAGCTCCAGCCGCATCTCTACGCCCGCCACTCGATGTCTCAGAAGCGGAACGAATCCATGTATACGGCCTTCGGTAAACATAGTAGACGCGCTGCAATAACGCGCCAATCCGAACAGTATTCTGTATGAGTTGATATACTGAATTCGGAGACGGTTATACGTCACTTGCTTTAAATTTCGTATTTACTAATAAAGTTAGTCACCCGGGGACAATGAGGGTAAATTTTGTTTTTTCAGCTATACGGTATCGCCCTGTTATATATGCGGGATGATATTGAACGGCTGCTTAGTAGCATTAGAAAATGCCAACCAGATGGCAAATTATTTGGACCAAGATAGGGGCTTTGAGCTTTTTGCATCGGTTCTGGATGGGTTCGCCCTCATTTACTCGTACGTCACAGAGACTTATTGTGCGAACCAATCACAGCGTGAAATAATATTTCACATTGCTACATTTTCTTTTATAGTATTCCATATTCATTTATAGATCCTCAAGACAGCATCACTAGTCTTTATGTAATTTTATCTGTCAAATTTATGTAACGATCGTAAATTTTACTTTTCTGTGTAAATATTTTTCTAAAATACGTAAAAGGCTCTAAATTGTGAATTTCTGTGACAACATCGTAAAATATTACAACAATAGAATCTCTGCCACAAACCTATAAATATTTTCCATCCATTTTACTATTTGTCCGGAATCAAACTTAACCCTCTTGACACAGCTGTCGCTAAGGATTAGATATTCAGAAGTGATGATGCCAGACGTGCGAAAGCCATTTCCAAACATAACTATTAACCAACTACCGTTTCAAAGTTTTCGTGCTGTGTTCGCTCCAAAATTACTCTTAGTTTCACTTTTAGTGACCAGCCACGATTGCAGACAAAACAGCCATTATTTCTAATAGCTAACACCAAGTTGGAATGATTTTCTGATATTTTAAACTTACCGGTCAACATTTTCAAATATTGGATAACTCGTTATATTTTCCTTCTCGCTATAACAGACTCAAACTTAAATTATTTAATATATATAAAACAATAAGACCAATGGTCACTTATAGTTGCGAAACGTGGTGCCGAACCCGAATCAAAATAAATAAATCATCAGTTTTTGAACGCAAAATACTAAGAATTTTTTTTTTATCTACTCTAGAAAATGGAATTTATAGAATAAAAATGAATCGTGAACTTAAAAATAATCGTAGGATTATGATCGGCTGGCCATGTTCAAAGAATGCCAGATGACTGGACACCAAAGGTCATGACTGAATGAAAGCGACCTTGAGGCAAGCCGAGAAAGAGATGGGCTGACTGTGCGGAAGAAGACTGGAGTAGTGTGAAAGAGTCCGGGAACTGGAGAAGTATAACCAGGGATTCTTGAAGACGTACTGATGCATTTGAGATGTAGTGGTGGAAACACATTTTGCGCATACTACGAACGGCAAGACGCACGAATGTTTCCATTTTGCAGGCTCTAAACCATTTACCAGAGATGAATCCTTAAATTTTTTGAGTATCTTGCGAAAAGGTAAGATAGCTTGAAGGATCTTGTTGTGGTGAGTCACGTCAAAAAACGAAAAGGATGAAGAAAATCCCCCACTCGTTGGATCGACCAAGAGGAAAAGTCAACAGGTACTTCTCTGGTAACAGCCCTAAAGCGAAGCGAGAAATAAAAAGTAGAGAAAATTATCTTATTTTTAATAACAATATTAATGGTTACTGTTAAATAACATTGTTTTTTAACCAGCTTACTAGAAACATTCCAATACCACATAATTTGATTTAAATTCCATCTGGAAAATATTTTTGTAGTTGGCAGAGAAATATAATATACCTTAATTTGTTATCATTGTAGAGTAGCCTTGATGGTGAATAATGATAATTTAATGTGATTTCTACAATACCAAAATTATTCAAGGAGTTTTCGGTAATATAATACAATTATCATTATTAAATTTCCTGTGTTATTTTTTAATTATTTTAAGCAGTTATTTCAAGGTGATGCACAACTTCTTGCAATATATCAATTTATAACTATGTTATTTGATATATTAAATATTACACGTTCTAGGCTTATTATACTTTTTTTAAGACATCATGTCCCAGTTTGAACGATCGTGAATTACATATGCGAGTCCCTTTATAAACCAAAATAATCTTATGTATTATATATGATTTCTTTATGTAAGCCATATAATTTTATAAATATCACATCTAAATTTTAAAGTTTTGATATAGAACACTAGACCGCAAGAATACTGGAAATTGAACATTAAATTCCAGTATCTTTGAATCACACTTGTCTGTGATTGTTAATCTCAAATCACATCATGTGCTTCTTCTAAAAAAAACTAAAAAATTCAATATTACGTGATTCTCTTTTAATAAAAAAGTGATAACAACACATTAATATTGATGGATAATCACGAGAAATTCAATTCAAATTTTAAATTCTTAATCTTTTTATTTCATCTTCACTTATTCAAAGCCTCTTGAATTTAGAAAGTTAAGCTAATTATGAAAAATCATTTTTGCTTTTAAGTATTTTCTTTGAGTAATTAAATTAAATATTCTGATGTAACAAAATTAGAAGCCGAAGGGTTAACGCATTTACAGTATTTCTCGAAACTTTCTCAATTTTCGAACACAATTTGTGAAATGATCCCGTAAAATGCACAGGTGTGTTTAGCATCTACTATCAGATATATAAAATAAGGGTGTCCTCTGATCAAACGATTCAAAAATATTTTTTAAATTTATTAAATTCAGTGGAGCGAAGATTTAATAATTAAGACTGAAAGCTGATATTAAGACTGAATTGATTGGATTATAGATTTTCTTAACAAGATAAAGGAAGGATCGCTTGAGAACTTAGTGAAGTAAATTATAATAGTAAGGAAATTGATGAGGCGATTGTTAATAGCTCTGAGGGTACTGAAAGCAATCAGGTATGCAATGGAATTAAGGCCTATTAAATTAATGATGACTTGAAGTAGTTTGTACATGCTTGGGTGAATATATTAAATATGTCAGTGTTGCCAATATCTTTAAGAGTATGGTACTGTAAAATGTATATTAAACCATACATATAAAATAGGGGTTTAGGTATCTATGTTCTGTGCTAGGTCCTAAAGAATAACTATGCACAATTTGGAGAGGATAGCATTCAATACAAAACACATTTATATCGAGGAGAGGGCCAGGGAGAAATGGGATTATGTCCATGTTTAAGGATCCTAAATAATAACTATGCAAAATTTGGTTAAGATTGGTCAATTGATGAACGATTGTACGAGAACAGACTAGTTAGATAGGTAAAGTAACATTCAGTTATATACTGTGTGTCCCAAAATATTTGATATATAACGCAACCTAAAGAGGCGGGTGGTGTGCCGATAGCTAGCCGCATCCTTTAGATTTCAGTCGCTACGGAGCGTGTCCTTTCCAGTTGTTACATAAACTGGCCTCCACATAGCTCTGACTTGACACCAATTGACTTTTTTCTATGAGGCTACTTTAAATCAAAGGTATACAGTAACAATCCACCTTCTCTGGACCAATTAAAAGAAAATATTCGAGAAGAAATGGCAGCGATCACGGAGAATTCTCAGAAATATTGCTTCCCGTTTAGAAGAGTGCCAGAGAAATAACTGATTATATTTAGAAAACATATTTTTTAAGAAATAGATTCCTAGGGACTGTAGTTTAATGCAAAATAAACATTTTTTTATTAAAGCCATCCATTATTTTATTACAGAATTTTTGTTATGAAAATGATTTTTGGGAATTAGTTAATATTATTAACTATTTAGAAAATATTAATATTCACAATTAATATAATTCACATAAGTTCATTTATGTTGTCAAAAATTTGAAAATTTGAATTAATATTGGAGCTGTGATAAGTTAAATCGTTATTTGTGAGAAATTTTTTTTCTTACTCGTTATAGAGAACCTTTCTTAATTGCGTAATTCCTAAAAGATGGAAATATTAGTTTGTTTCGCACTCCATTATATACACAATATGCGACGCCAAACCACATCTCGAAGGTGTTGAACAAATTTCGTTCTTTAACATTAATAAAAACTAGCTGCGCGGTCAATCACCGATTGATTTTCTGTTAGTGCATTCTGTACTGTTTTCCCTAAAATTGTGCAAACGGTATTCTTACATATCGACTTTGAATGTAAATATACATCCATTTAAAAAAAAAATTGAAAAATACTAACAAAACATTCATTTGTCATCTTCTTTATGGTTGCATTTGACAGTGCTACCATAGATAAGAGCGTGATGATCTAAAACATAGATGAGACAACAGACATCAGATGCTCAATATACTTGCCAGCTCTGATACGATTTGGCTGATGTGTGTTTTTTCTTACTCGTAATAAAGAACAATGTACACTTCATTTCAAATAAAATATATATTTATGTACTGTCATTGAGTAGGTATATAAAAGAGAAAAGATTTAAGTGATCTTAACCTAGATAATATTAAAAACACGTTCGTTTTTGACCTGTTCGCGTCTCACAGATCTGACCGTTTAACCAAGCACTTTACTGCCACACATGATACTACGTCCGAATCCAATATGGGGAAGCGCAATATTATTAGGAATGCTATGTATTACGTAAAATTAAATAATGCTCTGAAAATGTACTTATCGGCCTTTTGAAATTTTCGTACATGCATAATGTATAAATAAAATTATTAAGTTACATTAAATTTGGAGAATATTATTTCTGTGTCAGAATATTCGGCGTTGCTGTGAATTTTGGAACGGATCTTGATCCTTGCAATTTAGAGGGAATTCTGTACAAATGTCAGAAACAGCTGATGCAGTGATGGCAACCTGCGTTAATTCTCCTTCCTAAATACAACAGTGTGTTGCACTGAACCATTTAATGGGTTATTCAGGATCTAAATAGATTTTGCTCAACGTCATTTCACCATTCACGGTTTTCAATTTCGTGACTTATTGGATGTCAGTATTACCTTCCTTACAATGTTTTATTAAATATGTTAGATTCAATGATAAATACGTGTAAAAATATGAAATGTATGCGTAATATTCCGTTATCTTGATTATCATCTAACTTCAATTACAGCTAACTAATATATTTTTCTTTTGCATTTAAAAAATATTTATATATCTATATTATATAGTCCCATTTATCATATTGGACGTTCATAATTACTAAAAAATTATTATTAGAAAAAAATTTAAATCCCTTAATACATACAACATCTAAAATAATTATTGGAAGAACACATTATTATTGTGAAGTTGTAATTATTCAGAACACAGGTCTGTGATATATAAAATCTATTTTATCAAAAAATATTGTAGTTGCGCCACCGGGATTCAAATAATAGAACGATTAAATGTATTAATATCAAAAAGGTAACATATAGGTTCGTAAATTTTTCGCTAAAATTATTGTCGCTGTAGCATAGTTGGAAAATGCACCTTTTCCGGTTAGGAAAGAGATCCAGGTTTGAATCCTGGTGGCGCAACAACAATATTTTTCGATAAAATTGATTTTTTATGTATTTCTAATTAATATATTTAATTAATTTTTTAAATAATTATGTATATCTTTATAGCTGATTCATTTAATTTGTATTAAAATAAAAAAAATAATAGATATCTCATGGAGACGAAGCTATTTTTAATATTTAATGGAAAATATATGGAAGCATGGGTAATTATAGGGCTTACGACCTACCTTCGGCTGGCTTAAGTGATCACTAAAAGTGATAAATATATCACCATTCTCACTCAACAATCTCCATATCTATCAAATTTTGCAAATATGTTAATATGTGGACCCGCTTCGAGTACCACTACACCATCGCCATATGTGGACTAAATTTGATAATTCATTTTTCCTGAAACAGCATATATATCACAATGAGATTCTTATTATTTTTTTGAAATTATTTAAAGTAATGTTCTTTATTTGTAAAATGTTTTTAACAAATTATACTAAAATACGCCTGAAAAATCAATATTTTTAATTTGATTTATTTTCTTATTTTGACCAGTATATTATTAGCAATATTTGAATATGCCCAAGAACACACAATTACTGGATTTTCACCTACAAAGGCATTATTGATTTGTATATATTATTTTTTTAATAACAGTGTCTTTGTAGATAAATGAAAAGCCAGTAATTGTGTGTTCTTGAACATATTTAAATATTGCAAATATATTGTTATTTTACATATAAAAAAATATTTATATAGTCCCATTTATCATATTGAATGTTCATAATTACTATAGATTAGATAGTTTAAAAATTAAAATCCCTTAATACATACTATATCTAAAATAATTATGTATATCTTTATAGTTGATTAATTTAATTTGTATTAAAATACCCCAGAACTATGTTCCAAAACAACTATTATTGGATACTTTCTGTTATAGAATTAAATATTTTTATTTTTTGTTAATATATACAACATACTCGTACATATATAATGTATATATTAAAATATATACATTATATAAGATTACAACATTTATATGATGTATAACCAGCCGTAGTTTAATAAATATATATTAATGTACATTTTTTTTTATTATTCGCGCATTTAATTTTATTTCAACATCCCTTATACACATTTTGTATCTCACGTTTCAAATCCAAGAGGCTGAAACTGCTCTAAGCTCGCCACGGAACCTCCTCGCAAAGCCAAACTTGGCCTCGCTATCTACTTCTAAGTTGCACTTACGTCGCGACGCTGACTGCGTTCCGGCGTCGTGCAAGTCCCTGCGGCGTGAATGCTTTAGAAATGTTTCCTACACACTAAGAGATTAGTGAAGCTTGGATTTGTTGAACTTGATAAAAACTTCCCGGACATTTTTGCATTGAGTACACATTAAATTAATGTATGTTTCAGTTTAAAAATACGCTTTGTTAGCTAACAATATTAAGTATAACGTTAGGGTGAGCAAGGTAATAAACTGTGTAAAAAAGTAATAATTAAAGTAATAACGTTAAAGTGTTATAGCGGGTATTAAAAGCCAGTGACTCGTTTCATTTATTTAAAATTTAAATAGGTAACATTAGAATACAAAAACGTTTAAATTGTTTAATTAAAAAATTCATGATATTGATGTTTTCTCTTCTTCTTGGCCCGAAATATTTTTTTTTTTTTAAATAATATAAAGGATAGAATTAAAAACATAATTTTGATAATTCAGGATTTGTACCGATAGAGAAAGTAAATATTTATATATATATCTAATGGGATCTAATTTGTCAAGCGAAACAAGACAAGACTACAGATACTGATGTTGGGAAGTGTGGCCTGGAGCTGGCATAAGAGGAACGAAAGTGGACGTGCAGTGTAAATGAGATCGCTTAGGCGTTTATGAAAGAGTAAAGAATGAAGAAATAAGAAAATAATGTAAAGCTGATCTTAGTATAGTAAGTAATATTATGAAAGGATCACTAAGGTGGTTTGGTCGTATGGAACGGATGAATGAGGAGATAATGGTAAGAAAGGTGTATGATGCAAGTGTCGATGCCACCTGAAATAAAAGACGTCTGCAGAAGATTTGGCACGACCAGGTAAACCAGATACTGGAGGATGGTCCTGTTAGAAGCCTCAATAATCGGCGAGCTTGTGTAAAAAGATGTATGAATGTGGATAAATATATAAACAATATAGTTTTTTTTAAAGGTTTGGAAAGAGGATTTATTCATTTATAAAGTATTCATATAAGTTCTTACTTATTCACCATTTTAAAGTTTTGTTCTTATATATGCTTGTATTTCTAATTTCAGTATACATTGTTTCCTGAAGAAGATACCATAGGTATCAAAACATGTTGAGTTATCAATAAATAGTGGTTTATACAAAGTATTTTGTCTAATTATTTAGTTAGTTTACTTTATTTTATATTGATTCTGTGCCGTAATAATAAGTTATATGTTTAATATGCTTTCTATTTATTTTCTGAGGTACCTACTTATTACAGTGATAAATATTTTTACTGTTTAATAATTTGTTTTAATTCTTATTTCATAATTTACAAGAACCTGCAATTTGATTTATACTTCAAGTATTTTTTATTATTTAATCTTTAATTTGTGTACTTAATTAATTAATATAAGTCCATTTGATTTTGTAATATATAATAAAAAAATAATATCAATGTGTATAAATAATGAAGAGTTATTTTTATAATATACGTGAATTTTTGGTATTCAATGGCTTATATTAAATGTTGAATTTGATCCTTCGCTCATTAAACGATACTATGTTAGGCGTATAAGAATAGGCGTAGATTTTGGATAATTACCCTCTATGCTATGTCAGCCGGCGTTTTGACCTGCTGCCCATACATCATCCGAACCGTTATCCAGAACGGAAGATACTTCTGAACCTCATGCATATCCATCATTTAGTAATGAAACGATTCTTGTTAATGGTTTTGCTATGTTAAGTGACTACTTATATATAAATAACTAGCTCCATTAATTTTCTCATATTTCTGTGACCTTATATCTTTTTCATATGGCATATTAAAAAATCACGTCTATACCAAATACGGCATTTCTTATCTAGATTAACTTATTGTTCTGCTCGTGCCTTATCCGTTCAATGGACGTTGGCTATCGTATTGGCTATCATCACTTTCTTCATCGGATCCTCCGGAATAATGACTTATTAAGAAATTAAAGGAATCTTGGACATTTCCGGGTATTTATTAAAGTGTTATTGTATGTATGTATGTTGTATTAACGTACATAAAGAGTATATATAACCAAGTGTCAGGTACTTAACAATAGGTATTTCCAGGCTGCTTAAATTAGTTACATGTTTGCACGCGAAGCAAAAATGTATCAACAGTTTTTTTAATTTTTTTGTAATTTCATATATTATTTTAGATTGTTAACTTCGTTTTATTAACTACTTAATGAATTAAATACATCTACGGGTTTCAAAAAAAAATATTTTCATTAACTCATCAAAAACATATGTCATATTGTTTATTTAACAAAATCTATTTTTTGAAAACAATAATCACTTAAATAATAAATATAGTACCTTGATGATACAATATTATTAGATTAGTTTTTAGGCAAAAATTTTAGAATGGGACTTGTGGTTAAATTTAGTTGGTTGTTTATAATTTTTTGATTAGTTTTACACACTTTATTTATCTCCAACGCTTCCATAGTAATATATGTTTTTGATTAGTTAATGACATCCTGAAGAAGAAAATGATATTTTTCGAAACCGGTAGATGTATTTTAATTCATTAAGTGGTTAATAAAACAAAGTTAACAATTTAAAATAATACTATTTTATCTGTAATATATTCGCTGGATGTGCCGATAAATCTTTCCTTACCTCTCGCCTCTTCATAATACTAATTTCTCACTTAATACTTTTTTATTTGTATTTTAGAAAAAGTTTTAAATGTCGTGAAGAGGCTCATGATTTACTTTGAAATATTTTTGCATATTTTTCGAGCAATAAAACAACTTTTAGGGAAAATTTCACAGCACGTACACCTACTTGTCCTTTTCTTTGCTAAAGCGATCGGATTATGGAGAATTTTTTCATTTTCAATGTTGAATGGTGAAATTCTCAATCTCCTTTTCTAGGTATTTCCCCGCACTTCGCTCTATGGACTTAGGCATGGCAACAAAATTCTTAAGCCTGTAAGCCCCTCTGAATTTGGTATTTTTCACGAACTTTCGAGGCATATTTTCCGCCGTTGAATAGATTTTTCGCGTAGTGAAACATCACTCACGAATTTTTTCTCGTGTTAGCGTTCATTATTTTGGAGGCTGTATGACTATGAAAATAAAGTTTTTCGTACGACTAGTAGGAGGATTTATTTAAATACACAAAAATAATTACAATTTCAATTCAATTTAGCATAGGATTGTCAAAAATACTTTTCGTACTATCGCTGATAAACATTCCAAATAAAATACTATAAATATCATGCAATAGAAAAATCTATAATCACTCTTTTCTTGTAGTTGATCTTATAGTGAATTTCTAAACACGAGATTTTTCTTTTATAAAGAGGTAGCACATTACATTAAAAATACTATTTATAATTATAAAATTATAAATAGTATTTGGGTATGCGTTTATAAGGTGAAGAACCCGCCCTTCTTGTGTTCTCCACTGACTAGCCGGTGAAGAGAATAGAACGCCGTTCTTTACCCTCACATATATATATTGTGAGGGGTGAGATAGGGGTCTCACACATACATCGACAGCTTCAGCAGAGAGCATTAGATTACGAGGTAACTTATATTAAGAACACTTACTCACCTTTTGCCAAAAAATATTTTACCTTCATCACTTTTGAAAATAAAAAAATTGTATAATTAATAAATATCAACGTAATTTCCATTCAATGTAATATTTTTAATGAATAAACAAATATTATAAAATAGTGTAATATTGCAATGTTTAGGCTGATGGTAAATATTATATTATTTTGCCCATTCTGCAAAATAAATTAGGTAAAATGAGAAAAAACTAATGTAATTTTATCAATTTTTGATGTACTAGATGAATAAAATACGCTAATGCAAAATTTAAGCGCAAGCTAAGATTCATTATTTACAGTTCTTCCACAGACTACATTAAAAAAAAAAAATTTGTAATTGTATATTAATATTCATTCACAATACTTCCGCGTTGTGCGGGGGGGAAGGCACAGTACATTATTTTTGTTTAAGATTAAATATGTATCTACACAAATAAATATATGTCCCACACATAATCGGTTAATGCATTTCTCCAGATAGGAACAGATCCAGGTTCGAATCTCGGTAGCAATAACAATATTTTTTCGATAAATTGATTTTACATGTACTCGTATATCTTTCTAATAATTGCATTTAATTTGTATTAAAAATATTACAGACCTAAGTCCTGAATAATTTCAACTTCACAATAAAAATGTGTTCTCCTAAAAAACTTTATGTATTGTTTTGTTAATGCTTTGTTTTTTATTTTTGTATACCCAGAAGAACTTTATTGGGCTATGTCAACAGCAAAGCAGGTTAAAAAATCCCTTCTCTGTTCGAGATATTTTCTCGCCCCTTGTGTGTTATTTCAGGGCCACAAAAAAGAAAATCACACGGGGAAATGTCACAAGGGTAAGAGGTACGAGAAAAAGCGTCACTTTACAGTTAAAGCTTAAGCATTTTGTGAGTATCCAAAAAGCGGAGAAGTCACAGGGAATTTCAATAATGATGAACTATTGAACCATAAAAAGAAGAAAACATCACATTTCTAAAGGTTTTAGTCTTATATTCTTCGTTCCAAACAAGTGTGTAAAATCATTAAAATATCTGAAGAAATAATTCATCGAAAAATATTTTTTATTTTTTTTAAATAATAAAGTTGTATCAATGTGTCCAAAAAATTTAATAAAAATGAATTGATAATTCTGGCGTCTGCTATCAGATTTACTCAAAAGTATTTTGAGATTCTGTAAAAATAAGGTAGATGGCTCTGTCAAATGATGGATCGATTAAATGTATTAATATCAAAAAGGTAACATATAGGGTCGAAAAATTGTCGCTAAAAATAATGTCGCTGTAGCTTAGTTAGATAAAGCACCTCCCCCGGTTAGGGAAGAGATCCAGGTTCGAATCCCGGTGGCGCAACAACAATATTTTTCGATAAAATTAACTTTATATGTATATCTTTATAATTAATATATTTAATTCATATTTAAAAAATATTAATATTTCAATAGGCTGTAGCTGCAGAACATAATTGTATTTTTTTTTAAATGTACATGAATTGACTCAGTTTACTTATAGGTATGGGGTTAAAGATGTTGTTGTAAAAGGGGATGCTGTTATGTGAGTATTTTGTAGATTAATATTTGATCTTAGTGCGAACGAATGGCAGATGAATCAGAAGGATACATTGTAGCGTGAGTGAAGAGTGCCCCAATTACCGCTTATTCTCTCAGATGTACGTTTAATTGTGATAGCGGAGTGTGTGTCTGTGTGGCTTGAACAGGCTGGAGAAGAGAAACTATTAACGGTTTACACAAGTTTATTGTAGAGCACAGTTAAAGTTAGAAATATATATTATTCATCCAATGAAAAGTCTACACAGAGGAGCGTTTCCTTGAGATTTTATCTGAAAAACGACAGCAGTCTTCCAGATGGATGTTGCGCCACCGGCATTCAATCCTGGATCTCTTTCAAATAATGGAACGATTAAATGTATTAATATCAAAAAGGTAACATATAGGTTCGAAAATTTGTCGCTAAAAAAATATCGTCGCTGTAGCATAGTTGGATAATGCACCTTCCCCGGTTTGGAAAGAGATCCAGGTTCAAATCCCGATGGCGCAACAAAAATATTTTTCGATAAAATTGATTTTACATGTATATATTTCTAATTAATATATTTAATTCATATTTTAAATATCACAGACCTATGTTCTGAATAATTACAACTTCACAATAAGAATGTGTTCTCCTAATAACATTATAAATTAATTTTATTATATATTACAGTCCACCCGTGAATCTCTTATAAAATTTTATAAAAATATTTCAAAAGCGCAAAATTTGTGTCGTTCTATTTTTAACATTCTATGGGTGCCTCCGATAAAACGTATTCTATGTAAAGAGAAACACAGATTGATCTTATTAATTGACTGTAATTTTTATTACCAATTAATTTTTATATAAATTAGTGTTGTATTATTAACATGGCAGCCAATAAGATAGCGTTTGCTTACCATGTGAGAGGTACCAAAATCAATACCAGGCGCCTCGAAAATTGTTTTCTTTCAAATTTAATTAAAAATAAATATGAAAATGATACCAAATTTTCTAACGTAATTTTAGTGCCAAATTTTACTAAGGAGTTCTCTGAAAAAAATATATATGTACTAGTTTAAAACATTTTTTATTCTGTTTTTGTTGGGCACAATGTAAAGTTTTTTATAAATATTATTTCAACCTCTATTTTAAATTTATTGGCAATCTGACTTTTAAGTTTATCAAATGATTCTCTTCAATTACACGTTTTAAGGATAAATACTTTTGTTTTTATTTGATAGATATTATTATATTAGACTGGCAAGAACATTGGCCATCTGTCATTGAATTTAAGGTTCAAATAAGTAAATTAGGTGTCGCTATTCAAAGCAAAAATACGAAACATGTCAGATAAAAAATAAGTCGTGACGGATTAATACGTCGCTGGTCGTGGTGGAAAATTTTGCGACGAATGTATTCGGCGGTGGCCGTAGAATGGTTGTTTTTTTTAATATTTATTTTTTATAGTTAAGCCTTGCAGTTCAAAAAGGCTTTACACAAAAAAACGTACTCACTTGAGATTTTTAAATATTTTTTTTTACTTTACACTATTATTTCATTTTTTTAAGTTCATTATAATCTTCATGTTTATACTTTTAATAACATATCAATTTAAGATCGCTCTATGTGTATACATAATAATAATAATAATAATAATAATAATAATGCGTTTTATCCAGCGTGATCGGGTTTTTTTTTGAAGACCCGATTCACCATAAAGATAATAGATATCATATAATACGTTTAAGTTACGAAATATTATGAAAAGTACAGCAAAAAAATAAATTAAACCATTATTGTATATGTAGCTATTCTGTAGTCGTTGCCATACTCTGGTCAGGGAATGAGGATATGCATATAGTATATCATTTAACTAATATTTTAGAATTAACGACAATGCATGCTACATGGTGCATTGCTTACTTACCATCACGCCATTTCCCCTCAGAGGTAGGCAGAGAGGATACAGCGCCACACTCCTCTGTCCTGACACAACTCTCGCCTCATCCACATTCATACATCTTCTCATACAAGCTCGCCGATTGGCAAGGTTTCTAACAGAACCATCCTCCATTATCTGATTTATATGGTCGTGCCAAGTCTTTCGCCGACCTCCTTTATTTTGGTGCCATCGACAATTGCGTCATATACCTTTCTTACTATTATCTCCACATTCGTCCGTTCCATATGACCAAACAACCCAAGTGATCCATTCTTAATCTTACTCACTATACTGAGATCAGCTTTACATTATTTTCTTATTTTTTCATCCATTACTATGTCATAAATAGATTTGCCACATATACGTCTAAATGATCTCATTTCTACTGCATTCATTATCGGTACCAGAACTCTTTTGTGCACCGCTAGTCTTACCTCGGTCGATAAATTCCCGTTAGATATAATTCCACTCAAAGCGCTTTATTCCCTGCAGTCACTCTCCTTTCGATATCATTCTCAGCCTTTCCGTTTCTATCAAACATACTTCTCAAATACACAAACTCATCTACTTGTCCCAAACATTCATTACCTACAAGTACTTAGCACGATGTCTTGCTCTCCTTCTTTTCGAATACCATCACTTTCGACTTGTTAACATTTATAATAAGGTCGCTTTACTTGCATACATCGTACATTTTAGTCATGGTGTATTGCTACAAAGTGATCCAAAAATTAAGTCCACTTCATATACACCCATTATATAGTTATAAATGTAATTCAAATTAATTTTACAATTGCTTGTAAACTATACCCGTCTCGACACAGAATTTTTCTAGTGAGACGGGCACAGTCCAAACAGATTTATACATCGTATTTTATAGTTACAAATAAATAAATATTATAAGAAATTTCTGTATTGAAATAAATATTCTACGGAAATGGACTCCCGCAGGTTGTTTTTACTGCAAGTGTAATGAGAAAACAGCATTTTTTAATCACGGAATAATTATAATCAAATCCTGAAATTCTGAGATCGCTGGGAATCAGATCCACCAGTGACAAGTATCTAAATACCCAATGAAGAGAAACATTAATTTGATTTACACAATGCTTGTGTCAAAATAAATCCACGCACACGCGCTATTTATACCGTGTAATAAACAAAAGTTCAGACCGGATAGGAACGCGTACAATATGTACATGTTCAGTACGGCTGACAAAATAATGAAGCTTTAAAAATAATGTTTCTGAAAGTTAGAAGTAGCGGGCGGACGAGTTCGCGGTATGTTTTATTTAGTGAACACAATTTACTTTGCTACGTGTGGTGGTGTGGCGAGGACGACACGAACACATGTCCCAATTTACGTTGGTTTACAGTTGTGACAAGGTGCTCTGTGTCGCGGTTTCAGCCGGTGTAGTCAGCCGTGCAAATCATTTTTAATCTGTGTCAGGCATGTCGTAAACACTGACGAATTGTGTCGCTTTTCACCGGGGTTTCATATTGCGTGATTTTAATATGTTTTTATTTTCTAATTAATTTAAACGTCAGATGACACCTTGTTGTTTCATTTCATGATTAACGTTGATTATTATTTTTAATTCATGAAAAACAAAAAATTTATTGGCGTGTAAAACTTATTATGTCATGATTTGACGAAAATGAAATATTGATATTTAAGTTTTTTTTTTTTAGTTTATCTATATATTCGACAATAAAAAAAACAATAGTAGAGCTATGCACCCCTAAATAAGGAAGATTTTGAGGGTGACTCAACATTTATATAAAACAAGATCAATATAAACTAGATGTAAGAATTTGTTTACAACAAATGAAAAAAGATAATACACCTATAATAAGTAATACAATATAAAAATTAAAAATATATAAAAATGTTGGGAAATTGATCAGATTATAAATAGGATAAAATTTCAAACACATAGTTTTTAATCCATTTTAAAACTTATTTTTTGTAAACATTTATATTTGCTTCTGATTTAATTAATATTCGCAATTGGTTATACAGTAATGTCTCTGACATTTTTAAAATAACATGTTCATTAGTTTATCCCATTATACAGTTCATTAGAATCATTTTATACTGATGGTCAAACAGTAATTGTGACTGTGATTATTTTTGGTAACTGATTTTTCGTTATTATTTGAACAATCATTGGTATATTAAAAACTAAACATGGAACAGTTAAATCTGAGTTAACAATCATCGTAATCGAATACAATTACAGTCACAATAACGGATTAAATAATTGTTTACCATCACAGCCATATTATACAAATACCTACTCGTTTATTTAGATATATTACTCATATTTCAATTATAAGCGTGTGGTGGCCCTTTATGCCCCCCACAGACATGGCCGTGTAGGGACACACTTAACAACCATATAGGGCCGAAACCCAACCAGTCAATCAGTAGACACCATACATCATGATAGACACTGTACTAGGATTTAGCGATCGCTTCTCCTCAGGCCTTCCTTCCATTTCATTCCAGCATTCAACTACATACGCCCATTTAACTGTACCGCCTCTGTATAATTCATTCATCAATAAAAGCCAACCTTTGTAAATGCTCTTTCATTTCAATATCTTGCTCTAAACGTTACATAAATACTCACATACGGATACTATATATGTACATTGCGACATGCACTAACACGCGTGGGACTAGGAGACAGTTAGGGGCTTCAGTCTCACATCCACAAAACCTTCTGATAAATCACAGCCAATCATATTCTACAACAACAATCCCTACACTGGGTACCTGTCACTTAATCTTAATGTATATATATCTAAAATCAATTTGTATGCAAAATAAAAAGTATTATTTAACTTTTAAAATATACCATTTTGAAAATTGCAATATACATATTTTATCAATCATTATCCCAGTTTCAAAAAAACTGACATAATATTTTTTACCTGCCAACCATATAAATAATAATAATTTAACAAGAAATTTAAAAATCGGCAAGTATTTTCCACTAATTATATAGTTTCCATTGATGGCCCTCTTTGAAAGTTTATGTTTATATATTTTATAACCATTAAAACTTGATAAGTATATATGTACTCCTATTTTAATGTGTTGACACTAACTTTAAATTATAGTCCTGTAATTAAATGTTCTGTTCTCATCATGTAAATGGTCATCATATTTGTTTATGTCACCTCCCAAGTTTATAACTTGTTCCAGCGAGTTTCAAAATTTTTCATCTCATCAGAAAAGTTACTTTTGTCTTCAAAAGTCTGCAAAATGCGAATTGACAGCATGGATGACATCTTTACATGATTTTTTTTTTACATCAAGCTAAAGTTTCAAGTCACACGGAACCAAGTCCGAAGAATAAGACGAAAAATAAATCAATCCGATGCCTGATTCGCGCAATTTAGCCGTTACGACGGCGCATTGAAAGACTAGATTTTTATGCGCCAATATTGGCAGTTATTGTTTCAGTTTTATTCAGAAAATTTAATATTGTTGCAAAATAGACTCTTGTTATTATTTTTTCCTTATTTAAGTAGTCTTTCAGGATAATTCCTTGGATATCCTAAAAAACAACTCTCATACAGTGGTCATAATCATCCCAGCCAATAAAACGGTTGTCGCTTTCTTCAGCGCACTTTCATACATTCACTGACTGTTTTGACTGCTGCTTCGACTCGGTATTGGTGAATTTACGTTTTATCTATAGTCATGAATGAATGCAAAAAGTCGTGTAGATTGTGATTGAATTTCGTCAAAAATTGCGTTGAAATGACAGTTAACAAACGCGGCACCCATAACGCATTCAGTTTCGTAATCTGAATTATTCTTGAATGATATTGCGCACTCGTTAAATTGAAATATCAGTGCTCTGAGTAATCTCGTATGCTTTTACTCGATGGTTTTCCATAATTGTTTATGTTATGGAAGACCATACTTTATTTCAATATCAACTGGGTGTCCAGATGGCGCTTCATCTTGAATACACGTTAGGTCATGATTAAACTCATACATCTAGAAATAAACAGTCGTATAGTTTAGTATATATGAAGTTCATTCAATCCCATTTCGATCTAGGTGGTTGTCCACCTCTTCAAATATAAGTGTTTTATCATTGCAATTGGCTTTTTTTTTTCATTTTTGTGGCAACTGCTACAAGTTCGTTTCAATCGTTTGTATAAGGTGAAGAATGCATCTGTTCTGAATGCAATTTGAAATGAGCTAGTTTGAAGAGTGACACTTGCCAATTGGGATTAACAATTTGTGTGCAGATGACAGAGTATTACCGCCGACAATTCTGAAAACATAGAATAGAGCTAAACAATGTTACCTATTGGTGATTAAAAATAAAACAAAATACGAAGCGCGATTTTTAAGTAAATACCGTTGCCAGATATTTTACCGGTGTAGCGCTGCGGTTGAGATGTTGCGCATGCTTAATGGTTTTCATAACCTGTTGACTCACCATATGCATCATTAAAGACATAGTGTGGGCATCTTGTAATGAATGATTGAAATGTTCAAGACAATAGATCAGCCCGCCGACTGTGTGATTCATTACTTGAATGCACGAAACATGAAACCAGCTGACATTCATCGTCAAGTGTATCCTGATTTGGCGCCAAATGATTTCCATATTTTACTTCATCTGAAGCGCTTCCTTTGTGGCAAGCGATAACGATGATGAACTGAAAGACGGAGTACAGGCAGCGTCGTTTGACTAAGAAGGCATATAAAAATTTGTGCCTTAATAATGGTGGCAAATCTATGTTGAGAAGTAGTTTAAAGCGTGTAGCGTCTTAAATTCGTCCGTAAAGTATTCGAAATATGATGTTGTGTTTCTTTAAGAAAAAATCCGGTACTTACTTAAAAAACGCGCCTCGTGCAAACGATGTGATGTAAGTAAATACATAACTGCTGACCCTAAAAGGGCAAATTCTCGTATCTCTCTCGCTACAAATTTTGGAAACAGAAAGCTCATTAATGTTTAAAATGTCTTATAAATGACTTTGGCATTCTGTCCAGCACCTAGAATTGTTTTCAAGCAAATCTGTCTCAGAATATGGTGTGTGGGTGCTTTATTATTAATTTTTTAATAAACTTACAGCGTCGTTTCATCACGACTATATCGTGAGAGTAATTTGTCATTCTCAGTTTCTAAACTTTTTCAACATTTAACTTTCAGGCTATTAAGATGCAAAGAAGCTACCCTATTGGGTATAAAGTACCCCGAGGAAATTAACTTGGCGGGTTAGTCTTTTAAGGTTCAACTTAATAATTAAAAAATAATCATTTTTCCTTTTCGGTTACAGTATCTATGTATTAATAATATTATGTAGATACTATTACATATAAATAAGTAGAGGTATGGTATAACGTTAAGTTATTGTATCAAAAGGATTTACAATTATAATCCGCCTCCATAATTCTAACCATCTTTCGTGTTCAGATATTTTAATATTCAGCTTGGCTCACAGCAATAAGCTATAAAACAAATATGACAATAGAGTGGCGTGGGCAAAGGAGTACTTGCATAAAAATACTTGATTTATTCAATAAAAATTCACAGTATTATCTGAATATAAATTAAGAATGAGATGGAACGCAATAGAAGTAGCGATCAGACAATCATCCACAACAGACTAACACGACTGGATAGAGTTCGTAATGAATTTCATCATACATTTAATTTTATTAAATATATAATAATTTATTTTTATTTGTTAACTTTGTTTCATTGACCACTTATTGAGTATACATCTTCCGGTTTCGAAAAATACCATTTTCTTCTTCAGGATGTCAATACTAATCAATACAATACTAGTCAATACTAATAAATATTTGTGTACTAATTGTGTAATTTCATTATTTACAACTATATATTAAATGGAAAAGTTGCAATGGACGGAGCATTTGATAAAAGGAGAGGGCTTATAATGGTGACTGAATGGAAATCTTGAACTACCAGAGAGTGAAATGTGAACAAGCCATAAACCACCTGAATTGCATACTATCAACGAAGAATCTTTGATTGTGCATATCCTATACTCAGGGGCGTGGACTTTATACAATCAAAAATGCTCTGCCTAACTATAGTCAATATTAAATATGCAGATCTATACTAAAATAATTCAGTTCTCTTGTTAACGTATTAACTAGAACCGTATAAGAGTGGAAGAGTTTAAAATTGACAAATAAAGCTGCGCATGTGTTTTTTCCGAAAAACTGTATACGAACTAAATGCAACTCTCGCACCACGTGGTGTTCTGAATACACGTCTTCGCTTTAACAAACGTGTTGCAAAATGCCGCAAATATGTATTTGAAGCAGACTTGACTGCATGCATTCCAATACACCTTAAACGTGGTATTATTTTATATGTTCTTCCCAAGAACTTATAAAATTGTAAACTTGTAAAACTTCCTAAGTATATATTCATAGTGCACACTCACACAGGTATACTGACACAAAATTATTCTTATGAAAAATGAATGACGAATACAACCTCTAATTTTTATTTAGATAAGGCGATATCTAAATAAACCCATTTCTTTTCATCATCAATATTAGCAGCATAATTTAAGTCCGTGTCTAGTGTACGCCACTGCCTATACTGATCGCAAAAATACCGATAATGATGATGAACTGAATGTTAATCATTAACTGCAAGATCTTATTAACCAATTTGTGCATGAAACTACTGTAAACACTATTGGTAAAAATGAAATATTTTTAAATAATGTAATCCAAGACACCGTGCTAGTGTTTATTAAAGTTAGCAAACTTCCGCTATTATTTAATTCATGCGAATAAATAAGTATCCAGTTTCGGCGACCCGAATTCCATTCTATTTCTGGTTAAACTCCCACAGCATAATTAAGTACCTAGATATTTTATTAGGCTCAAGTTTTGAATTAAAACTTAGTTTCCATAAAATCAGGCCCAACGATATTAATTATACTAATAAGTAATTATTCAGTCTGCGGGTGTAAAGTTTATTATAAAGTTTGCCGCCATATAGAGAAGCAAATACGGTGATTTAATTTTCTTATCTATTTATTTCGTGGCAACATCGGGTTTGGAATTACATCGCCAACTTGGCGTAACGCGAATTTAAAAGGACCTAAAAAGTTTCTCCTGAGCAGTGTTAACATTCTTCTTGAATTAAATACATGGAAGGTATGATGCGTATATGTGTTATAATTAATTACTTTCTTGAAAATTACGTCTGAATATTTTCTGCAAAATACAAAATTTCACCTAATTTGAGTTTCAAAAGCACTTAATTAGATCGACACCATTAAAAAAGAAACGGATAAAGTAACATTTTATCCATTGCGAAAATTAAACACCAGTTTTCTAGTATTTTTCATTCGTCTAGTTCAGAGGTCGGCAGACAGTGGATAGCGAGTCACATTCGGCTCTTTTCATAGGCTGTTCCGAATTCGTAAAACACACTTTTGGCACGTTATTTCGATTCAGCCGCAACCGTTGTTACTGACACAATTCCGCATCTAAATTCTCATCCATAGATTATTTCATGCTCGTCTTGTCAGTGTGACTTGTGACCTTGATGTCAGCAGACGTCAACGTGACCGGTATTTGTTCGATCTCGACATCGCGATAGCATTTGCGGTGTGAACATTTCAGATTCAGTGCACCAGCACTATATTTTGAGTAATTGTGTTTTGATCACGTATTTGTTGTTGTTTGTGTACCGTGGGTGAACTTGTGATATCGCCGTATTCAATTGGGATCGGAGATCGGCTCATCCGCGTGCCATCGTGTGATCTCGGCGACGATTTCTGTGATTACAGAGACGTCATATACAAGGTAAGGCGAGCAGTCCTTCCAAATACCGGTTCCGGAAATAAAATTCCTTATTCCCTCACCGACCTTATCCTGTATCAAGATTTCCCTACTTACCTCCCACACTTTGCGGTGATTTCGATTTACGACCGGAATTGTCGTAATCCTTTCCGCGATTCTATCGATTCATAGGTATTTGCGACTCTTCAAATCCAGCTCATATTTTCATCTACAATCATATTAGGTGCATGGAATAGTTTTCCTGCAACATATGATACAAATAAAAAAACTAGCATTTACCATTCTCATAAGTTAAGAAGCAAATTAACCCTCGATACTATAAAATCATGCCTAAAATTGAAAACAAGTAGTCACATCGTGGTCACAACACAAGACAACGAATAAATATGTACACACCAGTTTCGAGAACAACAATGATATTCTTTCAACGTGTTTCCATGTTTTTAGCTCCAAAACATTACACATTTTACACTAAATGAAAATCGTTCACTTACAAAAACAAGAAGCAAATATGAATTCAATATATGATTCAATTGGGTAGAGATCAATCAGAAGCATAGATGTCCAACATTCCAACCTAATCACAATACAATACACAAATAATTTACTTTAGAATTGCAACACATTCACTATACTTTTTACAGTCTCTATTTTTTTTATATCTCTGTCAATTTTGCTCTTTCTTTTTAATTTTAATTAAACAACACCACAACGGCACAAAAAAAACTGGCTACTTTAACACAGACGGTGGTCTAGCAAAGTAGCCAGGATAATACAATATATTAAGAAGTGTACTATATTGTAGTGTATTCACTACTGATGTTCAAAAAAATTGTGTAAATAAAGGTTTAACTTATCTATCTTATGTGTTCTCAAGAATACTCTCTTATTGGTGCACTTCTGAATCAAGAGAGATAAAATTTACTGCGGTTATTTATTACATAATAACTAAACAGTATCAAAATGAGCTTTTTTTTTACCCGAATAATCTCCAATACAAATCATTTTATTTCAATTTAGCCCTAACCGCTTCAAAAATGTTTCTGAAATAATAAGATTAAGATTACCCCAGCTAGCGAATAATATTGAGTACTTTTATAAGTGGATATCACAACTTCTGTCTTATGACTTGTTCGCGAGTTTTCCAGTTTTATTTTATTCGGATGCAAAATTACGTTGCAACATTTTGCACAACTTGCTTCAGAAAAGTCACTCGCAAATACTAAGTGAATACATATTATGTTTCTGGCCGATTTTATTTGGCCGCCATTTTAATTTTCCAGTTGAAAGTAGTTGATTACAATTTATTATGGAGCATCTAAGGTCTCAACGACGTGTTGAAATCATTAAAATATTATATCAAAATAATAATGGCAACGCTGCAACTATTAATGGTGATTGCTATCGTCACATGTTGGAAAACGGACACATGTAATTTCAAGAGGACGGTGCCACCTCGCACACAGCCCGAGCTACGCTTGAAATTTTGCGAGAAATTTTTTCCGGCCGCATAATGTCAAAAAGTGGTGATATCGACTGGCCTCCTCGATCGCCTGATTATTTTCGCTCCCGATTATTTTCTGTGAGAGTACTTGAAAGAAAAGGTCAACCCTAATAAGCCAACAATAATTCCAATGCTACACGATAATATTCGATATAAAATTGCTGAAATAACACGCGAAGTGTGCGAAAATGTCATAAATAATCGATAAATATAAACCTAACTAAAAAATTGTATTTCATTTCCTAGTTATTCAAAAACAATATCGGCCTGGAACATCACCCAGTACGTATTACAGAGTTGTACTACATTTTTATTGCAACATAATATTTAATGCCAAGAGGATATATTTTTTAATATGATTTATTTATTTGTTGACAAATCTTAACAGTTTAATGTGTAAACGAGACTAATAATAATAATCCACAATTTTTTTTTAACCCAATAATAAAACAGAATGTTATTAATTAAGGAGAACACATTCTTATTGTGAAGTTGTAATTATTCAGAACATAGGTCTGTGATATTTTTTAAAATACAAATTAAATATATTAATAAGAAAGATATACATATATGATCAATTTTATCGAAAAATACTGTTGTTGCTACCAGAATACGAACCTGGATCTCTTCCTCTCCGGGAAAATCGCACTATCTGATTATGCTACGGCAACACAGTGCATTAACGACAAATTTTCGAATCTATGTATTTTTATATTCAAATTAATACATTTATCATTATTTGAAAGCCATTAATTATTAATTCTGGCATCTCCTATCGAACTGCTTAAAGGTATTTGAGATTCCGTAAAAATAAAGAAGATAGCTTTCACGAAATCACGAACAGCTCTACTCGATGATTTGGAAAAAAAATTGTTGGGACCATTTTCATAACCTTGGAAACAGATTGCGATACCAACATAAGTACAATTATTTGTGATTACGAGGTGCTTGGCATTAAGACAAGTAACGGCGCAATTTCAACGTGACCCTAATTTGTAATGTAACAATATATCAAAACAATGAACCAAAAGTACAAATAACAAAGTAAAATAACATTAAAATAAAGGATAACATATATAAATTACATTAGTAAAAACAAATAAACATATTATGTGACTTTAGTCAGAGAGGGGAAGATGAAAACACTCCCGATAGAGGTAAAACGACAAAACGTCATAACTGAGGCAATAATTTGGTCTACTGTCGAGGATTTTCGGGCCGCAGTAAGTAAAGTGATGATAGCCAATGCCCATTGAATGGAGAAGAAAAAGAAAAAGGATTTTATACAACAAAAAAGCGCTTGATTTTACAGGGAAAAGTATATAAACAGATCGACCCCTCCTACGTAAAGTATCGTAAGTAAAATATTACATTTATAATCATTTTTAAATGGCTGTAATTTTTTTAAAATATGTTTATTAGTACCTAGAATGATTAAAAATTACATTTTTTACTTACGACACTTTGCGTAGGAGGGGTCGAGATGTTACATGAAAATATAACGTATAAACATATATCACGAAATACTCTTTAAAATTTTAATGTTTACGACTAACATGCCCGGGTAACGTTCCCCATGGGAGCAAATGTAGCCTTTAAGAAGAACAAGAAGAAGAATTAGATGCGCTGGAATTGTACCTATCACTAGAATTTTTTAAAACAGAGAAAGCGCTCAAGTCAAAGCCTGGCCCAGGCTTCTCCAACAATCGCTACGACACTAATTTGTTTCACTAGTATCACATAATATATGTATTATAATGTTGAATTTTCATCACTTAACCGGTTAAAATTTATCTCCTTGTAATGTGACAAATTTTCAATTACAAGTTACAAACTAGAATTCTGCGAGAGACTGTAATTACACATTCAATGTACTGGCCATTAAAATAAATGCAATTTTATTTAAACAGAGAATAACGTTTTAGAGTTTCGTTTCGCTGTGATGAAAGGCTTTCCCGCTACAAGTATTAATTTAAATGATATGTAAATTAGGAAAGTTTATTGTCCGACTGCTGAATGCTGGCTGAAACGCTTAATATACTTAAAAAGTTATACGTGTTTTTGACAAGGGAATTGCCGGTCATTCGTGTTCAAGTATGTTTCGGCAATTAAATGTCGTCATCCCGCTTAGTAGTCACAAGGTTTATGAGCGAGTTGCTGAAACCTTGACAACTCTTCAAATATGGAAACCGGTGACGTCATATTTGCATGATTATCATCCATTTTGATCGGTGTCCTTCCCAGCAATAATCCAAATATATATTAAAAGATTTTAATTTCATTATGTACGTCAATTCTATCACATGAAGGTGTGCAGGTATTGCGTCAAATAAATTAAACTATTTTGATGTTTTATTTTCATTGGTTTTTAAATAAAATATATCCTGCCATTATTTACACTTCATACATACAGGTAGGCCACCAGTTTTTGCACTTTTTAAATCGCTTCTGTGCGGGAACCACGCGAAGGAAAGGCACGCGGGCGACAGCGCGCGGGAGTTTGCTTCATGGAAATTTAGTCTTAATGGATCGCTTCACGAGGGAACAACGCGCATTCTGCGTAAACAGTTTTACAAAAACAACAATTGTTATGTGATTTTTCGGTGATTAGTCACTACCGATTATATTATGTGAATCAATGTCCGAGTTTTAATTTAAATAAATCGTAGTTCAGGAAGTTGGAAGAAACCGGTTCAACGCCAAATAAGAAGAAAACCGGGCGACCCCGGAGGAGGAGAAGAGAAGAGAATATCGCGCAAGTTAACGAGTCTGTACGAGAAGATCTGGGCTTGTCGACTCGCGAGCGTTCTGTTTCTATAGCGATACCAATATCAACTTTGCGTCGAATTTTGAAACTGGACTTGAAACTACACCCATATAAGATTCAATTGTAATACATCCAATGTGACTATACCGATGGTGAAGGAAATGTTTCCTTACAAACTGATACTGCGCAGAGGTGACATCCCATCCAGTTAGTCCTGTTCTCATAACAGAAGCGTTTAGCTTTGTTTAAAAATAGTAAGATTATTGATTATCTCTTTTTATGTTTAAAAAATCATTTTTATTATTAATTCACTAAATATACAAGTCAGGAAATAAGATTTATTTTATTTTTATCATCTCATATAAATGGTTTCCATGGACACGTTCAAAAAACTTTCTTCAGTATTTTTTCCTGAATTTTACAATGTGAGAAATATCGTAAATGAAATAAAATTATACAAAGCTTCATATTATGTGATGAGTTATATTTCTGAGCACTTTTAATACTAAAACGTATATTTCAGGAAAGGTAGAACCGAAGACTGCTTTCTATGCAAAATAAAATATAAATTTTTCAGACACCGAAATGTTAGTGTCGAAAATATGGTAGATTTTTACTATAAAATAAAACGCGTTATATATCTCATATACATGTGTCATACATCCCCTGCATAAAATATGTTATATATAAATATAAAATATATATATATGATATATAAAATATATCTCTTCTTTATTGGTGTCTACAAAAATACTTTTATAAATACCCGTAACTACGTTTTTATTATATATATAGTTCTCCCGTGAACCTCCTACAAAATACTTTTAAAAATTCCAATGCGTTATTTTAAACGTAATATCGTGACACATCTTACACTGAGAGCCTTCGATAATATATATTCCATGTAAATATATCTTAACGCTTAATCATATTGTCATAATTATATGAATAAAATATAGTTTTATATCTAATTATAGTTATATATATAATTTGAATCAGTCTACTTGCGGAAAAATAATTTCATGGATTAGTTTAAAAGCCAAGTGCGAATAAACACGCTGGCGACTTGTCACAGAATACTTAATAGCGAAATTTTTAGCGTACGAGATATCTCAAATGATTATTTCATTTGTAATGATAACAAAAATTTAATGGAAAATGAATATGCATTAAAGTATATGTGTAGTAAATATATAAAAAAAAAAATTCGGAATTCGATCATGAGGTGCTACAACAGTGCATGAGATGTGAAAATTGAATTCCCGGAATGGCCGACGTTTCACACTGCTGAGAAGGTAGTGAGTGTGTGCACTTTGATGCATATATTACCTTGTTGAAATGGATGGTTGAAATTTGGAGCAGTCGCAGTGCGCTCACTATGAGAAACTTTCTGGCCAAAAAAGCAATTACCCAATTAGATCATTTTGCCTGTTCACCTAACTTAGCTCCCTGTGATTTCTGGCTATATCAAAAATTAAAAGCTTTAGGGTGCGCTTTCAAAAATAAAACATTTTTTCACGTTTTTTTTTTTTTAAACTATTATTTAGATACGACCTTTACACTAACGTAAAACTAATATGTTGAATGTTATTTGTCATAATTAGGAAAATAAAAGCATTATAAGTAAGACTGCAACCATTACATTTATTTTCTGCGTGCCACAAAATTGCCTTAATATAGAAAATTATTAAATATACGAAATATATTTTCTTATAATCTTGAAGTCAAGATTATGAAGACAAATCTTGACTAAACCAAATTAGTCAATTTTTTAGAGTTATAAATCATTCAATTTGCAGTATATATGTTCAATTTTCGACGATTTTAAAACATTTTATGTTAGTGAATACAAATTATTTAAAATAATATAATATATTTATTTACATGCTTTGAGGCTTTAGCTATTTAAAATCTAGTTTTATATCAAAAATACAATAATTTCTTACTAAATAATATTTATATCGATACTATTAATATGAGTTTTTTATTTCAAATCTACAATTAAAAAAACAATAAAAAAGGTACAAAGTTGTTACTCGTAATTGATTTCCAACAGAATGTGATATGGGCACTTACTCAATAGTTTTCCTGTAAATTAATAATAAATCTGCTTTCACAAATGAGAACGTCAGCTAAATCAATTTATATATGCGCAAGTGGAATATTTTAAAAGCGATAGTGGACAGTCGTAGCACAGTTTCGCACAATGTTTTTTAAAAGTGCATTCCGGGAATTAAATTGTCACACCTCGTATATACCTACAGAGTTGACTTGGCTATCATCCATCGGCACGGGTAGGTAGAAGAACTGTCCCGAGTCTGAGCAATGGCAAATGTTTTTTAAAATAAAAGTGAAAGTTTCAATCAAAAATTTAATAAAATTTTCTATCGCAGTTTTGTGACGTATTGTACTGGGGGAGCCCCTTAAAAACATATTTTATTTTAATATAATCAAACGACTGTGTACGATATGGTCCTGCATAAAACTTAAGCGGGAAGTTTGTTTTACGCCCAGGCTAGTCGGAATGAAAAACGAATTCTTGAAAAACATCTCAATCGAACAATTCATCGTACTGTCTTAATTAATCTTGATTCAAAAAGATTTATACTCTTCAACGAAAACAGTTCTCGACCCAAATTTCTTCAATTTGCAATAGAAAAGGGAACGATTGTTAATTAAAAAGAAGATTTGTTAATCACAGTCGGCTCAGACTAACTATGATTTATATAACCAAGAAGGATAATATCCAACGATACATTTTCGATCAGAAATAATTATTGTTTACTTTGGAAAATGTGCTCTTAACGTTTTATGTCCAGAGCTAAAGCAAATTAAACACAGTGTATTTTTGAAGGACCCTATTTACGACAGGGCTATTAAAAAATAATAGACAATAAATCATCCTAGCTTTCAAAATGCTTCTCTTCATTATGAAAATTTATGTTAGTAATCAAAAAAGATTTATAGTAATACATTAAAGGGAAACTCTCCATTTAAACACTATTTTACGGATTGGTTTACCTTGAAAATTTATAAAAATGATCAAACAATCGTATACTAAATGATTGATATATTTTTTTAAATATAATCAAGAATATTATTTTTATAAATATAAATACTTTTTCATAGTTTACATGTACAAAATTTAACAAGATATAAGTTCTACTATATAACACATACACAGTGTTTGGGACATATATTTATGCTTGAACGAAGATAATGTACTGCGCCTTCCACCTCCCCTCCCTTCCTCACCTTCCTCCGTGTCAGTCGACCGGCGACCCTGAACCGGTGCGGTAACGAGTAAATTTCGCAGTATAACAAACAAGTGAGACGTGTGTCTAAGTGTCTGTCCTGTGCAATCTGAAGGACTCAAGACCCTGAACGGAGATAGTGTTACAAAACCTAAAGTTACAGTCCACCTTGGAGGTGCCAGAAGAACGGGACTGTGGTGAGTGGAACTTCCTTCCGAATATCCTGTTTCTTCCGGCATCTATGCTTTTACGTAACACATAGTATATACAAGGTGTAATAGATCTAGTCTACAATATTTTATGAGTGGATACCTGACTAAACTACGAGTCGAAAATGTTCAAGGAATATGTGATAATTCTAACTGTTACAAAAAAAAAAATTGCTTGAAATTTTTACAAAACCAGTCAGGTCTGTTACACCCTAAATATATAAAGGAATAAATGATTTTCTTTTTTATATATACAAAGATGGTAGGTTGTTAAAAATTGCAATAAACAATTCCAAATAAAATTATTTTCGGGCACCCTTAAAAAATACACTACAATCGAGATAACCTCTTGAGGAACTTTCAATAGCATAAATCCCCCAAAACAAATACTTTTTGCATTGTGTACATATGTATCGTATGAAATCAATATATAATAATTAACGTCAATACTTTTTTTTGAAACGATTAAGAACGGCTTTAATATTTTTAACCCAAAATGTTAATATGTGTTTACAACCTTTTTGGATGATATTACAACCCGTAGGTATAGTTTTAAATATTATATTTCAACAGTACCATTATGACACTGTAATTTTTTTTAGTTTAACATAAAATAACTGTAACAGACGCGTTACGTATGAATGTACGTATCTACACGTATCTACGTTACGTATACGTTACGTTACGTATCTACACAACTTCTACGTATTCCCGTACACATATTAGTCTAAGTTCAGGATAGTTGAGAGAATGGCTTCCACGTGCCAAGTTCACATGATCTAGCAATACATCGTCTGATCGTAAAATATTCTTGCTAATCTCTGTTTTGGGGAATTATGGTCGTAGACTTCTCTCTGGAGTTTTACTCTCATTTTAATGTTAGGCAAGAGTCGAGGTTCGATAGTGCCATATGGCGCCGAATGAACAGGTTACTTGCTATATACATCGTATCGAAAGCACTTACCCAAGAAAACTTTAAACATTTAATAATAATATTTATGAGATTCGTTACAATAAATAATTAATTTTAATAAATTTAAGTCACCTTTTAAATTTCTTTTCATATTAATTCTTACTTATTCATCACTTTATAGTTTTGTTTTTATCAATGCTTGTATTTTAAATTTCAGTATACATTGTTTCTTAAAAAATATACCATAAGTATCGAAACATGTAGAATTATCAATAAATAGTGGTTTAAACAAAGTATTTTGTCTAATTATTTAATTATATAATACACTTATTAGTTTACTGTATAGTATGCAGTAAGTATCCACCTCTGATATAATAAAGCATTGTCCTGGCTACTTTTGTCTGTGTTAATGTAGCCATTTTTTTTCATGCTGTCGTGGTTTTATTTAATTAAAATTTAAAATAAAGAGTAAGATTCGAAAGAGATAAAAAAAAAATATTAAAAATAGAAAAATTTTCTGAATGAGTTGTAAATCTAAAGTAAATTATTAGTCTATCATATTGTATTGTGATTAAGTTTGAATGTTGGACAGCGATGCTTTTGACTCATCTCTACCCAATTAAATAATATATCGAGTCCATATTTGCATAAGTCTAAAAGGTCTGTGCTCTACAATAGATTAAATATAATACGGATACCTTTTCCAGGGTTAATATGGAAAAATGTTATGTTTAAAAAATTCGCCACAACAACAAATGGAACTATAAAATTAAAAAATATCTCTTACACATACCAATTACAAAAACATACTATCGAAATACTATCGACGCAATCAGCGGTACACCGCTAAAATATCAGGTTCGGACCAGACCATCACCGCCAAAAAGTTTCTGTTTTTTTGTATGTCGAGTATGTATAAATGCTTAAGAGATAAGATATCAATTTTGTTTATAAAACAAAATTGATATTTAATAAATATTAATAGTATTAAAAAAAAATTTGCAAAACGCATCGAGAAAATAGGCGAATGGATGTCACAAAATAGACTTACATTAATTCCATCCCAAACAGAGCTACTATGGACAGTAACACCTAGAAGACAACAAGTTTAATACAGGAATCAATGTCTGCGTATGTTAAATATGCAGTTGTTAGGTGTGCACATTGATTCAGATCTTTAAATGAATACACAAATCAACAAAACTGTCAATGCATGCTTTAATCAACTGAGACAAATTAAAAGTATACGGAGATATCTTCCTCCTGAGGCTGCCCGTCTACTTATAAATGCATTTGTGGTGTCACGTGTGAATTATTGTAACAGCATTTACATTAGCCTGCCTATTTTTTAGCTGGATAGACTACAATGCATTTTAAATGCGGCAGCACGGATAATATATGGAGTTTTTAAATTCTCTCATATGACATCCCTTTTACACGAGTTACATTGGCTCCGGTTCCCTGAAAGAGTTGAATTTAAATTGTGCAATGCGACACATAACATGGCGCTTCTGTATCTTCAAGAGCTTTGTATCCGAGATAATTTGAATAGTAGACGCCAAACTCTCAGGCCAGCCTCTACTTCAGTCGTAGGATGGGTTGTAGAGTCAACCAGTCGTTTCCAGAAGTCTAAGTTTAGTGAACGGACAGGCCCAAAACCGTGAAACTCTTTGCCTTCTGTCATTAGAAACAGTGCATCAGAAACTGTATTTAAGAAGAGACTAAAAACGCACCTTTTCAAGAAATATATGAAAATAATTCAAATAACAATTTTAAATTTTAAATACAAAGGTAATGTAGGACTATAAACAGTTTATGTGTAAAGCGCCAGCTGTACTCTTAATTTCATAACGTAAATCTCATTTCAACTCAATTAGGAAACAAGTATAGTCAAATACGTTATTCCGAAATCGTTTTTGGTTCATTACTGTAATGGGAAAAGTACATAACATATATTTAAAAAAAGAACTTGCATCTTTTAGAACAATTTGTAAGTAATAATAATATTAATTATGCGTTTATTCCAGCGTGATTAGATTATTTATGCAAGATCAGATTCTCCATAAAATAATACATTCAAGTAACAAAATAACATTTATGTTATAAAAAGAAAAGCAAAAAAAAGATGAAGAAGTTCACATATATATATAAACAAAATTTAAATAACAAATTTCAGTCACGGCTATTATTATATCTGTAGCTATTCTGCAGTCGATACCATTATCTGGTTAGAAATCCAGCCCTCCACGAGAGCACCGTTTGCACTAGAGTGTTGGTGCTGAGTGCTGAGCTCTAGCCGCAGCTTTACTCCAGCGATTCGATGTGTCAGAAGCGGAACGAATCCACGCACACGGCCATCGGCAAACATTGTAGATGCGCTACAATAACCGGCCAAACTGAACAGTATTCTGAATGAGTTTTTATACTGAATTAGTACAGTTTGTTATACGGAATACAGTACACAAATCTTCACCCGAAAAGCGCCCCAAACTCCGGTAACCCAGTGATCAACCCTCTATCAACCTATTCAGTTCTTCTATCTACAGAATATAATTAAAGCCAGAATAAATGCGTGGGTGTCACAAACTACCTAATGTATAGACATGAACTAACGGAAATTCCTTGTTTTTATATTTTATTTTGGTATCACTCAAGTGATCACTTGGATACCACTTACGCAATCAAATAGCTCCGCAACTTTTTTTAAATATATGACTGAATTGGAACGAAAATTTAAACGCTCACAACATAATATGCATTAATACACAAAATTACACAAAAATTTAATTTTCGAAGAGTAAATTCTTATGTTTCTTAAATGTGTCATTAACTATCGGATTTATGTTTCCATAAATAATGTATGTAGAATGCCCCTCGTCCCGCCACTAATATTCAGAACTTCTCTCCTATGTGAACACTTTATTTCATGTCTGTTCATTTATTGGTATGTGTGCTTTTTAGAGAACTACGAGTCAAAAAAATTGCAAATGATGTAGGTCATAAAAAATATTTGTTCTCAGTGATAAATCGCCCATAATTTCTCAGTCAGAATGCAACGATATTTATACAGAAAATGTCTGATTGTGAAATTACATTTCATAATTATTTTAATTTAAAGATGTTAAAAATCGCACGTGCTTAGCGTCAGCCAGTCACAAAAATATTGATAAGAATAAGTACAATACATAATAATATCGATTTGCACTATTAGCCCCGACTATAGACACCCCCAGGGCTTCATTTTCTTCTTGTGCCTATCCGTTCAGCGAACGTTGGCTATCATGACTGTGATTACTGCGGCCCGGAAAAACTCTTCAGTAGACCAACCAAACAAAAATTGGTTCCCCGTTATGCCTTAATAATGGTGGCGACTATGTTGAAGGTGTAGTTTAAGGTGTGTAGCGTTAGAAGAAAGTAAAGTGTTGTAAAATAGATGACGTGTTTCTTTAACCTTTACCATGCCATGACATAAAATAGCCGAACCCAGCCATGCTGTCAACTCGTGTTACCGTAAATAACAGAAAAAATGTTTTTATTAGCTTCAATGGCTTTAATGGCATGAATTTACTCTAAATATTGAGCATTTAATTTTAAAAAATGATTAATAATATAATTTAGAGCATTCATTTAGTCCTATACAATGTGTCCTTCCTTCTTATCTCTCTTCATTTAATTAGTGAGAAAGAGACAATAACATTTATATGTTTGTTGTTCTTTTCACTGTGAAAATAGTGTGTGATATTTGTCTTTCATATTACATATTGTATTTTTACCAACATATTAACTTTACAACGGATTGAATGGAAAAAATAATTGTTTTTGTACGATTCCCTTTTCATAATGGGTTTTTCACTAGTCATTCCTAAGCGCTAATATTTTCTTTAGGATTTTCTAAAATATGAATTTTATTTTGCATGTACTTATCGAAATATTACAGGTTTAATTATGATAGTAGACCTGTGTGCAGCATGGTTTGGGAAGGGTTAAAATAATATTCCGGTACTTATTAAAAAAAACCCGCCTCGTACCATCAAATTTAATTTTTTTTTTCTGTAGCCACCTTTTTTATTTTGATACCATAAATCCACATCCAAATATCTGTTAAAATTGTTAAAAGACCTTAAAATCTGAGATAGTTACGATAACTCGTTAAACCTTACGTAGGAAACTAGGAGGTTGTTTACAAGGTTAAAAAATGATTATATTTATATTTTTTTTACATTAGATACTACTGATGTTGTAAACTTTACCATAATTCACTATTATTAGCCCCATTGGAATAATAAACTGATAAAATTCTCGAAAAATTTTAAAACATAATATTTTTATATAATTTTATATAATATCATAGTCTATTTAATATTGTAATATTTACGGCCCTTGTGCTATGTACCTAAAATTACTTATAATAATTAATTGACTTATCATCACGCCGTTTTCTCACCAGGATAGGCAGAGAGGATAAAATGCCACATTATTCCATCCTGGCCAACTACTCTTGCTCATCTGTTTCCGAACATCTTCTCTTGCACGCTTTAATTAGTTTATTCCTCACTCTATAGTACATAGATTTTCCACACGTGCACCTAAGCGACCACATTTCAACCGCATTCAATCTACTTTCGTTCCTTTTTGCCAGTTCTAGGCTTCACTTCAATACATTAGCTTAAAATTTACAATTATGTTCTACTATGCAAACATATATAATAAATATAAATATTGTCTGATTTTCAATATATTTTTTGTATTGAATATTCACCTAAGTGAATATTACTGCAATGGTTTTTGAAGATATTGCATTATTTAAGGAATTGAATTCATATTTTAAAAAGTACCTTTGTAAAGAAAATTAATGTTATTATATACATATTTAGATATTTCATAGAGACTAAGCTATTATTTTTTATATGAATTTAATAAAAGTATAAATATATCTTGATGACAATGCCTCTGGGGATAAATCCAGTAACTGTGTTCTTACAAAAATTTGGACATACTCAAAATATTTTTATTAAATATATTAAATACATGTTTATTAATTTATTATTAAGGCCATTTAAATATGCTTTAAAGGAAATCATATATTCATAATATTTTAATATGATTTTTTATTAACAAGTTTTTATCTTCATTTTAGCAATGGATAATAATTTATATTACTTTAAACTGAATTAATTTTTCTAACGCATAACTGTCTAACTCACTACAAATTATAAACTGAAAAAAATTTAACTAATCCATTATATTCCTAAGGGCTTTAATTTATTATACATCTCTTCATGTCTGATAGACTTGACATCCGTCAGCCTGAAGCTGACTCATCCATTCTTCAAACTGGAGGACAAACCACCCTCGTCAGTGGTGTATGTGGTCGCGAGGGTTGAATCTTGGGGGTTTATCGCCCTTAATTATTTACTAAATTATTAACAAACTGTCAAAAACTTATTAC
This sequence comes from Eubasilissa splendida, assembly GCA_031772225.1. NCBI lineage: Eukaryota > Metazoa > Arthropoda > Insecta > Trichoptera > Phryganeidae > Eubasilissa > Eubasilissa splendida. The sequence continues at coordinate 22,761,176 of CM062859.1, read as the reverse complement.
AATCTCGGAATTAGTAGTAGAGAGAATATACAAATATTTTATTAAATATCTACCTTTTGATGATATTTAGCAATAATTCATCTTTACTGAATTATCTAATTAAATATACTTCAGAAATAGAGTATTCCTTTATTTCGATTTATTGACAATATCGTATTATTTTAAATCTCGTAATAAAATACATGTACGCGCAATAATAAAAAACGTGATGTATTCTAGTGGGATACACCAATAATCGAGTGAGTGCAATTATTACTCTCATGGTTATACGTAAACACCTGTGTGTGTGTTAAGTGTATAGTTCACTAGAAAGGTAGTAAGAAATAAAATTATATTTTAAAATTAATTAAATTTAAATAAAGTTAGAAAAAAGCAAGATATTTTTGTCGGGGCGTGGAGATCTGTTCGAACAAGTGAAATTCAAAAATTTGACAAAACGTAAGATTGACGTTTATGAATAGGCACTGAATAAAATATTTATGCATACTGCTAACAAGTATATCATATTTCTGTTTACACATCAAAATTACAGTTATTTTCAAACATTAAATTTATTATTCATTTCCACCAACGCCCTTCGTGGGGTTTTTACATAAGAATAATTATTTATTTAATTTATATATAACAGTACATTTATAATAATTCTTTTCAATATAACAGTTTAAACATATATACACATACCTACATTCCTTACACGTAAGTAAACTAGGTGGAATGTCATATGTATTATACTTAGGCCCATTGCATTTAAAGGCTTCTGATGTTATTTTCAACGTAGTTTTTTTTAATATTTGACGATGCCATTCTTTCATTATGACCCAGACTTCTAGAAATATCTGCACTGTAGTATTATTTTAAACATTTGCATTCATAATAACAATGTGTGACATAGCCCCAAATTTACGATCCCGCCAATTACTTAAATTATTTTTATAGGCCTACGAAAATAACATTTACATTTTCATATAACATTTAGAAATTTCAAACAAATACAGTTATTTGTAAAATTTGAGAATATCCAAATCTCTGTAGGAACACAATTACTGGGTTTTATCTCCAGAGGGAATGTCATCATGATATATTATAGACGTCTCACAGAGATGAATATATTTTATAATTTCCATTTAATTTCCAAATATTTGATAGGTGTGGTAGTTGAGCATGGGTAGAATTAGTGAACGTTACATTGTGTAAAGTGATTACTTAAGCCAACCGATGACAAGTCATAAGCCTTGTAATGCCCATACTTACCTTCCCATATAAATAATAGCTTCGTCTATGTGAAACATCTATAATATAACAGTTATTTGTTACGATTATTTGTATCTTATATATAAATAAGTCAAGTTTGCTCGATTTTTATTCTAACTGGATTTGTGAAGCTGAATGGATAAAAATATTATAGATAGTTTACAAAAAAATGCTATTGCATCAAAATAAACTTAACAGATAACAGGATGTGAGGTAGTTCATGAAGCAATTTATTTGGGCGCTTTGATCACGAACACTGATGATGGTGGGCAGGAAACTCTAAGATGCATACAACTAGCTAAAGTTGCTATGAACTAACTTACAGAAATATGGAAAGACAGGGATATCAAGCAAACAACTGAATTTATGTTGGTTCACACTCTTGTCTTTACGAGTAAAATAGATGCTTTCTGGATGTATTGCTGGACAATGATGTTATGCATCCTGTGGACAGCACGACGCACGACTTCCTCAATTCTGCAACAAATCCAACTACAGCAAGTCTTATCTATAGCGAATAAAATATTCTTCTAATCTATCACCTATATCTAGCTATCACCTATACCACAGAACTATGTTCTGAAAAACTGTAACTTAACAATAATAATGTGTTTTCTCTTTAATATATTAGTTGAATCAAAGTTTATTCTTAATCTAATAAAATGGAATTGATTTAATTTCTGGCGTCTCCTAGTGAATATTTCTCAAAGGTATTTGAGATTTTCACAATAAAAGGTGATAGATTTTAAATTTGTAATAATGAATTTGAAAGAACTGCATCATATAAGTTCGAAAATATGTCGTCAACTTACTCTGTTGGTGTGGTGTAATAGGTTAACGCATTTCCAGGTTCGAATCTCGGTGACAACAAAAATATTTTTAATGTATTGTATTAATTATAAAGATATACATATAAAATCAATTTTATCGAAAAATATTGTTATTCCGCCACCAGGATTTGAACCTGGATCTCTTTCCAAACCGTGAAAGGTGCATTATCCAACTATACTACAGCGACATTATTTTTGACGACAAATTTTCGAACCTATATTCAAATTAATACATCTATCGTTTCACGTTTTCAAATAATACATCTATCGTTCCATTATTTGAAAGCCATCTAGTTATAATGCACCTTCCCCGGTTTGGAAAAAGATCCAGGTTCGAATTTCGGTGGCACAACACCAATATTTTTCGATAAAATTGATTTTACATATATATCTTTCTAATTAATACATTTAATTAGTATTTCAAATATCACTGATATAGTTCTGAATAATTACAACTTAACAAAAATAATGTGTTCTCCTAATAATATATAAGTTGTATCAATGTGTCCAAAAATTTAATATAAATGAATTGTTAATTCTGGTGTCTGCTATCGGTTTACTCAAAGGTATATGAGAATACGTAAAAACAAATTAGATGGCTTCAAATAATGAAACGATAGATGTATTAATTTTAAAAAGTGTAACATATATGTTCGATAGTTTATCGTCAAAAATAATATCGCTGTAGCAAAGTTGGATAATGCACTTTCTTCGGTTTGAAAAGAGATCCATGTTCGAATACCGGTGGCGCAACAATAATATTTTTCGATGAAATTGATTTTATATGTATATTTTTTTAATTAATAGATTTAATTGGTATTTAAAATATTACAGACCTATGTTCTGAATAATTACAACTTCACAATAAGAATGTGTTCTTCTAATAATAAAAATATTTTTCAATAAATTTGATTTTTTTGTATATATTTCTAATTGATAAATTTAATTTCTATCACAATACCACAGCTATGTTCTCAAAAACTGCAACTTCACAGTAATAATGTGTTATCTGTAATAATTAATTTATTATATTATTTTTGAACTTCATTTTGGGGTGCTAAAGGTGCACGTAATTAAAAATATTTTGTTATCATCATTAAAAATGCACTATGGCTTAAGAAACTATTTTTTTTTACGTGATTCATATTTAAATATACTCCAAAAAAAAAGATTAGTCATCTCACATCTCCAGGCGGCCCTGTCATAAACTCACTTCATAAATATGACTTCTTTGTCAGGAGCACAACTCAATTACAGGGAATTATTAAACAACTTCCCAAGTCTACTGTGTACGGGTACCCAAGGGCTGCGAATAACAGGCACACACTCGGTGATGAATTATTTATTAAATCAGAATGACTGCCACACATTTGAATGTTGGCTTCAGTGGCGCGCTTACGCGCAAGAGTTCTGGGCCATTGTTAGGGATTCTGTGTCGAGACAACTCGAGAATAAATATCCAGGAATTCCACAGTTTTTTGCTGTCCCGTGACTTAAAACTTGAGACATTCGAATTTTTCTTGATGATATTTATTTTAAACAAGTTACATATTAGATTAAATCTCATCTGACTATTGTCATATATCATGTAGTGACCCAACGACGAACGGTACATATGTAAGTATATATATATAAAAAAAAGTTTCTATAGTTTAAATGGCCAGACATAAAAAATTGCATTAAGGAGAAATTAGTCCTCAAATATTTACTACTAACAAAAAAATCTGAAGTAAATAATTTTGTCGATTTTTTCAAACAGGGAATTATGTTTTCTTATAAAATGTGATAAAAAAAATAATTTCTTTCATATTTCGAAGCAAAATTTGGGAGGGATGAAATTATTTTATTTTATTAAATTGATTTTATTTTGTATTTTTTATAGATATGTATGTTTTTGTATTCAATATATATAATACCTTAATTTCATTTTAAAAAACTACAAACACTTTATAAATCAAACAGTTTTAATTGGTTTCAATAAATAAATAATAACGTGAGTCTTTTTACACAGATCATATGTATATTTATTTATACATGTTTTTTTATGAAAATATATATTTTTTAATTAAATATAATTCATAGTCTCAATTTCCGGGAATAGAAAAGTTGAGAATAGGTCCCATTTTTTTTTTCAATATTATTCATGAAAGTTACTGATGGACTAATAAGAAAAATATATTTAACATGAATTAAAATGGAATGCATATCTACTTTATATGTAATGCAATTTGTTTTATTGTATGATATAATTAACAGTCGAGAAAAATATGTATAAATATTTTAAGCAACTTTTTTTTAAATTGTGTATAAATTAAATTAGTTTTAATAGTTCAGAATGTTTTAATCAATTTATTAGAGCACTCAATATATATGAATTTATTTATTCCGACTTTATTCTCGTGTCCAAAGAAGGTAAGATTTGTTTTAAAAAAACTATGCTTTTAAATTTAGTGAAACTATATTTTACATAATCAGATAATAGTTTCAGTTGCACCCAATTTATTTGAGAATACATTGCAATAGTTCAATTTATGTACATACAGGCATTTTTTATTGTGCATTTCTATAATATATTTATTATATACAGGTTATAAGCTGTTAAAATGATGAATATGTTAATTTATACGAACCCTATGAATGTTTTTAATTTATTAAACGTATTTGCCAGCAATCATTTTGCATATATCTATAAATAGTCACCTTAATAATATAATTTGGTATTTATTTATTCATATCATTATATAATAGAGGTTAACGTAGTATTTTTATATAATAATGGTGATGTGAAATTGAACATATACAACAAATCCGCTAACGGGGGTTTTCAAAATGATCAGTTAGAAATACGCCACTGATAAGTTTGATGATAAGTAATTGTGCTGAGAGATTAATTTATCTTTGGAATACATGAATATTAAATAATATAAAGAAGTTCAGTCTATCATGAAGTATTATGATTATTCCTTTAAAAAATATATTTAATTTATTTTCCATTCTCTATTTTGAAAACGATAAAGTTTTGGAATGAATTTTTTAATGGTTATCAAAACATTTCAATTACCGAGATATTTTTTATTTATATTGAGGTTTATAGAAGAATTGTACCGTTTTGCGGGGGTAAAATTATTTTTCCCAGTAGGCGGGAGTATTTAGTGCAATATATATATGTTTAGCAACATAAAGGTAAGTGCTCCTGGCTCGCTTTGAAAGTAGTTCAAATATTTCATTTTTATAGAAGTTGGTATCCTCTTCCAAATTTGGAAAACTAACCAAATAAGTCCAATTTTGCAATGAACAGTAGAAAAATAATATAACAGATCTATTAGAAATAAATTGACATAATAGATAAAAAAAAATTTTGATGCAGTAAGTACCTCTGGCTCTTGCCTTATCCCGGCTCGTCTGTGTTAAGGCTCGTATCCATTGAAGGAGACACTATGAGATAATTTCACGAGGTTTAGTTGAGATACATTTCAATACCATATACACGTGTTAAGGTATTGATCTGAAGATAAACTCGGATAATATATAATACATGTAATATTATGTTACTCGGCTATATTTTATGTATAATAGTAGGGTCGGGCGGGGCTAGTTGAGCATAGGGGCAACTTGGCAATTGAAATATCTCAAAAAGTACGAATCTCACGAAAAGAGAAGGAAACCGCCAATTGACGTACAACGATTAAGTGACATACAAAGATACTTTGTTTATTTTGTGACTAAAAAGTAGGTCGTTATTTTTCTCCTGGACTCGTACAAAAACAGTCATCTGCAATCACTTAAGTGTTGATACATTACTTATTTATTGTACATTCGATTATAAATAGCTGTCTCATTCCAAGTCTTACCGTTTTGTTCATAACCTAACTTTTACTTCGATATGTCTAGTCGGGACATGTTGGGCAGGCTTGCTCAACTTACCCTACTATATTTATTTTACAAAAAGTTGAATTTTTGTTTTGCATTTCATATTAAGGGTGTGGAGATATAAGATAAAAACTTTAAACTACGAGACAACAGCAAAATTTGTAATGGACAAACACAAGAGCTCAACGGCGCTGCCAAAGAATTCAATATCACAAACGAATGTTGAAAAACAAGATATATTTCAAAATAAAAATCTGAAAGTGGTTTGTTGCGAAACTTATTCTAAGAGCCTAACTGGAGAAATTTAAATCCAGTGTCTGGCTTGCAAGCAATACTCCCACACTAAATATTCGCTGAACACTGGTCTGACCTATGTGCGTTTGAATTAATTCCATTAGGGATAAACCCTGCATTCATATTTTTGATCTCATAATATATTACTAACCCCATATTCTTATATTATATACTTGAAAATTAATTATAAAACATAATTTTAAGTACTAAGAGTATAATAATATCGAAAGATAAAGAATAAGTTACGTTCTGTTTGCTTTTGATTTTATTTTGTTAAGTAAATAATAATAATCTTTTTTGTTTCACTGTACAATTAGTATTGCAACTTAAAATATATATTTGATTATTAACTGTAATTTTGTTGAAGATTTATGCAATTTCCGTATCATCATTGAGCTCATTTTTTACATTGCTCAACTTTCCCTATACCCTTGCTCAATTTACTCCACCCGTGAGGCAGATTGAGCAACTCGGAGATTTCTCGCATTCATGGCAATACCTTCTAAACCAGACCTGAAATAGTTTTATTTTCTGAAAACGTTTAGAGCAGGGTAAATTAATTATCTAACATTGTAGGAATCAAGTAAATCTGATGCACCGTTTCAGAGTTATGATAGACTAAATAAAAAATTACTCAACTAGCCCCGCCCTAACCTACTACATAAATAAAATTGTTGGAATATATCGTAATTTTAAAATTTGATTGTTTATGTGTTTAATTCTCTTAGTAAATGATTTTCAATTAATATTTCTTCCAATTAGTATATTTCAATGTTGTAAGAAATATAAATAATTCAAATTGTGCTAAAATAATATAAATGACTACTAAAAAATTATGTTGAAATTATGTTGTCGGTGTATTTCAAGTTTATACATTGTGCAAACATTTAATAAAGGTGGTTTATCAAGGGTGAATAATTGTATTTAAGGTAAAAGATTTTTCTCGGGAAAGTCTATGCCTCCAGTAGAGGGTGAGATGCAGCTGGCGGGGATTTGTAATTTATTTTTAATCCTTAAAGAAGGCTGATGAAAGAATGACGGTCAAAATTTAAAATAAATAAAAATAATCACTTATAGATTACAAGAATTTTATTTTGTTTACTAAAAGTGTTGTAGGTATACATATAACAAGTGTATTATTTTTAATCTATATACATACTATTGTAATGTATTGTTATGTTATCATGGAAAGCGCACAATTTAATAATCCCCCCATTCTGTTTAATTGAATGTAAATTGTTCAATATTTTCTCTCACAAATTGTCATAAAATTGCCAAAAACAGATTATGAAATAATATTATCTATGCAAGGAGATTAACATTATTCTAACCCTTAATTAAACAATATTGTTAGTAATTTAGAAATCATTCTTAATACTTAAAAATTGATAAACATTTATTATGTTTTATGCAAGTTGATACATACATATACGAGTATATGAGCTGCTCACTTGGCAAAACGTCATTTTGCTTTGGTAATTAAAAATCAAATGTCTATTTTATATATGTATATCAAAGTGAGATATTGAGCTTCAAAGTTTACACATTTTACTTTAAAAGTTTTACCATGAGGTAAAATATTTACAAAATTGTGTTTTAAAAGTGATAAAAAAAAATTGATTCCTAATTTCAAGCAGTGTATTATATAACTCATGTATTTTATTTTTATTCAATATTATATCTATATAAAATTGCATGTGCTATTAAAACATTATTTTCTTCTCAACCACTGGGAATTTTTTTTATATTTAAATAGGAATAGGTTATATTTCACTCTTTAAATACATGTTTTTTACAGAGAAATATTTTAAAAATTTGAATATTAATAAGACAATTTTGACCCGTTGTTGTTCAATGGTTAAATACGTTATATTTATAAAAAAGATTTTATCTATTCAGTGAGGTAAACCATATCAATTTTAATTTGTCACTGGTATATATCATTTCTACTATAGCTGTCTTAATCTATCACCCTATCGGGAGGAATAGTACAAGGTAAACATGCCAATGAAATGCTTTATAAGTAATACTTGATTAATAAACTAATTGTGATGTCCTTGGGATTATATAGTTGTGTGTGTGAATGCCGTACCGCCGGAGCGTGTATGCGGGGTGGGTTATAAGGGGCGACGCGCGTCAGGGCGCGGCTTTCTCTGCGTGTCCATCGACTTTATTGTTTGACTTACTAATGATATACTAATGATATACCTTGTATAATACTTACTGTAATAAACGTGTATTTGTTTCAAAGAGTATAATTTTAAGCCGATTACCCTTATGATTTTTTGGATCCATCCATTGTGCAGTCCAAATAGAATTCGTATGTTTTGCAAAACACACTGTATATAAAATAAACAATATAATTTCAATAAACAAGAGTTTGCCCGACAAAGATAATTGCACGGATAGAGTTCAGATTCATTTCACCATCCATTTGTCAAAAGAGTGGACATTATTAGTAATGAATTTGTTACACAAGTAAACTACGAGTTTGGGGAGAACTGGTTCGTGGTGCCGGACGTCATGTCGGCCGTACCAAAATTCCTCTCGCCTTCCAAAAAATTCCAAGCATCGCCATCTTGACCATCATCGACACACACTGCCGTTGCTCACAGATAGTCTTCCTACGCGCGGGTGAACCAAGGCTCAGACTCTCTTGATCCAACGCGCCTAACCAATCCTAAGTTTGCGATGTCATTTTGCTATTGTAGGTGAAGCACCGTAGCGCTTGCGTCCGACTAAAAGTATATTGTCTTCCCGTTCCCACTGTCCTCAGTCTCGCCAGTTTGACATCATTAAAAATACGCGCAAGTAGTTAAGTTTAAGTCTATACTCGGAACTTGTGGTCGGGAAGCTAAAGTACGGGTCTTCCAGATGGTTGTGGGCGCATTTTACTGGCACATGTCGGTACCAGGCATGTTTTTGCAGCTGTTAGGAGCTCTGGTTTTACGCACTGGTAAACATGAGATGCGTTCATTATGATAGCTGTTGAGGCAATAAACCTCTACACATTGAAATAATTTTAATTTTCTACTTTTACTAAAATTATTCCACACTCCCACCTTTCCTACATTTAGTAAATTAAAATTTTCTTAAATATTAAAGAAATCTAACATTATGTTACATAATGACTTGGAAATGCTATCACATCACCAACTTTACTATAAATTTATATAACTTACAACCCTTAATTAAATTCTATAATATTTGAAGTCTTCATAATTAAAAACTGTCCACATCTTTTAATTATTTTGTGGAAATTTTCTCTATTTATTTGAAAATATGATGTGGTACTGAAGATATATTTTAAAGATACCATAGATAGCTCATTGCATCGATATTTTAAGTCGAAAAATAAATGACAGACTTATTCCAAGAATCTTGCCAAGAAGTACGACAGTCTGGAGAAGCCTGCGGTGGTCCGTAACGTGCAGGAATCCAGAGAAATCTCCCACCCGCTGGACCGACTAAGTGAAGACAACTAGGAACCGCAGGATTTCGAGAAGAATGTAGGAATGCTGTCAGAGAGATCAATGAGGAGGAATGGATCAATGAAAATTGCTGTTGTGGGGAAACAATTTAAAAAAAAACATATATCGGTTGTAACAGACCTAGTTCACAATATTTTATGGGTGGATACCTGACTAAATTACGAGTTGAAAATATTCAAGGAATATGTGCAAATTCCGCACAGTTACAATGATATATTTATATCATGCTGATGATGATAGTTAATTTTGTGTGCGGGATGGTGTCGTCAGAATAATACCCGTTCGTGGTAATAAAAGTATCTGTTCCAGGTGCTTTGATACATTGTATTACAAGTCAATATAAGATGTTTTCAATTTAATGGTTGGGAGGCAAGAGGCCGCGCCGACCGCCGTGTGACACATTTATCTCTTTCCCACACTATCATCGTACCAACCTTCACGCATCTACGCATTCGTCCCATAGATACATCACACCTACGGAAAATACTATTTAAATAATTAGATAAAACACTTTGTTTAAACCGCTATTTATTAATAAATCAGCATGTTTCGATACCTATGGTATCTTCTTCAGAAAGCAATGCATACTAAAATTAAAAATGCAAGCATAGATAAAAACAAAATTTTAAAAGTATAAGTGGTGGGTAACAAATCAGAAACTTATGTGAAAACAAATTTAAAAGGTGACTATTTGCTAATATTGAAGAAGTGAAAATATTTTTATTTATAATTTTTACAAAATCATGTTAAACTTTAAGTCTACGTATTTAAAAATAAATATTTGGTGAAAAGTATTCAACATGAATCTATATATTTGCTTCAGGCACTAAATCACCCCCTTTTTATCCCCGGACACACAAACACACACACATATATACATTCCGCCCCGGTGGTGCGGCGCTCTGACACCCACATATATAAGATCACTAGGACATCACAATTAAAAATCTGGAAATAAATCTTCTACTCCACATGTTGTTTTGCACATAAACTATCTGCTACTTGCACCCTTGGAGGTGGGAGTGGGGTGTAAACAAACTGTCTGAAGTTTCCCTTATTAAAATGGAAAGCAGCTATTCATGCAAGCAATTAACAAAATTGGCGAGTTGATGTTTGTTTTGAATGTGCAAAAACTTGATCCGACTGTTCGCTGCTGAAGAAAACATCTGTTCATCTTCTCGCTGGAGACAGTGCACCCGGATAAATTAAATGTAAAACTTCATCTCCATTTCAAAATGACGCAGAAGGTATGAGTGCCCGAGCGTACCTCGCACATGGTGTCTTCTATGTACTCTGAAACTGTTATCACACCGTTCTCAAGAGACCAGAAAGGACATGTTCAGAATGATAAACTTCATCGAAAGGAACAATCCTTTTATTATTAAAGTCTGACTATTTTAACACATTATTATAAGATGTTCGAAAAGGATATCATAATCAGAAGTTATTTTATTATCCACGTGGAATATCTAACATAAAGAATAGAAACTGCAATACTTTGTAACTAAATGTCTTCATAACACAGACCACCATAAATATAGAGATGAATTAAACCACTTACGCAATCAAATAGCTCCGCTCCTTTTTTTTTAAATATGACTCGATTGGAACGATAATTTAAACGCTGACAATATAATATGCATTAATGTAAAAAAATACGTCTTTTTTACTCAAAGATTTGATTTTTAAAGAGTAAATTCTTTTACTGTTGCATAAGTGTCGTCTTTTGCTGTTGCATAAAAATAAACTATCGGATTTTTGTTTTCACCAAGAATGTCCCTAGGATGCCCCTCGTCTTGCAACTAATGTTCCAAATCTCTCTCCTATATGTACACTTTATTTCATGTCTATTCATTTACTGGTCTGTGCATCATAAATAATATTTTAAGATTTCAGATATGAGTGGTTGAATATGAGTATTAAAACTGATACTTCGAAATTAACAAAAATAGAAATGGAAGTATTTTTACGTATGTATTTATATTTGTGCAAGTTTAATTTAAAATGTATGGTTAAACTCTCTAAATTAGAACAAACAATTAATGACGAATGTCGCCTATCACAAGTGGTGGGTGATTTTGGAATCGGACGGATGAGTAGATGGATGAAGTAGGCAATGGAATAGGGAATTGGAAATGTTGGACGGATTGAATGAGGGTAAGGGAATCCTTCGATAGCGGACCAGTATGGATTACAGAATAAGGAGGGAGACTCTCCTGCTGATGACGCTCCCTGGTTTATCCTGTAGTTCAGCTCAAAAACTTGAACAGCTCGAACCGGCGGTTCTGATGAATCCAACGCATACTGTTCACTGAATTGCACAAACACAAATTTTCTGTTATTTCACAGGAACCATATATCCAGCAAGAACACCACTTCCTTTTCAAAATCTCGAATAATTACACACATACAAAAACTAACTATTCGAGCTAGGGAACAGGTGTAGACTGATAGGGAATGGACTAAGGGGTAGCATTAAAACTAAAACTGGTCACAATAACACTACATTTAACAATAATAATTTTGATTCGAGTCATTGAATATATAAATAAAAATTATTTCCAATAATAATCAAAAAATCTAATAACTTTATTCAGAATAAAAATATTATTGTAAATCAACAAAAAATGAGTATTTTAATTTTAACAAGGAAATAATAAAAATACATGTATTTTATAACACTTATTGGAATATAAAATTTTATAAAAATAATACTATTTATAACATTCTATAAAGATTATAGCGAGGGGTATTTTTCTTCGGTTCATAAATACGTTACCTTTAGGCAAAGTTCCCACACGTTACTCACACCCCTACTTTCCCGGACGACCGACTTTTAGGTAGGTACGTAAGGGCGGGATATTTCCACATCTGCACCCCCCGATTACGCTTCTTCGCTGGATCCGGATTAAATGCAGTCAACTAAACTCCCCTGGAAAATCTTATCCTATTAGTGAGGTGAAAAAATGACAAATTACACATTTTATACTGCAATAAAATACTCTATTATAATTATTTTATTTTAAATAAACATAAACTATCGATAATATATTATTTTGCAATGTTTGCGATTGACTTCCAACGTTCTCTATCCTACAAAACCTAGTGATTTGGAGGTGAAGATGTCATCCGAATTTTGAATTATTACTAAAATTATTACATGAGGATATAAACAATGAAAATCGAATGTACAAAGCAAGATCAGGAGAATAAAGTGAACGTGGAATAACGTCTGAATCGAGCTTTAGAATAGCCGCTCTTGTAATCTTAACTGTATGCGGAAAGGCATTATCATTCTGAAAAATCAATTGATGTCGTCTTTCCGGTCTCTGGACGATGGAGTTGTTGGCAACGAACTTCAGAGGGAGTAGTTACATTCCTTAGAAATAATTCATAGTAGTATTTATAGTAATATACAATTCATGCTCAGCACTCCTCGGTTAAACTCAAACAAAATAATATTTGGATATTTGCATTTCTTTATACGACAACACAACGAGCGGGAAAGGGGTGTGGGGTATACCGATCGCTGGCAGCGTTCTTGAGAATGCAGTCACTATGGAGCGTGTCCTTACCAGTTGTTCGTGAAATTTTCCCTGGAAAATTTATATCCTGACAAGGTGACCCCCCATGTAGCCCTGACTTGAACCCTGAAGATGGACTTATTCCTAGGGGGCTACCTTAAATCTATAGTATACAGTAACAATCCTCCGTCTAAAATATATGTGAAGAAATGGCCGCGATCACGGAGAATACGTGCTGTGTAGTTCTCAGAAATTTTGCCTCCCATTTAGAAGAGTGCTAGCAAAATAATTGATCACATTTAGAAATAATATTTAATAAATAAATTCCCAGGGACTGCACTTTAATTTTATGTTCCAATCGGGAGGTCTTAAAATCACGACTCGCTGCTTGTGAATAATTCGATTATTGATATAATAAATATGCACAAATGTATAAGGTAGAGTATCCACGGAGATGTATTGAAACGAATAGACTTTTAGTTCTTTCTCGTTTGGATGTTACATACGATCTGAAGGGTCTTGCTACAGTTTATAAACATATTTTTAAAGATAATGCTCCTCTGAGAATAAGAAACAGATAAGCTTAATATCATGGTTCTGTACCGGATAAACAAAGTTACAAATTCAATGATATCAATAATCGTTTCAATACACATCCGCTTACAGAAAACATAAATAGTAAGATAATAATAATGTGGTACACTTAAAAAGATCAACGCATAATATTTCATGATTAGACAAAACTATTAAAAATAATGGTTCCAACTCATAACTCTCCTTAACCTTTACCATACCGTGATATAAAATACCCATATATAAACATGCTGTGAACTCATGTTACCGTAAGAAATTTATAACATTTAAAATGTGAAGAAAGCTTTTATTAGTTTAAATGGCTTTAAAATTATTAATCCTTACTTAAAAACTTACTCTAAATATTGAGCATTAATTAAGAAAATGGGATCAATATCCTAATATAATTCGGAACATTCATCAAGTCCTATACAATACTACCTTGTTTCTTATCTCTCTTCATTAAACTAGTGAGAAAGAGTAATAGTATAATTTTACAACTGACTGAATTGAAAAATAATTATTTTTCTAAGATGTAAAAACTGGTTTTTCACTGGTCAGTTAATATTAATAATAATATCAATAAATATTAATTTTATGTTGCGTATATTAACCGAAATATTACAGTTTTGATTGAGGCGGTAGACCTGTGTTACTGCATGGTTTTGGAAGAGTTAAATTACAAAAGGCTTAGTTTAATAAACTAAAAGATAAGAATGTGGCTTCGGGGTATATGTAGGTACATACATAACATAAATTCAAAATAAACATATTTTTATTAAACCCATCCATTATTTTATTACAGAATTTTTATTATGAAAAAGACTTTTGGGACACTTGTACATATAGCAAATCTATTAAACTATCAAATAATTTGCAGTAATCTAAAAATATTAACATTTTTCAGACAAGTTATTTAATATATACACAAATTTTTAATTTTTTTAATATTAGAAGATATAATACGTTTATAAAATAATCTGTAAGATATACAATATATATATTTCTTTTAACACATATTTATTCTCTATGGGGAAGTAGTATGTATATACAAGATAATTTATGTTTCAGTTAGACCGTACACATATTTTTTGACTTCAGATACAAATTTATAGTAGTCTGTTATTTTTCTAATTGTAATGGGGAGATTTAAAAAAAAATTGATGCCTTGATAAATACAGTGATTTTGGGTTGTGGTATATTTTAGTTTTGGAATATCAAATCTCGTAGATCGGAATTCGCTTCTAATATTTCATTTATTATTAATTAAAAAAAATTGGATCATTGATTTTTTTTGTATGTCTATTATTTTAGGTACTTTGAAATCTGTGAAGAGTTTGATACTTGGATAGTCATTTTTATTTATAATTTTTTTTATCATCATTTTTTGATATTGAAAGGCAATCTCTCTTATCTCAAAACTGATTTTAGTGTAATTTTTCTCCAATATATTGGAAATTTATAAAGAGAAGTCGTAAGTTGTTGCACGATAAAGCAAAAATAAGGAGAAAAAAATTTATACGTGCTGCACAGGACAGTAATTATTTATAATATATAAAAAAAAAATTAATAGTCCTACAAAAAAAGTACGTGAGTGTTTCCTTCATTTGTTAAATCATCACATTCAACGATTGGGACATTCACATAGTATGGCCGTTTTGTTGTAAGTGATGATGAAATGTTCAAGACAATAGATCAGCCCGCCGACTGTGAGATACGGTCCATAATTCATTTCTTGAATACACGAAACATGAAACCAACTGACATTCATTGCCAAATGTGTCCTAATTTGGCGCCAAGTGATTTCCATATTTTCCTTCATCTAAAGCGGTTCCATGGTGGCAACCGTTTTAATGACGATGATGAACTCAAAGATGGAGTACAGCCCATGGTTTTCATCTCAGGCGGCGTCGTTCTATGACGAAAGTATATAAAAATTGGTGCCCCGTTATGTATGACAAGTGCCTTAATAATGGTGATAACGAAAAATATGTGTTTCGTTTAAAATAAAATCGATACTTATAAAACGCGCCTCGTATAACAAAAAAACTATTACGATCGATTTAATGTACTTAAATTTACAAATGAACATACTTATAATCAAAACCACTGCACTAAATCAATTGATATAACTCTGTAAACAAAATAATCATATTATTTTTAGGTGTATTTATTTTTATAGCGTTATTCTAGTTTTATTTAAATACAAAATTCTCTGCACCCCATCCCTAAAGTAATAAAGAACCTTTATTTATGGGGGCGGCTTTGCTGAGAACATGCTTTATAATATGATATTGCAACATAAACTGAATTTGTACCTTCTATCGTTACTGCTTGAATTAATTATATCAATTAAAATAAGTTTTCTCCTGTAAGTATTCCTTATAAGAATAATTTTAACATAAATTTAGTTCTGCTTTTAATTCTGTATTTTCTATAAATGTAATTCGAAAATAATATAATTTATGCCTATTATCAGTTTCAATAAAGTAAATAGTTTTTTTTTTTAGAGAAAACTCATTGCTTCAACAAGGCACCTACTTAGTATTCCACGAAATTACCTCATATGTAATTCACATTTTAGATTCCCTAATAATTTTTCCTTTCTTACTAGTTTTTCTTTCAGTTCTAATAATATTTATTACGTCGTTAAACGAATTATGCTAAAGGTTCAGTTTTTCAAAATAAATTAACATTGTCAATCACATCGAATATTGAGCTGCGAACATTCAACTGTTTTTGGAACCCTAATAATTTATTTTTTTTCGCGTTTTTAACGAAAATGTGGGTATTTATTATTAATTTATATCAGAAGTTATATACTAGATAAGACTTTTTATTTAACTGTTGCTTAGATAGACCATGCACAGTTGTAGAACACGGCAACTATATAAATACCACACAGCAACACCACATATTTAAGAATTGTGTACTTTATAGGAGAGAGACATGACTAGTTGTCAATGATTTTTTTGTTGATTTTTGTAGAATTACTGAAGTATTACTTACCTTTCTAGAGTTGTTAATAGGAGCAGATTCTTTCTAAACTGAAACTAAACTAAACTTAAGTACGATTCCCTTAACATGGTAATTACATTTATTTGATTTGCACGCCCTTAGCGGACGCTATCATAATACTACTGATATTGAATGATTCACTGGAAAATTTAAATCCAATGATATAAATATCTTAATTTGACAAAAACTGTTGCTGGTTGACGGTGTCAACTTTTAGAACATATCAAGTAGAACATTGTAACATGTTATAAGTATAACATATTTTTATAGAACATGAGGAGTTGAAAATAAAAATGACACTCCTTAAAAGAGGTTTCGAACTATATATTTTTTTTATTGAATTGTTTTATGTAAACTATTGTAATTAAATTTGTAAATAAAATATTATCTATATTATATGGGGAGTATTCGTGTGTAATTGTGAACCCTAATTTGTCTATTAATAAATATCAGTTACTCTGATGACAACGATTATTGTAAGAACTTTGAAGATTTGTTATTAAGCACTTGGCTTGTTTGAGGTATTGAATAATTTGAGCCGTTAGATGTCGGATCAAGAAATTAGGGATCTTTAGTGTCTCTTTATACTGATCGTATTTTAATAGAGGGTGTAAGGTCATCGCAACGTGAATGTCAAAATTGAGACTGGCTTAATATTAGCATATTACTAATCTTATTTGTCGAGCAATCTCATTTTATTGAATTATAATATATTTATTTTCAGACGATGACAGATTGCTAACTATTGTAATTCTAATATAACCAGAGGATAATAAGCCCAGTGCGATACCGAAATAAATTTCGATGAGACGATGGCTGGTTTTATTTTTGTTTAACAAAATATAATATTAAAATTTATGATAAACTTGAATTAAAAAGGATTCTGAATAAATATTAATTTCTATCAGTCTATAAATTGTTTTTTTTTTATATTGCAGATACTGAGAACAATTACAATGTGAGGTCGGATAAAAATAGATATTGTATTGTATTAGTCACAGTAAACTGAAAGCTCTTATGTAAAAATGTTAAGATAAACACATCTAATGAGACTGATAATGACGTTATTATTCAAAATAATATTACGCTTCCTCATCTACGTCTATAGCTGCATGCAGGCTTCAGTAATGTCATTATGGCTGTATAGTGCTAGCTTAAACGGCCAGGTCTGTGAGATGCGATAATGACACAAAATAACGTGTTTTTATTAAATGTTTTATGCTTTAGCTATCTAATAACAATACCTAAATACATATTAAATTTAAAATGAAGTATACATTGTCTTTATTACGAGTAAGAAAAAACATACATTATATCGGTTATCATTGCAGGGCCTAGCAGAGCAATCGACAATAGCCGATGAGACTGACCACGCAACGGACACTAATGGCCGCGAATACTTACCCGAATTTCTCTAGTGAGACGGGCACAGTCCAAACAGATTTTTACATTGTATTACTCGTATATAGTTACAAATAAAAAAAAATTTAAAAAATCTGCTGGTCAATGTGGTAGTGAATAAAATGCGTTATTAAGAATATTTTGTGATGTCGTTTCTGGTGAGTTTTTAAATCCATATACACTATTTGAAAATGTATTTTTTCAGATTATGTTTTATTTTTCTATCGTGCTATAAAAAATATTATTTGTAAACGTATTTTAAAAATTGTGATTGAAGTTGTGAAAATTCCTAACTCGATATTAGGTCGCCAATCTGCTCCTGAATTCATCTAATTATTCTACCAATTACCTAATATTATATCCAACTAATTATTCTACCAATTACATAATCATGCTTTAACACAAATATTAAATAAAATCTGTTTTCAAAATGAATGTATTATAGATTACTTGGCTAATATTTGCTCAATTAAACTTAAAATGATTGAAAATGAAATGAATGCAAAAAAAGTCGGTATTGTTAAAAACTGAACAATTAAATAAATATGGTTGTCGCGTAATAAACATTTAATTTTTAAATATGCTAAATGAAACGGATACATGCATTCACACCCAGACAAAATCTATCTGATCGTTGCGGCTAGTATCGGAAGATATTTTTTAGTAATAATTAGTGAAGTAGTCAAATAAATTTATAAATATTTGTACTTTTTTAAGGGAAATGTTAACTGTATACACTAACACTACCAGGTATCATGGTATAGAGTTAACTGTCAACACAATTATAAACTATATTGGTGGGAGCACCTATATTTCAAGTACTTTAATAATGCCCAACCGACTTGTTTATCAATAGTTTTACCATCTTGATTCAATGTTATATTTAAAAAAATATATATTATTATAAAAAATACGTTTATTTTTAATTAATTTACTTAACAAATATATATAACGTACGTCTGTGACGTTGGACTTAATATCAGACTCTATAGAATTGTAAGATTTTTTGTGACGTTTTATATCTTTATAACACAAAAATCTCGCGTTTAGAAAAAGAGATCGTGTATATTATAAACATAATTTTAAATATGCACACACGTATCATATTTAGAGTATAATATTATTAAAAGACAATTTTAATTAATCCGTAATTTTCATAAATAAAACAATGTTAAGTGTTGCACAGATCGAGAAAAATATGAGAGAAAATACATAATTAACAGGAAACTGAGTATATTATTTAACCTTTACCGTGCCATGATATAAAATACCCGAACACAGCCGTGCTGTCAACTCGTGTTACCGTAAACAATACTTAAAAATGTTTTTATTAGCTTAAATGGCTTTAATGGCACGAATTTATTCTAAATACTGAGCATTCAAATTTGAAAAAATAATTAATAATATAATGTCCTTTCTTCTTATCTCTCTTCATTTAATTAATGAGAAAGAGATAATTATATTTGTATGTTTATTTTTCTTTTCACCGTGAAAATAATGTGTGATCTCTGTCTTTCATATCACAAATGGTATTTTTACCAACGTATTATTTTTACAACAGAGTGAATGGAAAAATTTAATTGTTTTTGTACGATTCCCTTTTCATAATTGGTTTTTCACTTGTCATTCCTAAGCGCTAATATTTTCTTTAGGATTATCTAAAATATGAATTTTATGTTGCATGTATTTACCGAAATATTAGAGGTTTAATTTTGATAGTAGACCTGTGTTCTGTGTTACTGGATGGTTTGGGAAGAGTTAATCAAAAATCAATATAGATGGATACCTACAACTGTGAATCGATAATATTCAAGTTTCTATAGATTCTGTGTTGTTACTGAAAATATTATTGTACGAGATTTTGACAAAAGTTTTAAATCCCATTATTATTCTATATCATTGCTTTAGGCCCTAAATCATGCTGAGGAAAGTAACTAAATATGGAATAGTATCCCTAATATTGAATACCATCATTTCTAAGAATCAAACAATCGAATTAATATTGGCTCACTACGTGTGTACTATCTCATTCATTCATTTGGAACCATGATGGTACCAGTTCCGCTGTGGAAGGTTTCTCCTTTGTCGTTGCTCGGAAATTTTTGAAATTAACTAAAACTTTATGCTTACATTTTTTGGTAAGTATATTATTTAAATATTATGTCTACTGTACCTACAATTTGTTATAAACATATTAATGTATCGTATCTATAGAGTACCTGATAGATATATATTTTTTTATTATTAAAACTACAATACCAGTTTGAACATTAAAAAACTGCAAATACGGAATACTCTATAAGACAACAACCCGAGAACAACTTTATTTTGACTTTGCGATAAAAGAGAACCAGAAAAAGTAGCAGCTAATAAATTGGGAAAAAGAGCAGTACTAGGGGGAGAACTTAAAAAATAGCTTTGAAAATGGAAAGAAAATTCTATGGCTTAACAGAAATGACTTTAGCATGATGTATATGTTGACGAAATGTAACTACTTATCAAATCATTTTGATAAGTCTAGTATACCTGGTATAAATGAAGTCTGTTGAAATAAATACATGTTTTGTTCATTTATTGTAATTATTTCATACTTAGTGTCTATATGTGGGAACCTATTCCATATTTGGTTCCATTAATATATTTTTTAATTTTCGTTGATTTTTAAAAATGGTAATACGTTAAAACTGTAACACTAACACTAAGTTACGTGTTAATAAATGACTAGTTACCGATAAAAACCTCTATCCATTGGACTGATTTTATTCCATTATTATTCAATATACAAAATAGTATTCCATATTTGGCTACTAATAAAAAATATAAAAAATAAACTGGTCTCTCGAAGTAAGACGACATTTTCTTGTTTGTATATTTTGGACTCGACAAAATATTTCAATTAATTGATATAATCGCATAACTACGACATTTTAAAAATGCTTATATCTCTGATATGGTTGAAATTAGGCATATACAACTTGAACATTTTCAACTCATATTTTTAATATGTACCCCTAAAATATTGTGTTACACTCAATATATAGTGTGAGGGAAATTATCAAATAAACCCCGTTTCTCCTTCGAGGCGTCCTTTTTACATTTTGTTTATATTTGTTCCTTAATGAGATAACGATAACGAGTCCCTTGCTTGACCACGTGATGCCAATTGAATGAAGTACTACCAACCTAATCCACTTTTGGTGTTTGCCTATTTTATGTACGTAAAATCTATTAAACCTCTTCTTTTTTATTCAAAGATCTTAAGATATGATTTTCTGAACGTTTTCAGGGTTATAACTGAAATAACTTAGTACAGGGTGAATATTATGTTTCAGGTCGATTTTTTTTGGCCGCCATTTTGGTTTGACAGACATTTGTTAGTTTGCATTAGAGATTAATTGATTACAATTTGTTATGGAGCATCTAATGCCTCAACAACACTGTGACTTTTGTAAAAAAAAATCATCATTACGACAGCCATTATTGGGGCACTGAAAATCGTCAATTGATACCAACGACCTTTATACTCACGCAGAGTTACTGTATGATGCGCTATGTGGCGTATGAGTCTATTTCTTTCAGAGTATATGAGACAATGCTGTAACCATTAATAGTGATCGTTATCGTCACGTATTGTAAAACTTCATCGTGGCCGAATTGGGTCGATTGAGATACCTACGGTGCCACCTCACACACAGTCCGAGCTACGCTTGAAATTTTGCGAGAAATATTTCCCGGCCGCATAATGTAAAAAAATTGTGATATCGACTGACCTCCTCTATCACCTGATTTGACGGATCTCGACTATTTTCTGAGGGTACTTTAAGGGAAAGGTCTACGCTAATAAGCCAACAATAATTCCGATGCTACAGTATACAGACAATATTCGAAAATGTTTATAGTTTTTTTTTTATGCATAATTGGATTCATTTTAATTGTTGTGTTGTTCCTGTTCCAGGCGCTCCGAAACAGGGCGCGCAAGCAGCGCGCCGCCCGCCGACAGCCGCTGCCCGGCGAGGCGGGCGCTGGCTCCGTCATCGAGAACGTGGCACAGACCCGGCGGCTGGCCGAGACGGCGCTGGCCGGAGCCAGCAACCCCCCGGCCGAGGACGAGCGGCCCACCAATACGGCGTCCGGCAGCAACGAGGAGGACGATGAGGCAGGCGAGCGGTGAGCAGTTTTAATATGCTTTTTATATCACGTATACCTGTCAGGATCTGACAGGATGTTTCCAGACATTGACTATTTCGGAAACTGATTATACTGGACATTGATTATTCCGGACAAATATTTATTTAATAAGAATTCAAAAATAAAGTATTTTAAGGTTTGAATTGTTAAATTTTCAACCCCCGAGTTCAATGTAACCTTATCTAACATAACCTGTGGTATAATTAGTGTCCGCAAATGTCATGTCCAGAAAAAATCAGTGTCAGGGATAATCAGTATCCGGAATAGTTAGTTTCCTAAAAAATCGTGTCCAGAAAAATCAGTGTCAGGAATAATCAGTATCCGGAAAGATCGTGTTCAGAAAAAATCGGAGTACCACCTGTTTTTCTTCTTCTCGTGTGGAGTTGTTACGTGTGCAATTATCTCCCTCTGCAACAACACTACATTTCGGTTTTTACAAATGTTGATAAATAGATAGAGCGTCGACCATACTAGATTATACACAGTGTTGTTCACTTAGAAATTGTGTTAAATATTTTTCATATTTATTATATATAGTTGTTTAATATACCATTCTATGCCCGAGAAGATATACAACGTCATGGCATTCACAACTCAAATCTGCCCTAAACCGATAGACAGGATTGTTGCAGGTGTAGTTTCAATTATGTAACTAGAAATACATTCGGATATTAGTATTTTAAGTATCAGAAATCAATTGTTACTAAGTCAGCCGCGTCACGGCCACGGCCAGCCTTTCTAAAGAGTCTATTTTTCAATGTCAAAAATATAATATGGTCTAGTGCTATACTTACATACTCACTTAACCAATGAAGTATACCATTTATCCATTTAATTTTTTGAATGTCATGAGCACGTAAACGCGCCAAACTTTGCATGTCACGCCATGCTATAAGCGTGATAACACGCACTTGTTTACCTTCAAACACTAGTCCCTTGCAGGGATTAAAGTCATATTTTTTAAATAATTTGGATAATCATTTAAATCATTTTCCATCTGTGGACAACAGTTGCCAATTTTTCATAGATACTGTAAATCATGACCCTTAAAGCCTATTCTTACTCTCTGTGATGTCTATTTTGAGAAAAATTACTGATTCATAAGGTTCTAGTTAATATAGCGTAGGCTCTTGATGTTCTATTGATTTCAATTATTGCCCCTGTTCGTAATTTTGGAATCACCAAAAATATTTTTTACAACGTATAATATGTTCAAAGGTTTATAAATAGATTTATGTTTTATAATATAATTAAGAAATACAAACTCATAGTTAATTTTAGTTACCATTCGACTCATTAAATAATTTTCGTAGAACGGCAAAAAGGTGCGAGTCGGCCATATTTATGTTAAAAATGTGGTTTCTGATATTATCGATCATTCCGATTCGTTAAATTCTCCATTTACATGCTCTAAAATACTGGCCGTGGTCATTTCCGCTCGTACATTTGAATAAGTTAAAAAAAAATAATAATACAAGTTTAATATTTGAATATCTGTAAAAGTTATTTGATTGAACAAATATAAAATAATAATACAATATTTAAACAGTACTAAACTATCATATTATGTTCAAAAATATTACCAATCATAACTCCAGTTTAAAAGAGATGTAAAAACCAGACAAAAATATTGTAAATATTTGTTATGAAATTCACAAAATGCTTTAATATGTCTTTTTTTTCTCTCAAATATCCGGTTATATATCAGATTATCTGAATCGTGACCGTTTTGCTAAAATCCCTTTTCTCGGTGAACCATATGGGGTTGCCAGGATAGGCAGTATAAAAAGGACTAAATAATAATGAAAACTAATAAAAAAAGTCATTAACATATAAAGCGAACGTAATCAAGCTACGGTTGAATACCTTCAAGCTCATTCCCTGAAAGCGAAATAATCGTGTCATTTTTAACGGTGTAGAATACTATTGAATAATTATAATTATAGGGTGAGGTGATGTCACTAATGTGGAAAGTATAGGTGTACGGGAGTTTGAAGTGTAGGTATGCGTAGAGCGGGTGTACGACTCCAGATCACAAGGTGTTAACGATGACGATGTATTTTATGAACATATTGGATGCCCAATAATCACCTTGTGTTCTTTAGAACCGCGGAGTGTATTGTGGTTCGTATTTGTGGGAATTGTGGGAATGAGTAAATGAGTGTGTGATAGGTGGAATAATATAAGAACACGATACACTTAATTTTTACAAAGGCATAAGTTACTGTTAGGTACGCGAACTTGGGTCAGAGGCGATTTCTACAGGAAGAGTGATGCTCATGAATCGGCCCGTCCGAGTACTGCTGACCGCGTTTTGGACTGTTACATGCCGTCGGTACCCAACGCCTTTATGGCTGGTGGTAATTGCGTTTCAAGTACCGCCTTGCTGGGTGGATTCAGCATCGCTGTGCAGTCTCTAAGCAATGAGAGTGGAAGCGATGGCTATACACATACAAATTTTAGAGTAAACCAAGGGAAGACCACGTATATGCCATACCAGTGGTTTTCAGCGTGTATATTAACCAAATGATTTTATTTACTGTAACGTATTTTGCCGCGACACTGTATTGTCTTTTATACCGTTTGTGTGACGGCAATAATCTTACAGATTCCCTGAAATTAGGTATGATGTCGATAGTAGAAATAAAAGTCTTAGATATTTAAAAAATAATATGCATTTCCCCGGATAGAAAGAGATCCAGGTTCGAATCCAGGTAATAACAACCATATTTTTTCGATTAATTGATTTTATGTGTATATATTTATAATTCATACATTTAATTTGTATTAAAAATAAAATTTATCGAAAAAATATTTTTGTTTCCACCCGGATAATTACTAATTTATTAATTTACTTTATATAAAAAAATATCACAGAACTATGTTCTGAAAAAACTACAACTTCACAATAATAATGTCTTCTAATTAAAAATATATAAGTTGTATTAATGTTTACAAAATTTTATAAAAATGAATGAATAAATTAATTCTGACTCATGTCGGATTTTAATCAAAGGTGTTTAAGATGCCCTATATATAAAATAGATTGCTTTTAAATAATGAAATGACATATGTATAAGTTCGTAGAATTATTTTACAAATGGTATGAATTACAAATCTCTGTTATCCTCTCAAGTTTTCAATTAAATTTAACACATACATTATTGTGAAAAAATATCTTATTTTCTTAGTTTACATTATGCGAGACACAAAATTAACTAGACCACGTGGTATATTGAAAATCCTCCAAATCAAGAACGAAAAATTATAAAATATAAATACACATTAAATGTATTAATTAGAAAGATATAAAAACAATTTAATCGAAGAATATTGTTGTTGCTACCGAGATTCGAAACTGGATATCTTCCAATCCGGGAAACGTACATTATCCGATTATGCTATACCACCACAGTAGATTGACGACAAATTTTCGAACCCATATATTACACTATTTAAATTAATACATCTATCGTTCCATTATTTGAAAGCCATCTACTTTTTTCTTACGGAATCTATATCAATATCTTATAGATTCAAAATAGTCGCTGTAGCATAGTTGGATAATGCACCTTCCCCGGTTTGGAAAGAAATCCAGGTTCGAATCTCGATGGCGCAACAACAACATTTTTCGATAAAATTGATTTTATATGTATATCTTTCTAATTAATATATTTAATTCATATTTAAAATATTACAGACCTATGTTCTGAATAATTACAACTTCACAATAAGAATGTGTTCTCCTTAATAATTATGAAATATAATATAATTTAACATATCCACTTAAACTATAAATATCAGAGTTACAAAGAAAGTATAGATAATACCGGCAAGTGCGAATATGTATCTGGAATAAGTAATAATAATTTTTTATTCATATTTTCCGTGAAAGCCTTTTTGACATCAATTTTGCAAAATAACTGAAATAAGTCATAAGACATAATGACATAACATTTACATTTTATCCTGTTACAGCAGTTATTAAAATTTTGTAGGCTTTTGGTATTACTTGATTTAAATTAAAGCGACCATGTATCCAGGGGATAAACGTGTTACAACGCGTCAATCTCATGACAATTTTATTTTTTTGTAGCCTTTATTAAAACGATCCCATATTTAATTATTTTTTTAATCACGACACGATCGTAATATCTCAATATTTTTTTATATATATTCTTTATTTTTTGACACCCAATTCAGCTGCTTAATAAATGTATGCTATTTAACACTAACGCATTATGGTAATTGTAGAAAAGAATTTTTTTTTTTAGACGCGATTCTCCATAAAGATAATACATATAATAGAATACATTTAAGTAACAAAATAATATATATGTTATGAAAAAAAAAGCAAAAAAAAGTCATATATATTTATATATAACTAAAATATAAATACTACACTTCAGTCAAGGCTATTGTATCTGTAGCTATTCTGTAGTCATTGCCATTCTCTGGTCAGGGAGCCAGCATTCCATGAGAGTGCCATTTGCACTAGAGAGTTGGTGCCGAGTGCTGAGTTCTAGCCGCAGCTTTATGCCAGCAACTCGGAAATCTTAGAAGCGGACCGAATCCATGTACATGGTCTTCGGCAAACATTGTAGATGCGCTACATTAACGAGCCAACCCGAACAGTATTCTGTATGAATTCCGAGACGGTTGTACGTCACTTGCTTGTGTTTTGACCAGAGCTCGCAGGTATACATGCTGGTGAAGAATATTCACAACATTTTAATCTCCTTTCCCCACTCATACTCTTCGTATACTTGAATCAATTTAGTAATATTTCATTAATTATAATTTCAACATTCGCATTTAGTTTTTTTTTTACAGTGAAATTTTCACTAACATTTCGATCGTATTTCCCATTTCAATTATTATTTTGCCAGTTTCAAGCCTCAATTTCACACACGTATTTGTATCAGAATCTAAATTTGTATCGATAATTTTGCCTCAGACGTGAAATTTCTATTAACGATAACTACGTGCAAATCACCATTCTACTCAGTCCCTTTTGTGGTTACCTTCTTTTCGATATTATTTGCAACCGTTTACAGTCTAAAAAAATATAATTCCCGAATATACAAACTTTTCCAATTATTCTTAGCATTCATTAGTTAGTTAAATTCAAAATAATTTCATTGTGACCAGAATAAGATATGATGTACGTAGTTATATTCTAGACTAGCATTATACAGAATTATATATGTATATTTACATTTAATAGATACTACAATTATGGATCTGTTCCAATATACTACGAATATGAATATAACATAAATATATGTTTTTTTTTATTATATTGAAATTTTTACAATTTTATATAATATATGAGTTACTTAAATCTGTTACAAAACTAAAGTTACAATTTTTAGTGAATCGCTTACCTCTCTAAAAAAGAGACTAGCTCTTGTGCTTGAAAAGGGACTAACACTATAATAATTTATATACAGTTAGAAGTTAATCTATAATATTATTTGTTATCTAATTGTGTGCTTCTAAAGTGTTCATTTAATGTATTTTTTAGTTTTTTCATCTGTTTAATATCTGTAGAGAGACTATTGTAGTTTTTTTATTCCTAAGTATATGAAATTTTGCTGGTTTTGTTTGGTGTTACGTTTAGGGATTTTAGAATTATTTTTAAGTCTTAATGATGTACTAGTTTTTTCGAAACTTCGATCTGAAAGTGCTTCGTGCGGACAATCGGAATACATATTCTAGGCCCAGAAAGAAGCATTTCACAGGTGGGTCGTGTTTTCTGGTTCTGGGTGATTCTTCAGCCGCCCCTTGTCCCCTATTCCAGTCCCTCTACTGAATTTCTTAAATCCTTCTTGTATCCAATACTTCCCCAGCCTCTCGTGCAGATAAATATAATACATTCAGTATTATAGAATTGATAAAAGACGAAGAATTTTATGTACATTAATTAAAATACAAATAAATATTTTATAAAGTTCCGTGCGCCATTTTAATATTAGAAAAAAATACAGTGATGTGAAAAAGGGATGAATGAATTATGAATGAAACAGAAATACAATTTATGAAGGTATTAAAGTCTTTCAGTGTTGTCACTTTATTTTGTTTTGTTCAAATTTAATATTAATTAGTAGTTAGCAGTTGTATTGATTTGGATTGGATATTGGGTATTAATTCAAAGAAACGAGAATAAAATTGTGTTATAAAAACTGCATTAGACTATTTATATGCACATAATGTGCGTACACATCTAATAAATAATGTATTTTCTATGTAAACATGGGCGATAATAAATAAACATATACAAATTTATAATTTTTCTATGGCTTTAGAATATTTAATGTTAAATCGAAAGGAATTTCCTTTCTAAAAATTACTACTCAAGAGGTTTAAGGAAAAATACAAATAATTCTGAAGAATTTCCTTTCACAAAAATGTACCCTATGGAAAAGGTTTGCGTTTATAAATGACAATATTTTCTGCCAAATATCTATTTATTGTACAGGAAACCTTAATTCCATTTTCCGTCAGGGTGGGTTTCCCAAAAGTGGTCCCACGGTGATGATAAATACTCGAGTAAACTACCTATAAAAAACAAGGATCTTTGTCGGAAGCGAGATGGTCCTTTGCCCTTATCTTTTTGAACACCCTGTTTTGTCTGAATGATTTCAAACTAGTCTTTTTACTGAAATTCAGGGAATTCGATTGTGCACTAAGAAATTATCTTAAATGAAAAAATTAAATATCCATTTGACGGTTAATAAAATATTTTTAAGCACGTAAACGCTTAATTTTTAAAAAAATCGTGAATTCTAAGAGACTTTCATGTCAGGCCCCACATCACATGACCTATGGTCACATTTTAGGAAATTTGTAGCTTCGCTTCATCCTTTCGAATATTGTCTGCCTATTTCATTATTGGTTGTCCCGGGGGCCAAGCCGGCGCGTTCACCCGTAGATCTTAAGAAGTGTTCTGAAGTCGTCATTACATTACTAGTCACAAAGTCAACAACCTCTAATTGTTTCTAACTTTTAATGCAGTTTTCTTCTCACATAGCTCTAACATATTGCATCAATTTATTAGCTATGCTGTATGGTGACGAATATGTAGAAACGCGCAAGGTTGGTAAGAATGAGCGTGTGAAAGAGATAAATGATGAT
Organism: Eubasilissa splendida; assembly: GCA_031772225.1. Lineage (NCBI taxonomy): Eukaryota > Metazoa > Arthropoda > Insecta > Trichoptera > Phryganeidae > Eubasilissa > Eubasilissa splendida. The sequence continues at coordinate 22,731,599 of CM062859.1, read as the reverse complement.
GCGCCATGGTCGGCACTCTCTCTTAACTCCGGGCTGCGATACCGTAAACCTATATAATAGTGTATAGAAGCATCGGAAATAAATATTTTTGATGCCGTGAACTGGGTAATATTCCAATACAATATCCCGCACACGAGGAAATAGTATCTCAGCATAATCCAAGATATTACAATCAAACTTAGCTCTTTTTGATGTTAATCGTTAATTCAAAATCTATGTAAGTTGTGATATTTGAATTTTCGTGCCGAGGTCTGGGTAGCCAACTTTACCGACTTATGATGATTGGCCGTCTCAATGAACGAATCAGGGACAATAATCCGACTTGGGCGGGCAGCTGGGCAAGACGTCACCTTTGATGGGAACCGCGCTCCGCGGGAATATGGCTGCAGGAGATGGCGGAGATTAAGAATAAGATCACCGCGGAGGACCCAGAGATGGATAGCCCTGGTTCACCCACGGATTGAGGAGAGACCCCGCTGTAACGAGCAAGAAAGCGGCATACGAACGATGACCAATGGATGGGGGTTATGGACAAGGCTAAGAAAATATGGTGTCCGGTCTATCTCCCGGAGCAAGAGATGAATCCTAGCACGGGCGTGTGGCGGCCCGGGTTCTCATCTGCTTCGGTACCCTACGGCCGCGTTGGCTGATCTTGGCAATAGATAAACTCAATAAAAAGAACAAATAAATAAAAGTGACCTCCCTCAGAAGAACATTGACCTGAAGATGCACATTTTACATGCATCCAATGTCGGGATTAATTGTGGTTTGTGAATAAATGTGAAAATCAGAATGCCATTAAATCAATTAACATTGCACACACACTTGAGAACCCAGACAGAGCTACATCGGCGACGGCTCTTATGGCTTCCTATCCTCTAGGGCCCAAGGCACCGTAATAAAGTTGCAAAATCAGTAACTTTTTTACGCCGTTATTTATATAAAATTTAGACCAATAACAGTCTCCGCTACTCTGAAATATAAATAGCCGCCAGTGTGGAAACTAGTTTTTGGAAGAAGGTGTTACATTTATGTTGTATTTTAAACCACATTAAAGCGGTTATCATTCATAATAAATGCATTCATTAATATATTGTATTAGGAGAACACATTCTTATTGTGAAGTTGTTATTATTCAGAACATAGGGCTGTGATATTTTAAATATGAATTATAAATATATTAATTAGAAAGATATACATATAAAATCAATTTTATCGAAAAATATTGTTGTTGCGCCACCGGGATTCGAACCCGGATCTCTTTCCATATTTAAAATATCACAGAACTATTTTCTGAATAATTACAACTTCACAATAAGAATGTGTTCGCCTAATAATAAAGTTGTATCAATGTGTCCAAAATTTAATAAAAGTGAATTGATAATTCTGGCGTCTGCTATCAATTTACTCAAAGGTATTTGAGATTCTGTAAAAACAAGGTAGATGGCTCTTTCAAATAATGGAATGATTAAATGTATTAATATCAAAAAGGTAACATATAGGTTCGAAAATTGTCGCTAAAAATATTGTCGCTGTAGCATAGTTGGATAATGCACCTTCCCCGGTTAGGAAAGAGATCCGGGTTCGAATCCCGGTGGCGCAACAACAATATTTTTCGATAAAATTGATTTTATATGCATATCTTTCTAATTAATATATTTAATTCATATTTTAATATATTATATAACTATTCAAGGATCTATCAATTAATCACGTTTATATCTGACATGTCCCGCTCATCTTAGCCTTGGGTAATAATAAATATACAAAAATTGGTGGTAGATTTAAGTAAGGTATTGGAAAGAAGAGAATAAAAGGTAGCGGAGTGTGAAGCGTTAGCGGAGCGTCGGCGTGCCTGGTCCCAGAGTGTAAATGTCGCCCGTGTCGTCGATCAGCTGGGAGCGAGTTACGTAAAAATAATAAATAATATTAAAATAATAAATTAAAAATACAATATTATTTAACATCAACTAATTTTGGAACATATTTTCTTTCGTCAGAGAAGAATTTATTTAACATACAAATTTAACTTATTTTCAATTATATTAATCAACTAGAAAGATATACAAAAAAAATGTATCTATTATGAGATGCAAACTTGATAGATACCTACGTCTTATTTCATTTCCGAGATATTCAGGTTTTCTTATTATTATTGTTTTAAATACTTTTTTTTTAAATCATTTGAACTAAAATATCTTCATTCGTAAGTCTATCTAAAATATATATACAGAATTAGTTAAAAACAAAATTAATTTATCACAAAATATTTAGAATATATGTAACAAAATAATAAAGATATAATTTAAAGATTTATATATGAATACAAATTAAATGTATAAATTAGAAAGATATACATATAAAATCAATTTATCGAAAAAATATTATTCGAACTTGGATCTTTTCCTATTCGGCGACAGAATTTCTGGTAAATTACCAATACCTATATTCATATTGATTCCTGGAACGCATTAATCGCAAAGATAAGAATAAAATTCCCTATAACTTAGCATGTTTCTTTTCGTTTCAGTTGTTAATCATGCCTATTCTTAAAATTGCAATATTGAAATGAAGGTGATTGTTACACCAACCCTCAAAAATAGTGTTACATTTGAATGAGAGAGAGGGAGAGATAGTGAGGGAGTGAGGGAGATAAACGTACCATAATCTGTCAATCTAATCTATTTTTGAGGGTTGGTGTAACAATCACCTTCATTTCAATATTGCAATTTTGAGAATAGGCCTGATTATCATCGATTTTCACCACTGTTCAATTTTCGTTGATATGGATAAAAAATGTGGATTGGATAAAAAATGATTAAACAATAATTTTTCTTATATCATTGATTTTTTTATACATGGACCTAATAATAAAATTGATTAAATAAAGATTGTTATATTTATATAGAATAAATTAACTTTTAACAGATATTTAAATACTTTAGACCCTCTTGTCTTAAAGGGAACGTTGCTCGTAACCCAAATTTTATGTCTCATCTCAAAGCAAAAAATCAGCCGAGAGACAGCTCGTATCTCGAAAAACTCATTAGTTGGACACTCGTAAGTCAAGGTACCACTGTATATTCATAAAAATATAGTAAAAAATATTAATTATTTATTTTTGGCAAATTTAAAATATGTATTAACGTTAAGACAAAGCATTTGAGCAATTTTTTTTAGGCGCATTAAATGAACAATATTATCAAAGTTTTCATTTGAATTTAATTTTAAAAACCTTTCATAGGTATATTAATGGGAAGCCAAGTTTCGTAATGGCGTATCCTGAATACGTTTGCTTTAAGAAAACATCTATTTTATAATTATTTTCATCTAAGCATAAAATCTAGCTCATTTCATTTAAATTTATTTAATGCAAAATTATAAAAAAATAGCGCGGAACCTTCTCTAGTTAAAGTGTTTACTTTCATTCTCAAAAAGGAAAATTCTTTTCAAATTTTCTTAATTCATGTATGAAACGAGTATAGCGGAGAATGTGATTGGCGCCTTATCTTTAATTTTAATACTCCGAGACGGTATTTCACGTTGTACATTCAAAACATTGTAAGCTGTCGAAATACACAGATTTAAAAAATCTCCCAATTAATCACTTTAATTCCTTAATTAATGGGTTCTTAAGGTGATTCTCAAGAAAATTTTAATTGACCTAATTATAAATTTTGTAGAGAAACATTATTCAAATGCGGAAAAGGGCCGGATAATGTTCCTCCTACGCGGCTGGAGTGAAAAGATTGAACTTTATGAAAAGAAAAAAAAAAATTATTTTATACGAATTTTTTAAATGAAATAAGATTTTTCTAGAAGTTTCACATAAATGATAGTTCAGTATTCAGCAAGAAGCAATTTATAAATAATCAATCACCTCAATTTTTTTGTGCAAATTAACGCATCCTACCGACTTTCAGAGATCATAGTCTCATCGTGGATTCGGGCCTTAAATTCTAGTGAAGTCAGGTTACCTACAAGCTTGTGATCTAAGAAATCTATACTATGCATTGTCTGTGAAATCTATTAAAAATTGACAAATTATTCTTTTTTTTAATACGGTTAAAAATAATTGTGGACTTTATTTATTTTGTTATGTTGTAAATTTGATTACTTTTGCATGAAATGTTCGCAACTCACCGTCTTTGACGTTATTCGCGACAATGGTAAGGCCACTCAAAAATACACCAATCCAACCTTCATTGGTATCTTCGAAGGATTTCTCACTATTTTTTCATAGTACACATTATATTTTTATAAATTCTACAAATTCCCAACACATTAATAATAACATGAATTTACATTCATTAAAAAATAAACATATATGAATATATCCACTGAATACATGTCAGGTTAATATTATTTTTATTTTCAAATTAAAACAAACGCTTGTACTATAAAAATAGAATTTGTTGCTGGTATCCCTGTACTTGGCTCGAACTCCTGATAACTTAATCAGTAGGCTTGGTTTACCTTACCACTAGACCAACATCGAATAATATTAATTAATATTTGAATATGACTCACGTCTAAATAAGTAAGTAACTGGAAAATTATTGATAAGAATAATAAATTCTAGTGTCCTGAATATAAACTCTTTAGTGATTTTAGAAATAGAGAATCCTTAATTATGTGATGCATTTCGTCGAAAAATATTAATTTAAAATACTCGTATAATCAAACAAATAATAGATATCTCACAGAGACGAAACTATTTTTATTATATTATAATTTTATGTCGGAGAAATATGAATATTTTACATTTATTACTTATATTATTCATTCAAATAATAGTCAATATGTATATATTTCAATTATTGTGTCAAAGTGCAAAAATGAGAAAAAACATTGGTCTACAAGAACGACAGCATAAAGACGCATAAGACACGTACGACTCGGCTGTCGCATGTTCTGCCACTTTAGGACTAAAGTGACAATCGGTATCAGACTCCCCGCGCCCCGCGCACTATGCCAACCACACAACTCCATACGTATAAATACACGTATTAACAAATTTACCTCAGGTTCTTCGAGAAAATATTTTTTGTTGTTGTGTATACGAATATGAACTCTATATTTATATTATTTTATATTTAGTGTTAGTATAGTAATCTATAATATGTTTAATAACAGTGCATTTGTAGGTGAAAACTCGGTAATTTTGTGTTCTTGGACGTATTCAAATAAAGTTTATCGCACATTGAAAACAAAAATATTATAATATGAATCTGTTTCACTATAAAAAAAAAACACATTGTTCTAATTACACACTTTATAAATTTTCACATACATGATTTTATAAAACTCAAATGCTCATACTGAAAAACAGACTATTAGTCATTTTTGTTTTTAAAGTGCGATGTACTGTTGTTACTCATTCCGTCGAAAAAAAATCAATTTCGAAAATAGCAAATTAAAAAAGAAGTCGACAACAATAGCAAAAGTACTTCAGCGTATTAAATTTCAGATTGGCCATCCATTAGACCGTATTAAATATAAAAAATCGGAAGTTATTATGTGTAGTGTTCAAGAAATCGACTCCTCAGAATAACAAGGTTCCATCTGACACTGACACTGTTTTGAGATAATGAGCTCAAAAATGTTGTTTGAATTTCAACATATATTCATGTATATTTTGTTTTGAGTACGCAAAAATGATCAGTTTTAAGGTCTTAACGTAATTTTAGTAATGATCACTGTGAGATGAGGGAAATTAAAAATAAAAAAAACATTGTAAATTAACAATAATGATCCATAAATTGAAATAAATAACTGTTGCAGTTGGAACTTTCAACTCTTGCTATTTCCTTCTATATCCGTTAAATAGAGTTGGTGTGTATGAGAAAAATAAATAATAATGCATTTGGAACCCATTTAATGTAATAACTCAAATTAGCCCATAATGTTAGTTGGAATTTTCTTATTCTAAGGGGTCGAAATATACAGCATTGTCAGATGATATTTCAGCAAATACAACATTTGAATTCATTGGTGTGGAACAGGCTTGAGTTTGGAACTATGATTTGGGGGCCCCGTGAGGTGACATACGTCCTTTAACTGGATAGAATCCAAAAAATTGTTAAGATATCTCTACAAAAAATGTTATAATGTATGAATATTACTATTGGTTCTGCCCCACTTACTTCATCTTGTATACTTTTGGCTATAATAGTACGAAGAAAAGAAAATATATATTATTTCTTTAATAATTGCAAAATTACTTTGTGCCAACATATTATATTAATAATAATAAGGAAACACTTTTCAATTCTTCAATATTAGCAAAATTACTTTATGGCCACATATTATATAAATAATAACACATAATAATGCATTGGTTGAATCAATATTACAATACAGATTACAAAGTTGGGGCGGAACTTATTCAATACATCTCAAACCAATAATTACTAAAAAGATAATATTAAAAGTAATTTTAAAAAAGGCTAGAGATTACCAAATAAGTTTTTTTAAATTTTCCTGTATTAAATTTATCTTCTTTATATAGGGTGTCCAGCGGAAAAATTTCAAGATAAAATTAAACTGGTCGTAAACCATTAGGGTGAGGTAAGTGAGAAGGCTATTGTTCAACGCGCGTGATTTACTGATTTGCCAGTCGCAATGAGTCACTGGTCGGGAGCACATCGCGCGTTTGCGATTAAGCAATATTTAAAGTGCAGTGATTCATTGGTTTGTGCACGTTGCGCTTTTTGTACTCACTTCGATATTTTACGAGTAAGTGATGGGCCGAGCACGCAAATAATCTGGTGTTGGGTTTAAAAGTTCAGAAAATAAGGGACAATGGTTTACTAAACTCCTCCGGGACCACCAACGTCAGCAGCGACGCCAGAACATGTGGCTCAAGTTTGATGTGAAATTATATGAAATACGCGTAAATCAACAAGGAAGATTGCAGCTTTTACTGGAATAAAAAAATCAACAGTGCACGTTATTTCTCAATGAAAATGACTATAATTTACATGAAACCTTAGCGAGAACGATGCTGGAATGTTTTTCAAAAGCACGAATGCTTGGAAACATATTGTTGACTGACGAAGCACATTTTCATACCCGTGGGGAAATTTTCAAGTTTAAAATTAAATTTAAAAAAAACTACAATGTTATTCTTACATTTTATGTATACAAAATGGAGTTTAACGATGCGGGATTTTACGTTTTATAAACAATATCGTCTAAATACTGTCCATTTCTCTCAAGACACTCTTGCAATCAGACTCTTAAATTTGAGAACACATGAGAGCAAAGCGTTGGTTCAATGTCAGCAACTTCACGGCGAATATTTTCTTGTAAGGCCTGAATTGTTCGAAGATTGTTGCTGTAAACTCTAAACATAAGATATCTCACTAGTATTTCATGTTCTGTTTATTAACATAGCCATCGATATAAAAATGTGCTTCGTCAGTAGACAATATGTTTCCAAGCGTTCGTGTTGTTCCAAAACGTTCCAACATCATTCTCGCTAAGGTTTTACGTAAAGAATAGTCATTTTCGTTGAGAAACTGCATGATTTGCAGATTTTATGGGTGAAACTGTTGTTTCTTTCTCAAAATAACGTGCACTATTCATTTTTTTATTCCAGTACAGGCTGCAATTTTCCTTATCGATTTACTTAGATTGTGCATAATTTCACTTCGATCTGAAGCCACATGTTCTGGCGTCGCTGCTGACATTGATGGTCGCAAAGGAATTTGGTTATCATTGTCTTTTCTTGTCTGAATTCTTAAACCCAACACCAGATAAGTTGCGTGCTCAGCCCATCACTTACTCTTCGAATATTAAAGTGGGTACAAAAAACGCGACGCGCACGAATCAATGAATCACCGCACTTTAAATATTGCTCAACCACGAACGCACAGTACCCTCCTAACCAGTGACTCATTTCGACTGGCAAATCCGCAAATAACGCGCGTCGAACAATACCTCTCGCACTTTCCTCACCCTGATAGTTTACGAGCAATTACAATTTAATCTTGAAATTTTTCAGCTGGATACCCTTTATAAGTAAGTATTTACATACGAGTAATATATTCATTATTTAATAGCATCGCTTTGGATATTAACTACGTATACCGTGTATGGTAAAATGAGTTAATGGTTAGTCTAAAATGTAACCCTTATTTAAAGCATATTTTTGCACTACCACACAAACGGAATTCTGTTTCATCATAATCAGCATTTTCATCCCCTTATCCTAGAAGGGTCGGCAATCCAAAGGCTCGACAAGGAGCTTTCAGCTTTACCCATCTTACGCCTTTTCACTACTTAATCAAGACTCTACCCTATCTGACTATAGAATTTATTAATTTTTGGAATATTATTTAAAACAAATTTAGACAAAATACTTGGAAATAAATATAGAGAAAAAATCTATTTTTTAATATACTCATATATAGTCATCCCTAGAACTCAAACCCGGAACATTATGTTACCAATATTTCCGCGCTAACAACAACTCACCCTAAGCAATAAATCATGATCATAACACAAGGCAACGAACGAACATCTACACACCAGTTCCGAGAGCAACAACGACATCTTATAAACGTTTATACACGTTCTTAGCTCCGAAACTGTACAACACACTCAACGCTAACCGAAAAGCGTCCACTTCCATTAAGATTACACAAATATGGACTCAATATATGATTCAATTGGGTAGAGATTAATCAGAAGCATCGCTGTTCAATATTGAAATAAAATCACAATACAATACCTACAATAATAATTCACTTTAGTTTAAAAAAAATCTCACTCTATAAATTTTTTGTCTCTATTTTTTTTTGTATACCTCTCAAATCTTTATCTTTCTAATTCAAATTAAATAACACCACAACAGCACAAAAAAAAACACAAACAAGCAAAGTAGTCAGGACAATGCTGTACATATCAGAGGTGAAGTCTACTCCATCTCACACAATAAACTACGAGTATTACTTAATAGCAATATAATTAAGTTTATCATGTTATATTAAAATATTTTATATTCACCTCTATTATAACAAAAACATGTATGTCAATAAAGTCAAATAAATAAATAATATAGAGCTTTACCGATCAAGCTACAGAAGTCAACAAATTTCATCTACGTACGCTTTCTAGATGAGACATCTTAAGACAATTTTTTTCTGTATATCTTTCTTACTAAACGATTTATCAAAATTTGTTTCAATCATTACGGAATTATATTCTGAAAAATCGTAACTTCACAAATTAAATGTGATTTCATTAAGAATTAGTATTTTATGTAGATATTTGCATTGATATATAATATACACTGTAATGATTCGTGTAATGCACAACCTGAATATTAGTATTTTATACGTTCACGTTTAAATATATGTCGGTACATGTACAGTACCTGAGATTTTGCTTAGATTATCTATGTACCTAGATTTTGCTAAAGAGGTATTTTGCGATACACATGTGTACTTGTATGTAATATTTTTCTGTACACCCGGTTTTATGCTTTTCTGTAGAAAATTAAGCCCTTTTTTTTCAAAAATTTTTGTGATAAATAAAATTCCGTTTTTTCTTTTTTTGCCGTATTCAACAACTTTCCTGACCATACTGTATTAAGACGAGAAAAATTCCAGTATATTAAAAATAAATAAAGGAATCCATAAAACTACTTCCGACGTTTCCAGAATATTACAGATAAAAAAACACATTAAAATTGAATTTATTCGAGAAAGGAGTTTGATAAGGAAAAAAAATTTAAACCTGGGCATTAGTGTGTGTGTAACGATTTGTAACCGGATTCAACCCTATCGAAAAATTCTAGTCAATCCCTTGTGTGACGATCGATCTGGTTGAATGGTATAATATTGAATCCGACCCTAATGTGATTTAATAAAAATGTCAGGCATAACTTGAGCCGAAATGGCGTGGGGTCAAAATCGTCACGCATAGTATTCATAGAATTTCACATTCCCTTTCGTGACGAGGGTAGAAAAGGGTTCGGAACACGGATATAGTGGAAGATTTTTGGACGCTGTCAAATGGAATGGAATTATTATCCCCGTATTCATTATTAGAGAGGATTGTATTGAGTCGTATCGTAAATCTGGTGGCAGCGTCGCCGGTCGACGGTGGAAAACCGTGACACTGCGGTATGTTGTTTGTAATATTTTAGGCGAGATATATATCAATTATTAATTGGCCCGCACTTGTCGAGTCCGGTGTGCGAGGGAGATGAGACTTCAAAAATAATTTGAAAAACAACTAATACTACTTGCTAGTCGCATATACCGGGAACGGTTACCTCTCCAGATATCTGTCCAAATCAATGTGTCCAAAATTTTATAAAAATGGATTGATAAATCTGGCGTCTGCTATCAGATTACTCAAAGGTATTTAAGATTTCGTAAAAATAAGGTAGATGGCTCTTTCAAATAATGGAACGATTAAATGTATTAATATCAAAAAGGTAACATATAGGTTCGAAAATTTGTCGCTGTAGCATAGTTGAATAATGCAACTTCTCCAGTTTGGAAAAAGATCCAGGTTCGAATCCCGTTGACGCAACAACAATATTCTTCGATAATATATATATCTTTCTTATAAATATATTTAATTCAAATTAAGATATTATACTTGTTTTTTAAATTTAATTCCATTTTATAGTTCTATCACGCTTGTTAGATAACTCTATACTTTCTACGTCGTATCTTGCAAAGAACGTTTATACTTTATTTTAATTACAATAGAATCATATCTAGTAAAAATCGCAACTTCACAAGTTAAAGTTTCATTTCATTAAAACTTAAAACTAGTATATTATGTTAAGAAAAAATATATCCACCAAGCATTACTCAACCATTTCGGTGGGCAAGGATCATTGTTTTAAATACGATGTTAAAAAAATTAATGACTTGTTAAAAGTCGTGCTTAAAAATACTAACACAAAAAATTGGTATAATTATTTTTACGTCTCTCAACCATTAATCGTTTACATTCACTTTTCTTAGTTATCTGGAAAAAAATAATTAATTTCGTGTCTCGTTTCTCCGGCATTATTATTTATTTACATATACAGGGTGTGACAGACCTAGTCCGCAATATTTTATGGATGGATATATCAAGTCGAAAATGTTCAAGGAATATGTGAAAATTCTGCACTGTTACGGAAAATATTATTGTTTGAAATTTTTACAAAAACGTGTCAAACTTGAAGTCTACGTACTTCGAAAGAAATATATGCAAAAATTTTCAATTGTGAATCAATATCTAGTCTAGCCGCTCAAAATTCGAATACCTTTATTTTGTTTGTATTCAATATATAATTTGGAATCAATAAATTTTTTCAATTAATCGAAATAATGTGATTATTTTGATTATTTTTAAATGCTTATATCTCTGACATGGTTGAGAATAAGCACATATCTTGTAATTTAGTCAGTTGTATTATAGACTAGGTCTATTACACCCTTTATATGAACATAGTTACAAAAGTAGCTCTCTTTTCCATTATAATTTATCCAAAAACTCCACAGAGGTAATGAATCCAAAGGCGGAACGATTAATGACTAAAGTTCTTCTGAATGAAAGAATTGATTTCTGTTTGAAAAACATGTACATCTGCGAAGAAATAAATGTTATTTTATGGTACTGTAAATACGAAATGAACAGACAACACTAACTCAATACTTTTGTATTTTTTTGAACTTCACTAGAAAATGTAGTATTTGATTTGGATATCAAGATATGTATAATATTCCAATTTCATGAGACAGTTTCTGGCTCAAGTCCCAAATTTAGAAATACCTATCCAATCCATTTATCTTTATACATATACAAAAATAACTAACATTTTTCATTGAATTAAGTGTTAATTTATTACATATTTTTAATTACATTTATCATTTTACATTGTGTTTGAAGATTTCTTGAATGAGTTGTCATTGAACATATTTGTAATACAAATAAAATGTATCAAATATAAAGTACACACTATTTAAATAATATATAATTCCTCACATCGACTACCGCAGCAGCATTTTGTTTTTGGCTAATGAAAAAGAAATGTAACAATTGTCAGTGCTGCAAAATAAATGTTCGTGAAATAATATATATACTCGGATCAGTGCAATGTTGAAAGATCTGAATATGAAAATATATGGTACTTATTTATTAAATCCTCACTAAGAAAATATAGGCAGAATTTATAAGAAAAATTGGTACAAATTAACATGAGCAAGAACACCATACAAGAGGAAATGAGAATTCAGGAAGAAGGCTAAATCTCAGAAATCGATGATATACAATGAGATGAAGATTTTAATGAAATGTCAGAAGATATAAGAAAGGAGGGGAAACTACATAGATTCAAAATAAAACTAAGCAAATATGTGTAGTAAAGAACATTTGGTCTTGTTTATACCTGACTAAAGTACGAGTCGAAAAAATATATATGATTATTGATAAAATGCATATTACATAATATATCATATGTTATTTAATTATATGTAGATAATTCATTTAATTTTACTAAAATTGTGTAAAAAATAATTTTTAATTCAGATTGAAATAGTCATTAGTATTGAAATTTTGTACACTACTTATCTAATTCACTAATATATAATTTACTTATTCTCCAAATAAAAATAATATTAGAAAGCTAAAAATATTTATTATATCCCAAGTATCTAGCTTAGTTAGAAAAAAAAATTGATTTGAAATGTAAGGGGCATGACATTAACTCAAAAAGTTATATTGAATTTTTAAACAATCATGTCCTTATAATAATAAATTTCGTGGTTTCATATAATTCTACAAAAATATAATAAATTCAAACATCATGTTGTTGTTTCAAACGAATTCACATCCCAATCGAAGATACTTGAATGAACAAAGTAAAATATTTAATAAATTCATAAGAATACCACATACTTTTAATATGTGGATTTTTTTTTAAATTAGTTAAATATTATTCCCTAATCTTAAAAATGTACATACTCGTTTATTTTATCTAATAACGTGTATCTCAATATATAATAATAATGGCTGGATCTGGTAAAATTTAAACTAATTTTAAGTAAATTGACTGAATAACTTTTACTCCTTCAATGTTAGCAAAATTATTTTACGGCCACATGTTATATAAATAATAAGACAAAACACTTTGTTTAAACCACTATTTATTCCTACTTATTTACCAACCACTCATGCATTATAGTTTTGATTTCATCAATGCTTGTATTTTTAATTTGTTAATACATTGTTTTCTGAAGAACATACCATAGGTATCGAAACATGTTGATTTATTTATAAATAGTGGTTTAAACGAAGTTTTTTGTGTAATTATTTTAATAACTTTTAGACTATAAAATTGAAAAACTTATTTTACATACTTCTATAGTTGTCACAAGCAGACTTCTCATTGTGGATAAAAATTTATACCTTTTTCTTTAAATACTTTTTTGCACTAACGACCAAATACTATTTATAACTTAAAATAAACACCATTGAATTTTTCAGATAACAGATCTTCATTAAGGTAAAAAAGTAATACTCTTATTTAAAAAATAGATATACATACAAAGAATATATCCTACATCCAGTATACCTAATATTTTTCAAATACAGTAATAAGCTTAGACTGTAAAAAATAGGACTAACATAGTAGCCTCCCCCCGAGGTGAGAGTTGAATTCCCCAACCGATTATCAACACTCTCCATCAAATTGATGATGTACTTATTTTAATTTTCACAACAAAACTTTGTACTACACACACGTTGGGTTATTGTTGCTACTATAGAGGTACAAAGTTTTGTTGTGAAAATTAAAATAATCATGTTACATTACAAAGTAACCGCCATGTCAATTAATCTACTGAATTATGTGCTTTTTAGTCTAGAATATATTAATAATTAGCAAATGCATTGAAATTTTATTCCATTTCAAAATTTATATTTATGAAATGCGAGAAAACGGTACGAAATACATAATTATGTATATTTAAATAAGTTGCTCATTGAAAGTTAAATACGAGGGTGTAAAAATGTAACAAACAAATAAACAGCCTAAGAGAAAATACTTTGACTGAAACAAAATTAAGTCCAGCAAAAGAATTTTACACGCTTTTTTATCTGGTATTCCCATTCACTCCTTGAATCACACTAAGCACATTTTTGTGTTTGTAAAACCAGGCCGGAATATTTATGACCCTTCCTTTAGGGTCCAACCCTTAACTGGTTTCCACAACCAACTGAAAATGTACACTTTTCACGGAAGGATTAATCATAAATTATACCTTAGAAACGATCCTAGAAATCGGTAGGGTGTATTGTACACACACAGTTCCTGCTTTGTTAGGCTTTAATGCAGCCTGAAGTTCTCGACTTTCATAATTTATGTACTATGATTGTGCCTATATGAAAGACCCAATAATATGTTGAATAAAACAGAGTTTAACAGTAGTCCACAATATTTAATGGTAAATATCTATTTTTTGTCAAAAATGTTCAGGTGAAAATTAAATATGTACCGAATTTTTTTTTTACGAAACACATCATTTTTACAACACTATTTTATTCGGACCCTACACATCTTAAACTACTTTTTAACATAGACGTCACTATTGTTAAGACACTTATCATAACGAGGCACCAATTTTTGTTTACCTTCGTCGTAGAACGACGCCGTCTAGGATGAAAACCATGTCTGTACTCCGTCTTTGAGTTCATCATCTTCATCAAAACGCTTGCCACTAAGAAACTGCTTCAGATGAAGGAAAATATAAAAATCCCTTGATGCCAAATCAGGACAAAACAGGACACACTTGGCGATGATTGTCAGCTGGTTTCATGTTTCGTGAATTGAAGAAACGAATCATGGACCGTATCTCACAGTCAGCGGGATGATCTATTGTCTTATACATTTCAACCACTCACTACACTATGTGAATGTTTGTAACGTTGCGTGTGGTGAGTCAACAGATGAAATAAATAATTGCGCAAGCGCAACCGGGAATATCTGGCAAAGATATTTAATTAAAAAATACGTCTCGAGGTACATAACTCAAAGATCCAAATCATTGACTTTTTATCAAAATATATTATTAATAAGGATATTATATTATTTACACTCATTTGTCACAAAATCATTTATAATAGTTTGTCCCATCGATAGATAGATTGAAAATTACGAGATATAAATTCTCAATTGAAAATAATTATCTTGTATAACCATTATATTATATTATGTCCGTAACTTATAACACGTAGAATAATTATTTGTATTCTTATTATTAATCTTTTATTACCTTTAAAATCATGACTACTAACACATACCAGTAAGTAAATAGACATGAAATAAAGTGCACATATAGGAGAGAGGTTAACATTAGTTAAGGGGCAAGGGACATTTTACAACATAAATCCGGTAGTTTATGACACATTTATGCAACAGTAAAAGAATTTATTCTTAACAAGATATATTTTTTACATTAATGCATATTATATTATCAGCCCTTAAATTTTCGTTCCAATCAAATCGATTTATAAAATAATCATATAGCTATTTGCTTGCATAAGCGCTACCAAAGTGATCACTTGAGTGATACCAAAATGAAAATATTGAAACAAGAAATTTGCGTACATATTTGATACAGTCCCAAAAATTTAACGTATTTCGAGTAGTTTCACCTATGTTTTTTTACTTCCATTACTACTACACAATAGATTATGGATCAACATTGTTGTTACGTACTTGACTTCTTAGTACGTCTTTAGTGTACACCTCGTAATGTGAAGGTCCAAGAAATAAACTTTGTAACAATTAATCTTTTATTACGATAAGCTACAATTTAGTACAAGGTATATCATTAGTATAGGTCAAACTATTAAGCCGATGAACCGCATGTAAAAGATACGCGCGCACTCTTGCGCGCCGTCTTTATAGCCACACATACCCGCACCGGCGGTGCGGCACACATACACATACATCCCACCATTCCAAGGGCATCACAATTATCAATTCATTTTGGGTATTTACATTGTTTTGACTAAACACTACTTTATATTTGGAGATTGAAAACTAATACTCGATTAAAAGATATTTTTATTTCATGAATCAAATATTAATAATAAATTCTTTGTACAAATTGACTCAAAAGAAATTTTTTTGGCACTTGGGATTTGGGTTGTTTACTAGGATTTACTCGTGAATATCTTAATTGTGTGATCGTATCGGCATGTTTTATGGATGGTGAGACTTAAGTCTTCTAGTCTCACGCGTGTTAGTGCATGTCATAATTTATATAAATGTGCGTGTATGATTATTTATGTTATTTCTAAAGCAAGGTATTTAAATAAAAGAAAACTTACAAAAGGTATTGTGGTTAAATTTACAATGGCAGTACGATTAGTATAAAATTAAATGTGCATGTGTAGTTGAAGACTGGAGTGGCTCGCTTGAGATGTTGATGAAAGAACGGTCTGCGGAGAAGCAGTTGGCTAGATCCGTGGACTCGTCCGTCACGATGTATTGGCATCTGCTTAATGACTATATATGGATTATATAAGGTGAGTCTTTACACGGCCATGTATGTGGGGCACGCGCAGGACCACCACAGTACCAGTACCGGTTCTTCAACATGAGATCAGTTTTGAATTGAATTGCAACTAAATTATTATAACATGTTTTAATAATAATAATAATAATGTGTTTATTCCAGCGTGATCAGGTTTTTTTTTTAACCCGATTCACCATAAAAATAATACATATTGTGTTATACATTAAAGGTTATGAAATCAATATAGTGCTATGAAAAAAAAAAGGGAAAATATTAATAAATAAAAAAAAGTTAATAAAAAGTAAAAAGTTCACACATATATACACATAAAATATAATTATTACATATATAACTACTTCAGTCACGGCCATTATTGTATATGTAGCTATTTTGTAGGCGCTGCCATTCTCTGGTCAGGGAACCAGCTTTCCATGAGAGCGCCGCTTGCACCAGCGAATTGATGCTGAACTCCAGCCGTAGCTTTACGCCAGCAACTCGATGTCTCAGAAGCGGAACGAATCCACGTATAATCCATTGCTAATTGTTATTGCTGGAAGTACTTGAAAAATCAATAGAAAAAAGCTATATTTTCTTTTTATTAGCTTACAGGTAACTTTGTTAACTGACAATACAGCAAAATATATTTACGCCTCGGAGATAATACACGGTGGTAGTAGTTAAATAGGCAAAACAAAACAAATATGTAAATAAAAAATAAATGAAGAAACATTCCGATATGACGTCATTTGAAATAAGATAGCAGTGAAGAGATAGACATGCTAGAAGCTGTAGAAGCTAATGTCGTGCAACAATATTATATTTCTAGAAGTCGCTCGCACGGAGCTTGAATACTGCACAGCTCTACGCCCGCGTCTTTACTTTGAGCTGTCAAAACAACAGCCACCCTATTGATCTCAAAATACTTCCCTGCCAAATAAATCCCCTCGCGACAGTTTCGGAATGTCCCAAATATCTATAAGCACATCTGAAACATTTCACGAGGACATGTGTGATGTTATTAAAACAAATTCCTAGAGCAGCCAATATATAGGGTGTAAAATATTTTATGGGTGAATACCTGACTGAATTGCGAGTCGAAAATGTTAATAAAATAGTTCAATCTTTGCTTCAGGTCCTACATCATCATACAAAAAATAATCTAACTCGTATTTCAATCATCTTTAATGTTTTTTATTCGATGTATAATTTGGAATCAATAAAATATTTCAATTTATCGAAATAATCGCATAATTACAATTATTTTTAAATGATTATATCTCTAATGATTGAGATTAGGCACATATCTTCTGAACATTTTCTACTTGTAATTTAGTCAGATATCCAATCATAAAGTATTGTGGACTAGGTCTGTTACACCCTGGATTATATGATACTAAAATAGTAATTTTTATACAAAAGCATTGTGGTTATCTTTATTACTGAATATGTTTAATTTTAACGTTGTTAAACTTCATTAATTTTCTTATAATATACCTAATCGTTTATTAGGTCAGGATAATCTGTTCCATCAGAAGATGCCTATTTAATTTAGTCAGCAACAATAAACAAGTGTTATTCGTTTGGATTCCTGCACATAAGGGAATTCAGGGAAATTAATGTGCTGATAAACTGGCCAAGAAGGCTACTCTTTCTGGAGTTTTTCCCCATCAATTCCATAGCTCGATGTATGACAGACTTAATATGGTAAAAAAATTAACAAATTCTACCTGGTCTGCACAATGGATGGATCTAAACAATCACAAGGGTAATCGGCTTAAAATAATCCAACGATCTATGCCCCGCACCCCTTGGTTCTCCAACAGGAAAGTCTCTAAAAAAACAATATCAAGTATCTCTAGAATGAGAATTGGGTATTGCCAGGTAGCCTCACATTTATTCAAATTTAACATAATTGACTTCCCAGTGTGTGAGTGTGGTGCCGAGGAGGAAACCCTTGACCATGTTTTCTTTGCGGATCACAGGTTTTTTTACAATAATCTTGTCAATGGTAATTTTCAACTCCCGGTTAACTTGTGTCATCTTCTTTCTCTTAACTCACCACATTTAAGCTATATAATAGTAAATTTCTGGAATGTCAATGGTATTAACTTGTAACGCAATATCCCCTATTCTATAATATTGTTGTACTGTTTTCTATGAAATAATTTTTTAACTTGTTTAATGGCACAAATCACTCTTGAAGGGTGGATTGCCTGTTTAAAAGAAGAAGAAGAAGGTCTTTCCTCAGTTTGGGGTATTGAGTTATAACGAGAATAACGAGAGAATGAATAATATGACAATTATACATTTATTCACCTTAAAAACTTCTTTGTTTTAACTCGATGAGTGACTCAGACCGAAGAGAGCGCAGACGCTTTTTCCAGTCCTTTTTATACATTATCTCGTGAACAGGCGTCTCCTTGCGCCACACCAGTGGCCTAACTACGCCAATGCAGCCAATGCGACGCATTGTGACCCACGTTAGACAGGGGCCCAAATGATACTATTACGAATATCGTTTTTTTCAGCGCTAATATAGATATATTAAAATACACTACAGTAAAAAATAGCATTATAAAATTAAAATAATCATTTCTGTAATACCTTATAATATGTTGGGTTAGGACCAGACCATCGCCGCAAAGCGAAAATCCACATATAGTGAACCAAGGATTTTTACTGTTGCAAATTCATATGAATGCTTAAAAACGTACTTTTATTTTTATCATGAACTAGCGAGTATCCGACATGCGTTGCAATGCCACTCAAAGAACGAAAATGTTCGGCAGTGGTAGTAGTGATCCTGCACATTAATAAATACGCCCTTGCACTCTAAATGTTGGCATGTAATTCTCGCGCACGATATTTGTTGCACCGTACGATGTCATTTGGAAACATGAATTGTGTTTGCGTATGTTTGCCAAGAAATGTTTCGATCGGCTTGTGTCATCTGATACCAACGTTAACAATGGTTCAAGTGGTGAATGTTATTCTGGCAATTTCACTTTTGCACGCAGCACATTGCTGGAGTTTCATTCGTAAATTTTGATGAACTGTAATCATAGTTAGCATCGTAATAGAAGGCACCCAGTTTTAAATCAGGGTGCAGTGTTCGTCTGGATCGAGCAGTGTGTACTCGAGTCTTGCTTCCCGTTGCTCGCTATTTCTTAAGCACGGGATGCCTTTTTCTTTCGTGTTTGGGGTGTAGATCGACCAATCGCTTGTCGTTTGGATGGCATCATTGATTTGATAGCGAAAGTAATGCTTCGTGACGACTAATACAAATTCACTTGAAAAAAGATAAAAAAATACGTGTGATATCTATTATCTAGTGTCGACCGGCAATTGGAATTTTACAATTAACACCGCTTGTCATGTCACACACGAACTGAAATGTCGCTGTTTGTATTTGATTCAATTCGATTCTCTCATGCGTGCGCACTCACATACCTAAAACACAAGGACTGCCGCTAAACTATATGAAATACACACATTTATTGAAACGACTCGCGCGCCACCTATTGTAAAATGGTTGTACTAATTCAGAAACCTTTGCGGGTATGCGCACAACTCACCAAAGTTTCATCGCAATCGGATGAATAGTATAGGAACGTAAACGGAACAAACAAAAAAACATTCATTTATATATATATATAGATGTGCGAATATTATATGAAAAAAGAGACTAATTTTGTTTTTATTCAAATAAATATTATAATACATATAGGGGCCTAATTTTTCTAGTTACGCCACTGCACTACACACACACATACACGCGCGTTTGGCCCGACTGCACCTGCGCCTGTCACGCTGTCATCATTCAATAGACATCAAAGATTTATTGTTGTTATATGCTACAATATCTAACAATTTACTTACAATTATAAATACGAATGACTATGACAAATGTAAAATGTTAAAACACGTCTAATGATAAATATTTTCTATCGAGTTTAACATTTGCTGATTGTGAAAGAAATTAAGTTATTTGATGAATCTTTAAAGTAATATTTAATAGTAGTTGTGACAGTTAATTAATTAACATTATATAAATTTAATTTGTTGCTGACAGGTAAACACCGACTAGAATTTCACTGCACTTGCATTATTTACTGTTTAGAATAATTTCATGATACATTTATAAGCTCTAATTACCAAACAACAGTTACCATATTACATTTTCTCATTAGGTTATTTATGATATTTTTGTTGCTTTTGCGGGCTTACTGAATTTAAATATAACTCCTATTCACAGACCATCAAAACTATTTATTAGTCTGCGGTCCTGTTCTAAGAAAGTTTTCAATAAACAAACACTTCAGTCACTTCTAACAAATGAGGCCTGCGACTCACAACCCTTTTCTCTTGACATTTAGTAATAAATTCTAAGAACATAATTTTTTTAATTGAATCTCAAGATAATAACGACTAAATTATACATTTTTTTTATTCTGACATTATTCTGAAATATATTATTTTATCTATGAATTTTAACTTTTATTAATTGTAACATTTATATAATTGGATAAAAAAAAAAACTTTTTTTTTTGACATTTTATTATTATTTTCTCATCTTGATGCATATATAAATCATGTATACAATATTATCAAATATATAATTCTTATATAAAGCAGTTTAAATACATTTTAAGTAGTTTTTGAGTACCTATGGTTTCGTACAATTTTAGTTAGCTTAAACGAATAATGTTGCGTCAATTATTCTTTACTTGCAATTTATACGAAGCAAATTTTTCACTTTGTTACCAATTAATAAAGTTAAATGGCCACCATTCCGGTTACGGCTAAATAATGGTTGGAGTTCACGATCATGTGAACATTTTTCAACCCAAGGTTTTATTGGATATGTGTGCTCTTCGTTGTTCAGCTTTTAAAATCATTAATACGTTAATATTCTGAAAATTTTGTATTTAACGTGCATTTTGAACAACACGATTTACATATGATTTAATCTAGACTTTTAATGAAAATCAAGTAATTTATTTCATCTATTGTAGAATTGCGAATTCTGCGATATTATGATCATGTTACAAAAATTGAAGAAGGATTGAATATATTTATCACTCAAAGAAAAGTTAGATTACATGATCATCCCACTGAACATCGTGATTAATTTATTTTATTAAATTTATTAAATTATATATACATATATTAATTATTTATGCTAGAATACGTTTTTTACGCAAATGAAGTTTTAATAATATAAAAAAATATGCTTATTTATTTATTTCGTGAATTGTGATATCGTGCAGCGCATGCGAATTAATAATGAAACTGTAATCACAGTCACAGTTTTCAATCACCGATATTATTGAATACCAATCACAATAACACCAGTATGTCAAGAATATCATTTTTTCTCATCACTAGTGTTAACCAGTAGATGATGTAGTCTCGTCGGCTGCTGCGCGCTGACTCGTACCTGTATTTCCCCAACTCCAGGCGCTGTGCGCGCGCACGTTATTCGTCATGAAATACCCTCTGTATGTCACTGTATACACAATAATCATGCAAAATGAAGACAAATAATTCAAGCACTTTTTTTACTTAACCAAATGAGGTAGTTTTTACTAAAAATGTGTTTAATAAACTAACTTAATTTTATTTTGTCCACCATTTATTTGTCATGTTTATCAAAATTACTCAGCGCCTATTTTTTTTATGTAATTTTGATACCCAATATCTCATACGTGCCCACGTTTACTAAATGTGACGTCATGTGAACGTACCAGCATTGCCGCACCTCTCTTTACAGACCTCTGTTTTTTCAGAATGTAATATACTGGGAAGAAAGATATTTTGATGAGAATGTTTAACATTACAAATAACAACATAGGAGGCTGTTACCAGATCTTTAAATTAATGTTTGTTTTAGTCAGTAATGCCAAATAATTAATCAAATTATTATCATATGTATATATATCATATGTACTATTAGAAGAATCTAGAATGATCATCTAAATGAGAATCTAGATATGGCGATGGAATCTACCTACTATGCGGATAGAATTGATCTAAACTCATTTTTTCGTAATCTAATTGCTCTAAATTAATTCACTAATTTATTTAATCTTAATCATAATGCACATATACATTTATGTGAAATAATATATATAAAAATAATATACTACCGACATAAAATTATATGACACATATGAATTTATAATTTCGAATAACTATAACTATATTTAATATAGTATAAGTCACATACACTATATTAAAATAAAATAAATTAAAACTGTTTTATTATATATATCGTTTATTCTAATTACACAAGTTATTTTAAGATACATTGCCGACATTCATTTTCAGAAAATAAACATTGGTAAATGTTTTTTTTTTCTTTTTAAATAAAAAAGTAGAAACATTTGACTTTCGATTGGTCTAGCAATAAGGCATTTGCGTAGGATTGACTATCTTCCCGGTAGGTCATAATTTTAAGTTTATTCCTCAAAGGATAAGCGCTTAGGTTAGTTTTAAAGGATAGAAGGAATATTTATCTCCAATGTATCCCACGTTCATGTATACATAAAGAATTTTATTTTAAAGATATATATGAAAACAAATTGGTCGTATTAAAATAATTGTTAAAATAGAACTATTAATATTGAATAAAAAATAAAAAATTCTACAACGATTCTGTATATTCCTACATAACCTAATCTATTCCATTCTAGAACAACTCTACCTATATACATAATAGTCATCGTCTTTTTTCATTATACAAAAGATTTGTTTTATCCGTCGCTAAATAACTTCGAGCAATTGAGTTTCGAACAATTGAATTCGGAGAAATTGATTTCGACCAATTTACGGAAAACCTCATTAAGCGTACCAATTTTAGCGCACAAATACGGTTTACATAGGCTTCCTTGAATTCAAAAGATTTTATTTATTTTTATTCCTCAACCCGTATCAAAGTGGCACCACGAGTCTAGGTGTAAAAATGGGATCCATCCGACAGCATCAAGTAAAAAATCTCCGTATTTAATGAGTTCTGATGTCAGTTTTAAGGTCCGTACGTAGTTGAAAACAAGCGAACAAAAGAGCGTCTAATTATTTTCGTAAAAAATAACAACACCGAAAAGTTTCAGTGCTAAATGTCGGCGACAGAGAAAAATTAAAGGAGATTTTATTCCGTTTAATGCAGACAATGAAATAAAACCAAAAAAAAAAAAAAAAATGTTTCCAGGGGCGACTTTATAAAAAGTGAGCATTTTTTTGTTGTACGCTTTGTTAGAAAGTTACTAATCGTATTAAACTTTTAGCGTCTTCGCAATTTGTTGTATTCAACATTATAACTCTTTATGGCTGTAATCCGACATGATAATTAATTAGAGATAATAGCGAAAGCAAAATGAGTTACGTCTCAGCAACAAGTGGACGTTATATTATTTAGCATGTTATATTGTTGGGGTGAAAATTGCAAATTTTTGTACATTTTTAATGCATGTTGTGATTTTTAAAAATTCTGATACCTCACAAACGAGTACATAGTTTTAACGTATATATTTGATCTAACGATAAGATGACTGCCATAATTTTATTCATGCCTCATCCATAAGATCCATGCCTCGTCTCGGGGGAGTTATAATTAGTCAAATTTTAAAAGCTTAACTTAAAATAAAAAATTATAAGAATATTAAGTGACATGTTTTCTATATTCGCATCTAGATTTTTTCTAATTAAATATTAGTATTTTGAAACATAATTATACGAATTATGATTTTATTTCATAACTATTTTTGTCATAGCTGTTATTTCATTTTCAACGAGAAGGGATTCAAAAAAAAAGATTGAGTATGAATATATTTATTTAAATATACACATATATAATTGAATGTCTGTGAGTCAGTTTTTCTATTCAATTCTAGACTATTTTATAAATTATGTGATCCAATTTTTTTGACATAACTTCAGAAAAAAATATTCTATTAGTTTTATAAAGCAATAAAAATCCTTAATCATATTCAAATTAAATAAAAATTCGAAAGATTTAAAAATGAATTTGAAAAAACATAAAATGTACTTAATAGATTTTTAGAAATGTATTATGTATTACGGAATAATTTTTATGAACATGGTAACATTGCATAAGGTAAATTTATGAATTTCATTCTATTTTATAATATATTTTTTATTTTATCAGTATCAATAACATAATCTTAATGTCACTTTAATACTTTTCTAAAAATATTGTTTGTATTTACCGCACTATAAATTATTTTGTTATTCTCTTCTCTTCTTCCGATTTAATACAATTTTCTTCTTTACCTTCTCCTTTTGATATCTGGATCAGAGATCCATTATTAGACCTAATATCTCTATAGATCCATATTATTCACCATCTTGGTGACTTACAGCTACTGCAGTTGCAGTGGCCCTAGCTGGATTCAGTCATGTGTTGATAATATTATTTGTCCTCGAATCCTGTTTGGGCTAGAACCTATTGTTATTCACAAGGCATTTATATGACTCACTGCGGCCATAGTAGCTATTCCAGTGAATCCCTTCGACATATTGTTATTCCCGGGTTTCCTATTGATAATATGATCACCCATGAAGAATGAAAAAACACCACTAACCTGGATTGATAGTAGCTGTTTCTCAGCCCGTCGTGGGTTGGTATGATGCATAATTTTTCTTATGCCCCGATCTCCGAGTGCTGAAATAACGAACTCCCGGCTACTCATTAGGAGATATTTATCTAGCAAGGTATCAACTGCAATTATTACTAAATCAATCATACCAACAACAAAAAAACAGGGATGCCAATCGAAGGAATAAGAAAGTGCGTAAACAGTATTTGAAGTATCTTCCTTTGTGCACAGCTGAGTCAATTTTTTCTTGTCCGACGATCGATAGCTTGGACCACCTCCACACTGTGTCCCAAATGTAATATTTCCTTGGAATTGCTAACGGGATACACTTAAGTAATATTTCCTCTGGAATCTACAGGAGGTGTTCAATCCAGTTCATTTATTTTTCAAAATAATGTGCCAAATTAATTTCTTACATTCAGAATTGTTCGCCTTACTTCTGAATTATCTACGTGGGTTCGTCATAACTCAGAATCATGATCATCATGAACTTGATTATATTCCTCCATTATTCTTGGCATCCCCCAGTTTTGAGGATTTTTTCCACTACTGAGTATCAATCCCCGATAACTCTCAAAAGCTAAACGAGCTCTATCATATTACTGAGGTGTTAAATTATCATTATAAAAATATGATGCTCATTTTTGTGTTAAAATTTAATAATTACAACAATAATAATATTTTAATATTCCAATATCATAATTACTAGTTTATTCGCTGGGACTGTTCATCTCATTAATGTAGATGCCAAGATTTAAAACCATATTTAATGATCAGTCGGTTTAACAAATTATAATTCTTCTTCTTATTTTTCTGAGAATTGTCAAATTATATCGAAACTGAAAGTTTAATCTTTTTTCAGATCCCCAGATGCTGACGTTGATGATTGTCACGTGATCCCCAACGATAAATCAACAGAGTTCATACTAGCAACAGTTGTTGAAGAAACTGGAAAGTAAGTACTGTTTTAATTTTACGAAATAAATTATTTTTTATGACCATCTATTCATTCATCTTATTATAAATTCCCACTAATGCTGAAATGATTCTAAAAATGAGCAGATCTACTGATCAGGTGTTCTAATTTTGAAATATTAGGTCATCCCATATAGAATGCGGAATTTTTATACTTCTTTATTTTTCAAAATTAAGATAAAGTTTTTTTTTCTAAAATATACTCTTTGTCATTTTCTACAATGCTTTTCCATCTTTCTGATAGAGTTGTAAGTTCTCTCTTCTAAAATGCACTTTTCCATGACAAAAAATACTCCTCTAGTACTGTTTTGACATCGTCTATAGAATGTATATTTTTTCCGCTCAAATGATTTTTAAGACTACGGAATAAATAATAATCAAATATGTTGGATGGGGCGTCGTTTCCAAAAAAGGTTCATTCCTGAGACGTGACAGTAAAGAAGAGCACACATTCACTCAGTCTGTGAGGAACCCATTGACCCAATTTTCTGACTTTACAATAGCGCGCAGATGTCAATGAATGGTCGAATGACGAAATCCAAGATCTTTTCTAGTTATAATAGGATTTTGTTCCACCAGGGTTTACAGGACGTCCTCGTCGAGTTTCACAGATGATTTTCCAGAATGAGGCTCATCATCTAGGCTGTAGTTTCCGACATGGAATTTCTGGAACCACCGTTGACACTGACGTACGCTTATTGTTCGATCCCCATATACTTCATTAATATGCCTCGCACCTTCCATTGCGTTGTTGCCTATATTGAACTCATAAAGCAAAATATGTCGAATATGCTCCTTTTTCATATAGCTTTGAAAAAATTGCTGTTAAAATCGAAACTTATACTTAGAATAAGTTACTACCTGTTTTTATAGCAGGTAGTAATTTTACTGGATGCATGTAATTTATACCATCCCCCTCTGTCTTTTAATTCATGTAATTGAAAAAACCGCATTATTTATGGGATGACCCAATTCATCATGCATTCAAACTAACAACTCTGAAAGAAGCTAGGTGTGCGCCAATTAGGTACCTGCATTATTAACTTTTTTTTTTCATTTTTTTTTTTTTTAAATGTTGTTTATTTGCATACAAAGTACACAGCGCACTAAAAAATATTTAAATAAATATATTTCGTTATTTGGACGAGTATTCTAAATGGGGTTGAATTTGTAAGCAAAACGGTGTATGGAAACAAATTATCGTTCGTTGTTCAAAATAAGTCTGTAGTTTTGTCTGCGTTTAAAATAAAATACACTCACTGGGTCTGTAATATCCTGTGTTCGAGTTTCAAGACAAAATGTATATCATGTTTAAGCATCCATTTGAAATTATTTAACTACGGTATTTTTACGAATATAAGTCCCACCCTAAATTTTGAAAAAAAGTTTTTATTGTAAAATATTATTATCAAGGAGAACACATTCTCATTGTGAATTTTAATACTAATTAAATGTATTATTTAGAAGGATATACATATTGTGACGTTGTTTTTTTTACACGTCCACTGACTCGCTCAGGGTATAGCATGAGGTACGCAGTTCTGATGCACAGAACTCGCCTGCCACTCACATTAGCTACCATTCTCCGTGAAAATAATAAGATTAGTTCAAGTTTTTATAATAACAAAATTTAATCAGATATGAAAACATATGAATTATAAAGTAGAATATAGTAATAATCCTGTCACTCGAATATGATTACGTAGAAAGATTGATTGGCAAGTCTTGCCTTAATAAAATAATGGAATTCCTACTACCGTGTGAACATCTAAATCCACAAGTTATTTTTTAAATGTGCTAGTGAGGTAAAACATTTAGATTCATTGGATGTGAAAATCTTCACCTGGGAAATTATATTACATCAATTTAAATCACCTGATGAGTTTGTCGGGTCAAATATAGCAAAAAATCGTATCAAATAAATGTGATCAACAAGATTAGCAAGTTATTAATTGAAATTTAAAAGGTGAGAAAAAAAATAAGACTACAATACTTTAAATATTAACAATTTACAACGAAATTCGTTTTACAACCATTTAAATGCAAGGTATCTTCGTTCTTTCGGCAGTGATCTACAGTCTCCGTCCAGAGTTGATGTTTCAAGGCACCCGTAAATACTTGTATCTTCTAACTTATCAAAACATCAGGAAGGCTGGGTCATCTTCTTCCATTTGAACTCACATAGAATCCCTTGCGTCCTTTGCTGTTGCAAAACAAATTCAGTTGTGAAATCATATTCCCCATCCTGCTTTGTTCAATAGAAATCCTTCATGCATAAAAAGTATTGTCATCTACATGACCTCTCTGCTGTCATGTAAGGAAAGGATGCGTCCATCCTGTAAGCATACAAACACAGTAACATACAAATCTCACAATATGGTGCAGGATAACACAGATGCCTAATATATTGGATTATTCTCACCATTCCTTAATTTAATACGAAATCACATCTTTGTGATTTTTAGCATCGGGATAACTTCCTCGTGCTCGCCAAACTATTAAAAGAAAGAACGCTACCGAGAATTTTTTCTTACGCGGTGCAGTGTTGCCATTTGGTAAGTGTCAACTCCCAGCACATCTCGTGTGCGGTAGGTACCAAATATAACGTCATAATATATAATAAGTTTTATCAAAAAATATTGTTGTTGCTACCGGGATTCGAACTTGGATCTCGTCCAATAATCGGTTAATGCACGTTCCCCAAATCCACTAGGACCAGATTGTCACCTGTTGATCTCGTTAATATGCGACATGTATATTGGAGAAAAATCATACTTGTTAATCAGTGCGATTGGAATTATTAGTAAACGGTACGCTACCTCAGAATTTAATTAATTTTTGAAATAACTACAAGTACGTATTTTTCCTATTATTTTAATTTAATATTTACCCAAGTTTAAATGTATATGCATGATAATGTGAAAATTCAGAAGATGTAAGTATACGGTAGATAAACAAAACTTGTTTATTTATTATACTTGGGTCTATTAGAAGGTGGATAAGGCTTCAGGTAGATAACAATATCAGAAGGGGTTTGGTCCAAGAAGATAAATGTCTTCCAGACGGGTATGACCGTTGGGGGTTGGTCATGAATCGGCAAATAAGGAACCCACCCCAGCGCTAATGAAGGATGTCATTAACTAATCAAAAATGTTGCACACAGGATTCCACCTCACGACGGGCTCAGGAAGCAGCTCCTCGTGAGGAGTCGCCGCGCGCGGAGCGCCAGTGGCCAGACTTGAAAAAGCCTTCTATGAAAAGGTACTTGCGATTCCACTGGATGAATTGGACCCTGAAATGGGCTCTTTTTATGTTTTACGTCCAGCGGTCCTGAAAAGGGCCTTTTTCTTCTTCGGTCCAATGGCAGCGAGCGGGCCGATGGGCGCTGAGCGCCAGTGGTGGGCTTCGTAAGTGACCAACCACCACGTACCAGCTCGCGATGCTGAAGTTACCAGCGAGCGGTACTGGAAGCGGTTTGTTGCTCACCATGGACCCGCGGGGTCACATGGCGGTGGGGCCGCAGGCGATCCTCGTTCATTTATTTCTGATTAAAACAGATCATAATAAATAAATTTGATTTGTTTTATTCATATATAAGTTTTTGTGGGATAAATATCGATACTAATATCGCATTTTAGATTACTTTTTTCATCAAAAAGTACATTAGAAAAATAAATACAACGTAATATTAAAATATATTTCAACATTCAAATACTAAAAAAAGTAATTTGTGTTTCTAATCGAAAAGAAATTTCCATTTCAAAAAATTCCTCTATTCAAAATATATATCTTTCCAAGGACTCGTAACATGAGATATTTTCTCATTTTTGAGAAGAAAATCAAGAATTCTAATATAGGTGTTCCGTTTTCGAAACGCGATGAAATTCCTTTTAAATGTACAAATTTTGGCGGTTATTTTTCATTCCAGGTAGTCGAAAAATGAGTAAATAACCCTTTGGATTTCATTAAAAGAAAATACTCGAGAAATGTTCAATCGATCATCGTTATTTTCAAAGAATAAATTCATTTCTAAAATAGATTTGTTGAATTCGTTATAAGTTACAGGCACGTAACATGTAATATAAATATTCTTAATATTTTCAAATCAATCTGATTGCTACTGAAAATCTCTCCAAAGCCAAGTGACCCTTGATCACGTGGTTACTAGACAAATGTCATACCGCCTGTTGCGTACAAGCATAGATGCCGGAAGAATGTCAGGACAGGATGGAGTTTGGCACTCACCACAATTCGGATTCTGCTGGCATCTTCAAAATGTGAACGATATATTTTAATCACGGTGCCGACCCAGTATAGACGCGAAGTCTCAAATCAGTATAATATTGTAATAATCCTTTCCGTGCATGTATTATATAACCGTACTGGTTCAAGGTCGCCGATTGGCTGGTCGGCGGCGAGGCCTGGTGGGGAAAAGAAGGGGGAAGAAGGCGCAGTGCATTATTTTCGTTCAATTATTAATATTTATACATCAAATAAATATATGTTCCAAGCACCGCCAAACCAAAAAAGAACCTCAATCATCGAGTACTCACTATCATGCAGTTTCTCCTTGAAATTATGAATAGAACGCTATACACGCACAACACACAACTGTTATTTATTTTATATTTGTAACCTTAACGTTTAAGGTTTCTCACTATCTAACTAACTTGCCAACACACCCTTTCTTCGTAGAGTAATCAGAGAGGATAAAGCGCCATACTCTTCTATCCTGGCACACAATTCTCGCCTCATCCATATTCATACATATTCTCATACAAACTCGTCGATTATTGAGACTTCTAATGGGACCATCTTCTAGTATCTGATTTACCTAGTCGTGCCAAGTTTTCCGCGAACGTCCTCTATTTCTGGTACCATCATCACTCTCGTCGTACTTACGAGAGTAATCGAGAAAGTAAAGACGTTTTGGCACATACAAGGTAATGGAAAATATATAAGATTAATTGTTATAATGTATAAGAGTTCACATAATGCTGTTATACTAATTTTCTTATAATATTCAACATTATAAAGAACTACAGAATTACAATATTTTGAGCATGTCAAAATTTTTGTAGGAACTGATTACTGGGATTTTATCCCCTGAGGGTTTGTCATCACTTAAGCTAACCGATGACAGGTCGTAAGCCTTGTAATGCCCAAGACATTCATACATCGCATGTAAAAATAACAGCTTCATCCCTGTGAAACATTAATATCTTGATGACAATCTCCCAGGGGATAAAATTCCCGTAATTAGTTTCTACAAAGATCTAAATCAAAATATTGTGAAATATACTGGTTTAAATATAAAGTTAAAAAATTGAAAAATACTACCATTTTAGATGAATTCTAGTATATGTTAATAATTCGAATGAATTTCATGTATAACACATAAAGGATATAGCACCATACTTCAACAAAATATAGTCCCAGCTTCAGCGACATCTATACTGTTACATGAGAACGAATATCAAATTTTCAAAAAAATCCATATATGGCGACAGCATAGTTGGTAATAAATAATTGAAATGTTCCAACATGATAACATATGTACAATTTCCAAAAATTTGATAGATGTGGTAGCATGGGTAAATAGGTGAACGTTACATTGTGTAAAGTGATCACTTAAGCCAGCCGATGACAGGTCGTAAGCCCCGTAATGCCTAAGACTTCCATACTTCTCATTTAAAAATAATAGCTTCATCTCTGTAAGACATGTATATCTTAACTACAGAATTATTTGGTAAAAAATTAACACAGTAATTCTATTTCTAGAAATCACCTTTCAAAGATGTTGTAAGTATATTAAGTTGCGGTTGATAATTTTTTCCAAGGCAAAAAACAATACCAAAAAGAAGTGAAAACAGACGTTAAGAATGAGATAACAAATAAAGGATCTATTTTTGCAAGCTCTTCGCTTTACTTTCATAATGAAATTAAATACAAACTATTATAAATTTTAATAGATGTTTATTTAATAAGTTAAATAGTTTAAGCAAAATGTAATGAAGTATTTACTTTATTGTGCTTGAAACAACCTTGATAACATTGTATTTAAATCTGAAGAAGCTCCTGAAGATTTATTGGAATTTGAGACTATCACAGCATCTCGTTATTGATAATAATGAGTATTTCGTCTATTCGTTATTTTAATAAACAATAAATTACGTCGACTAGTTACGTTTATAAATACATGATGGAAATTATATTCCAATTAATTATATATGTTGTTACATTCATCAAAATTTCAAGCGTACCTCAGGCTGTGTATGAGGTGGCACCGTCCTGTTGAAACCACACGTGTTGCAGGCCAAATCGAACCAATTCGGCCACTAAAAAGTTTTTACAGCATTGCTTCTTGCATCCTAAAGATAAAGGACCAATGATTACGCTGGACCACATGGCGCACCATACAGTAACTCTGTAACTGTGTAACGGCGACTAAATAAAATAAGTCTGGAATATAATATTCAACATGTTTGATATAATTCATTTGAATTTTAAGATATTAATTATTTTTAACCTATCTATATCTATTTTGATACTTTAAATACTAATTTAATGTATTTATTATAAATATATAAATATAAAATCAATTTTGTCCAAAAATATTGTTTTTGCGCTACCGGAGTAACAACTTACACTAACTTCACAGTAAGAATGTGTTCTCCTTAATATTTTGATACTGTTCAAGATCAGTATTTATTCTGTCTTGAAGAATGTTTCATGGGTATACAGAATAAATGCTTGGAGCAAGTAAAGCAAGATGAACAGACATATTAAGAATGTTTTATTTTGGGGTTTGATTTTGAATTGGCATCATCCAATTTGACAGCTGATAGCTGATTTGTGCTCAGTTTGGTTTGCCATTTCACTATGAATTGCTTGCAAATTTATTTATAAAATCGTGGTTCAGTTCACGAAACTTACCGTACGCTACGTCCATTTTACGGTAGACATAATAGTCGATCTGAGCAAGTAATTCGAATAACCATGTATGATAATGTAATGTAAATAATCCGCAGAGATGTCGCACAGTGCGCACTGAATAAGCTATTGCTGAAGTGGAGCGTAGTATTAAGGAGGACCCGAATGAGTCAATTCACCATCGTGCACAGCAATAGATCCACGATTACTGACTTTTTCGTTCCCCAATTGAATGGCATTAATGTAGAAGAGCTGTGGTTTCAACAAGACGGCGCAACATGCCACACAGCGCGCGCGATAATCAATTTATTGAATGAAATATTCGATAAGCGCATAATTTTGCGTAATAATAATAATAATAATAATGATAATGCGTTTATTTAAGCGTAATCGAGTTTTTTTTATTATAAAGATCTGATTCGCCATAAAGATAATACATATTATATAATACATTAAAGTTACGAAATATTATTTAAGTTATGAAAATAAAAGCAAAAAAAATACTAAAAGTTCACACATTATGTAGATACTACATTTCAGTCACGGCCATCATTGTATCTGTAGCTATTCTGTAATCGTTGCCATTCTCTGATCAGGGAGCCAGCCTTCCATGAGAGTGCCGCTTGCACTAGAGTTGGTGCTGAGCTCCAGCTGCAGCTTTAAGCCAGCATTTCAATGTCTCAGAAGGGGAACGAATCCATGTGCACGATCTTCGGCAAACATTGTAGATGCGTTACAATAACGCGAACGGTAGACATTAAAGTTAGATATTAAGTCTCATTCAGAAAGTGAGTGTTTCCATAAAATCCCTCCCCTTTTAAATAGAAAAGACTTAGATATTTTCAACGATAAATTGCTTCCCTTTAAAATTAAACTACGCCTACATTTTAATAACGATTAACATAAATTGTATATAAATGCGTGTATGCGTATATATATATATATCAATCCGCACTACACATTCTCCAAACCCGCACATATCTACATTTTCCAAACATTTATTTGGAAACATTTCTCGGCGGTACTTATCTATCAGTTTTACAAGTGCTTTAATTTTACATTACCATCAAACAGTCCTTTCATCCGCTAAATTTGCCTGAGCTGGTCAATTATTCTCCGCCATTAGTCCGGTGCCACGGGGCGGCTGAAGTTTGAAGATTCGTTGACATTGTTGCCGTCGCAAAGTCAACGCGAGTCGCGAGATAACTTACTCCACAGCCTCCGCTATTGTCGCAAAGTTCTAATATAGCGAGTCATGCTCTAAGAAGGGTCCTAAGGGACCGCATGATTTCTTTATTAGGGGAGCGTGGGGGTGTTGAAGCCTAATAAAAAGAGTTTTGAAAAAAGTAGCTCAATATTATTTCAACTTAAAAATTTTAAAGTTAAAAAAAGATTCTAAAAAAAACACATTTGGCTACAATTACCCCATGTGTTGGATAACGAGAGCCATATGTAATGGAAGCCATCTCTCTTATTTGAACGTCTTATAATTACGTTGGTGTAATTATTATTATAAAATTGTAAATACTAAAGAAACTAATATTTAAATAACAAAAATACTTTTCTTTCACCAAAATATTGAAAAACATTAATATAATCTTTCGTCTCGTCACAACTCATGAGCCCAGTTAGCCTCTGCAATGATACCTTACTTTATAATTTGTTCTTGTGATAATGTCTTGATTGGTTCAAATAGCAAAAAGAGAGTGAGAGAGTGGAGAGCTACCTAGGCTCCAATTACCTCAAAGTACGCCACATTAAAGATCCTAAAAATAAAGAAAACAGTATTTTATACTTAAAATCTTATACTTGTACCACACCCGACTATGGAATGGACAGAAAATAGAACAAAATAAGTCAAATTTAACTACTTTGATGTCAAAAATCGTACATTTTTGTATGTGCCGAACGCAAAACATACTTCCACTCGTCACACGCATACACAAACCACTAAGCTGCTGTCAGCAGTCGACTGATTTTATATTAACGAAGACGTTTGGATTGTTTCAGATTGATTTGATCGTTAGTAAGGACATTTTTTGTAATGGCTCCTATTACCCGCCGGCTTCCATTACCCCTCGCTCCCCTATTGATTTGGCTCGACTAACCGGCAGGGCGCTGTTTGACTAACCGGCAGAGGTCGCACGTACTTATTGAAACATTGAATAAAAGGTCATCTGTTCCTTGAGTACGTAAACTTATACTTATGACACGGAGCTTGTAGTATGCGATCAAACAACAAATCTACGTATTTGTATTGCTTAAACGATTGTACAGTTGTAATGAACTCATACAGATTAAAATATAAAATATTTGGAAAGAAGCTTACGAGGATTGTTGACGCAAGTCGAATGTTACCGTGTTCTTCCTTTTCGTCGTTCCATAACCTTTTAATATACATATCCCGCTCCGGTTAACTAATACCTAGGGATTTCAGTCGACGTGGGACAGATTGCATTTCAACGCGGATGTATCAACACGCGCTTTTGTCGGTCGAGAGTAGCATTGTGCGTAAAATCCGGACCACGATAAAAACGACTTTCGACAGCATCCCGAAGTGCAAGCGAGATCTTCTTTCTCCACCAAACCAATGCGAGTCAACGGGAGGTATAATTTGCCATCCAATTCAGGATAGATCAGATCCTTTTTGTAATCGTATTCTTTTCTTACTACAATTAGGGTTACGTCAACCAAACAATACTTTAAATCGTTACAGTCCACCGAATCTATTCCCAACAAGGATGGTTTGATAAGTAACTTGGTTCGCATACTAATAGATAACGCTAACATCATCTGTATATGTAGTCATAAAGTTTCCTTCTTATGAATAAATAATCTATGGTCTCAGTCACTCTGGCAGTATTTTTTTGTAACAGTGAAAAATTGATAAAATTATAATTCGTGGTGTGATTCAATTATTTTTTTCTAGAATGATAGTAGAAGAAGATATATATTTTTAAATGATTCACTAGTACAGTGGTCGCAACTGTGGCTCGCGAACCATGTGCGGTTTTTTGGCTACTTGAGTGCGGCTCTTCAACGAATGACGTGTTTAAAATACTTTTTATTTTATTTTAATTTAATAGTATTTTAATACAATATTCAATCTCTCAGTGTGTTACAGTAAATCCAGATTAATTTGCTTAAATATGAGGGAAGCTGAAATAGTAAATATTCCTGACTCGTATCATCTTTTTAAAAAAACTAGCATTTGCTGTTTTTTCACTATTTGGCTCCACATACTCATGCAAACAATTTTTTTCAAGGATGAACCTTATTAAAAGTAAATTGAGAAATCGTATAATTGATGACAAAATCGAAGAAGTTTGTTTGATATTTTTGGAAAGTTTGTAACGAATGATACAAGAGCCAATAATTCACTTTCAATACCAATTTTATTTGTCTCTGGTTTAAGTGGTTATTTGATGCTATTTATTGAAAAAAAATTGGAGCAGTGGTATAATTATCGTCCATTTATCTACGTCGACGTCATCTCCAAAGGCAGTAATCTAATTTATTTCTCAACAGCGTCATCACAACACTAGCAGCCCAGCTCCCGCACGCAGATGCCAACGGCAACAACGATTCTGGATACGCGGCCTCCAACCTGAGCGCCCATGACGAGGCGGGTCTTAAGGACGCGCACGGAGACGCGTCCCCAGGACCTAGGAGTCCACGAGACCACAGAGTGACAGCAGCAGTGGTGGGGGGCCCGAAGGGGAAGGCCACGATCATCGCTCGGATAGGATCGAGTTATTCTACCAAGAACGGCAGTACCGCTGCACCGCGCAGTGAAAAAGTTCCTTTAAGGTAAATTACTTCACTATTTTTTTAATGTATTCCTACTTAGGATATAAAGATTTAATTTAATAAATTATATATATTTATTATATTTTAGATAAATAAATATTAAATTATATTATTTTAGATAAATGCACGGATAACCTCATACACACTTATACTAAGGATTCTGTATTCTCGACTTTTTTCAATTCCCGGGAATTGGGAGACAAAATTTTCAATTCCGGAAATCGAGACCAATATTTATTGAATTAAAAAATATATATATTTTAATGAATATTCACATGTATGATGTATGTAAATCCAATCAAATTTGTTTGATAAAATAATTATTAGTAGTTTTTTTAAATGAAATAAAGTTTACACTTATAAATTAATAAAAATTAAAAAACAAATACAATTTTTTTTAAATATGCATAAAAAACAATTGATCAAGAAGCACATTGGAAGACAATATTGTAAATATTTGGTAAAAATCAATGACAAACTAAAGTCTTCTTATATCCTTTTTTAAATAATTTCATCTCAACTTAATTATATTTCGTCAAAAGAGTCATCACATTTTACAAGGAAACGTAATCCTCTGTTTGAACCAATCGACATTGATGTAACTATTCCCTTCAGAATCTTTATTGCTAACCATATATAATATTTCGCTTTGATAGTACATAGTTAGAAGGTACAAAAATAGATAAACGTGCACCGCTCGCTGCTAGGTGACTACCTGCTGTACCGCAATGGTCATATTTATGTTTCTGATAAATAGGTTTATTTCTATATATCTTTCTATTTGATTATTTTAATTTATGTAACTTAACTTGTTTCAAATGGATTATGTGGTGTCCTTAAAGTTTGGTGATTTATTCGGCCGAACTATAGGATTGTTATTATCCTGGTACCTACTTGTAGAAGTTGGAAGGAAAACAAAAAAAACGTTGCCGAAGGAAAATTAAAAGAGAGCGCCTTCGGCGCGCGTCTTCTCTCTTATAGTCGTTGGGCACACATTACCACTCCTATACGCGCGGGTTTATATACCCGGTGATCGGCATACTTCATATTTATTACATTTATTATTACAAATACACCATAGAAAAAATCAAATAAAATCAGAGTCGAGTCTCGGGTTATTTTTTTTTAAAGTCCCGGGACTCGACACAGAATCCCTGGTAGGCTGGTTGACATGAAAATGTGGGTACGGCTGGAATTGAGTCCTGCGCACTTACCTTCATCTGACGACCTTTCTTTCACCTGAGGTAAATTTATTTCAGTGTTGTGTAATTTGGACTAGGAATCAAAGCTAATTAATGAAAGAGGTTAATTTACAACAAGATTGTTTAATACTAAATAAATATCAAGTAATCGATCTCTCCATTCTGGCTACTGTACACAGATCATGACAAGGGTGTGGAACAATAATAAACCTAACATTGTATGCACGATTCCTGTGGCAAGCCTTTAGGATAAGACGCAAGGCAAACCATCACCATAAGATTGATCCCACCTCCACGGTGGTGAACTGTCATTCTCTTTTGATAATATTACAACTAAGTTGAAATGATGGTCACGTCAGAACGCCGACCCGCACGCGCGCTCGCTAGGCTCGTCTATCTGCGATTCAGTGTCTATCTCATATAAATGTGGCGAGTTGTAAAAAATTACAACTTGAGGGATTAAATTCTAACATTACAGTATACAGCATGTATTATTTTACTAATATTTTGTTATTTCTTACCGGAAATAAAGTACACTGTTTAAAACTAGATAATAATGGATTTCCGTATTAAAATATAAATTTTACGGTAAAAAGATCCCTAATTGTACTGTATTTTCAACGTTTTCATATCGTAATACGTTCCATCTTTAAAATTGCGATCAGAATTAACTAACTCAAGTTTTCTAATTATTTCATTATCACTCTTTCAGGACCGCCTCCACCATCGTCCGCTGCGCCGAGGAGCTGACCAGAATCGGTTCCGGAGGATCCAAAGAGCGCAAGGCCACTACAGCATCGCGATTTACCATCTACAAGGTCAACAAGGCTAGTAAGAAAAAGAGGGAGAAGTCTTCAGCCAAGAAAGAGAGAAAAGCTACAAAAACCTTGGCCATCGTTCTGGGTAAGTTGAAGGGTCATAATTGTTCATTCCCTAAATTTTGGTAGAGAAATATACATGTTTTCTTAATGTTGCCTTGTCTAGGAAAAGTCAAATTTCACTTGAACTAGATTTCAAGGATATAACCCTAAAGAAAGCTTTTATATAAATAATACAAAAACAAATTTTGCGTTCTTCTAATTAACAAATTGTTATCTTAGCATTTTCATTGTGGAATGAATTTAAAGTAATATTAAACACCAACCAAAATGTATATAAAATTGTTAAATATTTTTTTTAGACAAATTTTATAATAGTATTAATATTATTTTATTTAACTTTGTTTTTTTAATCATTTTAACCGGTTTCAGACGGGCTTTAAAATCTGGTTATAAGGGGAAAAATTATTCCTTCTCAACTCGCATCGCAAACGCGTTGGTGTTAATTTTGTTCAGACGGAAAAGAGTATTGTAACATTTAGTATCTCCAAGACATGCATAATGCATCAAGATTCTACTAATGCACTGAAATGAAGACTATATCTCAAACGGTATCAGATAGACATAGATAGGTTACCTTTCACCGATGGTGAGTATTACATTTTGGACACGGTCCAGATAACCGAAATTACACAATAAATGGGAGATTAAAAATAATATCAAAATAAGGAACAATTCCTCATTAATGAACTAAACAATAACAATTACAAAATAGACGTCATACAATCAATAAAATAAAATAATTAGATTAAATAAAGCACAATCGCTTTGTATAATAATAATAATAATAATAATAATAAAAATAATAATAATAATAATAATAATAATAGTAATAATAATAATAATGTGTTTATTCCAGCATGATCAGGTTTTTTTATTTTTTAACCCGATTCGCCATATAGTGAATAACATATTATGTTATTCATTAAGGTTATGAAATAAATATAATGCTATGAAAAAGAAAACCAAGGAAAATATTAATAAATAAAAAAAAGTTAATAAAAAGTAAAAAGTTCACACATATATACACACAAAATATGTAGCTATCCTGTAGGCGTTGCCATTCTCTGGTTAGGGAACCAACTTTCCATGAGAGCGCCGCCTGTACCAGAGAGTTGGTGCTGAGCTGGTCCAGCCGCAGCTTTGAGCCAGCAACTCGATGTCTCAGAAGTGGAACGAATCCATGTATACGGTCTTCGGTAAACATTGTAGATGCGCTGCAATAACGCGCCAATCCGAACAGTATTCTGTATGAGTTGTTGTACTGAATTCGGAGACGGTTGTACGTCACTTGCTTGTATTTTGACCAGAGCTCGCAGGTATACATGCTGGTGAAGAACGATTTAAACAGGATGCTCTTTTCCTCTTTAATGCATCGGTAAAAACACTGTGACAGCATATTTGCACGAACGCTCAACTGTCTCCTCTGCCGTTCTATATCATCATCGTCTTGTCCATCTTCATTGAATATATGGCCAATAAAACCACAATTTTTTCTCAACGCCAACCGCTTTCGCTTAACTCAAGCTTCGTCAGAGTGCATTTAAAACTAATAATAAATACAAAATTGCTGCATTTATATATACATAAAGAGGGAGACAGAATACATATACATTTAGACAGAACATAAAGGGAGGTTAAAGTATAATGTTGATGGATTTTAAATTGATTTAAAAGGATATGTACCTAATATAGGGCTAATGGATGAATTTATTTGGTCGTTAATTATATTATTATCATCATCACCTGAGTCTCTCGAAAGATTTCCATTATTGTGATATCATTGTTCCATACAGCTTGAAGACGGTCAGCCCTTCTGATACATGTTCAATGTTTCCACTACCAAACCACAAAAAAAAAACGTACGGCCTCCAAAAATCTCCTCCAATGGCAACTTTTTCACGCCAGTCAGTCCCATGCTCCTAGTACAACCTGTACAGGACATCTGGAATACAACGGTTCCTGTATGGCTTCCCGCAGCCATTCCCAAAATGTATTCAAGTCATATAAATCTATTCTTTATATGATTACAGCAGTAAACAGGGGCTGTCGAATACGTTTAAGACATTTAGTGGATATCTTATACCTGATTATCATACACTCCATATCAAATACATAAATTTCAAATATGAATTAAATATATTAATTAGAAAGATATACATATAAAATCAATTTTATCGAAAAATATTGTTGTTGCGCCACCGGGATTCGAACCTGGATCTCTTTCCTAACCGGGGAAGGTGCATTATCCAACTATTCTAAATTCATAAATTTCATCAATTTTTTCATTTTCTTATTGTTGGAAACACAATCGATCATCGTTTTCACCCCTCGATCCTTGTATATTTTTTGTAGCTAATACAGCGCGTCTTTAGCATTGATTACTCTGTTTGATTTACATTTCGCAACCCCTTGATCTTTATTGATGACCTTAGATAAAGACGGTATGGAATTCACTGAGAAAATCTGTATTTAATATTATCAGATAAATTACAAATGTATACTAAACTTATCTGTAACTATTATAAATTCTCAATTGCTCTTTCGTTGAAGGCTGTAAGAAAAAAATTGTTCAACATTTTCAGGTAATTCAGTAACTAATTTAAATATCGAAAGTTCTCGAAACTCAGCACATATTTAGTAAGTTAGTTAATTATAATAAATAATGTATAG
This sequence comes from Eubasilissa splendida, assembly GCA_031772225.1. Taxonomy (NCBI): domain Eukaryota; kingdom Metazoa; phylum Arthropoda; class Insecta; order Trichoptera; family Phryganeidae; genus Eubasilissa; species Eubasilissa splendida. Next base: position 22,689,972 of record CM062859.1, on the reverse strand, counting down.
TGTTGGTTATTGTTAGCATCTTTCTATCTGCGAGAGATATATGAGAGCAACTGAGGTAGGCACCACATTAAGGTTGTCCAAACGAGATCCATATAAAAGACTTTTTTCACCTCAATCTATACTAAGAAAAGTTGGAAATTTTTCACTGCTTCAATCGCTGTCGCTTTATCTTTATATGTTTTTTGGGGGAACATTTGTGGTTTGTTATTTGTTAATGAATATCAGAAGGATTAGATGTAAATGGTAATCCGCCTCCAAGTCAGTTTATCATTATATGCTGGTTTAGATTCCGATGTTAATTAATGTGTCTTGTATTGTTATATTACAAAGGTACTATATACTAATTTATTAATTGACAAAAACTGCTGACGTGTTCGAAGCAAGTAAGAAAATGAAAAGCGAAGACGGGAAGTTCGCGGCAGCCGGCGGTTTCTGACTGTGCATGTGGGAACTCCACTGTGCTTTTCCATTAGTGTGAGTCTTAGCTATGATGCGCATTGCTTGATGATATATGGCAGAAGGCGTACGCCAAAGGTTCAACCATTCGTTACGTTGAAAATACCTCATCCCTTAAGTATCCAGCAACCAACGTATTTGACAAAAATGATTTATCCTTTTAACTTATATCTTAGTTAAAATATAGGAACACGGCCTTCGGATCTAAATTACTGTTAAAAAAATCAAAATTTGTAATGTGATCATTAAGCTAATAGTTTTACATGAATTCAAAACCTGTAGGTTTGGAGTTAAATGTATATCAATAATTCGATAATAAAATTCTCTGATGGCGCATCTAAACAAGCTCAGAGCTTATCGAGGCCTACCAATAATTAAATATGTCAGCAATAACTAAAATGATAAGATTAAGATGAACAGGACATGTTGTCATATACGACAACTCCAGAGCACCGTAAAGTCTATGTGGGAACAGATCCAGAACTTGAGAGAAATGGGTTGTAATAGGAATCAATGTAGGAACATTTTTGAGGAGGTTCTGTATCCCATCAGGAGTTATAGAGCTAGTAGTGATGACGATGATAAATATATATATTTTTTGCGTATATGGAATACATGTCACATCAAATCTCTTACTATTTTCAAACTAAGCTAAACGCTCGTAAATAATGTTTTTTTTAGAGGTTTGTTTATCGAATTGGCAAAACTTTCGATAAATAATTTGACAACTGACAGCTGATTTGTGCTCAGTTTGGTTTGCCATTTCACCATGAACAGAATTATGCTAGAATAATGCTTGCAAATTTATTTAAAAAACCGTGGTTTTGTTTGAGAAAATTAACGTGCGCTGCGTCCATTTTACGGTTCACATAATTGTCTATCCGATCAAATAATTCGACTAACCATAGATTTATTTCGCACCACCCATACTCTAATTGATAATACGCATCCGCAGAGACGTCGTACAGTGCGCACCGAAGTATCTGTTGTTTCTTCAAAAATGATGCCGGCCAGAACGTTGCAGTCAATGGAGAGCGCTATAGATCCATGATTACTGACTTTCACGTTTCCCAATTGATTGACATTAATGTAGAAGAGCTGTGATTTTAACAAGATGGCGCAACATGCCACACAGCGCGCGCCACTATCCATTTATTGAAGGAAACATTCGATGAGCGCATAATTTCGCGTAATGGACATGTGTATTGGCCTCCAAGATCGTGTGGTTTAACACCTTTGAATTATTTTTTGTGGGTACATATAAAACCGCTAGTATACGCCGATAAACCAGAGACGACAGATGACTTGGACGCCAACATTTGTTGCGTTATTGCCGATATACGACCCCAGCTGGTCCAAAAAGTGATCGAATATTAGACTGCACGTAATCATATTTAAACACTAATGGCATAAAATTATCTTTCTAATAAAGCCAATACCGTGGCCATTACCACGATTTTTATGTGTTTTATTTCATTTTAAAGTTTTATACCTCTAAAAAAGCACCCTTTACTATAAAAATAGAACTAACTTTCTGGTGTCGAGGCGTAAACCCCCGACCACTAGATCACTAGGCCAGCGTCTTAACCACTACAAACTTAAACTACATTTATAAATACATAGTAATCCTTAAAGTACTTATCGTAGCATCGCAAGGCATCATCTAATAACAATTTAACAAACGTTATGCTAAGTTAAATATATATTTTTTTAATATTTGCCTCGAAGAATGTGAAAAGTTACCGCTCGCTCGATATCCGTCCAATCTTATTTTTAAAAATCTAATAAAAAGTATGTACTAAGTTATCCCCATTTCCCTTTCATCCCAAATATTTGATTCACGTAACATAGTATTATCACGTGTTAAAAATATGATGATAAAATCCAACCCCCTGATGTTAACTTTCGTTCCCTTGGCGCGAAAGCACCGAAACGTGCGATTTTTCCAACGGCCGTTATCAAAAATCTTCTTTAAATCATTTCCACGCTCGCCCGGGGCGCATGTGTTTCCCAAATTACTCTCATATTTATTATTCATCCGGGCTGTTTCCATTCACGGCAGTTTCATTACGGACGATGGCTGCAGGAAATTAAATATTTTCATAATTTATCACAAAATTTCCATCCCTTTGTTCCATTCAATGAGTTTTGACATCCCAATGTTTATTTCGCGTAAAAATAAAATAAATTATCAAATAGACCGGTAGATGGCGTTATATTTTTATGGAAATAAAAAAATTGAATAATGTAAAATGAAAACGTACCTTTCGTGAATATTTGTTTTTTTTTCAAATTAAATTTGTACCATAAATTAAATTACCTATTTGGCATATTTAAGATTGCAATAATATATCTTTAAACGCTACTATTTCATTACGCGAAATTATGCGCTCAATGAATTTTATTCTGACGTAAGTCTATTCATGGTGAAATGACAAACTAAACTGAGCACAAATCATCTATCGAGTTGGCTGTTGCTGGGAAAAGTTTTTCTAATTCTAAAAACAAACCTCTACAAAAAACATTATTAACAAGCGTTTAGCTTAGTTTGAAAATAATAAAGATAATAATAATAGTTTTGTGTTCTCGGACATGCTCAAATACTGGTCTAAATAATAAATATATAAAATTTAATATTGAATTTTCAGACGTATTCTAGTATAATGTGTTAATCATTTGTCATATATACAGATGAAAAATATAGCTTCCAATATATCTATATAAAAAAAGATTCTCATTAGTGACATCTATGCTGTTTCAGGGAAATGAATATAAAATTCCAGTCTATAGACAGCGACAGTGAAGTTGTAGTTATTACTCGAAGTGTAGCATATATACAGAATACTTTGAATGGTGAACATTACATTTTATAAAGTGATCACTTAAGCCAGCCGGAGACAGGTCGTAAGATATGTAATACCAATACTTCCATACTTCCCATATAATATTATATAAATAGCTGGTATAAATAATAAATAATAAATAATAAACATTAAACAACATAACCAACCATCTCGGGCAAATGTCCTTCCTAACCATAAAATTGTTACAGAATTAAATTATCCCGAGTTTGTAACAATTATTGATCTCTAGCTGAATAGCTAAGCCAAATGATGCATGTGAATTTCGAAAGGTTGTATGCTTATACATTAACGTGGTATATCTAAAACAACTAAGGTCTGATTTGTACAATTGTGCAGTCTCTAATACATTCAATACTCGTATTTATGCACGATACGGAATCGTGGACTCTGAAGGCAAGGGAAAGAAGATAATGTGATGCCTTTAAAATATAGCGCTGGAGGCACGTAGACAGCGAAAAGCACAAATGTCTCCATTTTGCACGAACAACTCATCAACGATAGACTCTCAACCCTTTACTTAAGAAGAATCCTAAGTATAGTCAAGAGGGCTGGATCTCGTGAGGAACCGACGTGGAAAAAAATTAGAAGAAATGAACAGGTATTTCTATAAATTTTGGAGACGTACAAATGAAATTTTCAAAGGTTTATAAATGATGAATCTTATAAATAAATTATATCAAAAAAAACAATATAACAATAGTCATGTTATATATTAATATAGCTTAATAATATTAATAACGATAATAAGGAAGAGAAGACGGATTCATGAGTATGAGATGTGGTGCTGGACACACACGATGCGAATATCATGGACCAATGTCTCCATTCTGCAAAAGCTAAACATCAATGACAGACTCTCAACCCTTTGTCTGAGACGAATCGGAGAAGCTTGTTGTGGTGGGTCACGTCGAAAGACGAAGAAGAAGAGGAAAATCCCACACCCGCTGGATCGACCTAGTGGAAAAGGCAACAGGCACTTCTCTGGTGACAGCCTTAAAATCTCCAAGGTGCCAAGAAAAGTAGAAGAGCATAGTCAAGAGAGTTTATGAAGATCAGAATCCCCAGTCATGAGAGACTGAAGTGAATGATAATAACAATAATAGTCAATAACTATAATATTTAAGGTAGTAAGAAATAAAATATAATTATTAAAGTCCGCAGTTTCCAGAATAAACGACTTTTGGATTAATAATTCATATTTTTAACAATGAAGAATAATAATATTTTGTGAGGAAATTGTTTTAATTAACAGTAGTTACTTATTTATGCTAGATCCGACAATAATGTTAGCATCCAAGTTGTGATATTTTAATGCCTTCTAAAGGATGTTTCTTTTAGAGGTATATAACTTTAAAATAAAATAAAACACATAAAAATCGTGGTAATGGCCATGGTATTGGCTTTATTGTAAAGATAATTATAAGCCATTATTATTTAAATATGATTTTGCGCAGTCCAAAATTCATTTTGTTATCGAATTATCAATTAGAGTATGCGTGGTACGAAAACCATCCACGGTTATTCGAATCACTTGCTCGGATAGACGATTATGTTGACCGTAATTTTCGTTAACTGAATGACGATTTTCGAAATAAATTTACACAATTTGCAAGCATTGTTCTGGCGTAAGTCTATGCATAGTGAAATAACAAATGAAACTGAACACAAATCAGCTGTCAGCTGTCAAATTGATTGTCGCTGGAAAAAGTTTTGCAAATTCGAAAAACAATCCTCTAAAAAAAACATAATTTGCAAGCTCTTTCAAAAAATAAGATTCTTAAAGTATCACAAATTAAAATGATTTTCAACAAATATAGATATGCATGTGTGCTCTATTTTACGTGCGTCGATCAACTGCACTGTAAAATGGTAGGTGAAGAGGATAGAATGTTACACGTCCATATCCTGACACTCATCTATTCCCGGAAGAATTCATATTTGTTTCATACTTCAATCAGAAACTTGTCGCTGACAAAATATATTTGTGTCACAAAATGTGGGTTTATTCTTCATTAAAACTGAGGCATACGTTTGTATTATGATTAGATTGATGGGCATATATGATATCATATTTTTGAATATCTCATTATCCATAATAATATTATGCTTACCCATCTACATCTATGACTTTCTGGATGTGGCTTCAGTGGTGTCATTATTTTAGTACATTATTGTTTCATTAAGCGGCCAAGTTTGTAAAAAAGAATGTCTTTTTAATATCTCTAAATTAAGATTAATTCAATGTTTTCTCATTTATATTTTATATATTCAATAACAGTAGCAACGTAAATATATATTCAATTTGAAATGAAGTGTACATTGTCTTTATTACGAGTAAGAATAAAGAATATATTTTATCAAAATCGTATATTGATATATGTCATCTTTTCTTTTGTCTATGGTAAAGGAGAAATCTTACTTATCATAGAAATTGTCTATCCACGATTCTTATGTTATCTAGATATCATTTGTGTTCGTTTTAACACTTACTTACAAAGATGGAATATTTGAATTACGTCGACATTTTATTTACGTGTAGTTTGTTTTGGAGAAAGCTCTAACATTGAAATATAGATTATATTGAGATCCTGACAGCGCTATTGGCCGCAAAGCGACCAAAATAGCCGCTCACGGGGACTAGCAGCAAGCAATCGGCGATAGCCGATGAGACCCGATATATAAGTATCTACCTATATATTAGATAATAATATATAGGTACCTTACATCCTACTTCGTACTTATCATGTTTAGTTTGCTCCCTGCTTGTTTTTTTAATAATTCTGCTTTTTACCTTGTTTTTCCTCTGTTCTTCTTTTTACTTTTTATAACTTGTTATTTTTTACTCCATTTCTTTAATATGTTGTTATTACTTTAATATTCTCTATACTCTGTTCCTTACTTCTTACGTATTTTTAGTCTGTATCAAAATATTTACTTTGTTCTTATTACTATTAATTATTCTATACTAGTTTTTATTTTTATTTTTCTGTTTTTTACTATTTAATTTGTTACCTTTTAATTTGTTCTTACTTATAATATAGCTAATAGAGCCTAATGGCTACCTATCTTAGAACGGGTACTTTACGCCACACTCTTCTGTCCTGACATCTACATCCACATTCATATATCTTCTCATATAAGCTCGCCGATTGTTGGGGCTTCTAAGGTCGGGTTGCGTCATCCTCGGTAACTATAACTGAGATTCAAACTCGTTTACATTCAAACTCGTTTACTTTTAAACGAGATTCAAATAATTTGACAGAAATCGAGTTGCGTCAACAAAGTTTATAGTTATCCAGTGTAGCAATTACATAGGCCTCTTAAAATCTCATTTTCAAAAACAAATGCCGCGCGAGTAATTTTGCTTATGGCAACACGTGTAGAACGCTTCATTTGACATTTGACGTTTACGTTAAATTGGTGTGTTTACTTTCCCGAAATGAGCAATTGACCGTTTTTGAACGATGAATGTCAATATAAAGTAAGTATTCTTGTATTTTAACTATATTTAAAAGTTTATGTTGTAAATTACGTATTAGTAAACATTATTTTTAATATTTATTCAGAGAATCCAAAACGAAGCAAGAAACAGCAGAATGGATACGAGGTATGATGCAGATGTGAATGGATAGCGGGTTTCGGTATTTGATGATGATACAGATTCTAACTGTAAGTACTCTGCAAGGCCTTGCAATGCAAATCTTATCACTCATTTTGCATTTAATATGCTACCTTTTAAAAACAAATAAATAATGCACACCCCAATTGTAAGCAGATCAATTATACAAATGTAATATGTTTGTATGTTCATAGGTGGAAGATGTTGAGCACAGGCCTCAAGTCTAAATATCTTGGCATTGCATTCAAATACCAACTCATGGCATCACCTCAAAAAAATGCACAGAATGATAATTCACAATATAATTAATTAATTTTCTGGTGTATGCACACTTACATAATGTAATAAAATATAAATATTAGATATCGATAATGATTTTATTTAGTTTAATTATTTCATTTATAATATATACCCTTTCTTTGTTCGCAGATAAATCAAAACGCAAAATGAATTCAATCACCCCAAATGAACAAATAGACAATACACAAGAACTGCATGTAGTCAAGCTGAGAGATATTTGGCCCAACTAAATTTTAAATTAGTCAAAGAAAAAAATAATATGTAATTAATTAAATAATTTACTTCTTTAATTTTATAAACATTAACAATTTCTCTATTTTTAAATGTTTACTGCCTTGCTGTATTTAGCTAATGTGGTTTCACCCCCTTTCATTTTAAGGTATTAACATAAACCGTTTTTCTATTTACTAAAATAATAATGTGTAGTTATGTCGTATGGCTTTACAGTTTCTAATTATTGACTTTAATTTTACTTACTTGACTTTACTCAATTTATGATGGTAATTTCTGTATGTGATTTATGTTAAAAGGTATATATATATAAATATAATAAAAGAGTTTTTACAGAGGAAGAATTGTTTTATTATAGATCCAATATTATTGTAAAATAAATGTGACAACAATTTAGGCTAAATCTCAGAAATGAATGATGTACAGAGCGATGAAGATCTTTAATGAAATGCCAGATGAAGATACTTCATAGATTCAAAATGAAACTAAGCCAATATGTGTAAGATAAGTTTGATCTTATTTATATTAGAACATATATATTTACATTTGTACGCACAATATTAAGAATAAATAAATGAAATGCTATGGCTGGTTTAATAATTGGGAAAAATAGCCATTTATTAGATCTCGTCTTACATTATTTCCATCCTGTGCAGGTTCAGAGTCAATTTCATATAATATTGTCACAAAGTCTGGTGACTCGGTAACATTATGCAGCACTGCTGTGGCTATAATGACTGCTTCCACTCTTTCAATACTCCGCCTGAGTTTCATACCTATTGCGGGGAAACGCCTTTTCCACACCCCAAATGTTCTTTCTACAACATTCCCAGTCCTGATTTGGCTCTCGTTATATAGTTTTTCTGCCACAGATATTGGATTTGTAAATGGAGTAAGTAAGTATGGTTTGAGTAGATAACCACGGTCACCAATGAGATGTTTCTCATTAAAAATACCATCATCTAGTTGCCCTTTTAATGTAGAATGACTAGAATACTATCGTGTGTTGAGCCTGGCTACCTTGCAACAACATTTGTGTATTTCATTGTGGCATCTATTACTGCCTGCACATTAATGGAAAAGTAATCCTTTATATTTTGATAGTATTTCGCATTATTTCCTCCTGGAAATAGGATTTCCACATGAGTGCAATCTATTGCACCGATCGTGTTTGGAAATTTTATAATGTTGAAGAATTGATTCAGATATTGCTGAATTTCTTTGGTAGATACAGGTATACATAAATTGTGATCTGAGAGCGGCTATTACTCTGCTCACTTTATTCGCAATCCGTGAAATAGTGCTCTTGTGTACACCAGATATATCACCCGTGCATCTTTGCATTGATCCTGTGGCATAGAAATGCAAAGTTATCGAGACCTGGTTTACAGGACGAACTGCGTGATTTCTGATCTTTATCAAAAATATTATTATATACCTATGAAGTAGATAACTTTAGATGACATTATATTGTCTGAAATAAGCAAGACCAGTTACCTAACCATAATTTTGGACAGGCGGAATCTTACAATAAAATCTATATCTTCCCATATAAAATGATCACTTTGTAGCCTAAAAGATTTTGCTCTTCTTGTTAAGGATGTATTGAACAATTATTTGATCGTCAGAAGAATCGGTATTAGTGCTATCTGACATAATAATGTTCATTTCAATAATACGACGTCGAAAAATTTAAAAGAATGCTTTTAATGACGGATGTCAAGTGGATGCGCATAATGCAAATGTGCCCTAGATGACAAATCCAGTGGATGCAATCCGTTATCGGAAAAAGATTTTTTAAAACCCATTTCTTCCCGCAAAAAATTATGTGCAGAGGTCCAAGTTTTACTTTTCCTGTTAAAAATATACTGTTTAATTAGTTTGTCATCAAAAAAGTCTGTGATATCACTGCTATCCGACATAATATTGTACATTTCGACACTACAGTGTCAAAAATTGAAAAATACTCGATTTCGGTGACATCTGTCAGTGGCTCGCGCGCAGTGCGCATGTGCATTAGTAAAGTTTACATTTAAGCGGAGATTTTCGGCGGTTTATAGTTAAAGTTAAAAGTAAGCGACAAAAATGAGATGACGCAACGCGTTTTCGGATAAACTAAGTTTAAAAGTAAAGTTTATGGTTACCGAGGATGACGCAACCGGGCCTAACAGAGCCATCCTCCATTATCTGGTTTTCCTGGTCATGTCAAGTCTTCCACGGACGTCTTCTATTTCTGGTGCCATCAACACTTGCGTCATATATCTTTCTTACCATTCTCTCCTCATTCATCTGTTCCATAAGTATACTATACCAAACCACTTTCTTGATCCTTTCTTAATCTTACTCACTATACTAACATTAACTTTACATTCTTTCCTTATTTCTTCATTTTTTACTTTGTCATAAATAGATTTTCCACATATACGCCTATTCTACTTTCCTTCCTCTTCTGCCAGCTCCAGGCCTCACTTCCATACATCAGTATCGGTACCAGGACTCTATTGTGCACCGCTAGTCTTGCCTCGGTTGAAAAATTCCCGTTAGATATAATTCCATTCAAAGCACTGTTCACTTTATTTCCTGCAGTCACCCTCCTTTCGATATCTTATTGTACTTGCTAGTATATTACAGTTACTTAAAAATATATATATTAATAATGTTATTTTTAAAATAAACGCCGATTTATTAGCACTGACATAAAAAAAAACAATTATTATAATTTTTCTGATGGTAAACGTGAATAAAAACTTTTTGCATATTCCAATGTATTTTTGCTGAAAACTCGGTAATTTATTAAGAAGCGAACAGAAGGATTAAATAATGCTACAGGCTTTGTATTCTATAAATTTGCTCAATAAATATTTTACACGGAACCATTTATATTAAAACTTTTTGCAAAAGCTGCTTTAAATAATATAGGGGTAAATAAATAAACCATCAGTTCGGTTTTACAATCTTCAAAGAAATCAAAATATTAAAATGAATGAACGGCGCCAGTATAAATCGTATTGAAATATATACATTTTAATGTAAAATTACGCCAACACGTATGCGAGCACTTAAGACGCCTCGGCTTTTAACGTTAACGTTTCATCTTCATATTTCAGAATTTTCTCTTTTTATTAAAATGATAATAAATTATTATTATCCTTAAATTGACGCACGAAAGGTGCTGAATGATGTCTAACATAATATATCACGTCATTCATACATCTCGCCCAGTTAGGGGAGGATTTAAATAAATATAATGTAAAAAAAATGACGATTCACTTGTTGAATATTGTTGAGAACCTTTTTGGCACTAGACAGCCATGTTATCTACGTGTGGTTTTGTACGGGGTTTTGTAAGGTTTTCATGTATAATAATTATGAACATTATTATATTATCTATAGATTTATTTTTATTATCATATTTTATTTTCATATGTCTACATGGGCAATAGACATCATTCAGTTAAAAGATAAATGTAGATATGCTAAATATTAAAGATTTTCAAAATTTAAAAAAAAAATTGTTATAGCTTGTACATACATTATTTTGATTTATTAATATACAAATTAAATCAATATTATCTCCTCCTCTTTCTACGCCATTTTTTTACAACCCGAATCTAAAAAATTACAAATATTGACCACATATGAATATATGTTAAATTGACATGGCGGTTACTTTGTGGTATAACGTTATATATTTTTTTTAATAACCCACACAAGCGAATTATCCAAACAACCTCCGATAGTCCCTCTATCGACAGGTATAAACATTAACTATATTAAATGCGTTCGGATAACGACCGTAGAGGGACGATTTATGGTATTTATTGTGAATATTAAAAGTAATAGTAGTTTTGCAATGAGTATTTTTTTCGAATTTATGTTTTATAAATTATAAAGATTTATAGAGTATTCACCATAAATCTTTTAGATAGTTCAGAGTAGACAAGGTAAAGCTTGTGACTTACCTAAAGAGTGATTGGTTTCAATTGAGGAATCTCAGCAACCTCCATATTTTTTTATTTGGAGAAAAACGTGTAAAATTTGAATAACAATATACATACTTATTGTGAATGATAATCTGGTTCAAAGTACAAAATATATGCAACACCTTCCAAAAACCAGCTAGCAATCATGTAATGATTTTTTAACGAAAACCGATTTTAAATAACCTTTTATTTTTAATGAATTAACATAATGCTTAAAACTATATAAGAAGAACTGCATTAAAAGTAAGAAGAAAAAAAAAGAATATTGTTAATATTTGAAGTATAAACTATGTGGTTAGACAATTATAAATTGTATCCATATTTAACTTTGAATAAACCACTGTAAGTTATTTTTAAGTCAACCGGTTTTGATACTAAAGTACCTTCGTCAGTCAGTAAGTTATGGAATAGTTACATTTAATTAGTATTTAAAATATCACAGACCTATGTTCTGAATAATTACAACTTCACAATAAGAATGTTTTCTTAATAAAATGTTTGTATTCTTCACTTTGACAGTTACTAACCACTTTCTAGGTACTAGCATATTAAGTATTAATATATTAATTTGAAGGGTAGTTTTTTTTACGAAAAACCTTCTAAAATTGTACTTGAAAAGTGTGCAAATCAGGCTTGATAATGAATATGGCCTGGAATAAAAATCGACCTCTGGTAGAATTATTCAGAAAAAAGGTATTATTAATACGATATGATTGTTGAATACACTCCTGTGGTTTTATTTATATAATCTCCATTATTGAGAGATGACACGCATTTAATTATGTCAAGTGCGTGGAATTGATGTGTACTCTTTGTTCCAGGTGTGTTTCTTTTCTGCTGGGTACCCTTCTTTACATGCAACATCATGGACGCCATGTGCACCAAGCTGGGGTGGCAGTGCCAGCCTGGCGTGACAGCCTTCATCTTGACCACGTGGCTGGGTTACATCAACAGCTTCGTGAATCCCGTCATCTACACCATCTTCAACCCAGAATTCCGCAAGGCGTTCAAGAAACTGATGCACATGGGGACTTAGCCAATAGACTACATGGTCGTGTTCGCTCAGTAATGTGATCTCCATTGTTCTTCTAATCTACTTTCGTAGGTGGACGATTGTACGGAAGAGCAAAAAGACCAAACAGGCTCAAAATTAGAAAACGAAAATTTGAGGAACGTTGGTAATACTTTTATTTTATGGCCCATGTCCAATAGGATACATGGGATGACTTTAAGTATACTGTCGTTTCGTGTAATTTTTTTTAAATGAGTCTAAAATTTGGAGAATAATATTTATGTATAACTAAATAAAATACTTCCAACTGCATTGCAAGTTGATTAATGCAACTTCTTCATCTGCTCAATGCCGACCATCGTTGTCCTCTGATCTGTTTGGAATATGATGGACAATACGTTTCCATTTATCTTGGTCTTGATGTTGTTCGCAGCATATAAAAATGACCCTGTGAATTATGTAGATCGATCCTCTTCCTCGCTCTTCTTCATCTGTCCCTGCAATTGTGAGTCTTTCAAGACTTTCGTCGTTATTTCTGGTAACATGTCCAAACTATGCGAGGATCCTGCACATTGTTGAAAGTCTGTAATATAAATCTAACAACTGAAAATGAAAGAATAAAATCTTTGAGTCTTTTTAAAAAGCTTACAAAAATTAAACTCCACATGATTGCTTTTTACATAAGCTATTATTACAATCACAGACTACCATATATATAGACATGAACTAAAGCAAATTCCTTGTTTCAATATTTTCAATTTGGTATCACCCATGCGATCACTTTGGTACCACTTACGAAATCAAATAGTTTCGCGACTTTTTTTAAAAATATGACTTGATTGGAACGAAAACTTAATCGCTGACAATACATTCATGTAAAAAAGATGTCTTGTTTACACAAAAGTTTAATTTTCGAAGAGTAAATAGTTTTACTATTGCATAAATGTGTCATAAGCTATCAGATTTATGTTTCCACAAAGAATGTGTGTAAAATGCCCCTCGTCTCGCAACTAATGTTCCGAACCCCACTCCATTTTATTTCATGTCTATTCATTTACTGGTTTGTGATTACAATGCTTAAATTCTTTCTACACCTTGTTGATTTTTCCAGGAATATTCCGTTAATTTTTTAAAACCATTTTGGAAAAATGCAACAAACTAGATACACATACTTACTTACGGGGTGTGACAATTTAAATTCCGTAATACGCATTTAAAAAATATACGCGTGGAACTGAAAACTATTGCCTTCAAAGAACTCCCCGTGTGCATCTATTCAGTGACTTAGATGGAGTTTTCGTTTCTAGAAGCAGGCCGGGAATTCATTTTCCAGAATATTGTTGAGAACCTGTCTCTCATTTTGTTGGATATCTTTTTATTTTGGAAATAGCCATTAATCAAAGAATGCAACATTAGATAATTAAGCTAAATTATCTAATTGTAACAGAAAGTATATTGCAGTGTCAGTACGATAAATTTCGATCGCCTATTTTAACACCAAAATGCACACGCAGAATCAGTTACATTTCCAAAAGCTAACTAACAACTGTCTATATCAGCTTAAAATTTACGCGCCAATTAGTTCAAACGCAATATTCTCATGATTTTATATAATTAGGTCCAGGGCGATTCGGGCAAACACGCGTCCATTCCGTGAATTAAACTGTCACACCTGTTCGCACGCAAGAAATAGTAATAATTTTGCTTATGAGTGAAAATAATACACTTGTATTTTTATTATACTCGTTTAATTTACTCGAAACGCGTTTTGCCTTGCAAAGACAACTATACAATTTTATTTTATTCAAGGACAGCTGGAGGGGAAGGACCCACCCTTTCCCGAGACCGGTTTAGAAGCTCGGGCTTCCTGTCGGTCCCACTCATCAAAGCTAATAAAAATACACGACTTTAATTCAATTACATATTTAAGGAGGAATTATATAAAAGGAGAAGAAATTCAATGTGGTTATTAGTAATTAAGATTTCAAATGTATACCCTCCAGCGTCCCTTAAGTGCTGTATTTATTCATAAAAAAATCATATAACATAAATCTATAATACATAGTTTTACATACAGATGGAAAATTAAGAAGCAGTAGTTCAAGGCAGACACTCAGGGATCCATTCATCATAAAACACTCCCAAAAGAGAGACATTGGACGAGACACAAAATTGATTGAGTCACACTTACTAATGGAGTTGCAAAACAAGAGGTATGGAGAGTTATTGTATAGCTGTCCCTCTTTATAGTTATAAATACAAGTTTTTGAGTTAAATTGTTAGATTGATAATGTCATTGCAAGGCGAAACGCGTCTCAAGTAAAGTAAACGAGTAGAATCAAAAAACAAGTATTTTATTTTCACACATGTGATTATGTAGTTCTACAAACTTACCTCGGAAACAGTAAACATATAACTTTAAAAAAATCAGATTCTCATAGTGATGACGTATATGCTGTTTAAAAAAAAGGGAAAAATGAACTATCAAATTTGATCCATAAATGGCGATGGTGTAGTGGTACTCGAAGCGAGTCCACATACTAACATATATACAACATTCAAAAATTTAAAAATGCGGAGATTGAGGTGTGTGAATTGTTGAACGTTATATATATTTATAAAGTGATCACTTAAGCCAGCCGACGACAGGTCGTAAGCCCTGTAATTACCCCATACTTCCATATATTTTCCATTAAATATAATTTAAAAAAAATAGCTTTGTCTCTATGAGATATCTGATTTTGCTTTTAAAAAAAATTTAATTTAATAACTCATTTTTAAATATTATGCATTGATCAGCCAAATTAAAAGAGGGTCATTTTTGACATCCACCCACTGAGGTTATGCGAGTTTACGTTTCGGGATGCAAGGTGCACTCTTCGTACCGGACCGGCATGTTTCAATCTCGACAATCTCCGATAGACTTTAAAATGTAACTACATCGACCATATCAAACGTTCGTCTTCGTGTGACGTTTGACGAATTTCTCTGACGAACTATTCGGCAAAATTTACTTTATAACTAAAATAATTGTTATCTGCTTAAGTTTGTTTTTTCTACTCAACAGATCCCAACAGTCTTCTCCTTATATCTCCTGAAATACTTGTGTGCTAGGTATATTGATGAAATATACATACGGGCTTTTCGACAATTTACTACCTGTTTAATTGTCTGCCGTTACAAGCTCAATGTCGGTATCTTCATGCTCCTCCGTACAGTTATTTTCTAAATTCTAGTGAGTGCGACCTAATCTTTTTGACAACTGTACAATTATGAAATAAATTTAAATAAAAACATTTAATATATGCAATAAGATAAGGTTGTGAATGATACGCGGTGGACACATTAGTTTAAAAGTGTAATATATTAAGTCACTAATTTAATGCAAATTATTTAGAAATCATGAAAGACATTAAAGTGATACAATTATTATATAATATAATATATCAAAATCTATATCTGTATAAAATCCTTGACAAAAACTATAAAAGACATAATTTTACTGTACATTTTTTTAAACATTTTTATTTCTTTGAATTGATTGTAAAAGGTTGAATAATAAACATGCTATTTGTACTATACCAAATATTATAATTTTATTTAGGATTTGTGTATTTAGGTGAAAACAAACCTTTGGATAGAATAAATATAAATATTAAATTAAGCTTTTTAATATAAAGTATTGTAATAATAATACCACTAAATTTATATGGTACAATAAATTATCCTAGGTGTAATTAAGCCCCATGTCTAAAGCTGTTTTCGAATTACTTGTAATTACCTAGTAAAAACTTAAATTAATTATATTTCATTACTTTAAGCTGAATACTAATAATTTTTATGACACATGATATTTCATTCCACATGCAGATATAAATTTAAGGCACTATTTTTAGAAACACTTGTATAATTAAGGTTCTACTGTGTCTATAAAAAAAGTAATTTTGTAAAAAAATATCACATATCAGTATAAAACAATGAAAGTTCAGTAGCATCGACATATCCCCAATATTTTATTTTCTTTAAATGAAAATTCTGCAATACTATTAATTGTTTTGCATTTATAAAATAATGTATACATACACATTTGATCGCACAAATATTATTTAAGTTTATTTATTTTATCTGCAATAATTTGTTAAGACTATTTTCCCAAACTATTACTGAATCCCTTCCAACGTTTCGAACTGCATTACTGCACCACTCGATAAAGCATAAGATAATAATTTCATATGAATTTTGTGAGTTTCGAAGCGTCGTAAAGCATGTAATTAGGTACGTGAGAAAATGAGCCATAGGTTTTTACGATAAAATAATGATGCTTAAATCTATAAAAAAACATTAGTTTTAACTTAAGAGAAGTTGGAATACCTAATACTAGTCCCAAAAAATCAGATAGATTTTTTTTTTCTCTAGATTCAAAATTAACGGAGTTACGAATTTGTAATTTTAAAAAAATGTAGGTACTCGTGTTTTTTTATTATTTTTTTTTGCAAATACAGCACAAAAGAAAAATGAAGGACATTTTTCTTTTTTCTTTTTTTCTCTACGGTGTTACGAATTTTTTAAGTTTTTGAATAGCCGCCATTTTGAAAAAAGGTGGCGGATCAGACTAGATATATCCGAGATATACACCTGATATAGTTTTCAGAAAAGTTTTATTTTAATCATAAAAGAACGACTAGAATTATCGTGTCCATAAAATCAGCTATATTCAATTCACGTGTATTGAAATTTATAGGCATTGAAATTTTTCGAAACTTGCATCATGAACTCTGCAGTATCGAAATATAACATAAAAACTTAGAATGAAAACTAATGCATCAACTTAAATATTTAAAAAAACTTGCACACGCGTTAAAGTGTGTCAAAATTAATAACATATAACGCCAAAATTATTATTTTTTTATTTTATTTTAAAATGACCCATTATCATATCAATTTTCTTAGTGATTATTTATTTGTTTAGAATAGAACCTATAAATTGTGTTTAAAATAAAATCTCGATATTTCAAAATGTACGATAACTAAGAAATTAATTTTTTAGTTCATTTCGGGTAAAAATAAGAAAGTGCTAATATAATTTGTTTAGTTATTATTCGTTTGTATTCTGTAACAAAATTTGCATAGTTAAATGTGAAAACATTTGAACATTCACATTTAAATAATTATACAGAAGTTCAAAGCTTTTAAAGGTTGCAAGAGATAGTTGAAATGAAAGTTCAAACCATGAAAGAGTCTTGTATCTACCATATTTTGAAGAAATTAATTAATTTAGATATCAAAGATTAAAAAAAACTTGCAAAACTTATAACAATAATTTTCGTTTTTCAGAAATAATAAGTATTTTAAACTTCAAACATATCAATATAATATAGAGTTTTTTCTTCTAAAATTATAAAGATGTTATTAATAAACTTTTGAGAACCGAATAATATCGATCAAATTTTGTGTATTCACCCTTTTTTTGTATGTTTCAATTGTATACAAATAAAACATACTAATTTTATTATATTTCAAAAACACGAATTATAAATATATTGTTTGGAAAAAATATAATACATATTTTTGGATTAAATAAGGTATGAATAACTAAAAAATGTTGCTCGAAGCTCGAGAATTACGATAGTTTCGAATATTTTTCCGATTATTATCAGTTTTTTCCGATTAAAAGTTATTATTATTATTCCTCATAATTGAAAATTATAAATTCATTCTGATCATACTGTAAAACCATTCTCCCTTTTTTTATAATTAGCAAAATCAACTTTGTGATTAAAATCCATTATATTAGATTGTTAACTTTGTTTTATTAACCACTTAATAAAACAAAGTTAACAATCTTGCTGACCTGTTAACTGTTGCTGACCTGACCTGTTGCTTTTTATATTGGTAAAACAGGCCGAAATTTTAATATAAGAGTAAAGGAGCATTTGAAATGTTTGAATAATAGTGATTTTTCGGAATTTGCTAATCATTTGTTAGAAAATCATCACACTTTTGATAAAAGTTAAGGATTATCTATTTTACATGTAAACAGTGTTGGTTTTAAATTAAGTTATTTGGAATTATTAGAAATAATTAAAGCGTGAAAAACTAACCAAAATGTTATGAATAACCAACTAAATTTAACCACAAGTCCCATTCTAGAAATTTTTCCTAAAAATTATTCAAATAATTTTGTATCATCAAGTAACAATTTATGTTAGGTATTAAATTTATTTTTTAAAATAATTATTGTTTTTTCAAATTAGATTATTTTAAAGAAACAATATAACGTATGTTTTCAGTTAGTTAATGACATCCTGGAAAAAAATATATTTTTTGAAACTGGTCGATGTATTTAATTCATTAAGTGGTTATATTTCAAAGTTAACAATTTAAAATAACCATTCTCTCTCATTATGAACTGTATTTAAAATATTTAAACCAGTTTAACAAATTTTCTCATACAACATAGAGCAACGAAGACCTACGAAATATTCCAGCGTTCTATTGAATCAAATGTGTTGTAGTAGGTAGGGTAGACCGGGGTCAATTATACCAGGGGCAGTAGTATCATTGCAAATATCTCGTAAAAATAGGCAGATATATGACACGCAGGCGTGTTTTGACTTGTTTGCAGTAGCTCACGGGACTTGAAAGGCGGACGGTTGTATTTGTAAAATGATTTTTTGTTCGCCAAAAGTAAGTTTTTTCGATCAGATTAATGGAATGAATATTATGATTTTTGTGCTCTGTTTTTATCATTTAATTAATTCACATGCTTCTTTCGATATTTGTGTTTATTTTTTGACGGGGTTGGAAACGCCTGTTGGTAGAAAACAATCTAATTTCTATATTTTAATTTGAAATACCCGTAGGGGGGCAGTTGTACCACATTGTACCATAACAAGTTAAAAAAAAAAATTTCGTTGTTTATTAAGACTTTTATATGTTAAGATGTATTTTTTTGTTATTTTATTATATTAAAATAGTATATTTTTATACTAATACTTCAATTAACAAAAATTGTAAGATTTTTCATGAGGTGAGATATATTTTGTATTATGTTAAATGTAGTGGAAACTTTGAACCACAATTTTATAAAACAAAAAAGAAACTATTTTTCTTCGCCAAAATGGTTAAAGTGCAACTATTTCTGGATAAATTCTTGTTTTAATCAATTTTCCTACTTGTACAACTGACCCAGGGGTCGGGGTCAGTTGTACCATTTCCCTCGATTTGTTTATAAGCTTATTGTTTTACTTATATCATAATTATAGAAATGAGAATATAATAATTTTGAAGACAACTAAATTGTCCTATATATTTATTATAGCAACGATGCAAAAAATTGCAAAACGCATTTCGGTACAATTGACCTCGGTCTACCCTACTTTTGTTTCACTGGGAAATTTTATTTTAATATAATGTGCCAAAAACACAAAAGGAAACCCGTACGATATCGTACAGTCTAAATTGCCAGCGCGAAATAACACCAATGTAGCGTTTCTATCGAATCTAATGATTAGGCAAGACACAAAATACTCAGTCCCCCTTTTGTATTATTTAAATGCAGGCTATTTAAATAATAATCGCCGCTTGTGCAGCGATACCCAGAATATAATCTGTCGCCAGGTGACACACGTGCTTCAGGAATGGTAATTTATGTTATTATTTAAATCAACTCTTACTATTAAGATCTATTTTAAAGGTTATCGGGGAATCTCTGAAGTTTTGTTTCAATGAGCGGCGAGTACATTACGCTATGTCTGATTGAGTATTTTACTAGACCACTTCCTTTTTTGATAATAAATAATATTTTTTAAATAATAATAATAGGTTTTACGGAAACACCGGCCTTCGCCACTATCGGCAAAGCTTTCTGCTAGTTTTATTTTATTATATGTGTTTTTATTTGAAATTCTTTTATCGCTCTATTATTTTTTGTGCACAAACACACAATCAGTTTAATAAACAATGTAAACATTGTAAATAAATGTCTAGGTTATAGAAGTTTTAGTATAAAAATAATGTAAAATAATAACTAATAGTAAGCAAACAAGCGTAAGCTCAAATAATATTGATAATTTGTAAGTTTTAATAGAGCTTTTAATTAAAAAGACTTAATAATTAGATGTTAGTAGAATTCATAATGTATATTAGAATTGACGAATTCACTATCACACTATAAATAAATACATGTTTATGTAAAAATATTCATAGATATATTTGTTCTAAAATTCGCTCCCACGTAGTAAAAAGGAACATTACGTGTTCCAATATGTTTTAAACAATATACTAAACTTGCTCATTTTTGTAAATATTTAACAAGGTATACTAAGTATTTATTGTAGAAAAGCAATAGTCATTTCGATAATGTATGTATTAACGTATTTCCGTAGAATATATTCATTTTAAACTATACTAGTTTAGACTAGGTATTTAGCCCAAAAATATATGTAAATTTAAAATTACGCTTAATATTTATAAAAGATAATAACATAGTAATTATATATTTATTAGCGTGTAAAATACAGGAAACCCTATTTAACCATGTCGCCACTATGTAAATAAGGCTATTAGAAAATGAACTATTAGAAAGTTATGTTTTTCTTATGGATATGTTAATTTTATTGTTAAAATGATCCATAAAGGATCGAATATCCTTCAAGAGCTGAAAACTTATTTATATGCTAATATTTCTGTAATAATTATAATAAAATTTTCTGCTGTTTATATAAAAATGTTCACTTCACCGTTTGTTTTATTCAGATTCCTTATTATTTTACTTTTAAAAAAAATAATTACATATATCAGATACATGTATTGTATCATTATTATATAGATTATGTTTAATGGTTGGTAATTTTACCTATTTACAATTTTATAAAAAAAATTAAATGCACTTTATTGATTTATTTCCCTTCTATATTTTATCAAGTAATTTTACTCCAAATATACTGACAAAAGTACACAATTTTCTTGTTAGATTTGATTATAAGATCCCACGTGTGATATCAAATATAACATCGAATGTATGAACGCGTGTTACACACATCCAAGGATGCCAGCCATGAAATATTTTCAATATTAAATTGTTTCACATGCAGTATCACGCCATGCGTTAGACACCGGCTAAATATGTGTAAACGAATACAATTTTTGCTTATTTACTTGTATTAATTGATATTAACAAAAATTATTCAGTTTAAGTTACATTGCTATAATGACAAATTTTTAAAAACAAAAATATATTTCCTTTTTAACATAATCAAAAATAATGATAAATCACGATGAAATGAATTAATTATTGTTTTAGTAAAGTTATTTACATAACAATAAATAATCCATAATATTCTGAAAATAATAATATTATTATTCATATTCAAAAATAGATTCACAAAGTAGGCCTTGTGTTGGTAATGATAATTTGAATATTCAAAAATAAACCCTCATCTGTCAACTATCAATATTTCATTGTAATGACGAAAATATTGTTTCCAACACTATTAAATCTGTATCTATTACAATACACAACTCGATGAAACGTTCAATTATATATCTAAAGTTGCGATTAAAACATAGTCGTTAAGATACCAATACATACTTTCCAGTTCAATCTCCATACTTTCCACGAGCGTGATGTCATCAGCAAAACGTAGATTGGTGATCTTCTTTTTACCGA
The DNA here is from genome assembly GCA_031772225.1 of Eubasilissa splendida. Lineage (NCBI taxonomy): Eukaryota > Metazoa > Arthropoda > Insecta > Trichoptera > Phryganeidae > Eubasilissa > Eubasilissa splendida. Next base: position 22,667,837 of record CM062859.1, on the reverse strand, counting down.
TTATATAACCTCACTTCCATTCTTCTAACACTCCTATCGTCAGTAAAACGCACCCTCGTCTTACTCCCTTTTCAATCCTAATTTTGTCCTATTCAAAATAATATTAATAAATTGAGCGTTCAAAATAAAGTCAAATGCCTTGGTCATAATTAAATGAAATGGACAAGACGATTATGACATAGAACGACAGAGCGTCTGTGCGAATACGCTGTCACGGCGTTTCTACCGATGCAGTAAGGAGGTGAAATGGATCCTGTTTAAATCGTTCTTCACCAGCATGTATACCTGCAAATTCTGGTCGAAATTCAAGCAAATGACGTACAACCGTCTCCGAATTCAGTACAACAACTCATATAGAATACAGTTTGGGATAGTGCGTTATTGTAGCACATCTACAATGTTTACCGAAGTTTGCCTGAGACTTAGAGTTGCTGGCGTAAAGCCGCGGCCGGAGCTCAACACCAACCTTCTAATGCAAGTGGCGTTCTTATAGAAAACTAGTTCTCTGACCAGAGAATGGCAACGACTACAGAAAAGCTACAGGTACAATAATAGTCGTGACTGAAATTTAGTATTTATATTTTGTTTATAAAATTTAATTCATAGCATAAATATATTTTTGTTACTTAAATGTATTCTATTTTATATTTATGTATTTATTTATTATGCTTTGTATTACATTTATGGCGAATTAGGCCTTCATAAAAAAAATCTAATCATGCTAGAATAAATGCATTTTTTTATTATTATTAATTTAAAGTTATTTTAAACTTTACATTAATCATCAGAAAAACTAATCAATTGTTATTTAACCTTAAGTCGGACATAAAAAACCAATAAATTATAATCTAATCTATAATTCAACATAATCCTATATTGTAAGTAGTAAACTTTAACCATGGTATGTTTTTACTGTAGTAACTTTCTACTATCGCCCGTGGTAAAAATCGTTTGTGGGTTGTTTTAACGTCAAATTTACTATTATCAAAGCGTATATGAGATGTCTACAGGCGCGACAAATAATCATGAAGTATGCTTTATCAATAAATTTATTCGCCTCTGCGTTCGAAATCTGTCACTTTAGAGATAAAAATTTGCTAATGTATATAAAACAACGAGATCATTATCGGGCAAACTCTCATCACTAAAACAGCAGGATATTTTATGATTAAATGTCGTATACTGGAACTTTCAAAGCATCAATATGTCAGATGACTTTTGAAACATCTGTAAAAAGTCCGCCATATTTAACCATCGATTCTCGTCTATACTATCGAATATCGAAGAGTAAAATGTGTTTACTACATTATGTACTTTTAATATGTAAATATATTTAAATAATCTTTACCAACGAACAAAGAACCTGTTTTCGCAAAAATTGTAACTTAAGTAACTTTTTTTCGAAAGTAAAAAGTAACTACTGATCACACAACCGGCCCTAAGTATTGACTCTCGGCATTCAGCCACCATCATAAGATGTTTTAGTAAGTAACATTGTATAATAATAATGCCATATTTTTGTTCGTACAAATGTAAATTATTACACTTAAATACATTTATTTATGTAAAACCTTTTGAGCATTTCTATTCATAAGTTTCTCTTATTCTCTTATTCCGTTAACAAAAAGGGTTTTGCAGAATGATAATTAAAAAAGGTACAGTCTTTTATTTGTCTTAGATCTTTCAAGAAAAGTGAGCGAAGTTGCTTTTATCTTTAAAATAAATAACGCAATAATCGCTGTTCAGCTCTTATAGAAAATAATTTTGTGAAATGTAACACAGATTTTTAGAGTTTTTTTTTTTTGAAATCTTGGGATAAATTCAAAAGGGGCTTATTATAAAACAGGATGTAACGTAAATGAAAAAATCTTCTATAGAACATACGCACTGTTCAAAATTATACAAATAACTTTATGAATTCTTGAAAATAATTCTTTGAAATATATTCTCTATTTTTATTTAAGTATACACATTCATTTGATTTATTCAAATATTATTAACGTTGAAAAAAGTTTTAAATATAATTTATATTTTTATCTAACTTCATTTTCTTTCAATGTTCCTTCTATTTTTTACATGCTGTTCCCGTGAATACCTTCGACAGTTTGTTATTCCCGAATTTTTTATTGATATCAACTAACCTCGATTGACAGTAGCTGTTTCTCTGACGAGATACCAACCAAAATTATGCTCCGACCGTGGTTTGACAGCGATCCTTCAGTCTCCGAAAGAAGCAAAATTCACACTACATAAATGACTCATACCAATTAACAAGAAAAACCAGGGCTGCCAGTCAAAGGAAATAAGATGCGTAAAAAAATGCTACGCAAAATAACATATTTTTAACCGAAATAATTAATATTTTGGGTACTATGACCTTACTGATTTTTATATTTCCTTGTTATATTATATTGTATTATATTCAGGTATCCACCCATAAAATACTGTGTACTAGGTCTATTACACCTATATGCAGTATATATTTTCGAAAGATTTATTTTTACTTTATTTATTATATTTATATATATTTTATTCTTTATATCTTTCTAAATAATTCATCTAACATCTTCTTCTCTAATTTATTTCCCATTGTTATATTTTATTAAAAAAATAAAAGTGTTTAACAATGTAAAAGGCAATCCTTGCCGTAAAATAGCCATGCGGTTTGGCAAAAAATAAAATTTAAATGAATATATATGTAAGAAAGAAGAAATAAAATAAAATCAATTAAAAAATAGTCGCAATGTAAAATAACCGCTAAAACCTTCGATAAAAAAGCTGCAATCTGCAAAAAATTACAGTTTCCTTGCAAAAGTGCCCAAGAAAATATCCGTACTAAAATATTATTAGAAACGACCAGATCGCGGTTCAGTTCAATTCTTTGTTTCAGAAATAAAAAGGAAGGTTAGTAAGGTCGGTTCGGCTGTTCGTAGTTGCTAAAAGCCTCGAGATTTATGGCTGTTGTGAAACAATATTGAAAATAAATACACGAACTATTTTTTCAGCCTGCATTTCATTGGGCTAATTTTCAGGAGCTGAAATCAAGCTCCTCAGCCTTAAGACTATAAATCAAAAAAAGGTATAACTGAGATATTACAACCTTCGTAAAAAAAATAAACAGTTCCATACATTGGTGTAATTAGTATTGTACAGCGTATGGAAACTTTTAAACACGAGTCCAGCCATTCGGTTACAAATATATTTGATCCTAATTTTGTATGACTTTTTTTTAAGTTTAAGAATAGTTTTACTAAACGTGAGATTAGTAAACTCGATTTTCTGAGTAATTTAAGAATTATGATTTCCTAAATATTCAGTATTGATAAGTTTTTGCAGTTTTGTTCAATTATTTATTATAAAATCAAAATTTTAAACAAAAATTAGAATATTTCAAACATTGATGTATTCTCCATTATTGTTCAAGACTTCTTCGGCTGGTCTGGTATCGAAATAGTTATAGAGTTAATTTCTGAGATCATCGTCAGAACATGATCCTAGATGATCAATATAGCTTTGAGTATGTATTAAAAATGTGCATTTTTATCAACTTGACACTCCATTATTTAGATATAAAAGTTAAGAAAAACCTTACAGATACAGAAAAACAGCAACACCGATGTTTTAGACCAGAAAAAATTCTATCAAAGAGTATGCCATTTTTTGTCACAAAAACAAAATAACAGGAACATATCGTTATTAAATAAACCGCATAAACTTATTAAACGTTCCAATACAAATATTTCCCCCACAATGTCATTAGGAGAGTTATTACTAATTACTGTCCTTTCGCAGTAGCTGTACTATATACCCAATAATTTTGAAGTACATAGAGAGCCTATTCCAGTACAATTTTCATGCATACTCGTTGACTGTTGAAGTCTCTAACAGGAATATTTTCAGGAGAACACATTATTATTGTGAAGTTGTAATTATTCAGAACATAGGTCTGTGATATTTTAAATATATACGAAAATTTGTCGCTAAAAATATCGTCGCTGTAGCATAGTTGGATAATTCACCTTCCCGGTTTGGAAAGAGATCCAGGTTCGAATTCCTGTGGCGCAATAACAAAATTTTTCGACAAAATTGATTTTATATGTATATCTTTCTTATTAATATATTTAAGGATATTTTCAATTTTTATTATTAACTTTGTTTTATTAACCACTTATTGAGATTAAATACGGCTACTGGTTTCGAAAAATACAACTTACTACTAACTACTAACTTACTAACTAAAAAACATATGTTATTGTTTCTTTCTATCTAATCTAAAAAAAAAATTTAAAAATAATAATTGTTACTTAATACAAATTTACTTGAATAATTTTAGGAAAAAATTTTAGAATGGGACTCGTAGTTAAATTTAGTTGGTTGTTTATAATTTTTTGATTAGTTTTACACGCTTTATTTATTTGCAACGATTCCAAATTATTAAATTTATTACCAACACCGTTTACATGCAAAATTGGCAATCCCAATTTTTTACCAAAACCATGACTATTTTCTATCAAATGATTAGAAAATTCTGAAAATCCACTACTGTTCAAGCATCTCAAATGCTCCTTTACTCTTATATTAAAATTTCTACCCATTTTACCAATATAAAATGCAGCACAATCTTTGCAACTAAGTTTATATACACCAGAATTGTTAAATTTATCATCTTTTTCTTTAGAAGTTATGAGTAAATTTCCAATATTATTATTTGTATAAAATGCCGGTCTAATGTTTCGTGGTAGGTGTTTAGATATTTGATTAGAAAAGTTATTTATGTATAAAATCCTACGCCAATAATCATTATTATCATTATGTTTTATCTGTGATTTATATAAAAATTGATTATTATATTATTTTAATTTATTTTTTAAAATAGTATATATACCCGTTATTAACTGCTATTTTTTTAATTGTATTCAATTCAATATTGAAATTGGATGTTGATATTGAAATATTGACTAAACGATGTATCATGGAGTGGAACTCTGAATGCCTGTGTGATAATGGATAATTAGATTCACTATGTATGATAGTATTTGTAAAAGTTGGTTTTCTAAAAATTTTAAATGTTAATTTTGTTAATTTCAAAAGTAGGAATATTTTCTAGTATAATACATATCTGGTTTGAAAGGATTTTTGAGGTCATTCTTTTCATTAGTTTTGCATACATGTTTCTTCTTCTTTCTTATCAGATAACTGCTTTCTTCTCGATGTATCCCTATTTTCGACCCCACTCAGAAGTTTTCTCTGAGTATCTGCATTATGTTCCTCTCTGTCGTCTTCCCTCAATTCATTACTCAATTACATTCCTAATGTAAGAATTATGTCTAAAAATAATGTGTTCTATAGAGGCACTGTGTATGTGTCATGTAAGAAAAGATCGATCGGCTTAGAAGAGAAGAATTCGATGTTAATGGTTCACCGCCTCCAAGTATATCATTAGTATTATTCAACTTGGTTTGCTGTAGGAATGAATGACAGAGATGTGAGTGGAAAAAAATATTCGATACTTACATGATGACATTGAATTTGTTTTAGTATCATTTAACCTTTACCACACCGTGACATAAAATACCCATACCCAGCTATGCTGTCAACTCATGTTACCATAAGCAATTTCTTGCGGAAAAAAAACTCATATTGGCTTAAATGATTTTAAATTATTAATGCCATAAATTTACTCTAAATATTAAGCATATAAAATTTCTTTAGGATTAACTCAATTTTATGTTGCGTAGACCTACGTTACCGCATGGCATGGGAAGGGTTAAAATGATTACTATACTACGAGTATATATTGTATGTGGTTATGTCTGATATAGAGATCGGAGTGTTGGTAAGAAAAAATCAACTCAAATGGCGAAAGAAGAGGGAGAGCTTGGCGTTAGGCGCAGAACATGATAACCGTTCGGAAGCTACATTCAACCTTTGTGTTAGCATATGACTAACATCCCACAGTGGTAGTTAAATACTGCTCTGGCAGGTGGGTTCGGGACTGTGTCTCGATAACCGTGATCCTATGTATTTTCTCTTTTGATTTTCGATATTGTTTTTCATATAATGTAACCTTATTTCAACTACATTAAGTTTTTTTTTCATTATTCTACTCATCTCGATTGTGCCTCGCAAATATATCCAAGAATGACAAATATTTCTACTTATACATTGTATCATATCTGTATTACATTTATCTTATCGCTATGTTAATAGGTTTATTATTTCCTTTCCGATCCTAGTTCTTGAATTGTACTCAATATACCGAGTAGCTTAGATATATTATTTTTCTCCCAGCTATTTTCTCTAATTTTCAGTTTACATATTTATTACTATGTATATATGTTGAAACGAGTTGAAGAAAATATAAACGTGTTTGCAAAATAACCGTAATCTAATATTTCAATAAGATAATTAAGAAGTGTGATAAAATGTTACTTTAATTTAAATATTTTTGACGACGAAATTTTGTTTATTGTAATGCCATTAGAGGGCGAAATTACAAAATTAATTAAATTGAATGGAGTAATTTAAAGAATTAAAAAGGATGTGTAAATAAGCCTTCGACTTTTTGAGAAGTTCTCCGTAACATCTGTTACGAAAGAAAATAATTTTAAAAAATTGTTTGAGTTTGAAAGGAGACCGTGTGCTTCGATTTCTTTCATCTATTTTAATGATTTTAATTGACATATTTTTGTCTCTAAAATTAGATAATTAAAAAAATTAATATTGTCATGGAATGTTTCTTAATAAATAAAACAAAAATAAATAAAATAAAATAATAAGATTTCTATAGACAATATTTGAATAGCGTCACACAATAAATAATTAAATAATTTATTAGAATAGAATGCTTTTTTAAATAATTAGTTATGTAATTAAAAAATCATATATTAATAATACATATACATTAATATGAATAAAATTTTGGCAACTATAAATAAAAATTAAATAATTTATACTAGAAATGAACGGATATAACACGTATGAACTCAATTTATTAAATCATATCTACAATATATCGGCCAAATAATTTACTCTGTTTTATGTTACCATGTGATAGCTAATTTATTTAAATCTTAAATTATTGCTAGTTGAAGAGTCCTCGGAAAGGATGTTATATTTCTAAAGCAATAAATAGTTGAAGAATTCTATAGTATATTTTTATTTTTTATCTTTGTTTTATTAACCACTAAAATGAGTTTAAATACATCTACCGGTTTCGAAAAATACCATTTTCTTCTTCAGGATGTCATAACTAACTAAAACATACATTGTTTCTTTGACAGAATCTATTTCGGGCTGTTGCAAATAAATTAATGATCGTTAACATGATCGCTAGCATTCTAAATAACTGGACAAGCACTAAAAGGTGAATAATTTGGGTAAAACACCGTTGTATTGGCCAATTAAAGTTACATGAACATAAAATAATACAATTCAATATGTGCATATAGGTAAAATATGATATGTATATTATAAACATGTAGAGTAAACTTGGTCAAGTGTGAATGTGGGGTAAGTGTGAACCTGGCTTATTGCCCATTTAATCGTCAATGTGACGTATATTTGCATCATGAAAAGAACTATTTCACTCCCTATTCGGATATTTTGAAAAAAAAATTGAAATTAACACAAATTCACTTTGTTTTACACGACTTTATTTTAGGAATCACTAACCGGTTTCGGAACCACCGTTCTTTCTTCAGAGTAAACAAGATACTAATTGAACATTACAAAATATGTGTAATTATACATTAGTGTCAGGTGTTAAAGTGGAGATGGGTGGGTGACTGGGGGGTGCTAGGTCACGTAACAAGTGTGGTAACTGGGTGGGAGGGGGGTAATAATCCCCCACTATACATGGGGGAGGAAGGGGGAAGGAAATTTATTACCCCTCTCCTTCTCCCATAAATGGTGGGGGGAGGGAAATTTAGTAGCCTCTTCCCCACCAGTCACCACACTTGTTACGTTATCGTTTTTTTAAATTTTATATTTAAATTTTTAAATAATATTGTAATATTTTAATAAGTAATATAAAGTAATATTTTAATAAATAATAATAATAAGACTAGATACATTAAAAAATAGGTTAAAATGTGTTCAAAGTTAAACCAAGTTTTCCGTAATGTAAACTGTATACAAGTGGGTATTGTTAAATTTAAAATGAAAACATAGAACAAACAAGAACTGTATAAGTTATAAACCACTATGGGGACGAATATGAATTGACAGGAGAAAGGAATGGTAAAAGTTACAGTTGTTATTAAATAAGAGGATAAGGAAAGGACTAGAGAACTAAAGTTATTAACCTAATTATTTAAACTAAGTTTATTTTTTAAATTATTAATTCATTCGATCAGTTTGATTAAACACCGAAACAATAAAATCATATTTATTCACACAAATGATGTATTGAGCTTAATTCACGCACTTTTCAATTAATGAATCTCTATATACCGAGTTTTGAAATGTGTCACAGATCTCTGTGCAATAAAAATGTAATCCATGGAATATCGATGAAACTTTGTTATTTTAGTTGAGTTGCAGCTTCATTAGAGCAATATTATTTAATTAGTTATAATAGGCGATGATTGCGATGGAAAAAGTGGCAGCTAGGCCATTAGTGTAGCGCTAAATGAATTCTAAATTCTACGCGGAATGTTTTGTATCAATATATTTTTTAATGTACCTATGTACTGAGCTTTTGCTTACAAACGGTCCTCGGTAAACGGCGGGTCCACTCTCATTGTCCATATCCAATCGTGATGGATAGCACTGATTTACTCCGCGGAGCGGATCACTTTCGTCAGCCAAGCTGATGTCACATGACGAAGAAACACATTAGAATATGGATGATCAATAAATACCTCGAGGATTACAATGGTTAGCACAATTTCTATGATGCGCATAGGTCTGGTTAGGTGGTGGTGATGATGGGGTGATCAGCAGGATGGGAGCAGCGATGGACCCTTAATGGATGAAGAAGTCCTTTCGCAACAAAAGTGTACAGAAGGAGTCGAGACAGAAGGCGATGGCGAGGTTCACGAGGATTTCGGTCCACACAATGACACATGATTTCCGTCGGACTCGTGGCAGGTGAAATAATGTGAACAATAATATCCGTGCAATGGGAGGGTACAAATACAGCGGTACGTACAATCGGAAGATGTCCTGCGCCGGAGATTCAGTAGGATATTTGCCGATGGGTGGTGAAATAACGCGCGGTCGCTACACAAAATGACGTGCGCTCGGAACGTGGAAGATATTCGCATGCCGCGGCCGGCCAGGGTTGAAATTAATGCACTCCGCGAACCACTGTACCACAAGATGTATATAAAGTCAGTAATAGAGGTTTAACGTCACATTAATGATCATACAACTCTTGAATATCGAGATTAGTGAGATTACTTGGAGTGCTGATAGCAGACCTCCCGACTTCAATGGCAGTTTGGGTGAATCTGATCTATGCAAGCGGGCGGGAAACAGATCTGTACAGGGACTCTTTCTATGGAGAGTGCGCGATGGGTGACAAGACTCAAATTGGGACACTTGTCTGTGAGAGAACCTTATGCCATAGAAATAGACTTACGACAGTACTCGAAAAGTAAGTTCCATGACTGAGCAAGACTATTTCAAGTATCAGCACTATTAGATCCAAGACTAGATGGAAGAACCCCACCCTTACGCTTAATATAATATATAAAGTTTATTAAACCTTAGCTGGTATATAATTTAAAAAAACTACAAAACTTATAGTCTCTTACAATTTAAAATACTTAAATAAATCAATATAAAAAAATACCGCAAATTGTGTTGTCAACGTTGACACAATATAAAAACTCTTACGAACAAACTTAATGATTGACAGAAAATGTTTTCATAATCGTAAAATAGGTTTTATTGAATATTTAATTCATATAACACATTACAGCAACAATTCATACAATACTGTTGACCAGTCCCTTATAAATGTAGATTGGAGACTTATTTAATTGTTCTTTATTATTACATTTTCAACTTAACTTTTCAAAACGGCTATTTTTTCTGTTTTTTCAATTCTGACAATGGTCGCGCAATGGCCACCTTTGGTCGAAAAATAGCCACTATAGCTACCCGCAGGACATACAATAGGCCAAGGTCGATTACTTTGTTTGGAGAAAATAAATTAAAATAAAACACTTATTTATCTTTTATGCAACTGTTAGATGTTGCTACGTATACGGTATAGACTACCGTCCATCCTAATTATATATAATTTCTAAGTAGATGCTTAATATTGCAACATATAACAAATGATAACGTTATTTATTTATTTATGTTTATTAGTTTTACAAAATTAATTAATACCTATAAAATTCATAAATAAACATATAGGTAACGTGTAACTATATTTTTAGAATATCATACCTACAAATATACATGTACCTACGAGAAAACAGTACTTAGTATTAAATACTACCCGGATAAATAATAAGGAACTAAGTTTTATTTGTATATTTGTTGTGCATCTGGGTATAAATGTCCGTTAAATATATATATACATATGTACGGGGGTTCAAACGTCTTATCAAAAGACCGGCAATTTTTTTTAAATGCGGTTTTCTTTCAATTTAATGTATAATCAAAAATATTTTATCATAACGTATAATATAAATTTAAATACATGAACATATTTAATATAAGTTTTGACTAAATTAATAAAATAAGAGTGTTTTCTTTGAGAATATATCGAACTAACCTATATACATCTTTATTTAAATATGCATAAAAATGTTATTATCTGAAAATATTTTATATATTTTTCTCTGAAAATGTTGATATTCGTGTTAAATATGCCAGTTTGAATAGTCTTATTAAAGGTAATGCAATTTCGGTTATATCATGCTGTTTTGAAAAACGTTAATTGTGCATGTTGAACGATGTTTTATTACTACCCTTACGAGTTAGTACGCGAATATTTTTATATTTGCCGGGATTTTCGTTATTTAATTGTTTAAACTTTGGTACAGAGACGTGAGATCTGGTATTTATTTACTTAGTTCAAAGGTTTTAAGATTAAAGTGTTTTAGTCTGGCTGTATAATTATACTTCATTGTTGAAAACGTTGTTTGATTTAACAGCCTTTCTGACTTATCTTTTTGACAACAGTTCTAAGATTCCAGATTAATGAATAACTTAAGATGAATTTGAACAAATAAGATGTAAGTCGCGATCTGTCAAAACTATGCAATTTAATGTTACGTACCTAAATATACCACAAAATTATTTTTAGTGATTTTAGTAGATTCACATAAGGATTCAATTGGTTTAGTGTGAGTGATACAATACATATAATTCAAATTATGTCAGTGTATTGATGTAATTTATCAGTCGTTCGTCAATGAGCGAAGCGTTCGATTCAAATTAGTTATACGTACGCATTATATTTTATATAGCAGAAACTCGGTTATCCAAGTCGTCGTATTATCAAGGATGAATGTATTTCTCAAACTGTAACATATCGATGCGGCAGGATGCGAGGTAGAGCTATGAGATGAATAAAAATACAACGGATACTTTTTTTTAAACAAAATATTATTAGCAATATTTTAATATGTCAAAGAACACACAATTACTGGATTTTCAACTACAAAGGTACTGTTATTAGACAAATAATAGATTTCTCATAGAGACGAAGCTATTTTTTTAATTATATTTAAATGAAAATATATAGAAAGATGGGTAATTACAGGGCTTACGACCTGTCTTCGGCTGACTTAAGTGACCACTTAATATAAATATAACGTTCACCAATTCTCACCCATTAATTTAGTCCATATATGGAAGTGGTGTAGTGGAACTCGAAGTGAGTCCACATATTAACATAAGCGTATATACAACTTTCAAAAATTTGATAGGTATGGAGATTGCATGAGAAGATATCTGAATGTGTATGAAACGAGAGTTGTGTGGGAGTGTGGACATACTCGTAAGAGTGTGGCACTCTTTTGACCCTGCCTATCCGCACGACGAAACGGCATGACGGTAAGTTAGTTAGGTATTTTTCAATCTTTCTAAAAATAGTGGCGGTCATGTTTTTTCTCCCTCGCCCTTGCGCACTTTATAATTTAACGCAAATAATATAAGCCATGCCAATTTGTTGCCAAGAAAGTTGGAGACGCAGTGCAGCTCGATATAATTCGTTTAACGCTGCAAGCATTCGGGAACACACCAGCTCCCAACTAAGTTAATCTAACTAACTCCTCCAGTGCGAGACGAATAGTTTACCCAGATGCTTCGCTCTAAAGCGAAATAATGAATAAATAGTGTCCGAATAAGAAAAACGTTAGACTTTTTAATTGCAAGAGGGACAAGATATTTTAAAACGCTTTTTAGCTAATGGGAAATATTTTAAGATATATATATATATATACGTACTTGCGTAGTTAGTATGTTTCAGTTATACACCTCGCAATTGGATTGATAGTTGTCCAATAGAAACTCTTATGTGACAATTGAGTATTTATTTCAATGATGTTACAAGGTATATAACTCGTATCGAAGTCAAAGCTAACGTAAAAAAGAGACCGCGCATTTATCCCCGCACAAACGCGCACAGGTACATATACAATATACATTTTTATTTCTGAGTCATCATTTGTTCGTGCTTACTGGTGCATTATTTCGTCAATGGTCAAAATTTGTTAGCGGATATAATTGACTATAGTTATTATGATTAAGAAAAAATATGACTATTTTAGATTGACTTTTTTCTTATCTGTTTTGTAACAAATTATGAAAAACCATACGTTGACTGAATAATACAAACACATACAAGTTATAAAATATTCTGTCTAGTAAGGTACCGGATGTTCTCAAAATGAGCGTAAGTGCGACATGTCTAATGCATTTTGAAGCAAGCTCATTGTAAAAAGTTTACTCGATGACAAGAACTGATTCCCACTACTATTGTGATGTTGTTAGGTAATTTCTTCTTTCTGCCTCGGCTTCATGTTCAGGGGGGAGGCATCTAGCCTAACCAGTTCTTTTTTTTAAATATTGACAAGTCAAATGGTTATGAAATGAAAAAATATTTTTATATAAGAAAATTTATAATCTATATCTTGAGATACTTGCATGTGTTGAAAATGGAAAATGAGCAATTTACTTTAATACTTATGAATAAGGCTATTCAAAAATAATTACTATTAAATTACCATTAAATATTTGTGTTCATCATGCCAGCATTAATTTCTCTGCCAAGTTGTCTATGTTGACGCTTGTCTGATGTAGATTATTCAGGTCCCTTACGTAAGGGATTACCTCTTAGGATGGTCCTGGATCCTGGACGTAAAGTGTGGTCAGCTTCTTGTGGTGGCAGCGCAGGGTGACGGAGTTCAGGCTTGTCTTTGATGACAAGACGATGCCCAATTATCCAGGCGAACCGGGACTCTGGACGCGATATTCTTATACTATAGCGACAGTCTGTTCTCGCTACACCGATTATATTTATCAACTTTTTAAAGATCCAGCGGGACCCTTTTTGATACTTTCACATTTACGATTAAACGCAGAGAACATCGTAGTCTAAGCTTAAACTCCTTCGTCTAAGTCCCAGTCTAAGCTTAAATTTTCCCCGGGATTCCAATGTATAAAGCGCTTGCTTGATACTTTTAGAGACGATATAGATTTTATTTTCTGATTGAAAATAAAATCTCGTCTTAGGTGGAGCCATTTATCTCGGCGGAGAATATCAGAAGACTGGTCGCCTATGGTGATGCATCCCTCAAGGTGCATTTGCCTACGTGACTCTAGTCACGTTCGCCGCATCTCTTTTTTGCTGTACCCTCGCTGCATCTGTACACCTGCGTCTAACAATACCGAGTTTTTATAACCGTCCGTCCCTTACTTCGGCTAAGTACTTTTGTATCCTTGAACAAAATATTGTTTTGGGTAATTTCGCATTCTAACACTGTGAAGACCTATTTTGATGAAAATCTGCCGAACAGATGTGTAAAGTGATCACTAAAGCCAGCCGAAGACAGGTCGTAAGTCTTCTTGAATCATCTGATCTACAGTAAATCTATAGACGACTATTAAAAATAGTGATCAATTTGAAAGAGCTGCAGCATATAAGTTCGATAATGTGTCGTCAACTTACTCTGTTGGCGTGGTGTAACTAGTAACGCGTTTCCCCGTATTTTTTCTGTATATCTTTCAAATTAATATATGAATTTTGTCAGGGGCGTGCACTGTATACAAGCAAAAAAGGTGTGCATTACTAAAAATTATGGAAAACTAGTATAAATTAAATAATCCATGTTGTAATTACGCGCCCACCGTGTATCAGTAGAATCATTAGTTGCGTAGTTCTGGATGCTTCCGCGCAACGCCACCATAGCGCAGTACTCCTCTACTGGGTTATTCTTCGTTTATTGCTACTACCATTGCTAGCCATTGTTTTAATCTATCGTTCTATTCAAGCCATACAATTGCTACCTACCGAATTTAAAATTCCACTCGGCAGTCAGAAATGAATCAGCCGATTCATGTTGTACGGAGTCCTTACTTATTTTTCCGTACAGGAAACAAGACTGTAGATTTGCAAGGTGTGATTCGCTGGTTTGCTCTGGTGGCTCGGACGTCGATATCTGCAGCGGTGTGCAGTGGTCCAGGGGGGTCCAAAATCGTCGTCCAGTGTAGCAGCCAAGTCAAAGAAAATTCCAGATTCAGTCCAAATGTCGTAGCCAAAATTCGGGAATCCAGAAAGTCCAGTGTGATAGCAGGGTCAAAGCGGAGATAAATAAAAACACGATTTTTCCTTGAAGAGTCCAGCGGTGCGAGATGAAAATGGAAGGGAATGATTTCTGCAGCCGCTAGACCATTATTTATTTTACGTGTAAATATCTTGGGAGCGTGAGGCCCCCCATTAGGCCGGGATTCAATCGGATGGTGCGGCCAGTCCCCGCGTCACCCCGATTCGGTCCAGCGCCGCCACCCTCTGGCAGCCAGACTCCAAAACTTGAGTCATTTTTTCCGCCGTCCCATCCGGGGCGGCAGATTTCTTTTTTCTCCGTAAAAATGTCTCTCATACATTTACTTCTAATCTTTCAGGCATCGCGAGTATTTTATTTTACAGATCTGAATCCCCCTCGCGATGCCTGCTAGATCTTACCTGAGGCGATGGCCCGGGGAATTAATTATTGCACCTTGAACCCAAAAAATCCATTTTAATCCTCTAAATGATTTTTAAGGTGCATAATATTATCTTCGGGCGATCGCCCTTTCCAAGCTCTTTTTTTTATACATTCACATTAACATGGCATTTTTTTATAGCGAGTTAATTACACAAATACAACGGCATAATCTTCTCGTTAACTGTAGGCGGAGTCCCGCGGCGGCCCGGTTCCCCCTCCACTCGGCGGTACGCCTAGCGCAGGGGCGTATAGTTTCCAGTTGTGCGGAGTGACGGGCGAAATGTTTCCGTGAAGCGGAAAAGATGGTATTTTGTATTGACCATTTCTCGGGCCGCGATTATCGCGCCCCGCGGGCCCGCAGCTGTGCGGAACACTTATACTGATTCCTAACAGAATGACATTTGAAAGATTTTGAACTTGATAGAAGCATCTACCTCCTCATTTACTAATTTTAAAATTTGACTACCTTAGTAAACGTGTTGTTCTCATGATTGTTCTTTGCGTTCGGGGATAATGCATTTTTATTATGATGAATTCATTTTGCTTAAAGACGTCGGCTAAACGAAAGTTCATAAACCTCTGTACAATGTAGCATATAGTATCATGGTAATATATAATATTATGGTAATATATAATATCATGGTAATATAATAACCTATGTCTATACCTATTGCACGCCACTGTATTTTGTATTGGTATAATATTGTAACGTAAAATGGGGGGGGGTGTATGGTGAGGCGCGTGAAGCGCACCGATTCCATCCCACCCCCGGAAATCCACGCATTCCACCTCAACGAGGTGAACGCGCTTTTCTCGATTAATGCAGCCGAGCGGTGATCGGTCTGCTGGCATGCCGTTACACAATACACGCCAACTCGTCTCCTCACATAGGTTGCTGATATTCAGGATAGGAACCGGGAAGGTTGTCAAAGAGAAGTCTGGTTGTATAAAATCATGTATTATAAACACATAAAAATAACTTACAAGCTATAACTTAATTGACTAAATTATTCTAATACTTAAAAGCTACCTTACAAATAATCTAAATCTAGGCTTAATCTAAACCAGCCATCCTCGGGGTCAATGGCTCCTGGATCCCCGCCACGCGGTACCCGGCGCCGTCCCTCGACCCCTCCTGATGCTGTGTGGGTACCGGACAGCCGTCACCGAACGGTATCCCTCCGAGCGTGATACGTCCACCTGAGCGCCCCACCTGCTCCAGCAGCCCTCCTCCCTACTCCCGGCTGCTCTGTGGGCTCTTGATACGCTGGATAGGCGTATCCACCAGAGTGGCCCACACTCTCGACAGCTTCTGCAGAGCTTGTGTCTCACAGACACACAGGCTGTCATCAGCCTCAGCATCGTCCTCGATGCTCCGTAGGTCTGGGCACCATCGCCGCGCGGACTCCATCCGTGCGGGATACCTTGTTGCCAGCGTGCCCCACCTACCAGCAGTCCTTCTCCCCACTCTGACTGCACCGTGAGCTCTGGGTGTAAAACACCCTCCTGAGCGGCCCACACACTTAACAGCTTCTGGAAAAGCTACTGCGTCTAACAGACGCACAGGCTGTGCACAGCCTCAGCACCTTCCGCGACTGGAGCCTCCGAGCACCCCGCAAGGCGGATCCACGGCGCCCTCCTCCAATCCTTCATGATGCTCTGTGGGTACTGGTCACAAGGTGACCTCCTGAGCGCCCCACCTACTCGGGTCCTTACGGACGTCGCCAGCCTTGGCCTTGATGCCGAGGCACCTCGAGCTTTCGGAGTCAGCGTTGTCGGGGCTAAAGCCCTTTTTGTGCTGACCCGATAGCCCTCCGCTACCTCCAGTTGGAGATATCGGCCGCGGATGACCCTCCTCCTCCGGTCGCCTCCGCTACACCCGATAGAACGTCCTCCGTATTCAAGCCTCCGTCCGAAGAGGGATGGCCCAGAGTCTTTAGACGTTCTATCCTCCTTCTCCGCGCCATCTAGGGTAAACAACGTACCGAGTCCCAAAGGACAGGATAAACGTCAGCATCCCTAGACGCGCTCCCCTCGGGTTTGTCCGGTATACCAGTTATCACTAACCAGGGTCCAGCGACTCCCCCCCATCTCGTCTGCCTTCTCTAGGATTTGCTGAGCCTTATATACCCAATTTCTGGGTTCCATCTCTTTCTCACTCAAGGGCAACCCTTAGGGAGAGATGTCCTTTTCCCACTTATTGCTTTAAATGGCATGTCAGCTTTCTCCTTTGTCGGCCTTTACTTGATCCTAATTCCTGGTAAAAACGTCAATATTCAGCGAGGCCAGATTTCTAAAAGAATAACATTCCTTAACTGCCGAGGTCGCCGGGACATATTTTAACTGTCCTCAAAACAATGGGCTGTTGTGTGCGGCCTCGCACACCAGATGACGATCCCAACGATTTCTCATTTACCAGGAATTTTAGATCTTGCAAACTTTTGTTACAATATGGAATTAAGTGAATTACTTTATTATATATTTGGGCTGTGAAATGCAACTCTTTCTGTTTAAGTTAATTGGTTAAATTAGACTATTTTCCTTTTTTGGTAATACATTATATCTTTAACATTAAAAAAAATGTTTTATGGAAGATACGCCCGTGCTGCACAGATGTCAATATTGACCACTACACTACCTGGTTATCGGAACATCAAAGCGTATATATATATTTTTGAACACTCTTTATATGATGAAAATAAAATAAAAATATGCATTCAAATTATAATAAATCAAAGAAATGAGAGCTTAGAGTAAGTAGCAGATTTCTTCTCCCAATACCCTCAGCATCCCTGCACGTACCGAGTGATTGTTCCACGGAACAAGGAGGCATGATTTCCTTTGGGACCTGGACATGTACGTACAATATACGTACGTACATAATACAATACATACATCCCATTATACTCGTGCTCAAAGAGATATCTGATTGTCGTGGAACTGAATTTAAAATATGTCTGACCTTTTCACGGAGAACAATTGACGGAGATGAAACGATTTATTCGTATTTCGTGTAATTGTTTGATTCTTACACAACGACATTATACAGAAATAACGATGAATTTTATAATGGAATGTCGGCTTTCCTGAAAATTAATTATTTCTTTAAATATATTTTACTTATTAATAATTAAACCGATATTTCTTGATAATATATATATAGTTTTAATTTACATTTTTATTAGGTATTAATATTCAACAATATAGTTTTAAGTTTGTAGAACTCCACAATCACATATGGTAAAATAAAACACATTTTTTAAAACAAATAATTGATATCTCATAGAGACGAAGCTATTTTTTATTATATTTTGAATGGAAAGATATGGAAGTATGGAAGCACGGCTTACAACCTGTCCTCGGCTTTCTTAAGTGATCACTTTATACAAATATAACGTTCATCATTCTCAACCATTAATCAATTTCCATATCCATCAAATTTTTGGAAGTTGTATATATGTTACTATGTAGAAACACTACACTATCGTCATCTACGGACTAAATTTGATATTCATTTCCCTGAAACAGCATAGATGTCACAATGAGAATCTAATTATTTTTTTAAATTATTTAAAGCAATATTCTTTATCTATAAAATGTTTACAGATAACAAAACACATTATACTAGAATACGCCTGAAAAATTAATTTTTCTGTTTTGATATATTTTCTTATTTTGACCAGTATATTATTAGGAATATTTGAAAATGTTCAAGAACACACAATTACTGGATTACCACCTATAAAAGCACTGTTATTAAATAAATAATAAATATGTCATTAAAGCTATTTTTATTATATTTTTAATGCAAAGATATGGAAGTATGGGTAACTTTTTTTTATTCTACTAGTTTAATTTACTTGAGACGCGTTTCGTCTTGTAGGGGCATTATCAATATAACAATTTAAATCAACAACTTGCACTTATAAAAATAATGGAGGACATTAGAATTCTGAGAATTTCCATACATTTTGAAGTTAATTAGCAAGTTAGCAACCAAAGCGAAACGCGTCTTAAGTAAATTAAATGAGTAGAATCAAAAAACAAGTGTCTTATTTTCCCATATGTCACTTGATATGCTCCGAAATTTATCGAATAATGTCTGCAAAAAACGGAAATTTAGAAGACGCAAAACTTCATTATGTTATTCGTTATATTAAAAAGAATATATTCAAGTGATTTATGACTGGTGACAATATTTTTATTCAATTAGATGGTCGCGCATGGTTCAGAACCATTATTGATCGATGGTCAGCCATCCCTCTAAATGAAATTGAATTTCATCGATGACAAACAAATTCAAAAATAAAAACGTGCCATAAATCATAGTTGTGAAAATAATGGTATTTTTCCACAGTCATATTGGTTACCTCTGACATTTCCAACGCGAGGGTTGCTAGTTTTTAAGGTAAGCTTTCATTTTAGGAACCATATTATTTAAAGAGTGTATGCAAATAAATTGATTGTGTAGCCATGTAGTTAGGTCGTCGGCGTCGTTGGTAGACATCGAGGATCAAAAGGTTGTTCAAGTTAGATCTCAAAATAAACATTTTTATTAAATAACTAAGGTCACGAAAATTTATTTTGGAAGAATTTGGAAATATTGAGATATTGAACAAGCGGAACACCAATTTTGGAAGATGTGAGTAATGATGAAATATCAGAAAGTCATCAATGTCAGTGCCAAGAAAGTCATCAATATCAAGAAAGTTATCAATGTGTGCAACGATATTACATAATAGATTGCTTCTGACCATGGTTTTTAAACGGTTAAACGTTCAGCATGATCCAAACGTAGATGAATAAAGGCAATAAATAAAAGGTATTTACGATAAATCACATGGTTTATTCAAAAAAGTTAAAATTTATGCGCGATTTGAAACACGACTAGCTAGAAGGGTGATATTACGAAGCAAAGCGTTTGGTTGACGCTGCTTGCTACACGAGATACGGCGGAACAGCGGCCGAGGCTGACCTCTTGGCAGCGCTGATGGGTGCGCCGATTATCACAGCGAAAATAAAAAAGCTGCCCCAAATATATCTGCCCTGTGTCCATCTACCATGAATTTCTTAAATAGATATATATGAAAATTAAAAATTACGTTAAGACACATTCTAGTTAATTTAAAATTAGTTTTAATATTTTATATCTTTTCATAAAAAACCTTTTGAATTAAAATAAAAAATCTGTATAAATGTACCATTAACTAAGTAGGAATATACACGTAGGTA
This sequence comes from Eubasilissa splendida, assembly GCA_031772225.1. Classification (NCBI taxonomy): domain Eukaryota; kingdom Metazoa; phylum Arthropoda; class Insecta; order Trichoptera; family Phryganeidae; genus Eubasilissa; species Eubasilissa splendida. The sequence goes on along the minus strand of CM062859.1, from coordinate 22,647,432 downwards.
AGTTAATTTTAAGGATTCTGGAATGACTTTCAATTAGTAGATATTTGGGTCGAATTAATTGGCAGATACGCCAATGAGTAAGTTCTTTTACTTCAAAATTGAAGGAAACAACATCCGTAGGTATTTTCCGTTTTCCTCTTGGTTTAATTAATAAAAAAAGCACTTAGGCTATAATTAAACTGTGTTTTAACTCCTCGAAAAATCTACGACCGAATCAAATTGCGAAGTCTGGATTTTTTGAAAAAGCTCCGTTTTATAAAAGACTTTCAAGTAGTAAGAAAACAAATTTCATTTGCAGAGTTTTACACTTTGGAAAATAAAAAAAATTCTTCCGATCCATCCGACCAAATTGAATTTAAATTTGGACCATTCGAATATTGATCATATTAAAATTGAAACATTATATTATTCCATATCGTCACAAGATATCATTTCAATTGATATTATATCGTATTGCATTTATATCGATATTTCACCTAACTGAAAAGTATTATTGTAACATTTTGTATGTGTATTATATAATTACATGTAAATTATCCCTCAAAAGACGTAATAATTTATTTTAACATATTATACTTATTTTAATATGTAGTTCTATGTAAATAAATATACCGTTCGTTAAAGAATTGTATCCGAAACTGGTATCGCCGAAATACATACGAGTATCTGATTCGTGAACGGGGTTCGAAAATATTCCCTCTTTAAATGGAAACAATACGAATCTGGCTTTTCTTGGGGATTTGTCTTAGAAATCTAAAAGATGACCCTAGAAATATTCAATTTGATATGATATGTAAAACTGCCATGCAGTTTGACAAAAAATTAAAATTAAAATCAATATTTATGTAATAAAGAAGAAATATAAAAAAAAAAAACATAAGTATATTTACTACAATTCGAAGAAAAAGAAAAAAACTCTGTACTTCTCATATGTCCGAAGTATAATCAAATATGCCTCCCAAGTCGGAAGTCCAGGATATACCACAAATATCAATAGAATCGAAAAAATACAGAATAGCTTCCTGAAATATTTTCGCTTTCGAAGTTATCAAACCTTAACCAGCACTGCTAGCTCATCTACCATTTTCAAAGTTCTATCTCTACAAATTCTACTAAACATGCCCGATGTCATTTTCCTACACAAAATAACCAACTCTAATGTAGACTGTCCGTATTTACTCAGACGTATATCCATTCGAGTGCCAGCCAGGTCAACCAGAACTAATCTTACATTTAACCTTTCATATTGCAATACCAATGCCAAACAGAACTCTTTTTTTTACCGAGCACCCCTTTATTTCAATTCACATTTAAACGAATTAGATATTTTCAATATACCAGTTACCTCAATTAAATCTAAATTCAACACATAAATTTTAATCATCATAATCTCACAGATTTTATTCCCTATCCCAATTCCTTTTCTTTTTTTAATTTTTATCTCTCTGTTAATATTTTTTTTTCAACTCTTTCTCTCACTTTTTTCTGCATTATAGTCTTTTTTATATTTTAAATTATACTCATTGTATAAAGTATACTGTATCTTCTGAGAAAACATGTAACTGGTTTAATTATTGTTTCGCTTTCGTTACGATTTTTCTATTTACTGATAGACTGTATGTTTTCCGAATTAAAAAAAAACCGTTTAGAATTATACTGAGATTACTGGAGCAGACGTTGTAGAAATATATGTTAAAGCATGCAGCCTTCCAGCCTTATTTTGAATAATATATTAGGCAATTCGAGGATTCCAACTAAAACAATATTAATTCATTCATTCATTCACATTCTTGATATCTTCTCCCTTCGAGTTTAGATTGAAGCTCGACCCACTCAAGCAACCTTAATTTCATTCCAATCGTTATTGAGCAAGTTTCCTGAAAATGCTTCTGTGGGTTTTTGGTTTTATGATTTTATTAAATCTTATCGAGTCTCATTTACTTAACTACCCGTTTCTAGAATCCGAAATGCTATGCAACGTCAATATGAGTAAGAAAATAATTAAAACGAATTGATAGTTTAAAATATTTTTATTGTCTTCGTTTTTACAATCAAACTGTCAAAATGTATGCCTCTGATGCATACATTATTTCAAGGCATATTCAACAGGCAGCATGCCTTCTTTATAGATACAGATAACAGAGAGATAAAATTAAAAAAAAATATATATTCCAGGGGAACGGGAGGGTGAGGGAAGATATATATATTAAAATACCATTATGTGCATGGGAAGTTAAGTAAAAGTACATAATAACATTAACAAATGGGCTAATTTAGTATTTTCGAATCGGTTCCTTCATTATTGAGCATCAATAGCATGCTGTTATCTTAATCATATTTGATTGGTGGGAAAATAGTTTCGTCATATCATATTATGATGTTCAGGAATCGTTTAATGTTAAGGGTATTTTTATTATTTCCCGTTTATGAATCACCGTGTAGGAAATGAATTGTATTAACTACTACTGAGAGCCTGATGCACAACTAGGTGTCATGGGCCAATACATTCCACTCAGAGACAGGAACGTGGAACGGCTCCAAATTTCGCTTCACATTTCACTTTAAGGGTCATGACTTATCTTTCAAAAGCTGGGACCTGTCGTTACAGATGGCAAAATAATTTAAAAATATGACTTTAATCTCTGCAAGTTTGAAAGTTTTAAAAGTACGTGTTAACACGCTTCTAGCCTAACGTGATATACAAATTGTGGCGTATTAACGCACTCATGGCATTTAAAAGGTCTGCCAACCTCTTGCCGTCCATCTGAAGTTTCGTTAATGAATACGGCTCACAGCATGTTCGTAGTCAGGCGCTCTATGTGCACTGCCCATTTACCTTTAAAAGCTTACCACGCCAACTGAATCAGGATTTTGATTTCAAATTGTTTTAAGTACACCTGTAGGGGCTGTCGTTGTGGACTAATATTGACTAGTGACCTGGGTTGTCAAGTTACTCTGATGGAGCAACCGACGTTTGTATGTAATGCGAAATTGATCAGAAGTTTTTTTACATGGTGATTATGAAGGCCCTAACTCTCTTCTAGCCATACGCGTGTTGGTGCGTGTCACAGCGTATATGAATATGCATGTGAGTATTTATGCTGTGGCTATAGCAAGGTATTTAAATAAAATAGAAATTACAAAAGATGACGTATATTGCCGGATGATTTATAATGGCATATACTATGAGTATAAAGTTTATTGCGCGAATAATGCTGAAGACTGAAGTGGCTCGCTTGAGACGTTGACGAAATAACAGTTAGCGAAGAAGTGGTCGACTAGCTCCTAGGACTCGCTCGTTACGATGTATAGCATCCACTATCGTCTCGGCCTTTTATGACTGACGGGTGATTCCTTGCATGGCCATGTCTGTGGAGCGCGTACAAGACTAACCAAACCACTAACTGACTGACCATCTTTCACTGCCTCATATTTTTTTTGGATAATTGAATTTACATCTTTATTAAATTCAGATGCCGTAACTTCTATCTACAAACGCAAGTCAAATAATATCGATTTTTACAATATGATGCACACGATAAATAATATCGATCTTTACAATATGATGAGGGAATACCCTAGACAGTGAGTCATAAAACGGAAATAACAAAATACCAATATACACCATACAACATATACATAGGTAAAAAAACGCAATTACTTTCTCACCAACCTAATATCATACTAATGGTGACTAATTTATGAACACATTAAATAAAAATCGCAAGAGAAAATAGATCACAAACACAGACTACCATATATATAGACATGAACTAACACAAATCCCATGTTTCAATATTTACGTTTTGGTGTCACCCGCGTGATCACTTTGGTACCACTTACGCAATCATTCATGTAAAAAATATGTTTACACAAAGATTTAATTTTCGGAGAGTAAATACTTTTACTGTTGCATAAATGTGTCATAAACTATTTATGTTTCCACAAATAATGTTTATAGATAGCCCCTCGTCCCGCAACAAATATTCCAAACTCCTCGCCTGTGTGTACACTTTATTTCATGTCTATTCATTTATTAGTCTGTGGTCACAAATAATTTCAAATATAGAATATTGACATCGTTAGCCGACGGTCACTCGTTCTATTAGTTCCATAGAAAATGATTTGCTAACAATAAAATTCTTTAATATACAATTGCGCATGCAGCACGAATTTCCCTCTAAAACACGTTAGATTCCCTCCAGAACAAGGCCAGCTGGAGTAATCAAACTTTATACAGGCCGACATAAAGTCAGATACTGTATTTTTCTATTGCAGAGAATTAAAATTAGTGAATCTAATTTTGAAATCCAGGCACAGAATTTCAAGGCACATGTTCATACGAATAGTATGTGGTTGACAAACCTCATATGTAGCGCCTAATTCCATTTTTACATCAGCATTGTTTAAAGAGACAATTCTGTAATGTAATTTTTTTTATGTATATATCGTTCTGGTAGCAATACTGGATTTTAGATCATGTGATCATCAACAAACGTTGTGATTGGCTGATTTCATTTTATGGAAAATAGCAACTTATACTCTGTCTGCTTTGAAATATTTTGGAACTAATCTTGATTTTGAACATGCAATATCAATTAATTTAAGTGGCTTTTGCGAGAAATAATGTGTTTAGCGTATAGCTGACAAAAAATCTACAAAACTGCATATTGCCTACCGCTTCTCGCAAGATGTCTAAAAAATTTAAGGATTCATCTTAGGACAATGGTTGAGAGTCTGTTCTTGATGTTCAGCTCCTGCAGATTTGAGACATTCTTGCGTCTCGCTGTCTACGGTTCTTTCCTATCCGGAGAAATGCGTTAACAGTTACGCCACACCAATCGATATATCACAGAATTATGTTTTTAAAAACCTGCAACTACACAATAATAATGTATTCTCTTTAAAAACAACTATTGAGTAAAATTGTTAAATTGATAATGCTCTTACAAGGTGAAACGAGTCAATTAGACGAGTAGAATCTAAAAACAACCGTTTTAATTATTTATAATTTCAATTCGTTTTATTAAAACAGTACCTTACTTTAAGTCCACCTTGCATATGTAGGTAGACATTCAGATTTCAATGTGCAGTAGCGTCGTTCCATACTAATTTATCACTACAATACACATCCACTGTCTACGCCTCTGAAACGCCAACACAGCGTATTCTATAGAGATTTAAGTTTATGCAATCATGGCGTACTGCCTGTGAATTCCACTAGAGAAAACCGAAAACAGTAATTTGATTATAGGAATCAACTTTTCAAATAAATTGTATTACTCTGAATATTAACTTTCAGCCAAGGAGTTAGAATTTCATAAAATTTTGGAAGTAGGTACCTATTTCAATTTTGTCTCATCTTTCATCTCGTGAAGGCATTTATTGCCACGAGGACTTTTGGCGGTTGATTTTTTATACGTATTGTGATTTACTATGTTTCGAGATATATAATGTGGAATACATGTAATACATATTTAACTAACATAAATATATAATACAAAGAAAATTAAAACTTTAATATTAGTATTTTCGTGACGTGCAACGCCACCGAGACGGCTTCGCACATAATACAGGTATATCCCCGCACGCATCTTGGGCGAATTCTTCGACATGATGCAATTTCTGTAACCCTAGCAGGAGCTTTATCGGAAAGAGAATGGAATGCTGAGATAGAAAGACTATACCGCACATCTCACGGTGGGTTAAAACCCGACTGCGTCGCCACTGGCGAGCGCGGCGTCATTATTCTAGACGCCCATCCGCAGCGAACAGACTTGAAATAGCACATGTAGCTAAAAAGGCTTAATACAATCAACCAGAGCTAATGACCCTAATACCTGAAAGTGTGAGTAGGCAGGTGAGTGACGTCACCTGCTTAGCAGTGGCCATATCATGGCGCAGTACGCAGATCAGAGAATACCAAAGAGCTGACTAATTTGGGCATCTCTCTGGGCACACTGCGCGGTTGCACTACTCGAGTACTATGAGGATCCTTCATAAATTGAAGGAATTATAACTCGAGCACAGCAAGAGGTATGGCTAGGAGGCATATGACACAAGCTATCGACAGAGCCGGCATCGTCTGACCGACGAGTTAAGGGGTCGTGAGGACGGCCCAACCTCTCGGTCTAGATGTCTTGATCGCCCCCAGGACGTAAGTTGCGCGACGAGTAGAACCACCGTGTGGAGTGTCGTTACGTGGGCATGACTAACAGATGCCACTAGCTCTAGCGTAGTCGCAGGGGTGAATTGTCTTTCAACATATCATCATTTACAATACATAATTATTGAATTAAAATAGTGTATGTCCAATATAAGCAACAAATTAAGATTTAGTTCCACGATTTCAGCCGAAATTGAAACACAATATTCAGTTCGGTTTTAATTTTGAATGAAAACGAAAAATTTTGTTTCAGTCGGTCTCTATTAAATTGCTGTTTTTGGACTTAGGTCACATTGAAAAGTTCTTACTTTAGAATTAAACTGTGAATGAAATAAATTGTAATATGAAAAGAAAAAAATTTCTCAACGGTAATAATTTTTCATCTTTAGTGAATTCAAATTTTAAAACTCTCCATTAACTAGGCATCTATTTCATTTTTAAATTAGATGAAACGTGGTTCCAGACACTATTAATAATATATCATCATTATAGTAGTTTGTCAGAATAATAATAATAAATTACAAATTAACGATATAAATTCGACTAAATTTAACATAAACGTCGCTGAAAAAAAAATCCTACGGTCCTATCTGTCTTAATTTACATGACAGTAATTTAGTGGTGCAACATAATTATTCTAATTGTTTCAATAAATTAAACTTTGTACAACACACATCGATTTATATTTTTGTCACTACCGTAATTTCGAAAGATGCAGTCCATCTCATCATCAGTTGTAAATGATAACTTAGCTAAATACATTAATACAAATTAAATGTATCAATTATAAATATATATTTTGTCCGGGAGGCAACAAAAATATGTTTTCGATAAATTGATTTTATCTGTATATATGTTTCATTTGTATTAAAAATATCACAAAACTATGTTCTGAAAAACCACAACTTCACATTAATAGTGTGTTCTTAAAAAATAAAAATAATAAAGTTAAAAACAGTTTGGTGCCGAGAATATGGAAAGTGGAGGGTAAGTAGGTATCAGAGAACGTGATATTATTAACTAGTATTTTACCGAATTATATATATTTTTTGTATTTCGACGGTTTCTAAGTTATTCGTTAAAAATCTTTTATAAGTTATCGAGTAAAGAAGTTTTAATTTATAGATACTGCAAGAATGATTAGTATTAATTATGTGATACAAATCAATTATCTGATAATTCTGAAAAGTTAAATTTTTTATTGGCAACCATAATCCGATACAATATTTAGGTATCAACGATAGAGACATTACATTTCAGAAGTATTGTAGTTGAATTACACTTTAATTTAATTTATTTATATATATATGCAATTGCAAAATAATAATAACTTTACAAGCATCTTTCGAAATGACAATTTTAAAATTGGACATTATTTTCAGAACAACGTAATAAAACCAATTCAGTTCTTAACATTGATTAGCGTATGAGTCCTAGCAGAACCACTTTAAATGAACGCCCCACGAGGAGATAATTTTCTCTCCCGGGAATATCAGGGTTGCCAAAAAAACTTTACCAGTAACCAACGTACGAGTGCTGATGAACAGAAATAAGCCAATTTTCGTTTTTTCGCAATTCCAATTTCGTGCCATTCCCACGAGGCGCACCAAATCTGTTTACAATGGAAACTTCTGTCCGATTTCTGAACAAATCTTCCCTTAATTTGCAAGCGATAACTGGAATATGTTCGATGCAGATGGCGTTTACGTGAAACTCTCAACAGATTTGTATTTCAAAATATACAGCTCATTTTATGTACATTGAATTGTTTAAATTTAAAACGAATTATGTATATTTAATAAATGTGTGCGATCTCCGGGTTGTTGGTCCCGAAGAATGGATTACGATAACTCCGGTTGTTAGTTAAAATATCGTGAAATGGATATAAGAGATTGATGAGGGGAAAGTGATTTTTTTGAAGGACCAGTGATCTTGGGGAACCGAGATTTAGAAGAAATACTATCTTTACCTCAAGTATGACGCCTCCAAAGTCTCTGCAGTAGCCGCTGAAATCATACACTGCATGCACGAGAATGGACAACAATCTCCGTTCCCAAATGAAGACGTTGATTTCACATTTCACTCACGGCACACACAAACAACAATATGATCACAAAAAACGCAAATGGTATCACGTTGTCGAGATCAAACAATAATCCAGTGACGCCTCGCTAGCGCCAGGCTCCAAATCAAACTGAGAATTAGTAAATTGATCGAGGATAGGAATTTTTCGCAGTCAATATTAAAAACGCGCCGAAAGTATGTTTTACGAATACGGAACAAAAGGGTTGATAGAAAATACCTAAATATAAAATATTAAATTGCGGAAACCAAATAAAGGGTTGATAAAGGAAATTAGCGGTTTATATGCATTTATTATATTTAGGTTAGGTTAGTTAAAATATATAAAAATAGTAATAATAATCTAAAAAATAGAGATACGTACACGGAATACGTGTCACATCAATATTCTCACTCATTTTAAACTAAACTAAATGCTTGTGCTATGGAAATATGACTAACTTGCTAGTCTCCGACCTCTGGATCATTTGGCGAATGTCTTTACTACTGGACCATGAAGCAAGTATTGTATTTGTTACAGTGAATCTGTATGATCAGTGAGAATATATTTTCACTGGTGAAAGTATATTTTTGCTAAGCCGGTTAGTGGATGTATATCTAACAATTAAGACAAATTCACTGGTTAAATTTAGTGATTTTGTATTTGTTAACAAGCGAGAATACGCCGCGCGGGAATATTTGGCCTCAAATGTCGATGTGTCGCCCTATAGTTTGGTGGCGTGGGTGGCGTTTACAACTGTCACTTTTATTCGCTTAAAGTATTTTTATTTATATTAAATATAATTATTTACTGCATAAACTACCGCGTTTATAATCTCAGCCATTATTTCCTTTTCAACACACAGGTTAGGTTAGGTTAGGTTCAATTATAGGTTAGAGTGGAATAAACATTTGCTAAAACTGCTAGTGAAGTTATATTTCCACCAGTAGAAATATATTTCCACTGGTGGAAACGTATTCGGATATGATTTCACTTAAATGTCAGTGAAAATATATTCTTACTGGTAATACACATCCACTGTAATATATACATACTACATATAATTAAGATTATAAAATATAAATGACTACGCTGTAAGTGTAAGATTATGACTATACAAATTTGAAAGATAAAATACAAGAAAGCTGCTGCTCGTCAATTATTGCGGTCTTGGCGTGCATTATTATTAAGGAAACACATTTTTAATACAAATTAAATTAATTAACTAGAAAGATATACAGAAAAAATATATCTATCGAAAAAATATGTATGCTATCTTTCTTGTTGATTAATTTAATTTGCATTAAAATACCGCAGAGAACTATGTTCCGAAAATAAAACTTCACAACAAAAATGTGTTCACCTTAAACAAATTGCATTAAAGTTTATCCAAATTTAATATGATTATTACATGGGCATCAATCTCTTATTGTTTTATCAACCCTTCACATTAAAATCACCATACTCCATTTCTTACAAGAAAGATAAAAAGTCCTTTCAAGTTTTGAGAAACGTCGCAGCCAAGACAATAAGAGATGGTATTTTTATAATTAAATTTCTGTTAAATAAAACTTCTACTTAAATATTAATTATTTACAATTAAAAAATATATAAAACTATTTCTAACAATGACATGAATTTAAAACGGCATGTTGAAATTTGGAAATGAAATGTCTTTACATTCACTGAAAATAGATACAATTTTGTTCATTTAAATTTTATATTTGCATGTCGAAATTTTGGTCAGCATATATATAATTTCATAAAACACGTTTCTTTTAATATTAAAACTTAAATGTATCTTTTGTTGCCGGCTATCCATCGCAATTCTTGTAAAATGCGGGTACGTTTCAGTACGTACCTCCATGAAGGGGTTGCGTATTATTATCCATTTATAAGGGTGTGGAATATACAACCCGTTTTAATCCACTGTAAGTAAGCAGCTGTCGGCGGTTTTTTGAGAAGGATTAATTTATGTTTTATCCTGAAAATGTTGTAGTTTTCCTTTGTCATTTACACGAACGTCTGTATTACATTTTATAAACTGTCGGATTCGAAATATGAACGAAAGGTTTATAAGGTTTCCAAAGTAATCCTTTGTTTTAAGTTTGTCCCTTTGTTTTTTGACTTCTCAATTCTGTGACACAATTTACGGTGTATTATTTTGAGTAAATACAGTAAATATCAGATTGCCTGTGCTAGATTGTCGATATTTTTCTTACCATAAATATGTTCCATTATTTTTAAATAAAGCTTCGTTTTCAGCGGAAAATGTATTCACGTGCAGACATATTTTTATATAGCCTTACAAATAATACCCACCATATATTTGAAGGTCGGTACAAATTCAACTTTGACGTATCATAATGAATAAAAAATTAAAGGAAATAAATGTTTATTTTTTAAATCGAAAAGATGTCCTCTATTTTAAAGTATTTTGAATTTACTCGCAAGGAAATTATAGAATTGTTATTTTCACAGCTATATCTTGTCATACCTAGAATAGTGATGGATCATATTTTCTTTGATTTTAACTTACCAGTGTTCGCGCTATTGGTGAATGTTTAACCTTTTCAATACCATGAGTGCGTTAACACGCCTAATATTGTATGTTACTCCAAGCTATAAGTGTGTTAACATGCACTTTTGGACCTTGTAAACTTGCAGAGATTAAGTTCATATTTTTAAACCATTTTTCCATCTGTAGGCAGCAGGTCCCAGCTTTTGACAAGTCAAGATCCTTAAAGTCTTCTATTTCGAATAGAGTTAGCAGTTAAAAGGTTAAGAAGTCCTTATATAATTTATTGTAAAGCATTCGGTTCAATTAATTATTTTTAATTGCATTTAATTTAAAAGAATTGCATAAAAAATTGCTGAACCAATAATTATAAAGTCCTGAAATATAAAATCAACGCTTCCAATTAAAAAAAATCATTCTCGAAGTAACAGAAAAAATACAGTAATAATTCAGCCCGCCATAACTGCAATTCACAATAAAAGTTAAATGCAACGAAACGGATAAAAACACGACGTCATATACATTATATTTTTTAAATGGTCAAAATATTATTTTGGCAAAAAGTTGTTTTGTTAAAGTTTCAGGCATTTATATTAATGTATAAAAATAATTGGCATTGGATAAAAACAATTAGAATATATTTTATAAAAAACACAAATTTTAAATTATTTTAGAAACAGCTAACATTATATATTGTATGTCATAATATGGAATAATCATCAACAAGAAATGTATAAGGTCTTTGCAAATTGGGTCTTGATCATTTAATATTTACTGAAGCGGTACCAGACAAGGAAAGAAGGAAGCACCTTGTCGTGATGTAGGGCCCCGACCCTTCTAAGATAAGGGTACAAAAATAACGATAGTAATGATGACATAATTACAGAATTATATTCTATTGTTGGATAATAACATGCACAATTCTTAAAGCTAAAGTGATTTAACTGAAATTATATTAGATTTATAAGTCATCAAAATCGTATGTTTCTGAATTTTCGGAACGCATTTGAATATTAATATTTCTAATAACTATAATTTATTGACATTATTAATATAAAGTATAGTGACATTGTTATCTGACAATAGCCAGTTAATTATCAGGGTATCAATTATCGCAATTTGGATACAATATTTTAAAAATACAACATTTGTTGGACCCACCCCGTCGGATTCCTGCGAATCAATAATCTTCTTATTTCATCGACGATGATGATTATGATGGCATACGGCACCCCCGGCAGCCACAGCATCCAAGGAATGGGCTGCGTGTACAGCACGTCATTGATCATAGGAACGTACAAGATCACTAAAGTTATTACAATTTCAAAAAAAATACCGGCATTTAACAAATGATTGGTCATCCCCTGATGAATAAGAGATAGCCTTCTGGTTTTGCAAATGATAAGGTCGGCTATCTGAACCGTAACAATGGTTGCGTAATACGTTGATTGCGCCAACGTTTCCAATTTTTTCCTATCCAAATACGACCACTCCTGTCCAAAGGAATCTTTGAAATCATTTATAGCCAACGAATTCCATCGTTCTCTAGTGAAAAGGAGATCCTTTGGATAAAACCCAAAAGACGCCATCGCCACAAAGTAACTGGTCATGGCCGCTGCTAGCTGCACGAGTCCAACCTGAAAATATGTCATGTTTATAAGTCTCCATGTGACGAGATGATCCTTTTCTAAATCTCTCGGCGGTTTTTTCATGATGTCCCTCTCCGGTTTTTCGTAAGCCAAGCTAATCGCTGGCCACAAGTCCGTCAGAACATTTATACATATAATAAGCAAGGCGTGCAGAGGCAGAGGAATTCCGATCGTGGCATATAGGATGAACGGTACCATCTCGGGTAGGTTAGAGGTGAGAGTAAAAGCGATACTTTTTGTTAGGTTATCAAAAATAAGTCTGCCTTCCTCCACACCCAAAATAATGGAAGAGAAATCGTCGTCTAATAGTATCATATCAGCAGCCTGCTTGGAAACATCGGTTCCTGTTATCCCCATCGCGATACCAATGTCCGCTTTCTTCAAAGCTGGTGAGTCATTAACTCCATCTCCAGTAACTCCGACAACGTGACCAATTCTTTGACATGATTCTACTATAAACAGTTTTTGTTGTGGACTTGTTCTAGCGAATGTTATCTCGTCTACGTTTTCAATTATCATATCTAAAGAACTTTCAGTCATTTCCCTTAACTCCTCACCTGTCACAACAATTGCTTTATATTCCAATTTATCAATACTTTTAACAAACGTTTTTGGGTCGGCGTTAGCTTTGAATGCGTCATCGTACGGTGTTCTATTTTCAGGTGATATAATTCCAACTTTTCTAGATATGGCTAGTGCTGTTATTGGATGATCTCCAGTGACCATGATCACCTTAATCCCTGCTGATCTACATTTAGATATAGCGTTAGGCACATTACTTCTAGGAGGATCTATGAGCGATATGAGTCCTAAAAAACGAAAACCATTCATTGGAAAATTTGGATTTTCCGAATCAAACTGAAATCCAATTGGAAAAGTCTCTGCTGAAAGATGTAAATCACAGTATCCCAAGACTCTCTCTCCCATGTTTCCAAGATCGATACACATTTTTTTTACATCCCTTATTAAATTAGGCGTCAATTCAACATTTTCACCAGCTTTCAAAATCGTAGAGCATAGTTCCAAGACTATCTCAGGAGCTCCTTTCATTGTTAATAAATATTGAGGGGTTGATTCTATCTGATGAATTGATATTTGATATTTTGTTCGCGAATTGAAAGGTATTTCGCAAACTTTTGGATTTGCTAATCGTAATTCTGTTGCGAAATACTTTGATTCCATATAACGAAGAACAGCTGACTCTGACGCATCTCCTCTGATTTTTCTTATTGAAATGGGAATAGAAATATCTTCTATAAATTCGGCTTTCAAACACAAACACGCTGTATTAATATATGGCGACCCATCGGCCATTTTTGAATCATCATCTTCGGCATCATAAATTTTAAAGTCGAACGCCAGATGAGACACGGACATGCGATTTTCTGTTAACGTTCCGGTCTTATCCGAACAAATGCACGACATGGCTCCCAGGGTCTCCACACATTGTAATTTTTTTACTAAACAATTTTTTTTCTGCAATTTTTTGGCTGTAAGTGTCAAGGAAACTGTCAGTGTGACGAGCAATCCTTCGGGAACATTCGCGATTATTATTCCGGTCAAATAATAGAATCCCGCAATCCAACTCGATTGAATCATGGTAACCATTACAAAAAATATTACTCCCATCACGCAAGCCACAATAGTGATCATCTTGATAAAATGTTTTATCTCCACGGCTATCGGAGTTTCTTCCTTCTCTACACCGGAGACGAGGCCGGCTATCCTACCTATGACCGTTTGCTCTCCCGTGGCTACCACCACTGCGCGCGCCGTGCCATCAGTAATCTGGCACGAGAAGAACGCCAAGTTCTTTGTCTCCAGGGGATTCTCGTTGGTGTAATAAATACTGCGAGACTGAGGTTCAGCTTCCCCGGTGATAGATGACATGTCTATGCGGAAGTTGCTGATGTGTATAAGTCTCACGTCAGCCGGAACCACTTCTCCCGCCGTCATCTCGACGAGATCCCCCACAACCAGAAATTCGACGTGTATTTCGCGCATCTTTCCGTCGCGAATGACATTGGCACTTTGTGGAATTAAATCTTTGAAACCTTTCATGACCATGTAGTTTTTCCCTTCTTGATAAAATGCAAAGGAGCCTGTAAAGATGATGACTAAGATGATGATGGTTCCCAAATAGAGGTTTTCATACGACTGATGAGTTTCGTCGGCAATCATTTGTACAAAGTGTATGGTAATGGCGAGGATGCCTGCACTCCATAGCATCAGAGGAAACCATCCAAAAAAATTACTTAAGAAAATTTTCAGAAGAGACAAGTCGGCGGCTTGCTTCAAAGCGTTGGGACCATCGACCTTGAGCTGTTCAGCAGCTTTCACCTCGCTGAGTCCATATTCCAGATTTGTGCCCAATATCTTGGTAAGCTGGGTCGGGGTGAGAAAGTGAGCGGCGATATTAGTCTCCGTCTTTTTTGCCCTAGTCAATTCTAAAGTGCTCCTCCTCGTTTGAATGCTGAGAAAAGATGTGACGCTGACTCGTCGAGAAGCTCTCTTGGGCTTACAAGCCAACTTGCACGCTGACTTTTTCTGTTCATGCCTGATGGACAATCTTGAATGTCTAGACATTTTAAGAAGAAAATATTTTCAAGTCTTTTAAAAAATCGCCCAACTCAATGTGACAGCTTAAAACACGTGAACATTGTCAAAACATAATTATTTTTCTTTGTATAATACTTTTTTCGAATATTCAAAATGTGGAATTGTCATGTTAAATGTAAAAGGGAAGACTTGGGTTAATTAGATCAATTCGTTGAAAATTATTATATGATATATAAAATATACAATAACAAGCGAGTACCCGGCATGCGTTACAATGCCACTCAAAGAAAGAAAATGTTTGAATTTTTACTTACTTACCATAACGCCGTTTCCCCGTGGGAGTAGGCAGAGAGGATAGAGCGCCACACTCTTCTGTCCTGGTACACAATTCTCGCCTCATCCACATTCATACATCTTCTCATACAAGCTCGCCGATTGTTGAGGCTTCTAACAGAACCATCCTCCATTAACTGGTTTACCTGGTCGTGCCAAGTCTTCCGCAGACGTCCTTCATTTCTGGTGCCATCAAAACTTGCATCATATATCTTTCTTACCATTCTCTCCTCATTCATCCGTTCCATATGACCAAACCACCTAAGTGATCCTTTCTTAATCTTACTCATTATACTAACATCAGCTTTACATTTTTTCCTTATTTCTTCATTCTTTATCTGTCATAAATAGATTTGCCACATATACCATCTCAATCCACTTCTATATCTAGATTAAGGACCACACTTTTTTTATTTTTGCAGTGAAGTTGCATTTTCAGAACATGTTCTGTGGTATTTGAATACAAATTAAATTAATCAATTAAAAGTATACAGAAAAAATCTACCTATCGAAAAAATATTATATACTGCTTCCCCGGATAGAAAGATGTCAATGTTCGAATCTATGTTGGTAGTAACTAAATATTCATTCGAGACATAAATAGCTTGTTAAAAAGTCCACCAGTTAAAACTATTTTACAAATAAAATTCAATATTAGTATTAAAATTTGAAGTTAAGAATATACAAATAATAAAGTGTATAAATCAATGCCTAAAATTTTAACTCAAAAAAACATTATTATATAAATCTGATTTTTATTATTCTTAATAATCAAATTTGACGAAAATAGTATAGGATAATTAGTTAAAGCATTTTAAAAACACCTTAAAGGCTTTTATTTTATAGTATACATAGCATCAATAATTTTGTGAAAGCACATAGGTATCTCGTATAGTATAAATAAGTTACAATAAAATTAAGGTCATCAAATTTTCAATTCGTTTATCCATTATTTTCGTTCGTTAATTTCATTTGTTCGTCCATTAGATTCGTTCGTTAATTGCTTTCCTTCGTTCATTAGATTTGTTTGTTCATTATTTTCAAGCTTTTACAAATTCTCATCGCGCGTTTCCTACGATGTGCTACGCGCCGTAGCCTACAAGCACTCAAAAATACTACAGTGGGTACGAATTATGCATTGTCAATTAAATATATTCATATAAATGAAATGTTACAGTGTGCGTCTGATCAATGTATGTTAAAACAACCAATAAAATACATATATGATATCATAATATATATGAACATAGGAATAATTTTTACCAATATATAGCAGCAACATTATTTCAGATGTGTTCTGGTTCTGAAAGGCTCTAGATGGAGAATCTTCAGACCGTTTAACCTATCGATATACCGCCAACTCTCGCCTCCACACACCGAGATAAGAGAAACTTGTGTCAATGTAATTTATTTTGTAGCGATAAATATTGCACCCGGGGCGGAAATAAATATCATCTCAAATATAAACCTGAAACTGTGTAGGAAATTTATTGAATCGATCTGGAATATACAATTTATTTACATAATAACACAGCTCGATTTGATATATATTTTATAAATTAATATGATTGCTTTGAGTCCACCTTAACGCAAACGAAAATAAAATGGCCACCTTGTCATATTACTAAGCTTGTTACTTATTGACTGAGTGATTACAACGGCTGGAATTGTCAAGGTCCGTTTATCATATCCTCGCAACTTTATTATTAACAAGAAGTTTATCAAATTTGATTAGGATGTTTGTTTGTTTAGTTTAACCAGTTAGATCAGAGAACTTATAATTTAGCCCTAATAGTCTCTCTAAGCAAAGAGCTGTCTATATTAATTTCTAGACAAAAGATTTAGGGCGTATGAAGCGCAAAGCCGCGCTAGATCAATTGCTGTATTTTCGGATTATGTCAGAGGGAGTTCTTTTAAAATTATTTTAATAACCTTTAAATACAACACTATGCTTATGTCAGAAATATAATTTGCATACGTGTGGTTATTGCACCACCTTGACTTAAAAACATTGATTACTAGTGAATATTCAACATTTATTTATCATTGTAATATTTCAGTAAAAAACATTAATGCTCTTTGAGTACTGTAAAATATTATTGCAATCAAAAATGAGAGTGATGTATCCAACCGGATAGAGAGCAATCAGATGCATGGCTATCTAATATTCTAACATAATCATTATACAGTGCCTACACTAGTTCTACAACACTCCCACTAAATTTTTATTAAAAAAAAAAAACTTTTTTTTATCTCTATTTTTATTTCTGTCGAATCTTATTTAAATAACACCACGACAGTACGAAAAAATCTGGCTACTTTAACACAGACTCAGTCTAGCAAAGTAGCCAGGACAACGCTGTTTATATCAGATGTGGAGTCTTCTCCATCCCACACAATAAACTACGAGTAATTAATTACAATATAATTGTATCTTATGTTTATCATGTTTTATTCTAATATACTCACCTATGTTACAACAAAAATATGTATTTCAATAAAGTCTGAAATAAATAAAAAAATCGGACTATGATATTGCTAGTAAGATCAATGTGGGTAAAAATGGGTATGAAAATATACCGCATCAATATTATTTACTAACATATCTGATTGATTGTTCTATGAAAACAAGACCAACGCGGATGAACCAGTAACATAATTATCTTGATATGACGTCACATCCGAGTGATTCAAGATTTTACTCATTGTTCAATCCCTCATTAATCTTTCACCATTCAATGGCAGCTGTACAAACCAGATCCCACCCCGTAATTCTACCGTAGATGACGACAACGTATATTGGTTCATCTGCCAATATACAGAACAATCTTGATGATGGTTATAAGCTACTATTGAAAAATTATTTATGTATACATCAGTGGCGTAACTACGCCAGAGCAGCCAATGCACCGCATTGGAGCTCACGTTAAATAAGGACCCAAAATATTCGCACCCTACAATACCAACCAGTAACTTAACTTTTTTAATATTTCAAAATTTTCGTAATTAACTTTGTGGAAGTCCATTGTAATTACCCTATATTACATCTCCTCTCCTGTCCATATTAGCCCCGAACACAACCACTTTTCACCGAAACCCCCCTCCCCATGTAGTTGATAGTCTATCTTCTAGTTTTAAGATTTAGTTTATTACTGAAGATGTCGCAGTAAGCGTCGAAAACGTTTTAATTAAAGTGTTGTGTGAATTAAGCAACGTTGTGTTTTATTTTATTAATTTTTTCAACTTTTTATCACTAATAAATTTTAAAATCTGATACAGTAAGAAATGGAATTATAAAGTTAAATAATATATTTCACAGCAACAAAAAATATGTGAAAATATTATAGACGTATATAACTAAACTCACTAAAATGAAGAGTGAGGGATTAACCCACAGATGCAAAGCGAAGGGAGGATTTTTGATTTTAAGTCGAGTGGTTAAAAACACATTGCTGTTTTTCTTTTATGATAGTGTAAATATATTATAGAAGACAAGGAACCAATTTGTTATCGCTTGTTAATGGATAAACAGTGTAGTACTAATATTTTTTATATCTTATATTCAATACATATTCTGGGGGCACCTTAATAATATGTCATACTCGTAACCGTGGTAACTATACATTTGTATTCAGTACCGTTTGACACTGTTAAGGAATTCACATTTTTACAAATTAAAATACATATGTCTGCAGGTAAAGAATTCATTTGTGAATTCAGTACCTACATGGTACCTACCTACACAAAATACATCGCTAAACAACATTTTCAAACAAATGAAATTTTAAAATATTAAGAAATTGTTTCCCTTCCTTTGTTCCCAGTGAAATGTACGCGTGACATATTATAACATTACGTTATGTTACTACACCAACCCTAGGAATCTATAGTTGTAATCCGCGCGAACCACAACACTAGCGGGCGGTTAATGGGCGCATTTTTTATGTGGTAAACGATGGTTTGACATTACAAAAGGTGTCAAGCAGAATTGTGTAATGTCTTCATGGCTGTTCAACTTGTATATGGATAATGGTGTGAAAGAATGAATGTTGGAGCAAAAATGAGCGATTTGATTGTATGCTGTTTATTGTACTTCTGGCGAATAATGAACAAGAACTACACTCTATTGAGAAGAATGTACGATGTATGCAAGGAAAGCGACCTTATTATGAATATCAACAAGTCGAAAGTGATGGTATTTGAGAAGGAGGAAAGCAAGACACCGTGAAAAATACTTGTAGGTAATGAATGTTTGGAACAAGTAGATCAGTTTGTGTATTTGGGAAGTATGTTTGATAGAAACTAAAAGGCTGAAGCAAGACTAGCGTCCTGATACTGACGCCGATGTATCGAGTGAGGCCTGGAGCTGGCAGAAGAAGAACTAAAGTAGACTGAATGCTGTGGAAATGAGATCACTTAGGCGTATATGTAGCAAATCTATTTATGACAGAGTAAAGAATGAAAAATAAGGAAATAATGTAAAGCTGATGTTAGTATAATGAGTGAGATTAGGAAAGAATCAGTAAATGGTTTAGTCATATGGAACAGATAAATGAGAAGAGAATGGTAAGAAAGATATAGGACGCAAGGATTGATGCCACCAGAAATAGAGGACGTCCGTGGAAGACTAAGCACGACCAGGTAAACCAGACACTGAGAGGATGGTTCTGTTAGAAGCCTCAACAATCGGCGAGGTTGCATAAGAAGATGTATTAATGTATGAATGACAGTGTGGTGTGCAATTTATGACCGAGGGCCCTTACCAGCGGGAGACAGTCACTGCTGACGTGTATTGCCGAATTATTGACCAGTTTTTTATACCGCAACAGCGTTGTTTCCCGAGTTCAACAACAAAACACAACTTCAGCACACAATCTCACAGAGCCACTCCACACACAGCTAGTTTCAATGGAGAAGCGAGGGGAATTTTTCCCAATAAATTATTCACCAAATACGGAGACATACTCTGGACACCTCGGTCATCGGACCTCTAACAATTCAGGCCCTACAAGAAAATATCCGCCGTAAAGTTGCTGCCATTGAACCAACGCTTTGCTCTCGCGTGTTCGCAAATTGAAGAGTCCGATTGCAAGAGTGTCTTGAGAGAAATGAACGGCATTTAGATGATATTCTTTATAAAACGTTAAATTAACATATTAAATCTCATTTTGTATAAATAAAATACGAGAATAACATTGAAGTTTTTTTTGTATGTGTGTGTATACCGTCGATACGTCCACCGGTTATACACACCCACAGACGTGCACGCGTGCGATGTTTGAACATAACTTTAGTTTCAATTTAAAAACTATAATAAATTTTAAACTGACATGCTTCAATGTATCGAACTTGTATTGTAAAATACTTTACTTATAATAATTTCTTCACTCATTCTTCAGGAGGACTGCGAAAAAATCATTAAAAAAATAACGCGTAGTTTTTGTTGGAAAAAATTTATTTCAACACCATCCTTGAATTTTTCACGTGTGAACTGTATTCCCCCTCCATCCCCTATTTGGTAACGTAAAAGCTGTTATAACAAATGAAGCCACATAACAAATGCAAAAAAAAGTCATAAATATGTGTCAGTCGATATATTCGCTTATGAAAATGTATTGATCGATATGTGTACTTGAAAGTCTTTTTTTCCCATTTTGTGTACGATTAATTTTTGTCAAAAATTTCATACATTTCACGTGTGTCATTTGACGATTAATTTATCTCAATGAACATACCCGTTTTTCATTTTCTTCGCAAGTATTTGATTTCGATTTGTATTATTTTAACATACATCAAAAATTCTTCTTCATATAATTATTGGTGAAACTTGAAATATCAACTAGACCTAATTAATATAATTGGAAACTTGTACGCTGTCTAATCTTGTATTATATTATCTTCTATTTTTTCATTTACTAATATTGACGAATTGAGTTAGAGTGTGATAAGATTCCGTGGACTATATCGATTATAATAATGATTAGTTGACGCAACCCAAGTTGGATTCAGGAAGGAAAGTAATGGCAAATGGATCTGGCCTACCTTGCTCTCACTCCTAGTTGACTCACACTTCTTTTAGTGAAGAACCGAGATATCACTGAACTTCCGGAGCTATTGAAAACACCGCCCCTTCGTGGTACTAGCGTTACACACGGCGATGCTTTCGGACGGTAAAAAAAACACAGATCTTGACAGTTCGGTGTCAGAAAGCAATCTGTCTTCCCGTCGGCAAAATCCCTAAGTAATTAGTTGGCCAGAGCGGGACATATATTAAGATTTATATTGGAAGAATTAAATGCACAGGAAGCAGATACTTTACTTGCGTTAACAGGTAGTTACCAAATTTTATTTCGATAGATAGATTTTTCTGTATTTTTTTCTAATTCATTCATTTAATTTACATAAGTAAATAATTATTAAAGTGTAATAATTTTTATTATTTGTTTGTTTAGTGGAACTGTATATTAATAACTTTATTTATAATTCATTTTGTACACACATTTTCCTTTCTTACCAGCACCGGGCTTTGGTCAGGATTTTTCTCTTTTTGTCACTAAAATATTTTATTCCTCAATAGGTGTACGAATTTGAACACATTAAATTAAAGCACGTTTCATTTATTTTCTGAATAGTTGCAAACATTTCTGATTTTATACATAGATAGGTAACTGTATTTATCCAAAGTGAACATCACATAGTCAATAATGAAGGTAGCTTCAAAATCAAATAATAGACCCAATGTGGCTATCATTATTATTATTACAGCAATCAGGAGAATTAAACCTTAAAGGTGGTATTGCTCCTTTACTGGAAGCTATTCAGGCACTACACAACATTTTGTATACGCCAATGTACA
The DNA here is from genome assembly GCA_031772225.1 of Eubasilissa splendida. Taxonomy (NCBI): domain Eukaryota; kingdom Metazoa; phylum Arthropoda; class Insecta; order Trichoptera; family Phryganeidae; genus Eubasilissa; species Eubasilissa splendida. The sequence continues at coordinate 22,625,289 of CM062859.1, read as the reverse complement.
TATATCATTTGATACATCTTGATAGAGCCGGCATCGTAAATTTTAAAACACTATTTTATTTTTAGGAGAACACATTTTTATTGTGAAGTTGTAATTATTCAGAACAGACGGTCTGTGATATTTTAAATATGAATTAAATATACTAATTAGAAAGATATACATATAAAATAAATTTTATCGAAAAATATTGTTGTTGCGCCACCGGGATTCGAACTTGGATCTCTTTCCAAACCGGGGAAGGTACATTATCTAACTATTACTTAAAGGTATTTGAGATTCCGTAAAAAATAAGGTAGATGGCTCTTTCAAATAATGGAACGATTAAATGTATTAATATCAAAAAGATAACATATAGGTTCGAAAATTTGTCGCTAAAAATATTGTTGCTGTAGCATAGTTGGAAAATGCACCTTTGCCGGTTTGGAAAGAGACCCAGGTTCGAATTCCGGTGGCACAACAAAAATATTTTTCGATAAAATTGATTTTATATGTATATCTTTCAAATTAATATATTTAATTCATATTTACTATTTTATTTATTTATTTTTGTAGCATAAATAATACATATGAAAATAAAGGTAATTACTTTACTAGACGTGGTCTGTTCTAAAGCAATTACCTGTACAGTTTTTTAAAAGTTATATTTGTTAAGGTACAATCGTTTTAAATTAAGGTAAGTTATAAAAAGTACAATCAAAAGTTATAAAATGTTATGGTAAAAAAAGTTTAAATTTTTTTTTTGTCTATATTATAGTTGAAGGCAAAAACGTGTAGGTAGTTAAGTTGGCACAAATGACAAATTAGTTTCATTTTGTATTCTACCCACATTACGCAACCACTTTGTTATTTTTGGTTTAAATCATTTTAATCAATCACTTTAAAACCTTTAAGGTCTAATGGCAATTTATTAAATATACGCGTTGCACAAAATAAAAAAGTTCGTTGACCAAATTTGGTATTCATTTTTGGCACCGAAAAGTATCCTAAGGTTTTACTTGTAGTTTTCTTTGGATCGGATCATAAATATAAAGTAATTTTTTGTTTAAATAGTTTTAGGATTGATCTGGTAAAGAGTTGTCTTATATCGAAAACTTGAAGGGATTTAAAGAGTTCTTCAGAGTTATGTCTAAATGGCATCTTATTTCTCACTCTTATGACCCATTTGATACTATGCTTTTAATATTTATAGATGCTGAGTATTCCTTAAAATTGTCCGATATCATTTGATGCCCATTCTAAAATAAGAACAAGTTGCATCGTGTGGTTTACAGTAACTAACTTAACTAACTAACTTACCATCCTCTATTCCTGGTGCCATCAACACTTGCATCATATATCTTTCTTGCTAATCTCTTCTCATTCATCCGTTCTATATGATTAAATCACTTAAGTGATTCTTTCTTTATCATTCTCATTATATGAAGATCAGATTTACATTATTTCCTTATTTCTTCATTCTTTACGCTGTTATTTGCCTCATACACGTCCAAGTGATCTCATTTCCACTGCATTCAGTTTACTTTCGTTCCTCTTCTGCCAGCTCCAAGCCTCACTTTCATTAATCAATGTCAGTGCCAGGACTTTATTGTGCACAGCTAGTCGTGTCTCGGTTGACAAATTCCCGTTAGATATAATTCCATTCAAAGCGCCGTTCACTTTATTTCCTGCAGTCACCCTTTTTTCGATATTTACAGTACACAATACTTGTATATATGTTTAATTTAATACTTTTAATAACATCTAGAATTTATCACCAGATTCGTTTATGTTCGACTATAAGGAGGGTGATCCAACTGGTGCGTTATTTTGTTTCTCGCGTGATTTTTTTTGTATCTCACACACGAGCATATCATGTTGCAAAATGATTGTGTTTCAATTTACTAAAGTCTTTTTGTTTTCAACAATTGATGTAATCAATCCAGCTGTGCAAATTACTTCTCTGGCGTTATTGTTTTGCCTGATTTTGAGGTTGTATTCGCCACCTGCTACTTTGATAGTCATTGTATTTTGCGTCTTTTGTTATCATACAGTACCTCCTTCTCGTCCTCAATTATCATATGATGCAAAAAAATAATAATTTGATTCTTGCGCGGCTAAAGCGTTCCATGTTCATATGAGTGCCGCTTTTATCCCGCTTCCAAGCCATTAGAATAAATTAACTAGCCACTAAACTATTAGAAACATATTTTAATACAAATTATAATAAAAATATAAGAATCCAGTCGACGTTAGCTAATTTTGAATTGGGAGGATTATCTTTAGTACCAACTAAATTCTCCCAATTTAAATTTCCTAAACCATGTTTGGCATTGACGAGCATTCAATACGTCACCATAAACTGAACATGTGTTTCCAGTTGCTGTGACTGCCAAATTTTTTTTGGTGAAACTCGTATAACGTATAATTGTGTATAAATTATTTTTTAGAAAAAAAACCTTCCATTGTAAATGCTTTTTTTTTCAAGTATTTATATATAAAATATGTTCAGAGAGAAATAGCGCAGTCCAACTGGCAGGCAAGTCATTAATTGACAAAGTTACTAATGTAAAAAAATGCCTGAAACTGGCGTTACATCGTGTTCTTCGTAAATGGAATCTAGACTGATATAACACGTGCTATTGTCAAGACGATCCTCAAAAATTTACGATACAACCATAATTTTTTGCAGGCAATATAAATTTCCATTCAACTCATTATATTATTTATTTTTTTTCTAAATAGAGATTCGCACACGGAATACATGTCACATTAATATTCTTACTATTTTCAAACTGAGCTAAATGCTTGTACTATGAAAATAGGACTAACTTGCAAGTGTTCTGGAACGTGGCGCAAACCTCCGACCACTAAATCACTAGACCAGCATCATAGCCACTACACCCAGAAACTATTCGTAAATATATATATATTTAAATAAATTATAGAATTATTTTTTTCATTTTTGATATTTCTTACAGTAGGCAGATATAACATTTTTAAATTCCTGTTATTTTTTTAATAAATTATATTGTGTTTTTTTCAGTTAGCTTACAACTCGCCTTATATATTTAAATACTAACTATATCTAATATCTACAATATATGTATATATATTATGGCTGGTCGTACTAGGGAGTCCTATCCACCACCGACTAGCTAAAGTAAAGCAAGAGATAATGTAGGTTCTTGATTTTAGAATCACATATCTGCTTCTATTGCGTTCCACTACTGTTCTTCGCTGAGAAAATTTATATTAACTACATTATGGGCAGCATTAAAAGAAATTTTAGTTTATAAAACTAATCTATTGCAAATAAGGCATCATTACAAAAATTTCTATACAACGATGGAAGAATTTACCACAATAATCACAATAGGATATCAAATAACATTTCACCGTAAGATGGACATTTTCAATCAGTTGAATTCGCAAGACGGTGAACTTCAAGATCTAAACAAAATGTCATTTAGTAAATTTTCTGTGTTCAATCTACAACAAAATTCACCTAAAAGCAATAACCACTGACAGCCTAATTTGTGAACAGTAATTATAATATTACGGTAGGTATCCAGCAGAAACTTGACATGGAAGATGTAACCTTATCGGAGGAATTTCTCCGTCCCATCACGCCCAAGGTGTCATTCTACCTTTTTATGACGACACACAATCCAGGCCACAAATTCATATCGCCAACCGACAAGATTTCTCCTGCATGACTTTGGGGTTTTCATGACATAGAGAACATCTCCATTGCCAAACCGTAATCACCTCGTTCTCCTTTTCAAGAAATAGGAACTTCCACCTTCACCGATAAACATACAATTTACTCCGCGACCCGAAAGTGTAGAGATTCTCGCCCCGTCCAAAGGCAAGATACAGTTAATCATACAATTAGGTATAGCAATTAACACTAAGTGTATTGGCATTCAAACATATTATTTCTTATCCTTGATTGACTGCTCCAACAATACTACAATAATCAGCTGTCAGGCCATGGCTGAAATCAAATGCTCGCAGCACTCAATTTTGACAGCTAATGGTCTACTTCCAAATGAAATGCCACCTATAAATAGTGCGGTCTGAAGTTCGTGCGTATCGGATGATAACAGTATATGAACATGGCCATCCCAAAAAATCATTCACAAGTGACTACTTATTTCTTATATAAAAGTTTATTATTTTCATGTTAAGAAAATGTGTTTTCCTTAATAATCAATCAATGACTACGTGACTACATTTGTAACGTCACAATATATATATTTATTTTAATAAATAATTAATAAGTAGAACCATCGGTGTTATATACAGTTAAAACTTTAAATTATGTGACAACAACCTCGATAACAGCAGTTTCTTTTAAGCAAGCCTTTCCTGATTTTATCCTACTATTTATTAACTGTTGGGCATCCTTTTTTCCTATTACATTTATTACCAGGTATTTAAACTGTTAAACCAATTCAAAAGCTTGGTCTCTTACAAGAATGGCGATAATGATGAAAGCGTCTGTCCTCTGCTCGCTTTCAGGTATTTTGTTTTGACAATGTTGATTTCTAGTCCCACTTCTCTACAATGATGTTTAATTTAATGAAAAAATCTTTAAATATGCTCATAAATTTCATAATAATTATTACTCCGCAAGTCGTTTTATAATTTTTACTACACGTAGGCCCTTCCTCTTTAATCTCTCCTAGCAATTCCGGTCATGTACTCACCACTTGTATTCATTACGTAATTTTTACGGACTAGAAAAAGAACCTTAATTTCAGAAAAGATTTTTATTGAACATAATTTTCGTGTACGAAATTTATGAAATATCTTTTTTATGCCCCATTTATGAACGCACCCCAAGCTAACACACATTATGTATTCAGGATCGCTCCTGCCCTGGGTTATCCCGCTAGAGATGGTGACAAATACCGATTAATTTAATTAATCGACCCTTTTCATCGACAGCTACACGATATTACGTCGATTAACCTTTTAAGAACTAATAAATCCACGGAGAGCGGTTCAAAGAGCACAAGTCAAAAAGTCAGTTTTGAGCTGTACATAAATATACTTAATTAATTTTATTTTTAATGAATTATAGGATATAAATATACTGAATGTATATTCTGTGTGTAGTAAGATGGCAAAATAAGATACGATAAATTTCAAACTTTACAGAAGAGCAAATTTAAACATAAAATAACATAAAATAGATGTTCAAATAATTGTTTACAGGGGGATATATTTTTGTTAAGGTATCTTTAACAATTTTACCACAAAAAAAAATGTACTTGAAATATCATTATTTGCCATTTTAAGAAATTCAAACAATACATATCAAATTAAATGTATTAATTAAAAAGATACACATATAAAATCAATTTATCAAAAAAATATTGTTGTTGCTACCTATGTTCTGTAAAATTGCAACTTCACAATAAGAATGTGTTCTCCTTAAACATGTCAAGTATTGACACAGCTTATTTTTCTCAATCTGTATAGATTTACGGGTATCGTGGAAACGATGATTTCGCAATGAGACTTTGATCTCTGAGAGTCAATAATGATACGTGCGTACTGAATACGTCATTCTAATCCACGCGCAAAACATATGCAGTAATGATTCATAAGTTGCTTCACGCTAGACGCTGAACTGTTTGAACTTTATGTAAACTCGAGTCGAATCTTTGAGAGAAATCTCATCGTGGTCGCACGGCATCTACATTGTAATCACCCGGCCAGCCAACAATCGTTGACAGCCGATTAGCATTTGCTAGTAAATAATAAAAGTACATTTTATCAGACTCATAAAATTTGCAATGAACATTTAGTGGGTAGCTCACATTACAAGCGAATGCGGTATTCATAAGTCAATTAAGAACTTTACGACTTGACCTATCTAAAAGTATAAAGGTCAACGCACATACTGGCCCAGATTTGTCATAAATTTATTCCTCCATGGGGATATCAATCTACTTGAAGCACATCATGTTATTTACGACAACCATACTATTTATGAGCAAATGTGAAAATGAAAATATCATTCAATATTCATATAATTTTACAAAAATGTACTGACATTACTTTTCCAGTTTGAAATTTGTGTAAATTTAATACTCTTTTAAACCAATATAAGAAGTAATTTATTTTCAATACTATCTAAATATGAAAATGTTTTATTTTTTTATGAAAATATTGCTTAAAAAGAACGAGAATATTGTAAACGATTTTCTCACATTCGAGACAAGCAGTCTGAAAAAAAATCTCATTATAATGTGTGTTGCCATTAATTCATTATTTAAATTAGTCAATCTAAAATTAAATATTTTTTTGAAACACCAACGTGCAGGTAAGTTTAATTTTAGTGGATGGATTTTAAGAAAAAAACATTTATTAAAAATGTTTATGCAGTAGCTTGTTGGTGTAGTGGTTAAGACGCTGGCCTTTTGATCTAGTGGTCGGGAGTTCGCGTCTCGTTCCAGAACACCAGCAAGTTAGTCCTATGAATATGTGACATGTATTCCGTGTTCGTATCTCTGTTTAAAAAAAAAAAATGAATTCGTTATAAAAACCAATGATGTGTTATTATATATATTTTTATTTCAATCATATCTGTTTGGGACATATTTGTGCTTGAGCGAGGATGATGTACTGTACCTTCCACCTCTCCCCCCTTCCTCACCTTCACCGACCCAGTCGATCGGCGACCCTGAACCGGTACGGTTACAAAAGATTTCGCAGTGTAAAATAGAGTGAGAAGTGTGTCTACGTGACCATCTATTGCAATCTGAATCATTCAAGATCCTGAACGGAGATAGTGTCAAAACCTAAGTTACAGTCCACATTGGAGGTACCAGGAGAACGGATTGTGGTGAGTGGAACTTCCTTCCGAATCCTGTTTCTTCCGGCATCTATGCCATCACGCAACAATATCAATTCTTCCATATAAATAATCTTCTACCGATATATATAAATATGTTTTGAGATCAACCAAAAAGTATCCAATCAAAAGTATCATAGAGTGACGTCCCCTAAAGATACTCCACATTCAAAATTATTATGACAAATTCGTTTTCTACCTTTATTAAAAGTGATAGATTTAAATATACTATTTTGTGATCTCTTTTATAATTACGTAGTATTTTGCTCTGTTTAAAAGACTACGATGTCAAATATATACCAAATATTAAACTGCGACAACTTATGGAAATGACGTACATAAAATGTTAATGGAAATTTGGGATCAGTCCAATTAATAAAAAATGCAATTTTTTTGTGAATAAATACAATATATTATAATATAATAATATACAATATATTAGCCAAAATAAGCGTGAAATTATATTTTATGAGCGTCCATATCCAACCAACCAATAATAAAAATCCACATCTGTGTTAGGCGCGAAAAGATTAATTATTAGTATTAGTATTAAAATTATACCTTAAATTAAAAAAAAAATTTAATATGTAGGTTGTAATTTCAGAACGTGAAACATAAATATAAAATGGAATAATAGATATAGTATTATTAATAAAGACTGCAGAAAATAGGTAGTTCCAAATCTTTCGGAAACAAACGGTTAACTGGCAAAACAGTAACGCATTTCCCCGGATAGGAAAATCTCCGGGTTCGTATCCCAGTTATAACCAATTTAAAATAATGATAGATTTTGAATTGATTTTGACAACTCTATCGAAATGATTCATTTAAAAAAAAAATATTGAATAATTTTACCGATCTATGAAATGCTTTTTATATCATCGCTCCAGCGAGTTGAGATTGTCAGAGCTCCAGCAAGCTTCAGCGCACTGGAAGCCCAAGCGGTTTTCTTCAACTTCCGGTGACTGTGACCTTGACGGTGGCGGGGACGAAAAAAATATGTCATTCTCACATGTTCTTCATCACAAATATCATTCTCTAGCGACTCGGCAATTTTCGTGATACGAATACCTTTATGTATTTTACAACAATATCTTTTACACTGTTTTTTTATTTTATTTTATTTGTTCTCTTTCCTATTAAGCTCCGTTTCATCCGCATTATATAAATTGGGCAAAAAATCACAAAACTATTGAAAAATTTAATAATTTCTTTGATATTATATATTATTTTATTTTTATTTCAGATTATATTAAACTTTAGAAATATATAATATAGATGCGTTCCGCTTATGAGACATCGAGTCGCTGGAGTAAAGCTTCGGCTGGAGCTCAGCACTCAGCAACAACTATAGAGTGCAAGCGGTGCTCTCGTTGATAGCTAATTCCCTGACCAGGGAATGGCATCGACTGCAGAGTAGCTACAAATTTAATAATAGCCGTAACTGAAATTTAATATTTATATTTTGTTTAAATATAATATATTTTTGAACTTCTTCATATTTTTATTCTTATCTTTTTTAACATAAATATAATTTTATTACTTGAATGTATTATTTTTATGGCAAATCAGGTCTTGCATTGACAACCCAATCACGCTGGAATAAAAACATTATTATTATTAAATTACTATATATTTGTGTAACACAAAATATTTTTTTAATAGTGATGACTAGAATACATACATAATTTATTTAATATAGTGATGTTTAGAATAAGCGTCCCACGTACATGTATAATTTTCTTATATCCATTTTCCAACAAATAGTCATATGGCAAGACTAAATAAAGAGACACATGACAGCATTAAACATACAAGATGTACTTATTGCCAATGCTAGCATGTGAAAGTGTACAGATATCACGTCAATAAAAGTATTTTTTTCTATTGTATTTTTGTTAATTATTAAATAAATTATAATTATCAAAATAGTTTATTTCCCATCATTGTTGAAGGGTTATTTCTAGTCAGGAATATTCAATAAATTTGTACACAATGAGGAAGGAAAAAACTAATACGAAATAGAACACTCAACCTTTTGAAAGGTAATTATTTATTACAGAGCTTGCCTGTATCGAGAAACGATTTATCGTAAGTAGGGTATTTATCACAACATATTCTATTCGCTTGAACTGGAGCAAGAAATTTTGGAAGAAAAAAATGTTTTACGTCTTTTAACGTGCTCGAAGTATCAGTCTTCGTGGGCGTGTTAACTCACTGGACCACTTACATTAATACACCTCCAAATATCTTTGTTTGAATTATTTATGTACTTTCGTTAGTAAATATTATATTTAGAAAATATTCTCGACACTATAAAAATGTCTGGTCAAAAGTTGTTGAAAGAAAAATATGATACTCGAGATTTACACAGCTTTTAATAACTCAACATAAGTGTGATAATAAAAGTAGAAATTCATATACGGAATACATCTCATATCATTCTGTTATAGTGAATTTTACTTACTTGCGACAACTTGTTGTTCCGGTGTTCCGGGATATCGACTGGCAAAAACAATTTAATACCAGAGCCGATTAATAGGTCCTTATCTGGCGGAACACCAAACTGCAATTGTCGCTCCGACCACGGTTTGACAGCGATTTTCCGGTCGCAAAAAGTGGCGACCTTCACACTATATAAACCGATTATATCAACGACACGATACACCAGGGGTGCCAGTCGAAGGAACAAGAAAATGCGTAAACATATTCTTACAATTTTTCGATCTCAGCGGAGTTTCTATACATCGTATAATTGAACGAACTTGGTGATCACCAATGACGATGATTGAAACTCTGATAATATTATTATGTCACAATAATATTTTTAATTAGAGATACGTTCACGGAATACATGTCACATCAATGATATTACTATTTTTTAACTTATGCGTAATGCTTGTGCTATGAAAATAAGACTAACTTGATGGCCTCCTGGAACGAAGCTCAAACCCACGATAACTAGATCGCTAGGCGAGTTCTCCGTAAAAATAGTATAAAAAGTTTAGTTTGTGTTAAACTAAATCATATTGCACTGTTAAGTAGCTGTAATGTCAATAAATTAGTATAATATAATACTTATGAAAACACGTAAATGGAACTACGAATGGGTAATATGTAGTCGACGCTGACCAGAAATCAGAACATCGTCTACCCTTTCTAGCGAAAGGAAGGATACATTTAACCGATATCCCTATAGCGCCGCTGAATAGTTCACTCACTATCGCTGTTATTTAGAGCTGTTTGCACCTGGTGGACCGGATTTTAATGTACCCCAAAGTCCGAAATGTATTAAGTATTCTTATTTATTTAAACTTTATCCGACGATTTAAACTTTCTCCGACGATTCCAAGCACGATTTTCAATACGTTCGATCAACCGAAGGCATTAAATTAGAAACATTTATTTAATTTTAGCGACATTATTCAGTCACGACCCAATGAAAGAACGGTACATCAACTGTCAATAAACGGTGTATACATGATGGACTAAGAAATCCGTGGTTATCCTAAAAGAATCACATGAGAGCATATTCTTTGTCTCAGAGATTGTCTCGAGATAAAAATCTCATCTGCGGACATGGATCAGTAAGACAACTACTTTCAGCACCAAAAATTTTAGATAGTTGGTAAATAGAATATTAAATTCCATAAAACAAAACCGTGAAAGGGAATAATTTATTGGTGGTATTTGAATACTGCGAATAAACATAAAAAAAACCTTTGACTTTGAATCTAAAACAAAATTTCAAGTAGAACGATGTTTATTATAAAGAGCTTTACCCAACAATAAGGCACTTAGCACTTAGCTTGTGGCTTGGCCACGGTTTACGCAATCAAACTGATAAATCATTTATAAAATATTTCTTAAGAAAATTTGATATACTTATATTAATAAATGGTTATCATTATTGTGTTTGTTTGTGAAATACAGATAAATAGATAAGAATATGTGAAAATATTAATTAATACATATATTTGAAAGCCATCTACTTATAGCAGCAACAATTTTTTTCGATGAAATTGATTTTATATGTATATTTTTCTAATTAATACATCTAATTAGTTTTTAAAATATCATAGAACTATGTTCTAAATAATTACATCACAATAAAAATGTATTCTCCTTAATAAGATTATGTGTCTTTGTAAGTGAAATACGTATATTAATTAAGGTTTTTTTCATTTACATAGGCAATCCTCCTTTCAGGAGTGACATATGATTTTCTTTTGTTTAATTAAGGTGAAGAAGGGTTGTAAATGTGTTTATGTAAACGCCTTCGATAGCTGGTTTCCGATTAACAATAAGTACACATATAATATATGAACTGCACTAACCTTCTTATTTTTGCTGTTTTTCTAGTCCGATGTGGTTGTTCTTTTAGCTGGGTTGTCTTCTTTAGGTTTTGGTTAATCGAAGCGTGTACTGATAGTTTATTTGGACCGCTGGACTGGTCAAAGCATGGGATGTAATAAGAATGATGCCTGTATTTTACTGTATTCTTAGCTTCCGAAAAAACACTCATGTACATTATTATAAACCAGGAAACTCAGTGGTGCCAATCAAAGTAACAAGGCGCGTAAACAAAAGGTATGTAATTTTTTGAAGTATTTTACTATCCTACCTTTTTATCGGTTCACAAATCTGATATTTAACATTAAAAAACAAAATAATAAGATAAGTTTACATTACAATTCGTACATGCCTACATTATTAAATGTATGTAGAAAATTTGGATTATTGAAAGTTTTAAAGTTAAAATTTAATTATTTATTTTAAAAAAGAACGCATTATTAATGTGAAATTGCAGTTTTGCGGGATAGGATAAGAAGATCCAGGTAACAACTAAAATATTTTTTCAATTAATTGGTTTTTTTCTGTTTACCTTTCCAGTTGATACATTTAATTTATATTCAAATACACACCGAACTGCAACTAATGATGTGTTTTTCTTAAATATATAATATATATATAATATAAGTCGTACGAAAGTTTACTTTACTTTCTGGGGTTTTCTAGCATATATTACTGGAAGATATTTGAGATTAGTCGCAATATAAAGGTGATAGCTTATTTAAAAATGGAATAACAGATGTATCAATTTTAAAGTGCTGCAGTATATCTTACATAAGTACTTACCATCACGCCGTTTCCCCGCGGGGGTGAGCATAGAGGATAGAGCGCCACAATATTCTGTCCTGACACACAATTCTCGCCTCATCCACATTCATACATCTTCCCATACAAACTCGACGATTATTGAGGACCATCCTTCAGTATCTGCTTTACTTGGTCATGCCAAGTCTTCCGCGGACGTCCTCTACTTCTGCTGCCATTAACACTTGCGTCATATATCTTTCTTACCATTCTCTCCTCATTCATTTGTTCCATATGACCAAACCACTTAAGTGATCCTTTCTTAATCTTACTCACTATACTAAGATCGGCTTTACATTATTTTCTAATTTCTTTACTCTGTCATAAATGGATATAAGTTCGAAAATTTGTCATCGACTTACGTATACGTACAACTTACGGTTGGCGCGGGGTAACTGGTAACGCATACCCTCGAATAAGAAAAGATCCAAGTTCAAAATCCGGTAGCAACTAAAATATATTTTCGATAAATTGATTTTTTTTTCTAGTTGATACATTGAATTTGTATTAAAATATAATTTGTTGTTTTTATATCTACCAAAAACTAATAATAAATTTCCTGGATTTATTTTATCAAGTTTCATAACATAAATACACCACCCTGAAATATCACCTGTAAAAGCCATCCAGTGACATTACCGTTTAAATGAGTTTCGGGATAATATCGGGCGATAATAGCCTTTGCTAACGGCCGTAATAACCTTTTAACCGTTCGTTATCTTCCGTTAGGGCGTTACGGGTGAAGAGTAAACATTGCAAAGGAATTGAAATTTTCGTTATTACGGCTCGCTATGCACAATTTTCCATTTGTTTTTCATTTATCTTCGCGTTGAGCTGTGAGCGAGTCTTTTGAAAAGGCTGTAAGGGGCCTTGAGGGAATGTTTCTTTTAAAAATTAAACTCAGCAAGGATTTTATTTTCGCAATCTCGCGCGAATTAGACTCGAGCTTCAGCGGGACAGAAAAAAAACATAGAAAAAAATATGAATTTACATATAAAAATGTGCGTTTGCCATGTTTATGTTAAACACACCTTGTAGATAGCATTTTATCTCAATTTGTGTATTTCCTCACGATGTTAATCGATAACTTAAATATTATCTTAATCCCGAGTCAATTAATTTAATACGAAATCTTCCACGCTTTAATTATAATCTCTGAAAATAAAATTATCAAATTTTCATTTTACCTATGTACATTTATTAAGAAAAATTAAATTAATACACAAATGTTCCAATATTTAATTTAAAAAAAAATAGAGATGCATACACAGAATACATGCCATACTAATATACTTACTATTTTCAAACTAAGCTAAGTGCCTGTGCTATGAAAATAGGAATAAGTTGCTGGTCTCCTGGAACGAGGCGTGAATCTTCAACCACCGATTCACTAGGCCAGCGTCTTAACCATTAGATTAACAACAAGCTACATAAGTATATTTAAAAAGATGGAATATTAGAGATGGATCGGTTTATGGTGCCGAATTATGGTGAGAATTTATCATCATCATTCACGTCGGTCACTAATGACTGAGGATCTTTATCTCCATGAACTACCGCCATCTTTACAATGCTGCTTCATTTTTCTCGGTATTCTGCAGATCTTAGGGCTGTCACCAGAGAAGTGCCAGCTGCCTTTTCTACTTGGTCAGTCCGTGGTATCCAACAGTTTCCTCTTCCTCTTCGTCCTCCGACGTGGCTTACCACAATAAGTTTCTCCAAGCTATCTTACCTTCTTGCAAGATACCCAAAAAATTAAAGGATTGGTCTCAGGTAAATGGTTCAGAGTCTGCAGAATGGAGACATTCATGCGTCTCGCCATCCATGGTATGTCCTACATACGTCTCCAATACCACAACTCAAAGGCATCAATCCGTCTTCTCTCTCTTTCCTTCAGGATCTATGTTGATGCAAGTCGAGTAACTACTCCCTGTGCATTTTGTCCTTCCAATATATACCTTAATATACCTGTCTCGCTATGTCAAACCAATGACTAAGGGATTTCGCCGACGTGGGAACAGATTGCCTTCTGACACCGAACTGTTAAGACCTGTATTATTTTTTTACCGTCCGAAAACAGCGCCGTGCATAACGTGAGAACCATGAAGATTCGGTGTTCTAAACAGTTCCGGAAGTGCAGTGATATCTCGGTTCTTCAATAAAAGAGGTGCAAGTCAACTGGAGGTGAAAACGACGTACATCCCAGGACTTTATAGCAAGGTAGACCAGATCCGTCTACCATTATTTTCCTTCCTGAATCCACTTCGGGTTGCGTCAATTAATCATTATTATAATCGATACAGTTTACGGGATCTTATCCCACCAGTCCATGATTCCATAAAAATACAGAATGCACCAGAGACTGTACATGCCTGAGCTTCGATGATTTTTATTATTAATTTATCAGACTTGACCAATTATTACAGTGGACCTCGGCTTCGTTTTATGAGATGAGAGACATTTTTATAACATCATCGACCTCTTCTTAGTCATCAAGACAGACAAATAGTTTTCAGCATCTGGTGTAACACTTAAAGTGTAAGTAACCAAATATTATAGCTATTCTGAATACTTGAAGTGTAAGTGTAAGTAGCCAAATATTATATCTATTCTGAAGTCGATAAGTCTGAGATGAACACGACACGTTGCCAAGAGCGTAGACTCCAGAACACTCCAAAAGATCTTCCAAGGAAATTGGACGAGAACGCAAATATACATTGTGGCAGCAAATACTCTGCTGGAGGATAGCAGCTCATGACAGAGATGGAGAAAATTTATGTGATTGACTATATACTTGAATGATCTTTAGAGACTTAAGAAGTAAGAAGAAGCATTTAGTAGAGTTTTATTTCGAACAATTGTTTCAAACCCATACTTAGACTTCGACAAAGCATCACTTTTACTGAACCGGATTTTCTTGCATATTAATTAAACACCTCAAACTAAACACCACAAACCCTTTTTAATAACCAATATCTTGAAATATTGAGACAAATAGTTTGATGTTTTATCTTTGAAAAACAATAATTATGAATACAATATATTTGAAATAGTTCATTTTAATCATGTAGGTATTAAATAATAATTTATACAAATGTAATTAATCAATCAGAAAGATACACGGAAAAAATCAATTTATAAAAAAAATATTTGGTTGCTACCGGGATTCGAACCTGAACCTCTTCCTATCCGAGGAAACGTGTTACCATCCCACTATAGCAATCGATTCCGTTTACGACAAATTTAGAACTTACATTCTGTATATTAGTATAATACATACACATTTATAATTCTTTGTTCTAAAATTGCAACTTCACAATAAAAATGTTATTCACATTAAATGTTATAAACATGTAAATTTCACATTAAAAAATATATTATTGAACTATATGCATAATATCCGTATCAAAAATATTACTGTTCCAATTAAATTTTTGAAATTTTTTACAACACGAAAGGACATTTTTGAGTGTTATTTTCAAAAGAGAACAAACAGGTCTCATATCCATATTTCAAAAAAAAAAATTAACATTTTAATTTTTCACAAAGTCACTAAAAGACATTGGGGTTTTATATATAATATTGTATAAGGTATTTAAAATACGGATATGATTTTTATTCAATAAGAATAGAAATATTGCATATAACTGTATTATTTTGCACTATATAAGTAAGAAAACAATGTATTGATTTTTAACCATTTTACAGAAATACTAAATATTACACATATAATTATTGAGATATATAAGTTTCGTTATTGTAATTAAAATCTTTAAAGAAATTTTTTCGCTTTATTTTTAATTTAATGTAGAAAACAGAGTGTACATTTGAAAATATAATTTGTTCATTTCAAATTTCCTCATTAATTAAAAAACATTTTAATTAATTATTAATTCTGTCCACAATTTCACGTTCTTCCTTTATATTTATAATTAACACAGAAGCACACTTTTTATAATAATCACCTGCTATTCTGGTGTCCACGCGCGTAACATATTGAGTAATATTTTTAGTATGTTTTTCATTTATAAAGGTACGTCCAGTTTCAGTTTCAGACAATTACAAAAGCATTTGCTTTTAGCTACTTAATTTTGTTCAATTTGAAAATCGCAGTCGTCATTGTTGCAATTTTAACAATGGTTATCATTAAAAATTAAAAATTAAATTAAAAAGTAGAAATTAAAAATGATATGACATATTTTAAAGTGGTACGAAAAACTATTGTGGAAAAATTATTAGCGATAGAGTGGAAAATATAAAAAAGGAGCTAATTTCTGTACCATACTCATCGGGATTAAGAAAGATTTTGAGTCAGTTTGGGCATTTATAACGTACGAATGAGAAGAGTATGGCAAAGAAAATATATTAGGCGAGTGTTGAAGATATCAGGAACGGATGATATCCGTGAAAGACGTGGCACAATCGGGTGTACCAGATATTAGAGTACGGCCCTATTAGAATATGTATCAGAAAATTTTGGTGATCGACGCATAGTCCTGAACACACCTTCACTGTGGGAAAACAATTACCAATACCACCGGTTGACGGCTGGTTGTACATGATGGCAGCCTATATTCCAAACTCTGTATGAGATACTACTGCATAAATTCCATACACGTAATATAGTAATCACTCTAAACTATAACAAAGTAAAATTCAGTGTCGTAATGTAAGTACTGAGTATTTAATGCATTACGCCCCTGCTATTAATACCTAACTCATTCTTACATCAAATCAAGATGTATACCACGATATACATGAACACTAACGATAAGCCTTCTGATCTTATCTTATACAACAAGGCAGAATAGTGTAGCGTTTTATCTTCTCTGCCTATTTTTAAGAAGAAAAGGTTAGTTAGTTAGTTTAGTAAGGAACGTAAAAAAAACATACAATATATTACATTTTTCAAAACTTTAATAAAATAAACATTTCTATTTTACAATATAAAATAACTAATAATTTGGTCGATGAAATGATACATGATTTATGGCATCTTTCGTCTTATATCTAAACTAATAACTAAATAATACTTTTTATGAAGAATAATCTTGGATGGAATGAAGTTTATATAAAAATACATAAAAATGTATCAATAGTTAAATGATTTCGAGTATTTCAACATTTCATTTTAATTTCCGTTACATCCATAATATTTACTGAGAATTCTGCTATGTACAGTTTTATCTAAAAATAATTCAAACAGGAAATATAAGTATTTGAAACATGTTCATGTTATAGTAATAACAAAATAGTGTTCTAGATTTGTGGAGAATAAGAAAATGAATGAAAATAATGACGCCATCATCATAGACATAAAACTCGGTTTGTATTTTTAAATGATATGGAAAACTGAAGAGATGAATGACGAGTATTGGCAAAATATGTAATCTTTTCAAGGTGACATATATGTTTTGGTTGAAATAGTAGTGATACGATTTTATTGTATGAATAGATAGAAATTGTATACAAGAGTTAAAATTTTATGAAGACGTATTTAAGACAGATTATGTGAAGTTTCGTAAACAGAACTAAAAAAATACAAAGATATTTGCTGAAATACTGAATCATTTTTCTATGATCTATAAGAATTGTTAATGATACTAATGATTATATCCTGAATAACCATTAGCATTAACCTGAGCTGCCTTTCCAAAGAACTGTGTCGTAGCTTGCGGCTGAGTATAAGCTACCTTAGCTGCGGAAGCCGCGGCATAAATCTGAGGTTGTGCGTGATAAACCTGCTGCGGTTGAGCCTGATAAACCTGCTGGTGCTGTGCTTGATATAGTTGCTGAGGTTGAGCGTGGTAAACTTGCTGGGGCTGAGTCTGGTACAGCTGCTGGGAGTGGTAAAGCTGCTGGGGCTGAGCGTGGTAAATTTGAGGCTGTTGCACTAGGACTTGTTGCGGTTGGCTGTGGGCGTAGACCTGAGCTTGAGGAACATAAGCTTGCTGGTATTGTTGACTGTGTTGGCCGTGTTGGTAGTACTGCTGTTGGTAAACTTGGGGTACGGGAGACACTGCTTGCTTGGCAACTATGGCCACCTGGGGTGCGACCTGCAAAAATGGAACAAAACTGTGTTAGCGCCATTAAAAATTAATTAAATTCTATTAAGTTTTCGATGTGTGACTTGTTGCCTCATACATTCAATTCGCTATTTACTTAATTTTCAATCTGCATATATCTTTCTCTTTCTTATTTATCGATATTCCTAAGCAAAAAGAAGAAAGAAGATATCGCAGTGATTAAAGTTTTCCAACTGTAGCAAGTTCAGTATGCTTCGAACTTTCTACGAAAACACTACCGTCGCTTCACTCAATTATATTATACTGAATAATCCTTTTCGCGAGTGTAACTATACACGCCGCGACGATTGTTACTTGTGGTGGAGAGGAATCTATGAATGAACCGGCATCCAGCAGACGAAAAATAAGTGCCTTTTTTCTTTTTTATATTTCCACCAAACTGTAATACTCGTCGTTGTCATTATATTTATTAATGTGTACTTTTTAGTGAAGAGATAATTTAATTATTTATTATATTTTTAAAACTTAACATACACATTAAATAATGAAGTACAAAAGTTAATAATGTTTAATGGTAGAACTAATTAAGCAGTTATCCTCAATTATTATTTTATTATTTCAATGCTATTAATTCATCAAATTTTATATTAAAACATTCACATATCCTGTTAGACGATTTATTCATTTAAATGTTAGTATACGGCTTAAATGAATTAAACAGGTCATTACCGATCATTTAATTCATACGCTTAAGATTATTAATTGTTCTATAAAATATGTTATAGTCTTATAATCCCATTATCCTTATATCCCATTATAACCCCATCAGATATTTACTATTGACATTGGACATAATTACTTCATAACATCATTTTATTTGATATATTATCTATTTAATTTGTATTTTTTTTAAATTATATCTATGTATTATATTATATTAATTAATTTGATATATTTTGCCACCGTCAACCATATAGCTATACATTATTAATTACTACACAAATATTTTAATATATATACGAAACAAATTAGATGAATTTACATAGAAAGATACACAGAAAAAATATTTATATTGAAAATATGATAACTATCAGGGCTCGAACCTGGAACTTTCTCTTGCCGGGAAAATAAGTAAGCAATTACATTATGTTAACCATGTTTTGCTTTTATATTTTATATTATATTATAAAAGAGAGATTTTTAGTGAGATACATATAGTGTTTCGAATTTAAATCTATCGTATTTTTATTTATAGGTAAATAACAGGGTAGAATGATACACAGTCTTGCAACATGTTTTTATTTTTTTCAACTACTATCAACTTCTTACATATACTTGATTATTCTTCAACATTCTGGTAATACCATATTTCAAGAACTTCCTTGTTTGAGGGTGCATAACACTATTGTTGTATTATGTTGTCGAATGTATATATATAAATAAATCCTAATTTAAAAATAAGAAATATGAATAGGAATATAAATCTAATTAAAAACATCAGTCCTGATGATGGATCCTGCGATGGGATCCAAAACGTCGGCCAGAAAGGTCAGATATGGCAGATTAGTCCTAAAAACTGTACATTTAAAATCGTCATACGTTACCATGGTTTAAAAAATCGCTTAAAAACAGAGGCCGTAAAGAGGTTGTCATAAAATGTGCAAGATTTGCCGCTCTGGCTTTGTGAAATATCACATTTAGACAATACAGAAACTAGAAACAAATAAGGCTTTGTTTACCTTAGCGGCATACTGTACGCTTCCACCATTTCCTTGTGAAAAACTGGCGTAACTAATTGCGCCCTCCCCCTTTGAAGGCTGCTGGGTAGCGTACACCTGAAATAAATAAAATATCTTTATTTAATAATTTTTAAATACTATTAAAAAACATAATAAATTTACATTTTCACAATTGACGAGCTCATTGGGAAAATGTGTATGTACATTCAAAAAATATATGAAAAAAATGTGTAAAGACGTGTGATAAATTATATTAAATATGTAGAGGTTATTAAAGAGAATACATTATTATTGTGAGGTTATTATTATTCAGAACACAGGTCTGTGATATTTTAAATACTAATTAAATATATTATTTAAAAGGATATACATATAAAATTAATGTTATCGAAAAATATTGATGTGTCGCTACCGGGATTCAAACATGAATCTCTTTCCAAACCGGAAAAAGTGTATTATCCAACTATGCTACAGCGACAGTACTTTTGAAGACAAATTTTCAAACCTATATGTTACACTTTTCGAATTAATACATCAATCGTTCCATTATTTGAAAGCCATCTACTTTGTTCGGATCAATTCGATCGGTTCGAATCCCGGTAGTGCAATAATAATATTTTTGATTTTATATGTATATATTTCTAAGTAATATATTTAATTAGTATTTAATATGTAAAGGTGTTCAGAAACAAAACCGCCCCTATCCAATTGATGAAAATAGAAAATTACATGTTTGAATATGATTATCTGCCAATAGTGGCAGTTTTCAATTGATAGCTGGTGTAGAAAAAATATTTATATATTTTAGAATTATTTTATCAAAAGCATTACTATTTTATCAAATCTGCGTTCTGGCAATAAAATCAGTTCCAAATACATTTATCTGAAACTCTTCAGATAGAAAGTGGTGGATTTACTTCTAAACCTCTCACATGAAGTAAAGTTTGCTTATTCGTGTCGAATAATTCAATAACAAAAGTTTTTTTTTTTAAAACGATTCAAGTTATAAAAAAATGACAACTTTCATTGTAACACATTTTATAAATTATTATTGTTTTACAGAAATTGTTACTTTAATTCGTCGAAGGCTAATTAAAAAAAAATTAAATCTTCAACAATCTTTAAAAAAATTTTACTTTGACTTTGTCCCCGTGCTCTTCCATCTGTAGTAGCGCTTAGGCGCGGGTTAAAATCGGGTGTTATAAAATTGTGATAATGCTACAAAAAGTCGCAGAAGCGTAGCCTTTGGGTTACGGCGTTTTAGGGGGCGTTGGCTATTACTTTTTGTAAGTATCGAGTGAGATGCACAAATAATGGTTATGATATGAACCTAATTAATATAATTCTTAATAAAAAGCTTAAGCAGATAGCTAGTTATAACTTCTTATTCAGTAGTCCTCCCGGTAAAAACATGAATAATGATGGAAGTTACAATGGCTTAGAGTTCTATACATTAATAATTTGTTTCCATTTGCATGAATTATCTTCCTTCTAATATCAGGCCAGCGTTCTACACAAACAATTTAGATTTTTTTTTAATAAACTCAAAAGATAAAGATAACAAATGAAGTCACTCGAGTATATATAAATTGACTTGCAATAACTGTCCCTCATTCTATAGGCAAAACTGCTCGTAATGTCAATATTTGTGTCAAAGAACATTGAAAATATTTAAACAGTAATTAATGGGTTCTCAGAATTTTCCAACTATATTATTGAAAAAGACCATTCTTTTAATAATACCACAGGGGCTAATATCTTTCATAAAAACGGATTTGACCTCTGGTTGGACAATTTAGAAGCCCTCGAAATAAAAAAGTCAATAAATAGTGGTGCGCCAATTCTTAATATTAAAATTAATTTATCCATTAGCCCCATATTAGGAATGTTTTCTTTAAAATCAATTTAATATCTATCAACACTGTATTTTCCCCTCCCTTAATGTTCCGTCTATTTGTTTATGTATTTTGTTTTCTAATTTTATATTTTGTCTTCGTTCATGTTCTATTTAACTATATATGTATTCTGTCTCTATCTTTCACAAGTAATTTTATATTCTATTTCCCTTTGTATGTATACATAAGTGCACTCTTTTTGTATTTATGATCAGTTTTAAATGCATCCTAATGAATCTTGAGATAAGCGATTGACGTATAATAAATTTCGTGGTTTCATACAAAGTGATTGTTATTTTATTTAATATAATATGTTAAACCACAAAGTGATTGCTTTCTACGAAAATGTAAGATGCATCATTTGATGCTGGTCTTTCATTAGTGAAATTATTATTTATTTTTCCGATATGGTTTGGGGACGGTTTCCGGTAGTTGTGAATGCGTATGGGAGGAGAGGGGGGTTTGGGAGTTTTGTGGCTGCATATCTGGGGCGTTTGTCGACCTCCAGTTTGAGGAGATTGGTTGCTGTACTGGTCCGAGTTGTTTTCGATTTACGACTTTGCTGTATGAGCGACGTGAGATGGTCTGTTCGTGGGTCGGGTAGCGAATTGAAGGGTGCTTCGGGCGTTCTTTGTAATTAGCTGGGTGGGGGGCCCACACAGGGTGCGATTTTGTGCAGTCAATGGTAGCGTGCTCACATGCATATTTAACATATTTTGGCTGACCAAAACAGTACGCGGCAGAATGTCCATGTGTTTGACATAATTTTAAATTTGTATCGCAATTGGTAAAATGTTAATGTCACTACCAAATATATTACATAGTTTTTAATCATGGTATTGGCAAATAATAATGGAATGCAGTTTTAATATTATTACAACTGGAATTAATGTGATGTCTTAGTACGAGAATGATAAATTGAAGTGGTGAATTTAATTTTTTTAAATAAACTAAGGATTATTTTTATAACGACTATAAAAGTTTATCTATTTTATTTAGTTAAAAAATAATAATAATACAATCATGATGCATCACAAGTGATGAATTTAAGGACTCACCTGTTGAGCAATGACTGGAGCTTGGGCATAAGTGACCTTAGCGATGGGCTGCGCAACGACTGCGGGAGAGTAAGCCACTTGGTGCTGGATCGGCTGCTGGTGGTAGAGTTGAGCCTGCTGATAGACCTGGGGCTGGAGATAAGAAGCCTGCGGCTGGGCGTGAAGGACCTGCGCCTGAGCATAGTGGTTCACTTGGGGTTGCAGGTAGTTCACTTGGGGCTGGGAGTACAGCTGAGCCTGAGGGTAGGCGGCGTAGTGCTGATGCAGGGCTATCTGTGGCTGGTACAGTTGCTGTTGGGGAACAATTTGATGTTTCGAATAAGCGAGATGCGAGGGAATTGGAGCGGAAACTGCATATGTTGGGGAGTTGTACGCTAACTGAAAAATAAAAACAATATCATTGTTTATAAAGAATTGAAACTGAAATTTTTAGTTTATACCTACTTGAATATGTATCAAAAAAGATAAATAAAATTTATTAAGAAAATATAATACAAATTATATTAATCAACTAATAGTAAGATATCTATTTATCGAAAAATTATTTAGTTGCTGTCGTAATTCGAACCTGGACCTTTTTCTATCCGGGAAAACTTGTTAAACCATTCCGGTACAGTAACCGATTTTCATCATGACAAATTTAGAACTTATATGTATTAATTTTTACAATTGATACATTTATTATTTAATTTTTAAAAGCAATCAACTTTATATCGCGTTAAATCTCAAATATCTTTGAGTTAATCATGCTAGGAGACGCCATAATTGAATTAATCAATACATTTTATTATATTTGGATAAGCTTTGATTACAACAAAAATGTTAATTGTGCAGTGCTTAACTTAAATAGTAAAATAAAACGGAAATATTATGAACCTATCTATTATAAACAATCATCTGTTGAATATGAAATAGTTGGAGAGGTGCAAATTACAATCGAATAATAACATTGTAAAATGTGTTCTATATTTAATATAAACCAAATCATTATTCCCTTTGTATCCAATGATGACAATCTTCACAAAATTACATAATTCTCCTAATACTCGTTCCCTAATGAATTCGGCTCTTCAAAAATTCTCTATACCTTTCCAATACCTAACCACATATAATATAATATATTCTCGTTCCAAATCTTTCATAATTATTTTTCATTCAGCTTTCAGAGTGAGACTATCACAAAAAAAACATGTTTCATGTTGAACCAATCATATCATACATTCTGTCTGTTACAAAAACTGAATTTAACTAGAACAAAAAGTTTACATCGTATATTCTGTCCCTTACAAAATCTGAATTCAACGGAACAAAAAGTTTACATCGTATATTTTATCCCTTTTATTATTAAATTTTATCAGATGAACTTTCAGTGGCGTTTTTATACAATTATATTTAATTTATAGCCGCGGAAACGGTCTGGTTTTTCCGCAACATCTTCAATTGTGATCATATCTTGCCAAAGTTCTGATGGGGAAAGAAAAATTAATTTGTCATTGCAGTGTGTATTCGAAATAATTTTTTTAAATGATTTTTATAATGAATTTTAAATAAACAGAATTGGAATTTTTTTTATACTTTTCATTGAATTCCATCTATTGTGAAAATAATCTTACTTTTAATTCAATATAAAATATATTGAACTAACGTTTGTAGGTACAGTCTCATTTATAAGAATTGTTTTTTTGAAAACCCCTTTTTTCTACAATCTTAAAATAACTTTTCATTTTAAATTATTTTAGACTCTTCGGACCAATATAGAAACTGGCAATGAAAGCTCGAAGTTAACAGAAAGGTACTTATCCGAAGTTACGTTTTTAAATTTAAGTTAAATGAAATTTTGTAACGTAATGCGGCCTGAAGTTGAATAAGCAATTTTTTTTAATATTTAGTATCAATCCACGCTCGTTTTATGGCTTCCCTTAAATATTTGTGTCATTAATGCAATGTAATATTTATTTTACATTATAAGAGGAACAAACCTTGCATTGAATAAGTTTACCAGTATATTGCAGCAACATTTTAAATAAGAATTTAGCATACTGTAGCTACTATCTTTTCACATATTTAAATATGTTAAATTTGATGAACATACATAAAACGTAAACGTACTTAGACATAAATAACGTGTTTACTGTCACATATAAGGTGAATATTATGTTCCAGGCCGATTTTGTTTAGCCGCCATTTTAGTTTGAAAAATATTTATCAGTTTGTATTTGAGTCATAAAGAGTAGTTGATTACAATTTATTGTGAAGCATTTTACGCCTCAGCAACGTGTTAAAGTTATTAAAACATTTTATATAAATAATCATTCGACTTTTGTAAAAAAATAATCCTGAGCGACGAAGCTCATTTCGACTTGGCAGGATTTGTTAATTAACAAAAAAGCCATTACTGGGGCATTGAAAATCTTCAGTTTATATATTAAAGACATTTGTATCTATGCAGAGTTACTGTAGTATCATCGGGCCTTATTTCTTTCAGGATGAATGAGGCTATGGTGTAACCATTAATGGTGATCGCTATCATCACACGTTAGAAAGCATATTTGTGGCCAAATTGAGTCGATTGGGCCTGCAATATATGTAATTTCAACAGAACTATGTATTTTCATACACAGCCCAAGCTACGCTTGAAATTTTGCGAGAAATATTTCCCGGCGCTGCATAATATCAAAAAGTTGTGATATCGACTGGCCACCTCAATCACCTGATTTTAGACAATTTTTTGTAAGAGTATGACAATAAGCCAACAACAATTTCGATGTTACAAGACACTATTCCAAATGAAATTTCTGAAATAACACACAAAGTGTTAGAGAATATTATGAAAAATATGGTTAAAAGGGCACACATTTGTTCCACTACTAGAGGCTGCTACATGACCAATGTTATATTTTATACATAATTGTAATAAATTAAATAATGTATAAATAATAATTTAATTAAAAATTAAGTTTCATTTCGTAGTTATTTAAAAACAACATCGACCTGGAACATAATATTCACCCTGTATAACCTTAGAATTATAATTCGTGCGCCCGCGAGCTACCGGCGTCTCAATCAAAATCACTTTTGACATCGCCGTATCGCAAGCTCTTTGTGTTAAATTAACTTTTCTAGCATCATTATAATTAAATAAACTTTACCTTAGCTAATGGCTGTAATTCTTGCTGCTGGTGATAAACCTGGTTAGCCACCAAACCCTGGTATAATGGAGTTTGACCGTTTAATACAGCATCTGATATCTTGGCCAAATTAGGAGAAGGCTTAGCGTACAGCTGAAAACACAAAGAAAAAAAAATCGATAAAGAAAAATTTACATAAATTAGGTTTTTCTGATAAATGTGCTATTTTTTCAAGCGGTTTATAAGCTTGATCTATAGTTTCTACTAGAATTTTTTGTCTATAATAAATCCACTTGACATAATTGTACTCTATGATTCAAAACTAAAAGGCATTCATATTTTTAATCTGCATTATTGTAATTTATAATTTACAAGGCATACATAGTTAGCTATAAAAAATTTGGATTATTTTATAAATTAATAATCTCATTCAATATAACGATGAGGTAATCGCCAGTGCAAATTATTTTCAAGGTACATTTCTGTTTATTTTATAAATATTTTTTGTAAAATATCAATCTATTACAAAATTAATGTTTGCATGTTATTTTTAATGGTTTATAGTTCTTAAGTATAATGATTAAATATTATATAAAACCAACATAAAAAAATTATTCTGAAATGATAAATATTGATGAATGTATTTTTTATATTTTATATTCATATCAAACCATGAGAATTGAAACCTAAACGATATTAAATGTGTAAAAAAATTATGATATATTTAACGAATATATCATTATTCTTTAAAACTTTGAACGTTTAACAGTTTTAATATTATAATTTGTTATAAAATCCTACCTGCCGTCACATCTTTAAAAATTTATCCTCGTGAAAAGCGATCTTTGAAAAGCTCTAAGATTATTCTGGAGAGCACAAAAAGAACGAAATCGAAATAAATAATAAAATTAGGTGTTCCAATCAAATAATGATATAGTTTAAAATTTTGTGAAATCACTTAATATTACATTTTGATGTCATTTATTTAATCATTACATCATACTAACATATGCAAGATTATTAGAAAAATATATACATGTGAAAAAAAATTGCTAGGTATGTATTTATAGTATATACATAAACTTCAACATTTTTGATAGGAATCTTTTCAAATGCAAATTAAATGTATTAATTAGAAAGATATACATATAAAATTAATTTTATCGAAAAATATTGTTGTTGCTACCGGGATTCGAACCTGGATCTCTTCCAATCTGGAGAACATGCATTAACCGATTATGCTACAGCACACAGTAAATCTATGACAAATTTTTGAACCTATGTGCTACACTTTTCTAATTGATACATCTATAGTTCCATTATTCGAAAGCCATCTACTTTATTGTCCCGGTAGCAACAACAATATTTTTCGATAAAATTGATTTTACATGTATGTCATTCTAATTAATACATTTAATTTGTATTTAAAATATCACAGACCTATATTCTGAATAATTACAACTTCACAATAAAAATGTGCTCTCTTTAATAAGGAATCGTTTTACCTAAACACCTTTCAAACATTTTTGATGACAATTATTTAAGCGGATGTGAAAAATCTCAACTGACACAGAAATATATCGTAAACGTATTAAGCTGAGATTATTTGCTTTTTTATTTTATTGAAATTATATCGATAGATTGTAAACAATAATTTATCCATACATGTATGAGTTGAATAAATGTATATATATCATTTAATTTTAATTAGGTATCTCTAAAATTTTACTGAATTAATACTTAAAATATTGTAGACACCTGTATTTCTCGAAATTCAATTCCGTTCTATTTAGAAAATTAAAAATAAGTAATTTATAAAATTGTGTAAAGTACACCGATATTGTATATTTTAATATTTTGAAAATGGGTTTATTTTATTTTTAACTTCTCTTTAAACGTTTAAATTCTACTTCCTTAAAATATCAATTGTGGCATCTACCTCTATTATTAATTGCCACAGATATTACGACTCTGCGTTTCTTGTCTTCCTACATCCGGAGGGAACAAGCTGATATTTCCGGTCCCACTTAATTTTCCTTCACCGTACTTTAAAAATGTCGCCCTAAACATAAATATATTGTACCATATTAATTGTTGACCACTGATAACTTAAACGATTAAGAATCTGATATATAGATTCACACACATTATTTGTATTATATCAAAGGCATTGAACTACATTATGTACTATGGAACCATTTACTTCACAAGCTTAGATTATAAGTGTATTCATAAATTTGTTATGCGTACAGTTTTTTATTTCAAATTCTACTGTTACAATAGTATAAGATTTTCATGGAAATAAATGTGCTAATAAACTGGCCAAGGAGGCCACTCTTTCTCGAGTTTTCCCCATCAATTCCATATCCTGATGTATGACAGACTCAATATGGTTAAAAAACGTACGAATTCTATCTGGACTGCACAATGGATGGATCCAAATAATTATAAGGGTAATCGGCCTAAAATAATTCAAAGATCTATTCCCCGCATCCCCTGGTTCGCAAACGGAAAGTCTCCAAAATAATAATATCAAATATCTCTAGAATGAGAATTCGGCATTGCCAGGTAGCCTCACATTTATTCAGATTGAACGTAATAGATTCCCATTGTGTGAGTATGGTGCTGAGGAGGAAACCCTTGACTATATCTTTTTTGTCTGTCCATTGCGGATCACAGGTTTTTTTTACAGTAATCTCGTCAATGGTAATTTTCAACTCCCGGTTAACTTGTATCATCTTTTTTCCCTTAACTCGCCACATTTAATCTATATAATAGCTAATTTTTTGAACGACAGTGGTATTGACTTATAATGTAATATTTCCCATTCTATAATATTATAGTACTATAAAATAAAGTTTTAACTTGATTAATGGCATGAATGATGGATTGCCTATTTCAAAGAAGAAGAATAATATAATATTCAAATTATTTTACCTGTAACTA
Source organism: Eubasilissa splendida (assembly GCA_031772225.1). NCBI lineage: Eukaryota > Metazoa > Arthropoda > Insecta > Trichoptera > Phryganeidae > Eubasilissa > Eubasilissa splendida. The sequence continues at coordinate 22,596,493 of CM062859.1, read as the reverse complement.
CCCGAATCTATAAGTAAATCTTATTTTTATTAAGAAATGTTAGATTTTATTAAAATATCGCTAAAAACATATTAATCTTTAATTCAACTTTCACAATATTTATAGACGGTATTCAAGATAAAAATGTATTCCCTTTATTAATTTATTGACCAATCAACCCGTACCTACGGGCTTTACAAAAATAATACATTTTTAATTGTATTTATAATATGTACGCACTGACATATATCTACACAAACACTATGTGATAATAAGAACATCAAATCATTCTAAAGATCATAGTCGTAGCCGTGTAACTGACACCATACAACTGCGCAGCGTCCACCGATAGTCGCCCACAAGGCCTTACAACAGTAATCGGCAAGAGCCGATTGCTTTCTGCTAGTATTAAAAAAAATTAAACGTTCAGTTAACGTGACAAGTCTATATTCTGTTTTTTAAATCTCATAATACAGTATTACAAATCTAAATGATTCAAAAACTACTTTTATTCGCTGACTTGAAAAATAAATAATTTGCAATGGAAATTAAGCTATATGAATATTCATTCTCCATTTATTTTACTTTTCTTATAACATGACCATTTTGAAGTATCACTTTTAAAATTGTTTTAGGTGCTTTTTTTGTATTTTCTAATAACATTTTCCGTCTTTCTCCGCCTTGTGTGAAATGCTCTTTGGCACTCCCTCTATATTTTTAATTCATGTCTGTGTGAATAATGTGTTGTGAATTTTAATCAAATTCTTGGAGTGGCCCTGCCTGTGTACAAGTGGACACCAAAAGGCTCGAAATTTTCAAATGTTAACTTTGCATTTTTCCTGCATAACTCAGCGGCTCAATTTAAGCGAAAAAGTATTTCGTATTCTGAAAATTCGTAAAATACATTCGCGTTATAAATTTTGTTTGTTTCAACGCGATTTTCTTTTTTTTTCGGCAGTATTTTAGTCAGCCTGGATTAAAGGATTTTTGGGAAACAAAATAGTTTTTTAAATTATTCCTCGCATTGTTGCCATCTGGTTTAAATATATTTCGAACGCAATGTGCTATAAATCAACGACGGAAGAATATATGTTTCGAACTTGTCTCAACGTGTGGATGAATTATTAAGACACCTTTCATTTTAAATATTTTTGTATATTGTATATGCTGGGTTGTTTATTAAGTCTTTCTTAGTTCAATTATTTAATTTAAAATCAAATTTTATACAAAAATTACAACATTTCAATCAATGATGTATTTTCCGTTATTGTTCAGGATTTCATCCTATCTTGTCGATTTGTCGAAGCCTTTTCTATAAAAATTGGCTGGTTTGGTAATGAAATAGTTATCGAGTTAATTTTTGAGATCACCGTCGTTGTTGAATGTAACTTCACGCATTTGATTGGAGAGCGACCGAAAAGAGTGATAATCTAACAAAACGAGGTCGGGACTGTGGAGTGAATACAGCAGAAAATTATTTTGGAAGCACTGGAACCTTGATTAAAGGCGAAAAAAAATATATGTCGAAAATGTTCATTTTTTTTAAGGTTAAAAATTAAGAAAAACTATAAGATACAGGAAATAAATTTAGAGCATAAAAAATTCTAATTAATGCATTTCTCATTATTAATAATTATCACTAATAATATGGTTTAAAATATTAAACAACCCTTTTTTTCCAAAAACAAGCTATTTTCCGTACTGGTGCCTTTTAAAGTAGCATAGACTGCTATTAGTTGAATTTTAGTATAAATAACAGCGAGCAAAAACAACTGATTTTGCAACGAACACCGATTTTGTAACAACTATATGAGATGATAAATGCATTAAAAATTAGAGAAAAAAAATTGAGGTTGCTGATTTTGAAACTAGATACGATTACGATTATTTGGTTCACACTTTCGCCTTAATCAATTCGTTTAAGCGTTTCTTTCCTAATAAATAAATATAAATTACGTGCACACTTTTTTGGAGCATTCTATTTATTTTCTTAATCTCTCTAGAACACCGTGGTCCTGGGTGACGTAGGTTAGGGGTCTGCCGATCGCGGCTCACCAGCCGCTTGCGGCCCTTTTCATAGGCATTTGCGACTCTTCAACTCCAGCTCATATTTTCATCTACAATCATATTTGATACATGGAACATAAAACACAATAAAACAACTAGCATTTATATTTTTTACAATCTTTGGCTCCACTTATTTATACAAACAAATATTCCCTACTATGAATCAAATAAAAAATAAATTAAGAAACAAATTAGCGTACGATAATTTATAATCATGCTTTGAATTGAAAACAATTAGTTACTTGCAAGACGTAGCAAAGTTTTCGAAAGCGATGCAAGGTCACCGTTCTAACTAGTAAACTTTACAAAGTAACTAGTAAACAATTATTTAGGTTTTCTCGTTTCATAAGTAGTGCACTGATCTACTGGAAGCTTATAACTTCAATATATTATATTATTTTAAATAGCCTACAAATGTATTGTGAATTTGAGTTTTAAATAAAAATCTTGATTTTATCTAGTTTTATTTTTGTCATTAAACTTTTTACAGCTACGGTGAAAATTTATGTTGCGGCTCTATGAAAATTTTAAGATTCTGTTTACTTAATATTTAGCTTTTTTCATTAGAAAGTCTACCGACTCTTGACCTAAGTCATGCACTCCTTGTTTTCTGATGCTCTCAGAGATTTGACCTCCATCTCCACATTTACTCGGTAACTTCACGCATTGGCGAACGTCTTCTCACTCCCATCCATGGTGACGCTACTCATGAACACCAATTTTGGTCCACAGCGCGATACGTGCACATTTTATTTTGTGTTCAAATATCTTCTGAATTTTATATCAAGTTTAAATGATTTTCTTGTTACGTTAAAATACTTCTGTCTCGTTAGTGTCTACGAAGATACTAAGTAGCGTAAAAATGTTCTAATATATTACACTCTCACTCGCGAACCTCCTATAAAATTGTATGCACTTTTTACCGTAACTTTTTTTTCTTTCATGCAGTGTTGGTGAACCTTATGTGACTGTTTATTACGGTGATTGGTAATTGAAATTTGACGATGATTTACTTTTTAGTGTAGGTACCAGTTATTGTTCAAATAATTACGAATATTCAGTTACCAATCATCGTTACAACAGAATACAATCACAGTCATAATAACGGCTTAACCATCACTAGTTATGATTAAAAAGTAATATAAATATAGGGTGTACAGCGGAAAAATTTCAAGATTAAATTGTGATTGTTCGTAAACCATCAAGGTGAGGTAAGTGGGTATTGTTCGACGTACGTGATTTTCTGATTTGCCACTCGCAATGAGTCAGTGGTCGGGAGAGCACTGCGCGTTCGCAGTTAAGCAATATTTAAAGTGCGATGATTCATTGGTTCGTGCACGTCGCGATTTTTGTACTCACTTTATAATCAACGAGTAAGTGATGAGTCGAGCACGCAACTTATCTGGTGTTGAGTTCAAAAGTTCAGACAAGAAAGGACAATGGTTAACCAAACTCCTCCGAGACCATCAACGTCAGCAGCGATGCCAGAATATGTGGCTCAAGTTCGACGTGAAATTATACGAAATCCACTTAAATCGATAGGGAAGATTGCAGCCTGTACTGGAATAAAAAAATCAACAGTGCACGTCATTTTGAAAAAAAAACTACAGTTTCACTCATACAAACTGCAAATCGTGCAGTTTCTCAACGAAAATGATTATTCTTCACGTGAAACCTTAGCGTGAACGATGCCGGTACGTTATGGAATAGCACGAACTCTTGGAAACATATTATTTACTGACGAAGCACATTTTCATATCGATAGCTATGTTAATAATTTTTTTAATAATTTAATAACTATTCATATATATGAATTGAAAATAAATTGACGATTTATAAGAGTTTTCAATTTGTCAACCCCTATTGCCGTAAAATGTTTTTAAATTGTATAATATTATCATTGTAGGACTATATATAATGAGCTGTTAATAATCTGTCTATTAAAAGTCATTCTTTTACATAAACCAAATTGACACTTTTATATTTAAAATACATACATATCATGTGTAAAGTGCATTACAACTATACACGTGAAGTAGGTACGAATGAATAAAAAAAACCTGTTTTAACTGGCAGTTAAAATCTGTTAATTAACTAATTTATTTTAATGAAATTACAACACTTATCTCGTGTAATATCGGCAGTTTGCTGTTTATGATTAAGCACCGTAATAAAATCAAGTCGTTAAATAAGATTGTTGTGTTCGTTATTAAACTAGAACACACATCGATGAACTTAACCGGTTTTGCTCCGAATCGGTCGACTCAGAAATAAACAGGAAGACTGCAGTTAACATTACGTATGAATTTAAACGAGTGAAATACAACATTAAGTAAAAGGTATAATTATTAAATGTTAAGACTTACTGCATGTAATTTTTAAAATTTATAATTTGACTTTACTCGGTATTAAGGTTGTCACATTGTCATATATTGGCCCGCATATCTTTTAAACATAATATTTATATAATATATACCTACTTGTTCGCCAATTTACTGATCGAGAGGTTTTTGAAAACAAAAAATACTTCTTACATTGAAAAAAATTATTATTATATTCTTATTTTTTTCAGATTAACCTAGAATCTTGAAACGAGAGTTGAAAGCTCGTTTTTTTATCTTTAGACCTATATGTTTCGACCACATTAACTAATATATATGTACATATGTGCTATGTTACGCAATGTAATTAATTAATAACTTTAAATAAAGTACATTAAATAAATTATATGTCATATTAATAGTCATACTATTTTTAAAACTAGGCTATGCGTAAAATGCGATAGTACTCCAAATTACTCAGTTACTAAGCAAATGTTTTACCACTATACTAATCAATTGTAATAAATGACTTAAATCCTTAATATCTTTGAATTTATTTATAAGTAGCATTAATACCCGACATTGTCTGAGATAGACATTACTCGAAGTACTTATTAAGTAGGTAATGTTCAATTAATTTGATTATAAATATAATGGTTGCAATTGAGGAAAGAGAAATTAAAATTATCGAAATCATACTATTTTGTTTAGAAATAAGTGTATCGCTAGCTCAATATTACAAGTTCGTATGTACATAAGAACCTCATGCAATATTTAACCTCTTTAAACAAACGTATCGCTGTTGAAAAACGTTAGGATCTCATTTAAGATGCAACCTTTTAAATCGATAGAGTTGGACAATGACACAAGTAAAAAAATTATTCACTTATTCAAATAGCAGATCCAATAAACCGTCGACAATTTATAGAACCTACCTTGTATCCTCGTGGTATCCGGCGCTTCAAAACCATAGGAGTCGAAGAGCCCTCATAGATAGTGATCCGACAGTAAATTGAACATAACATAACACAACACTACTCACTTCACACACCTGTTTTTGACACGGTAGTGCAAGCCAGTACCTAATAAACGACAGACCCTGCTTTCGACACGGTACTGTAAGCCAGTACTTAACCACAACACTAACAGTCATACATCAGATCAGCCCTGATGTTGGACTCTGTAATGGGATCCGAAACATCGGCCAGAAAGGTCAGATATACACGGCAGTTTAGCCCAGAAAACTATACAAATAATATTATAATTATATATATTCATTAGGAGGCTAAAGATCTTCTCAATAAATATATACTTTATTATTTGTTTATTAAACTTGAAGAACAAAATATTATTATGTAGGTATATATTGCAGCCATTGAGCCAGCATATGAGTTGAGGCTCATATATAATTATGTGTATGTAGTAATGTATACCTATATACATGCTTAAAATATGTGCGATTACATATTATATTCTGAAATGATTTAATATGGTCTTGGTCGTTAAATACGTTTTCTCTGTCTCCTTTCACATACTTAAATCGCTCTGTTTTCGTCAAAGAAAGTACTTAATGACAGAAAGTGAAATAATGTCATGACTGTTAAGTGTGCTGTTCACTGACAGAAATGATAAATCATTTTGTTCGGTTGGAAAAATTTTGAGCTCAAATAAAGGAGCAGTGATTATTATACGGTAGTGTATTTTAATCACGTATCGTTTTTCATTCAAGTTGTTCTTCATTGATTATACATGAATGGTTCGTCATTAAGTCAATCAGCTTTTATATAACCAACTTATATTAAATAATAAAATAAGTAAAAGTTAAAAATTCAAAGCAAGCATGTAATAATATCATAAAACGATTTTTATAATATAAAAAATAAATATTATATTATTATTATTAAGGGGAGCACATTCTTATTGTGAAGTTATAATTGTTCAGAACATAGATCTGTGATATTTAAATACTAATTAAATGTATTAATTATAAAGATACATATGAAATCAATTTTATCGAAAAATATTGTTGTTGCGCTACCTGGATCTCTTTCTAAACCGGGTAAGGTACATTATCCAACTATGTTACAGCAACAGTACTTTTGACGACAAATTTTCGAACCTATGTGTTATACTTTTTCAAATGAATACATCTATCGTTCCATTATTTGTGTGCCATCGGTTTACTCAAAGGTATTAGAGATTCCGTAAAAACAAAATAAATGGCTTTTAAATAATGTAATGATAATGTATTAATTTAAAAAAACGTATCATATAGGTTCGAAAATTTGTCGTCAAAAGTACTGTCGCTGTAACACAGTTGGTTAATGCACCTTCCCCGGTTTGGAAAGAGATCCAGGTTAGAATCCCTGTAGCGCAACAATACGTTTCGATAAAATTTATTTTATATGTATATTTTTATAATTAATACATTTAATTAGAATCGGCGTTAACTTTGTGGAGTTTCATCATCAAAATGGATTCATATAAATAAAACAGTATCATAACATTAGTTTTGAGAGACAGAAACTCTCATCGACAGGTGATGGTATTAAAGTAATATTAAATATTTTTTGTTGACGAAAATTTGATAACAAACAATTCGTGTTTTTATCTGCCAACGTACCACGTGTGATTATGTGATGACGCAAGCGAAACGATCTAGAAAGATCTCACGGGATGTGACTTTCCTTTGCCGTCTGCGCGCCCACCCAAGTCCGCCCGCGATCGCTGTCGGGAGATTGTTCTAGAAGTGTTGCTCCAATCATGGGAGGCAAATTAAAAAGTAGATTGGCCAGTGTTTGGGCGGCGCCCGCTGGAGCCGAATGGAAGATGACGTACCACTAGATTAGCAACAATTACAATGGGAGTGAAAGTGATTTATTACACGCCTTTGCGCCACAGGTTTTATTTGTCACCTGTCGCTGCGGTACGTGTAGGTTCCCGGGTGTTGTAATTTGTTACAATGTCTTACTACATATATGAAGTACGATTCGCGCATTTTTTTATTTCGTAAATAATATTATTTATACTAATATTTATAATCCGTATGTTATGTTTTTTTAATTATTTTATTTTATTTATTTGATTCTTAGTAAAGTGTATTATTAGGAAAACACATTCTTATTGTGAAGTTGTAATTATTTAGAACATAGGTCTGTTATATCTTAAATATGAATAAAATATATTAATTAGAAAGGTATCCAGGTTCGAATCCCGGTGGCGCAACATCAATAGTTTTCGATAAAATTGATTTTATATGTAATATAATAATTACGTACCTACACAATATCTACAGAAATATTTGTTTCAATTACAATTTTCAAATTTTTGATTACATAAATGAACTTTTTTATTTTCTCTTTTATAAATTGTACCATCAGAATAAAAATTCACGTGTTCACATCTCAAAGAAAATTTAATTAATTGACTCTACTTGCAACTCACAGGACACTCAAAAAGATGTTGTGATTGTATATATAAAATGAATATATAATCTAAGAATATATATTATGTATAGTATGTTTTTTTAGTGGTATAGAACATTAAAATGAAATAAAATACATTAAAATCGTGTTAATGCCCATATTATTGGCTTTATTGGAAATATAATATTATTTTGTGCATATGGGCGCCGCGGCTGGGTCGAAGAAAGCGCAACCTGAAAGTCAAATTTTCGACCACTTTTTGGAAAAGTAGGGGCCGTATATCGGCAATAATGCAAAGAATGTTGGCTTTCGAGTCGTGTATCGTCTCTAGTTTATCGACATAGACTAGCGACTTTACATATCCTCACAGAAAATTATCCAAAGGTGTTAAATCACACGATCTTGGGGACGAATTCACAATTTTATTACGCCAAATTATGCGCTCATTGAATGTTTCTTTCAATAAATTAATTGTGGCGTACGCTGTGTGACATTTTGCACCGTATTGTTGAAACCACAGCTCTTACACTAATTCAATTTGGGTATAAAAAGTCAGTAATCATGTATCTATTGATGTGCATGATGGCGAATCGACTCATTCGGGTCCTCTTAATACTACGCTCCACTGCAGCAACAGCTTCTTCAGTGGGCACTGTACGATATCTCTGCGAATGCGAATTATCAATTAGAGTATGCGTGGTGCAAAAACAATCCATGGTTATTCAAATTATTTGCTCGGATAGACGATTATGTCGACCGTAGAATGGACGTAGCGTACGGTAAGTTTCGTGAACTGAACCACGATTTTATAAATAAATTTGCACAATTTGTTCTAGCGTTAATCTATTAATGGTGAAATGGCAAACGAAACTGAGCACAAATCAGCAGCCAGCTGTTAAATTGACTGTCGCTGGAAAAAGTGAATGGAAAAACAAATTTCTAAAAAAAACATATTTTAAATATGTACATCTTATGTGTAAATTCTAACCAACATAGACAGCGGTCGCGGTGATAGCTTTATTAATGAGTTGTGCCGTAAAATTTACGAAGGTCTAGTAATCCAGGGTTAAATAAGGACTCCTTAAAAACAATTTCTCGTTATTTCTTCGTTTCATTGGTGAATTAAATACTTAATCGGATTAATTAGCAGCAGAGAATTCCCTCAAAATTTAGCTAAAGAAAAATAATAAAAATGGTGTGGATTATTTACAATTTGCACGGTAGGTTTTTGAAGCAAAAAATATTTTATATTTCCCACCGCAAGCTGTTCCGTGCAAATGCAAATGCTAAACAATATTCAACGCAAACCGCGATCGGCACCGCCTTCCCGCGTTTTTATTTCCAATGAAAAAATCGCGCGCTTTTTCATTTCGAAAAATGAACTTCCCTTCTGCCTCGGGGCAGGTTAGCGAGAGACCCGGCTGCGCCCGGGGCGTTTACCGCTCGTGATACCTACGACGCGCATTTCTCGTGAATACAAAAATATACCGGTTTGCTATATACAGGTGTTGCGTAATAAAGTTTCAGTTTTTTTTTAATGTTTGATTTTTAACAATTTATAACATTGCTAAATTTAATTATGTGAATGTTCTGACAACTATCAAAATAGTGTAGGTCTAAACGGTGTAAAACGCCCTTGAAGTGATTTTTTTTACAAAAATGTCGCTATAAAATTTATTATTATTGTTACTGAATGAATGTCTGAAGTACTTACCTACATTGAATTGGATAAAGGGTATTTATCTAAAAAAATATATTTTCTCAAAACTACAACTCGCTGTCAAGTTTAAGTTTTTTTTTACAATTAACAAGTTTTTTTATAAATATAAATTAAATTATATTTTAGATATTCTTTAATATACCATTTTTATTACAATAATAATATACTTATTTTTAAAACTATCGTTTTTAAACTAGGAACTAGGCGTGATTTTAAGAACTCTTAAATACTAAATACAACATTTTGATTTTATTACCAAAACTGCGTTCCATGCGCATTCTCTAACTCATGATGTGAACAAATCGATATGAAAATAAGCAATTTAAAACAAAAATTATAAAATTTAAATGGAAAAATTATTTTTAACCTTCCTGTAGCCACGCGTCTATTCATTCTACTCACCCGATACTCGTATGTGACAGCCAACCTGTCACCGCTTCCCGATCCGGCCACTTTCGCTTTATGATATATCTCAAAAAAACAATTACGTAGAGAAAGGCATATTAAAATAAACCTCGTAATCAAAAGATCATTTTCACTGTGTGATTACAGTTTAGAGAGTCGAGTTTAAAAAAAGTTTTTTTTTTTTGCTTACCAAATGATTCATATCATTGTAGATCTACCGAAGTGCTCCCCGATCATATGACGGATAACCGTATCTTGTTGCGTAAATAATCCCGACAAGCAATGGGCCACATTATCGAAAGTGCATCAACTAAATTATACATTAGCCAATGAATGTGATAAACTTTTTTATTTGTAATCTTGATTTATCGGAAAATTTTCTTCCAATCTTGCCATCCAATTTTGGAGCCTTTAAATATGTGCGGGTGTATTTTTACTTTTATGCATCATAAAAATAAAATGGCTATCGATTGCTAAGGCACTTTATTAGTAACGTGATTGATTTTGGGAACTTTTTTATTACACTAAGCTTTATGATAATTATGAAACATATTTATTTGATTTGTAATTCAATAAATTAATTCATTCATAAACTGCACTAGTAACTATTGTCAGTGTGCACAGTACTTTTTTATTACTATTTTAATTTACTAAGAACTTAGAACGAAATATAAATTCAATAATATTTTTTTATTTACTGATTTTGACATCTTTGTAGATACATTACGCTAGAAATGCCAGTACCTGTGGTGGTGTACACTCTCTGTTATAATTTGTTGCCATGCAGTATCACATGATGACTCATGGACTTGACAACTATCCATTGCCTATGAAAGGTGCACACGTGCGTCGTATGATCGCCAATACATTTATTTTAAGAATATTTTTATTTGGTTATACACATATACAAATTTAAAATAACTAATTAGATATTTGCTATTTGTATATTTGTAATTTGTTTGCGTTTTTTTTTCCTTTTCTATATTAAACTATATTTTCATTTTTGAAAAATAGGTTTTACGGCGATCTTGGAAATTGTCAAAAACTCGCGATTATTCCTTTACGTACGGATACCTCAAAACGATGTTCAAAGATTCTCAATCTTTCACAAACGTATAACCGATTTGGTAATGTGACAAGCACCGAAGAATTTATTCACACTAATACTTGTTTTAAATAGTAGATAAGTATGTAGGTACATCCTTTTGAATTTCTCGAGTCACCAACGGATGTGTACAATGTCAAACATTATTTATGGTATCCATAAATTTCACTTTATCCATACTGAAGGAAAAAAACCGTTATCGACAATTCCCACGGTACCAAGCAATTCCAATATATTATGAAATGTGTTAAATGTATTATTTTTTAAATCCAACATAAAATGATACAATGAAAGTAAGTAATATAAATGTACCAGGGAAAAAAGTTTAAGAATAAAAATGATTAATCATTTTAATACACTGACTATACTTAATGCATGACATCAAGTATGTAAGTCTGTATAACATTACTGGAGTTCATATAATTTTTCATAAAGTTTTCTAACAAGTTATAAAGGATTCCTTTTGGGACTAATTTTATTAAGACTTTAAAATTTAAAAAATGTAATAAATTATTTTGAGGTGCTGCAAAATCATTTAAAATTGCACTATTCACTAAATTATGTAACATTTTTAAAAATGTGTTTTTGACACAGGCTAGTAAATGAATGGACATGAAATAAGAAATAAGGTGTATATATATATATATGAAAGGGATTCGGAGCATTCAACACATATTATTTATGGAAACATAAATAATATAGTTTATGACACATTCGAAAATGAAATCCTTGTGTAAACAAGACGTATTTTTTACATGAATGCATATTATATTATCAGCGTTTAAATTTTCGTTCCGATCGAGTCATATATTTTAAAAAAGTCGCGGTGCTATTTGATTACATAAGCGGTACCAAAGTGATCACGCGAGTGACACCAAAATGAAAATATTTAGACAAGGAATTTCCGTTAGTTCATAAGTATATATTTAGTAGTTTGTGGTTTTTGACTATTTTCATATTATTTACTTATTAAAACTTGTATTATTGATTACTTCCTACCCTGAATACAGCAATTAAATGGACGTTTTTGTTTTTATTAAAAAATAGTAGGCTTTACAAAATGTAAAATAAACACGGTAATGTAAAATTCATAAAAATATTACTCTTTAATTTCTTGGTGGCACCTCATATTTTCTGATTTCTTTAATATTTTACACAATTTTTTATGCTAGTTTAAGTTCACGCAAGGATATTTAAATTAAAAACTTTTTTTTTATTTCACTCTAATCTACATTTCTATAATTAAAAACAGAAATAGATTGTTAAACTATATATAATTTGTAATTCAAGTTTAAACAAATCACAAATAAAATATTTTTGACTAAGACTTCAACAAAATATAATATGGCACTTCAATAACCACTAAATATTAATTATTTTGATTTTATTTACACATAGATGAAAATGATGTTAATAAAGGTTTTTCGCCTAACTATTAACTGCATAACCATTTAGTTCATTGAATAAAAATTCACGATTTTTTATTTATTTAAAGCTAACATTTTAAGAGTTTATGTCTGATGACAGATCCTTTTCTGAAAATCTATTTTTTCAGATACTTAAATATTGTTCATTTAGAAATCTCAACAATCCACCGATGAGTGAGAGTAGATATAAATTTGGTATGGTGTTCTATGCTCTCTGTCTCTCCTTGCGGAGAATTGGCTTAAATTTTTAACAATTATATGCAAAAATTATTGATCAATTAACGTTTTTAATTGTTGTCTTCCTCTAATTAAGAGAGAATATAACATTTAAATAAATTCCCGTTACTAAGTTAATTAAAGCTAAGTTTAACTAAAACAGTCTTGACTCGAATTTTTTATGGACAATATATTTCATTAAAAAATTTGACCCTACAACCGGCAATGTTTATATATTGTTATCTGGTAAACAATTATGATTTTTTTCATGTTAAAACTTAAATTTCAGAATTATTTTATTTTTAAAATACCATATCTTCATTTTTGCCTAATTATTGAGGCAATATTCTGTGGTCTTAATTGTTATGGATAATTACTCAGAATGCATAATTTTGTAATAATGAGTTCAAGTTACTCTGCAAACATAATATTTAACAATATTTTACGTAGTCTTGTTTTATGAAAGGAAGAAAACAAATTACAAATACGTTATCATCAATCTTTGCCGTAGAAATTTTATAAACACAAATCTTCAAAATCTATAAGCGTTTCATTAATCCTTCTAAAATATTTTTCAATGAAATTCTTCAGTTCTTATGACTTATCAGAAATATTTATTATACTCGTATTATGCATGTGTATTTATATCAACCATGCCAATGGCTGTTCATTATCGTAATGAGTATTCTTTACCAAGGGAGAGAAATTAAGGTAAGACATTTTACTAGATATACTACTAATACTAATTTTTTTTTTTTTAAACTACTAAATAAATACTAAACTATTTTACAAATAGCACCATGAACAAAAATATTTAATTGAGAAAGGATATTATCGTATCTTATTTTTAAATTTAAATAATTATTAAGTAAAAGAAGTATCGAGAAACATCTTAGTAAAGATATTTTTATTAGTTAATATGAAAGTGTAGATATTCTTAACAGAATTCGCAATATTATATTATTAGTCTTGTATTTTTTTGTAACGATTCATGTATATTTCTTAGAATAATTATGAATTACGAACCAAAAAATACCCATCACAACATCATCTCATTAAATTATAAAAGTTATTTTAAAACCCATAAAAGAATCGTTGAAAAATACTTCCATTTATTTCGTGGAATTAATTAGTCTGATCTTGTTTGAGAATATATATATTTACCTGAGATGGAGATGAGGTTGCAATAATCTGCTTCTGTGGAGCGTACACGATCCCGGGAGACACTGTAGCTACAGGAACAGCTGACGATCCATGGGAAACTGTTTAGATAGGAACAATACTAATTAACATTTGTCATATAAAAAAATTCCTTAATTTCCTAGGCGGGAAAGATTTTAAGTATTTTTTTAATATTGAAAAAATATTAGATATCATAATGGCAATACTTTTTTAAAATTTTAGTATCTTTCTAGATAATTTATTTTAAAATACTTTACAGAAAATTAATTCTATAGAAAATAATGACTTTATATTGTATGGATTATTTTTAATTATAAGTTAATTTCTTCAAAATTTGTCGATCGCATTTTAGTTCGAGAACTTTGATTTCCAAAATCAAATAAACTCATTTTTATGTTAATTTACAGTTACAGAATAATTGATAAGTTACAGAATAATTGTAAAAAAGAATCTACTATTTCATAAAGTATTTTTTGTGTAATATCATAACATACGAGTACTTTCTTATAGTCCATTATGTACGACCTCTCAGAAATTAACTGTTTTATTTTAAAATGACCATACTAGGTAGGGCGCAACGTAGAAGCTAATAAAGAGTCTGGACCTCCGACCCAGCCATTAAAGGGGTGTTAAATGATGATTAAATACTATTTATAAATAATTCATTAGCATTAAAAATGTTTTATAAGGGTAAGTACAATAATTACCGGCCGCCAGACCAGGGGAGGGGGTAATGTAAGCAGAGTTGGAAGCTTGTATTTCCACCGCTCCTCTCTTGTCTGTGATCTTGCTGGAATCTTCTTTTACTTCTTTTCCCAGACATTGAGCCACACAACTGATGAACAGGATTGAAAATATCTAAAAAAATAATAATAAATACTCATTAAAATTAAGTACGAATAACGTTTTGTCGATTAGAGAATTTACATCACCCATAGTTTTTAGTCAAATCACTTTAAATCGTACATTTTACAAGTCCAAAAAATCGTGAAAAGATGTCATTTATTATACACTAGAAGATACATCTGGACGGATATCACCCCTATTTTAAAAATCTATTCACATATAACCCGAGATACAAGAGCACTGGATACGCGTCACGCACTCCAATCGTAGTCCAATATGGTACTAACTGAACAAGCGTGGGATCAGACCCAGGGCAGATATGAATGATAATTAATTTTTTAATGCACTTAAATGTTTAAGTAATTTATTTAGATGCCGATGAAGTTCTTCAAAGAAACACTTCAAAAATATCTACACAATGTTACTGTATTAATATATACATAAATGTATATTTAGTTATTAAATTTCTCTGACAAACCTATTATTGTTTCATAACATTTACTCAACAATTATTATTAAACAAGTCGACACAATCTAAATATTAATCTTGCAAACATACACATCGGAAAATAATTAATGTATGTTTCTGACATTGCAAACAAAAATTAATAATTACTTTCTTTGGTTATTTAAGGCAGATTTAAATATGATGACTTTCGTACAAAGTTTAAACTTAATATCAAGTTATACGTATTATATATCCCCTAAAGAAAGAAGAAATACAAATGGTTGATATCAAAAGTTCACGACATAATCAACATGTAGGTACATATTACCAAGTTTCTAAAAAGGCATGCCTTAAGCAAACATAAAACTTTATTAAAATATTTTTTACCGTAAAATTTATTAAATTATTTTACGAGAAAGCCTTATCCTTTTTTTGCAAATTGGACAACCCTTACATCATATACCCACTTAAATGTTTATCTTATTGAATGTATCATTTATGTGACGTTAAGCGAAACGTGTTAGTGCGTGGATAAAATACATTTTTTTTAGCAGTTTTGGGATTACGAATTTCAAGATTTTTTTAATATGGAGCTACGTACAGGAATTTATTATTTCCGTATTGTAAAATAAATAATAGTCATCTTAGAAAATATCTGTTTATGAATTTACCGCTTAACGTAATATCGATTATTTACGAATTTTGAAAATCTTTGTTTTCAAAATAGTCAGAATTAAGTTTAAACCAATATTATAGTAAATAAAAAACTCATCATATGTCTCAGACACATACATCATAGCAACCCTTCATGCAATATATTTTTCTAGTTCACTTCTTATATCGTAAGCTCTTTATTAATACTGGCTTGTTACAACTTTCACTAGGGGTAAATATTTTTAAATAATTTTTATTAATTAAAAATAAAATTGTATGTTTAAATAATAAAGTAGATAAATACAATAAAAAAATACTTATATGACACCCTATTAGGGGAGTACCTAAAGTGGTAGAGCACTGAAGTATGTAATAGGCATCGGGATCAATAATATAAACGTAAAAATAAAATACTACTGGGTAACTACTTTATAAACGTATTCTACATTAAAATTTAATGTAAATAAAATAATTTGTACTTTAGGGTAGAAACACGCCGTAGGTACTGTATACAAATTATCCAAAAATGCATACAATAGTTTGCATATTTGTTTACATTAGACCACGTTTAGAAATTTTGTATATGTAATACCTTTTTAAAAGAAGTTTGTTCGGGATTTATTTTTTTGGAAAGAGTAGGAATACTCGCTACATTTTAAACGGAAGAACTTTTTGAAGAAATGGTGTCTAGTCAAATTTGTTAATCTAGTTATATAATTTATTTGCAAATTAATTTTTTTTTCAAAGTCAGTTTATTTTTGTATTCGTATACATGTTGACGTTTCCATGGTTCACACTTGCAATTACTACAAATTATACTTTGATTAATTTTAAGATTTATTGACTTTACTTTTATCGTCATACATGACTATAAAAATTATTAATTTAAAAGTTTACTACAGTTTAAAAGTTGAAATTTTTATATTTTTTATCCCCAGAGTTTGCAGTAAAATGCCAAAATAATAGTTTATTTAAATATTTGGTTCTGCATAATACGAGTATAGTATGTAAAAAACTTTTCCACTATTTGCAAATACTGTATAATGCTGATTATCCGAGGCACAATAATTATTCGGGGTTCTTGATAAATATATGTACCCTTGACACTATCTTTTTTATCTGTCCATTGCGGATCACAGGTTTTTTTCAGTAATCTCGTTCATGGAAATTTTTAACTCCCCGTTAACTCATGTCATCTTCTTTCCCTTAACTCGCCACATTAAATCTATATAATAGCAATTTTTTTAAACGACAACGGTATTGACTTGTAATGTAGTATTTCCTATTCTATAATATTATAGTACTTTTTTAGTAGTTAAAATGGAGTTTTAACTTGATAAATGGCACAAATCACTATTGAAGAGTAGATTGCCTATTTAAAAGACAAGGAAGATAAATATATATTTTATCAAACGTTTTGAAAAATACAAAGCCAGGATTATTAACTGTTGTAAAATAAAAGTTAAACAAAAAGGAATCCTACATAAAAGCAATAAAAAATCACAATATTTGTATGTAAGTAATTAATAATATGTTTAGTTTTATAGTTAAATGCTACCAGAATATTTGTCTTAACTCAATAAAAACTTCATTTGGATTAAGCGTGTTTTTTAATTATCCGTGCTCGGGGGTTCCCCAATTATTACGGATAATCGGTACTCTACTGTATTTTCAAAAAATCATTTTCAAGAGGTATCATTTTTACATAGTTTTGAGAAACAAGTAATCTAGTGTTAATAGTTTTTTTTTTAATGAATTTATTTCGTGTTCAAAATTTTATCACGTATTCTTACCAAAAGCTTCATTCTGCCAGTTATCAATCCAGTTGTTCCACAGAAACACTTGTTACAACAAAATGATCACTTCTATACACTGTCAGCGCACAATGATAAAAATTATTTTACTACTCATGTACTGGACTTGTCAAAATCCGTTCACCGGGTCAGATTCCGAATCAGCTCAACCTGAACGAGATCAGAGCGGAGAGTGAAGAGCGGGTTTGGTCCATCGGCTCTTATATACTCTCGCGAAACATCTTTATCACAGCAGCAGGAAAAAATGGACCACAATACCACTTACCGGCCGAGTCACTCGTCAACCGGTCTCGCCTTTTTGCGAGAGGTTATAGATGAATTGTTTAAAAAAATGTAATGACTACAAAACTATGTTAAATACAAGTTCATATCTTCGTAACAAGTAGAAATCGGCTTGATTCGATCGGACCCTAAATCGAATAAAATGAAATAATTACAGTTTTAGCTACAAAATTCTTGCAGATCCGATTAATCTTTCTCATGTCGGATCGGGAACTCTAGATATCAAATCTGTTATTATTGATAGTTATGCCTGAAACATACTTAAAATATCTGTATTGATGTCCGTAATTCTCGTTATTAATAATTGTCTTAAGTCAAAGGGCCCCTAAAATATTCAGTGAGATAGACCCCTGTACCATAAATCCGCCCCTGCCCAAATGGTCAAAATCATAAAATATTTATATGTGTCATTGTACACATTACCATAAAGATTAAGATACCATAATTAAGATTGATAAATATAATTCTTAAGTAAAAAAGTAAGTAATAACAATATATACGAAATGTACTTACGTAAAAAAAAAACAAGTCAAAAAATCACATACTATACATAATGTGTATATTTTTTTGTGGCATTAATAGTACATATGAAAAATAAAAGTAATTGCTTTACTAGACGTAGTCTGTTCTAAAGCAATTACCTGTACAGTTTTTAAAAATTGTAAATGTTAAGAGGTAAGTATAATGAGTGAGTTATAAAAAGTTATGTGAAAAAAAGTATAATCAGAAGTTATTAAAATATATTGAAACAAAGTTATGAAAATATTATTTTCAGTAATATACAATAGTCGTAATAATACAATAATGTGTGCATAATTTGGTTAGCACAAATGACGAATGACAAATGTTTTATTTTGCATGCATATATATATAAATAATATTTTTCTAATACATTTCCGCACTAAAGAATGGTCAACATTGACCAGTCAGATAATGAAAGATACAGAAAATTCTAGAATGAAAAACTATAGATTAGAGATTATAATTAGGCTAAGGAAATCTGGTCATTAAATTACTCAAAAATAATATTTTGCAACATTTTGATATTAACTGAATGTTTACCACCAAAGCCATATATATATAATACCTTTCGAAGAATGTATCTTAGATTTGGTCATTTGAAAAGCTCTAATCTATATATTTACTTTTCAAAAATAAAGTCTACGCCTTTATATGAATATTATTAATATATAATGTTCAATTATAACATGCTATTAATTAATATGAACTCGTTTATGCTCTCAATTAATAAACTATTCTTATGAATGCCAGGTCTTACAAAATTATTTTTGAATATCAATCAAAGTATTCCGGGACGTTATTGACATAACAGATTATTTTTTACTGCCTGCTGTAGGTACCTATCATTTTTTTAAACTATACCTATATATCTGTATCCTGAAATAGAAATCGTTATACGTGTATCAAAAATATTAATTTATGAACGAATTGGCGGTGAACTGTTCTACATGATTTCTCTCCTTGGATCTTTCTAGGAGGTTCTCAATTTATTGTATTATCCAATTTTCTATTAACTAATGTTCCTAATACCTTTTATTTTATGAACAAGGCATACAAAATAATACCCAAGATTAAAAATTCATTTTCACTGAATGCATGCTTAAAGTAGCGTCGTTTTTCTACAGCATTATTGTTACCGTAATTACACTTCGATAGATAGTTCTGGGTTTTCTATCGGTAATGTTGAATACCTTCATTCAATCTATGCAAATCCAAAATACACCAACCTTTGTGAAACTGGCCCGGTAGACGCCGATGGTCGCTCTCCTTGCAGTCTTGTAGCTTCTAAACTCTGCTGGCCAGCCTCCGAAACTTAATCACAACCAAAAAATAATAGACAAAATGTTTTTATATCACCGCCGAAAAATATGTCCGTCCGAACCGAAAATCGTATCGCAACAGAAGCATTTTCACTTTTGATTCTGTTTTTAAATTCACACAAATAGAATGCACATATTCAAAATTTATACCAAAATAAGTATAAAAACGCGTAAACAATTATTGTCTGCCACTATCAGAATAATAATGTAATATAAATATATAAATTGTTCTGTATTAAATATAATTTGATCTCATTGGGGAATATTCAATATTAACATTAACATAAAGGTATATCGAACAAGAATTATTACTAATCAAAATGGTTACACTTATTATGGTATGACGATGCAAGTAATAATTGAAAATTATACCACTTAATTTTGGATTTTTCTAAATTATATTAATTTTTTTTCATTTTAGTACTGATCATCTTTTAAATATATAAGTATAATATTTACGGAAAATAATCTGTCGAAATTCACGGAAATAAAAATTCTTCGAATGTGTATAATAATTATTCGAACAATTTAAACATTTGTGAGTAAATTTCAGAAAAAATAAATAAATATATATATATATGGTTTGTCTCAACTCAATGGTGACGGATAAATTGTTTAATTTCACATTTTATATTTATTTTTAATTATGATTATGAAAAAGCATGCTAACATTATGTAATTTTTTTCTTTGTGTATTACACTTCTGATGAAATTATCTGTTTTAAATACTAATTTAATGTATTAATTATAAATATATACATATAAAATCAAAAAATGTTCGAATAATGGAACAACAGACGTATTAATTTGAAAAAGTGTAACATATAGTTTCGAAAATTTGTCATGAAGAATACTGGCATTATAACACAATTGGTAGTGTACTTCCCCGGATTGGAAATAGAGATCCAGGTTCGAATCCCGGTAGCGCAAAAACAATATTTTTCGACAAAATTGATTTTATATGTAAATATTTATAATTAATACATTAAATTAATATTTAAAACATCACAGACCGTCTGTTCTGAATAATTACAACTTCAGAATAAGAATGTGTTCTCCTTAATAAATTATCTGTTATTTTACAAATTATGCTTATGCCTGAATAGGGCGTGTATAAAAATAATAAATATTAATATATTATTACAGATGTTTGTTTACCAGATACAATGTCACCAGATACAATGACCGACATTCGGGTATACCCTATATATTAAACGTATATGTAGCGGCGCACGGTCGAATCCTAAAACACATAATTATTTTTAATTGTTACTTCACATTTTATGCGTTAAAATTTAATGCAATGGTTTATATTTTGAATAAAATTTATTATAATATTTCGACATTCTTGACAACAATTATAATACAAATATTCAACTTTATTATAAATATATATAATGAACTTTATAAAAAGTCAGTGTTAATAAAAAGTTTATATTATATTTTTAAAAAAACTATTTTCACCCATAGCACATATTTTAAGGTACTAAAGTGAAAGTAGTACCAGCCATGCAAAAGATCAGAGTTCGTATATAAAATGCACACAAACGTATATAATACACACAAATATATATGTAAATATATTTGAAACATCGAATAAAACATTTATTTAATTAAAACGTTTACTATATTTATATACGTACTCGTGTATAATATTCTCATAAGTTTCTTAATAACATTTAATTATCAACCCATTCCCCGCGGGTAACTCATATATGAGTCGCGCCTTACATGCCCACAGCGCGGGTGACTCAAATGTGAGTCGCCGTGTTTCGCCCGCCGCTAGTGCGTACATACGAGCTGAGGAGCGGTTAAAATTATGCCAAAATTATTTGGAATCTTTATCCTACCGACGTCTATCGATATTTGTCAAGGATTATTAGCTACCTTATAAACAAACACGAAATAATAAAAGTCCTCGTATCATTCAGTATCACTCAGTTATTCAAATTCTCAAACTCAGTTTATGCGTGTAGAAAGTAATGCGTTTCAAACTATAAATTTAAATTTAATGTCAGTATTAAAGAACTTGAAAATAGTGCGCATTAGTTTCAGAAAACAGCTCTTGTGCAGATCACTACTTCACTCTAGTACGTATGACCACAAATGGCGCTAGTGTGGCGATTGTGTAGGGCACTGGTGTGTTTTCTCATGGATAATTAATTGTAATAATTGTAAATATGGTTCTGATTTCTGTATTTGTTTATGTTTGTGAGAATATTTTAAAATCTTTGCTCTTAATTTTTTTTAAATAAATCATACATTTGTTGCATTATCGTAGTGTAAAGTCATAAATTATAATGCCACTAAAGAGTGCCGCGTTTGAAAGATGTCATGCGTATTTATAAACGTTACAATGAGCTAAAAGATAAATAGCTAATTAACAATGTATACCTCGCCAGCAAAAAAAATAATTTTAAGCTTTTTCAATAAAACGCATTTCTTTAAGTGGTTCAAATGACAATTGATTGAATTTCCAAATGAATGATAAATAATACTTTTAATGAAAAATGAAAACTTACCATAATCATCTGTCGTATATTTGATCAGTTTACCAATAAACTTTATATAAAATCAATAAAAAATATCAGAAAACACGTACTTAGATGATTCTGCAACTAATCTAATTACAGCAAGCCCTAAATAAACCGGTTAACAAAATATTCCTCCAATTCTTAGGCCACAAAGTGTATAAGTGACAATTTTGAAAATGAGATTATTCTGGGCATAACCTTGGGCCGGAGAAGACTTGGAAGAGTGTCACAACGGTAAAGATATCTAGAACTATGAGGTTGTCTTTCGAACCGAGTCTCATCTGTTTTAAGTCACTATGTGTAGCGCCTAATTCCAAAACCTCATAAAACTAATTTCAGATAATTTGTAAGCTACATGCAAAACACATCGTTTTTCGCAAAAGCCACTTAAATTCATTGATATTGCATGTTTAAAATCAAGATTAGTTCCAAAATACTCCAAAGTAGACAGACCATAAGTTGCTATTCCCACTAAAATGAAATCAGCCAATCACAACGCTTCTTGATATTAACGTGATCTAAAATCCAATATGACTGCCAGAACGATATATACATAAAAAAAAAATACATAACAGAATTGTCTCTATAAGAAATACTGATGTAAAAAGAAACGTTGAAAAAATATACGTTTTCATGCAAAACTCAAAAACACATAGAGTCGTTTTAGGGGGTAATGGAATTAGGCGCTACATATATCAATAATAACATTAAGAAGGAAATAAAATATTATTAAATAAACCATTCTGATTACATCTTGAAACTCATAAGTAATTGAATTTTGCAAGAATTTGATAGCACTTACCTGTAAATTAAAATTCATTTATGAATGTTTTATTATATATTATTAAAAAAATATGTTTTTATATTGTTAGATATATTTTAACTAATTATTTTTCCCATAAACCATATTGACAGTTCACGTAGGGTTCCAGATATCTTATTGCGGAGTGAATTTCAAAATGCAAATGCCTTCGAAATGTTACCAGATTTTCCGAATGAGATACGAAAGAGCAAAGGTTAAAGCTATTATCTTGCAGGGGCGTGCACTCCGTATACTCCATTCCACAAATGTACAGCTAAACAATAAAGCTTTAAGTCAGTTGTGTACCGAAACGTGAATTCCGACGTACAATTGACTTAAAGCTTTTACGCAACGTATTTGTATGTCTTTAGCGTATAATTCCTACCAATACGTTTGCGATTTTGAGGACCTACTTACACCCTGGCTACACAGAATTAAATTACCAACTTTAAACGGCTAGTGTTTCCTGGCGTTTCAATAATTCAAATAGTTTTATAATTTATGTACATATTAAATAAATAAGTTACGTTGAAAATAAATTCATTCAGTTTAGATTATTTGGTAGTTTGTTATAGAATGACTTTCAATATTTTTGAATATCATATTTTTAGTTATTGTGAAAAATTTTAATGTCTGGTTTGAAATAGTATAAAAATGTCACAATTTTTTTTATTTCAACTTTATGATATTACGTATTACAATTTTTCATATTTGCCAAAATACAGTTTTACGCAAGGATTCACATAGAAATTAAAGAATTTTTATCAACATTTTTTTTCAAAAATGAAATACAACAAAATAAACAAATAATTAGATGATAATGTATTCTTTCACTTTATATTTAAGGGTGGTCGCTGGGGTCTTTTGGTTGGTTGAAGTCTTTATAGATTTTATCAAACATTCGTGGCACAACACATTCTCGTTCTCGCGATCATCGATACTCTCATGGTTCAACCAAACGATCTGGTAGAACTTTATTGAATACATAATAGTATCTCATGACAAATTTAATTAAAAAGTTTCTTTTTTTAAGATCTCGTGAATATGCCAATTACGCCGGCAAACTGTTTACCGAAAACAAAATTATTGAATAATTATTGCATGCGTGAAAATTTCGGTACCTTGACCTTTCTGTCAAATATTAAAATTTAATCATAGAAATTTTTACACTCTGTAATCAAGAACTACTTATCTGATGCAAGTACAGTTTTCGTTACACAATTTTATTAAATATATGTTATGTGTTTTTCTTTCACTTTTGAATATCCTTTCAACAGCATTTATGATATTTTTAATATTATTTCCAACTTCGCATTTGCTTATACATAAACTTTTTATTAGTTATTTTATGTTAGGAGAACGCGTTCTTATTGTAAAGTTGTAATTATTCAAAACATAGGTCTGTGATTCCTTAAAAATAAGGTAGATGGCTCTTTCAAATAATGGAATGATTAAATGTATTAATATCAAAAAAGTAACATATAGGTTCAAAAATTTGTCGCTAAAAATACCGTCGCTGTAGCATAGTTGGATAATGCACCTTCCCCGGTTTGGAAAGATATCCAGGTTCGAATCCCGGTGGCGCAACAACAATATTTTTCGATAAAATTGATTTTATATGGTATATCTTTTCTAATTAATATATTTAATTCATATTTAGGTTATTTTATGATTTAACCTACTCTATTATATCTTTATAGATCATCTATACGGGTACGAAAAACCTGTTTTTTATCTGTATAGTAAAATATAAAATGTTTATCATTGTTATAATTCTGTTGTTACAAATTTAATTGCCTCAAATTCCGTTGAATACTCTTAATAGGTAATCATCTGAGTTCTACTGCCCAGAGTACGCCACTGTTATTTCATACGATCTGTTTTCTACGGGGATTTTCTAAACGTAACTACAATTAAGTTGATGTTATTTAAAGAATTATATATAACAACTTGCGTTCATGTACATTTCATAATAAGAGTAATGTTTAAAAACAAGGGTGTGGTTTTATTTTTATTACAAGTCACATTGCTTCATTTTATATTTCATCACAGAAAAAAGTGAAAAGTTGTTTTACTGTATAATATTTATGATTTGATACAATTAACATTTATTTAAGGGAAATATTATACTGAATTAATTTTGATTGATGATATGGCGATTACAACGTAAGTAAATATGAATGTTCAAGGAATATGTGAAAATATTATACCATTACGGAAAATAACTTATTAATTATTAATCTATATCTTCCCTTCAGACCCCAAATTATCTAACAAAAACAGTCTGGCCGCTAAAAATTCGATAACTTTTAATCTTTTATATTCATTACATAATTTTTAATTAATAAAATATTTCAATAAATCGAAATGATCACATAATTATGATTTTTTTATGCTTATATTTCTGACATGATTGAAATTAGATACATATTCCTTGAACATGTTCGACCCGTAACCCTGTATATATATATTAATTAATAAATGTATTAGCTATCTTCTGGAAAAAATGATACGTCACTGAAAGGGCGCAAATAATGTATCTGATGTATTTGAGTATGTTGCCTATGTTCAATTGAAAGAGAAATATACCGGTAATACCAAGTTTAAGACCTGGTGGTATCTTATTTCTTTTATAAAAAGTATGTTCCTTACTTTTTGTCAGAAGCATGTTTACTTTGGAAACTGTTTTATAAAAATTTGCTTGCTTCTGTTGCATGTTTTAAAATAAAAATAAATATAGTGATACTAGACTGGTCCCCCTCAAACTGAAAACATTATAAACGTATTATAATTAAGCACCGAAGTAATTTATTAATAATTTTATTGTATGAGAGCCAGTGTACTATAATAACTCATTTGTTTAAATTGTAACTCAGTTTAAAAAATATATTAAATTTCTACGCCACAAATACCTTAATATTTATTAAGGAGAACACAATTAAATACAAATTAAATGTATTAATTAGAATGATATATATATGTGTGTGTATATCTTTCTAATTAATATATTTAAGAAACCTCAATATTTTACATACATATATTTATCAAGCAATGATACCAAATACATAATCATCATTACAATATTTCAAATATAATCATTTTGAATGCGCTTTTAGCAAATAGACTAAATATACAAATTATTAGGCATTAGAAAGAGGGGATCTGATGATGACTGTACATGGCTGGGAAGTAGAACACCAGATCCGAAATTCAAAACACGCCTATGACTAAAAGGTTTGTTGATTATATGTCATGTAATGTTTTCAGCGCTATTCCAGTAGTCACGCTAATAATTACCATCATAAAATGATTCTGTGTCATGTTCGTATCTGAATGTTGAGGAGTTACATGTCCTATTTGGTAGCACAAGCGGAAAATAAATAAATAACTAATTCTGAGAGTTCTAAAAATAAATAATTAAATCATTTTGTCTTGTAACTTTGACAATTTACCTTTTATTTATAAAAATATAACATTGACGTATTTAAAAGCGTAGCACTTTTAATATAACTTATGTTTTAATAATTATTAACTAAATGCAATTGATATTAAAAATAAATTATTTTGATTATGAACTAAAAATAATTTATTTACAATTTTTGGTCTACTTTCGCCGTTTACATTACCAACCATTCTGTAGCATTTTGTACGGTATTTTTTATTTAATTACTGATATTTTATTATCTATATGTTTAAAGAATAATAATCTTCGTACCGTATCTGGTCAGCCATTAAACGCGAAAAAATTTGACTCGAATATATATTTTTTTGGGTGAGGATTCAATAAATTTAAATTATTATATCACATAAAATAGTTTAGAATATACATAAAATACATCGAAAGTATTTAAATATTAGTCAGCCTGTAAATAGTATAAAATCTCTTCAGAACTTACTTTCGATTACTTACAAAATATCATTATCCGAAGCAATTTTGTTTATCGTGCGTGTGTGGAGATGGTGGGAAATTAATGTTGCAGAAATAGTGCTGAGTTAGTATGGATATTTTGTTATTTAGTTTATTTATGACTTGCCTGCTAGTGAGAGCATAATGATCATTTCGTAGAATTCAACATGCCTTTGTAAGAAGTAAATGCATCTGATAAAAAATGAGTTTCGATCTATTACATTATACAAAATTAATAACGGTGTAAAATAATATATTTCCACTCTATAAAATGAGTCATAAACTAGAAATAACAATAATATTCCTTCTTACTGGGCATCCACTATACACCATAATACAATAATATTCATAGCACCACTGTACGATACCTGTATAGCATAAAATATGACCTCATTAAGGAAATTAATTATAACACTGTCCCAAAAGGCATAATTGTGTATTGTCCTTGTCAAAGACAATATCATTCGATTTATTAAACAAAAATAATAAATTTTCAAAGAAAGCAAACACGCTGTGGCTTGACATTATAATTAAATAATAGAATATTTAGTTTTAAACAACTTTATTATTTATATACAATAAAGTCAACTAGTTTCGGTTGGACTCAATCATCATCGTATTATTTTTCAAAATGAATAACTATTTACAGAGTAATTTTCTGAATTTGTAGCCACATCTTTCATGATGTTTCACTCTCTGCGACTATTTGTTAACTGAAGATACCATAATTTAGTACCTAAACATTGTTTTGTGAATATTTTTTTTACTTCTTTCTGATGAAATCAAATCCCGTATTAAGCAAGGTCGTACAATCTATATTTGTATGAAAAAGATGTTTTACAGTCATGATTTAGATTTAGACTTCTACAGTCATTAATTTAGATTATGAATTCGAATAGTCAGATGGTGTGTGTTCTCAGTAATATTTTACGGAATGGTAGCATGGACACTTACCGATGGAATGATAAGGCGACGTGAAACATTTGAAATGTGGATCTACAGAAAAATGCTCAAAATAAGCTGGACGGATAAAGAAAATAAGTATATAAAACAATTTGATCAATTCATTTCAACATTTTTTTAATAAAGTATTATTTTTTTATTAAATTTTGCATTGAATTATTATACTTACCGATGAAATAATAAGGCAACATTAAATATTTTAAATGTGAATCTACTGAAAAATGCTAAAAAATAAGCTGAAAAAATAGGAAAAATATAAATATAAAGAAAAATAAGTATTCAAAACAATTCGATCACTTTTTCAATATTTTTTTTTAAATTTTATTTTGTTATTAAATTTCCCATTGTATTATTATCTTCATCATGCTTTTATATAAATATTGACAGCCACCCTCATAATTCAAGATATTTCTTATTTGGGGGTGCATAACTCTGTTGTTGCATATCGTTGTTGAATGTATATATACGAGTACATATGTAACTCATTCATTATATTTGTAAATACTAATTAAATGTTTTAATTTTAAAGATAAACGTGTCGTCGAAAATACTGGCGCTGTAGCATAGTTGGTAATGCACCTTTCCCAGATTGGAAAAAGAGATCCATATTCAAATCCCGGTAGCGCAACAACAATATTTTTCGATAACATTAATTTTATATGTATATCTTTATAATTAATACATTTAATTAATAATTAAAACATCACAGACCTATGTTCTGAATAATTACAACTTCACATTATGAATGTGTTCTCCTTAAAAATATATAAGTTGTATCAATGTGTCCAAAATTTAATAAAAAATCATTGTTAATTCTGGCGTCTGCTATCGGTTTACTCAAAGGTATTTGAAATTCTGCAAAAACAATGTAGATGACTTTCAAATAATGGAACGACAGATGTATTAATTTGAAAAAAGTGTAACATATAGGTTCGAAAATTTGTCGTCGAAAATACTGGCGCTGTAGCATAGATAAAATTGATTATATATGTATATTTTTATAATTAATCCATTAAAACATCACAGACCCATGTTTTGAATAATTACAACTTCATATAAAAATGTGTTCTTCTTAATAACATTATATTTGTGTTCAAATTAACAGTTCCAAATAAATGAAAATCCAAAAACTTCAATATCTCTGACATGTGATGAGATAATGCTGTAAGTGGAAGAAGTGGAAGAAAAGACTTTTCTTCATTTTTACACACTACTTTGATTAAGTAAATCGCGTTGTGACATAAAAATTACATCTTCTGTGCGGAAACATCTTTCACCTATTATAATCAGCTTTTTTTTAAAACAAAATATATGTAATGTATAAATAATAATACTGAAATTAATTTTGAGACCATGTCACTGTACGATAACTTCTAGATATATACATAATATTTTTTATCGCTTAGATAATTCTATATTGGTTTGTTGCGTAACGCTATTATCATCGCTGTACCTTTTGTGGTAAAAATAAACATATTTAATAAGTATTTTTAGAACATGATATATATGATCAAACACTTTCTAATAAATTTCAAATCATGCGGTTGAATTTGGTTAAAATTGATATTTAATAAAAAAAAATCCAGCCTACCGTGTAGTCTCAATTTAATAATACACTTGCAAATAATATGTCAGTTGATATTTTAATTGACCGCGTTCGTTCATAACTATTGAGTAATATTTGCGGTATTTTGTAATCAAACTACAACCAAAGGAAGTGAGATTTTCATGTTTGACCGTCCACTCGCTCCTTTGACATTTAAATATCGTTTGGACCCGAGGCATTAATTTAGAATTTCACGGGATCTGTGAATCACTGAAAATTTCGAAATTTCCTGTGATATTCTGAGATCGATAAATAATTCATATGTGAGAATTGAGGTCAAGTCAAAGTACCTATATACATATATTTTTTTTAATATATTATACAACTTATGCCCCTCGGCTTTTATATACACAATTGTATTATATAACAATTTCCGTTATTTTCTCCTTATAAACTGGATCGTCTCGAAACGCAGGAGGATAAATCTTACTTATTTCATATCACCTATCTCCATTAATCAGCATCTTCCTTCCAGATTAACTATCCGTGCGTTGAATATTATTTCCTGCAGACATAAAATTTAATAAAATAAAGGTTCTTTAAAAACATATATATAATATTGTAAAATTTATTGTAATTTATATTTTTTATTTTATTTGAAAACCGAGTTAATGTCACGCTTACTTACAAAATATCACACCTATTTCGATTTATTTTAAACATATATATGAAAATCAAACCCTTGTTATTTTATTCTACTCGTTTAATTTACTTTGCAAGGGCATTATTAATCTAACAATTTAACACAACTTGTATTTATAACTATAATGAGGGACAGATATACAATTTTGTTTGCATGAAATGAAAATGTTGAAAAAACTTTATGGAATGAATGAAATAATTAGAAGTATTCGAAATGTATGGAAATCTGCAGAATTCAATTAATAATGGTGTCTCATTTCATCCAATGCAAATAAAATTCTATAAGTGTCTCTCATTATAGTTATAAATACAGGTTGTTGAGTTAAATTGTGAGATTGGTGGTGCTCTTACAAGGCGAAATGCGTCTCAAGTAAATTAAACGGTAGATCAAAAAAACAAGTGTTTTATTTATTTATTTATTATTCTACAAACTAACTTCGGAAACAGTAAATAAGCAATATAAAGTTACACCTACCTATTAGTATTTTTTGTTTCGTTATATAATGAGATATATTTATTTTTTTGAGTTATAAGAGAACTAAAACTTTTAAAAATATTTTTGGAGGAATACACAGTAAATATTTTTTCGATAGATAGATTTTTTTCTGTATTATATATTTTAGTTGATTCATGTCTTGTGTTACTGAGTTTACCGCAGCTGTGATACGGTTCTGCAGATTGGCTAACTGTGAGCGATCCAGCGGTGGGATTCGTAACTTTCGGACCTTCTCTATCGACTGCTTTGTAGTTCATTCACATGTGAAGTATAATTCAGGAAATATATTAGTTGAAATTGAGTCCATAATTTTAAATAACCAGCCCTGTACATATTACATCTCTAAGAGGTATGCATCTACATTTATTTCAAAGGGTGTGGTAGATGGACTAAATTAAAGATTGCGTGTGACAAATCTTACGCTCATTGCCATTAAACTAATGGTACATAAATGTTCTTAGAAGGAAAAATTTATTTACTCATTTAATTTGTATTAAAATACCACAGAACTATGTTCTGAAAATGTAACTTAATTAAAAAAATGTGTTCTTAATAATTTTTATTAATGTTTATTTGCACTACTATTTGTTTATGCTTCCAAAAAAGAGTATTTTTTCAATCCATTGTTTTAAGTCCTCTACCTATCTTTGCTACATCACTTCCACTACTAGATATTTTCGTATATCTCATAGCGTATATGCGTACTAGTAACTTGTAAATATACTGCGGTATAAATTTTTTTCTCCTTGATTTTCGTTATGTTACACAATCGTACAGGAGTAAATTATAGAAAACAAGCTCAACTAGCTCGCTTATAACGAGTCCGGATAATTAATGGTAATTTGTATTACATAAGAAAGGCTTTTCATCCATGGACAATAGGGATATTCTAAAGAAGCGACAGGCTTATTTCAATTGTACCATTCTAATGACGAATTGTTTTGCGAAACCAGATAATTGTATTTTTTGAAAGAAACAGAAGGCTCGTAATGACGTTAAGACAATTAGCAAATTTCTCTGTAGCATTAGCATAAAGAAAGGAAATAACTAAGCACAATTTAAATATTTTAGTTTATTCGATTACTTTTTTAAATAGTTTATCACTTATTTTTTTACTTCACTAATTAAGATTTTTGGAATAGACTGAGTTATTATAAAGGGTCATTCAAAATGACGGACTCAATTTTGCAACTCCATATTTCAAACTAACTGCGAACGATTGACAAATATTATGTAAATTCAATTTGATAATACTCAAAATAAAGTTTACAAATACAGTTTATAAATGTTCAATGTGACCCCCTTTGGCTGCACGCCAAACATCTAATTGGTAGCTGAACTAATTCCACACCCGATGAAGCATGTCTTGTGTTACTGAGTTCACCGCAGCTGTGATACGGTTCTGCAGGTTGACTAACTATGAGCGATCCAGCGGTGGGACTCGGTAACTTTCGGACCTTCTCTATCGACTGCTATGTAGTTTATTCACATGTAAAGTATAATTCAGGAAATATAGCACTTAAAATTAAGTCCATCATTTTGAATAACCAGCCCTGTACATAATACATCTCCACGGGGTATGCATCTACATTTATTTCAAAATGTGTGGTCGATGGACTACGCTCGACAGTTACGACTGCCATTAAACTAATGGTGAAGAAATATTCTTAGAAGGAACAACATATTTATTTATATTAAAATTTAGGTGTTCATTATTTTAATATCTGCCTCACTGGGCTTTGCCCGCGCTGAGGCAAATATTTTACATTGTTTATCAATAATCATATTATACATAGTTGGTTTTAGCAATGGTTCAATTTTTTTTATTTCTTTCTTCCACAACACAGAATAGGAATTTTTCGAACGAACTGAAAAAATACGAGATTAAGATCTTTCTTGTTTTGTGAAGTTCACTTAGAGAATTATGGATAATATATTTTAAGCCACCTCTCTTACTCTCTTTTATAGTATCTTTAGTAAGGCATGTTTTACTGCTTATCGATAACCGGTTTACCGGTAAATGTAGCTAAATTCCATTACCGAATTATCGCTAAATATGTGATATTAATAATTACCGGAATTCTTGTAAATTAAAAATCGTATATTTTTTCTTTTTATAATAAAGACAATGACAATTTGCAGAAACAAGTCAATAAAAACTTTGAAACGAAGGATTCATTGTTTTGATTTGCATTACTTATTATGTTGAACTACTTAATGAAATAATTTTTTTTAAATATGAATTAAATATATTAATTATAAAGATATACATATAAAATCAATTTTATCGAAAAATATTGTTGTTGCGCTACCGGGATTCGAACCTGGATCTCTTCCCTAACCGGGGGAGGTGCTTTATCCAACTAAGCTACAGCGGCATTATTTTTAGCGACAATTTTTCGACCCTATATGTTACCTTTTTTGAAATCAATACATTTAATCGTTCCATCATTTGACAGAGCCATCTACCTTATCTAATTGTGTAAGAAAGAGTTACATTCAATTAAAAATTGAGATTTATTTTAGTAAGACAGGCTCGATGAGCTCACAGAAGTAATTAAAGTGTTGCTACCGATAAAATTAGCCGTATAATCAATGTACTGCAAAGACACAACTTTGTTCAGCGCGGATGTCACCATAAAATGTTTGGTCGATAAACTATCAAAGCAGAATATTGCACTAGTAATGAATTTTATGTTACACATTTCCCAAAGAAGTAAATAAATATTTTATCAGATGTCCTACGTACCTGTGTAATTTGAACGGTAATGACTGTGATGTGATATATTTGTTAAAGCCTCATTTTAATTCCATTTCTATAATAGAATTATTTTAATTACTCTGGTCCTGGCATGGGGATGGGGTGGGATGATTAATTCCAGAGTGGCGACTGAGTAAAATTTCGAACAGATTAACAGTCATTCAATAAAATACATATTTAAATCGAGAGAAAAAGCTATGGTGGGCAGTGCCTATGTTTTGCACAGGATACTAAAAAGTAACAAAGAAAAATTTTGTAAATATTTATCAAAAAGTAAACGATTATACAAGGAACAGACAGACAGATATACGAGTATATTCAACACTGGTACCAATCAAATCTGTGTTTACATAAAATGAGTATATGTAAGATTAGTAAATTTCTCTCGTTAAACATTTTGAATGCAACCTTAATACACGTAAATATCAGTTTTATTATTACAGTGGAACCCCGATTTTACATGCTCGGAATTCACGTTTTCCCCACATTTGCGTATTTTTTATGCGGTCCCGTATCATTTTAGTACATTAAAAACCCTATTTTACGTTTTCTTTCCCATGATTTACGTATTGAGTTCGCTATTTGCCACAGAGCCAGGAGTGTGTTGGTCGTTTGCTTGTCATATTTACCCATTTTTCGTTCTAATACCTACGAAATTTATATGGTTCGTTGTTATATTGTTTTTTACAAGCTAGAATAACAAGAAAATTGTGTAAAAGATAGTATAAACAACATTTTTATGAATTTATGAATAACCTTTGCAGATTTACTTAGATGTTGACTCCAACGGACGTAGTGTAAATTGATGAAATAGTGAATAGTCGTATAAACGGGAACTTGACAGAAGAAGAACCAACTTACAAAGAAGAAGTCTCTGCTCATTCTATTAACCCAGTTCCTACAAAGAACGACGCCATGAGGCATATTAAAGGACTCAAAGCATATTTTACTAGTTTTTGCAATGTGCCACCAGAAACCTGTAGTTTCATTTATAACATTGAAAGAACTATTTAAAAACAACATAAAAAACATACTACAAAAAACATTGTTATTTAAACATTTTTTTAATACCCCCAATTTACTTTTTTTTTTGTTGGAGATCTGGTTATCGATGTTTAACAAACTTACTCTAAATATATACTATTTAGTAATACTGCATTACAATTTCGTCATTAAAACTCATTAGATGTGTGCGATAGTCTAATGTTTTGCGATTTGCTTTCATCTCCAACAAAAACGTGGTAATGCTGGTGGCTAATCCTCAGTTAATAATCACGTGTTAAAGGCTAAAGATGCCTTTAAGAAGAAGTTAAGCCAGGTGATTCGAGGCCACGACTATTTGAGCATCGATCGAATGGCAGTCGAACCGTTTTCTAAAGGTTTCATTGAATAATTTAGTATGTCCGAACATTTTGGAATGATTAAACTATATATCATTGACCGAGGCTACAAAAAATCCGTATATTATATGTGTATATTCCAATGTGCAAAAGTGTTTAAATAAATACGTAATTTTTCTGAGTCAACTGTCTGTATATCTCCAATAGACTCATAAATATATCGTGAACGATTTCTAAATATCTTGTGTCAATGACTGCCTTCATTTTACATTGCAACACATGCATTATGTAT
The DNA here is from genome assembly GCA_031772225.1 of Eubasilissa splendida. Classification (NCBI taxonomy): domain Eukaryota; kingdom Metazoa; phylum Arthropoda; class Insecta; order Trichoptera; family Phryganeidae; genus Eubasilissa; species Eubasilissa splendida. The sequence goes on along the minus strand of CM062859.1, from coordinate 22,561,418 downwards.
TTTTTAATCAACACGATGTAATACGTTAATTATTATTTTTAATTGAATTTAAAAATATTAGAACAATTTGACATATGGTTAGTTTATTCGACATGGATGTCAAATAAACATCAGAAGATGAAGGAAATGGTATTTTCCGAAACCGGTTAATGAATTAAATTTAACTCATAAAAGTGGTTTAAAATAAAATAAATAACCACAATGTACAGTTTACAATAAATATTAAAAATATGATATATATATTTTTAATATTCGTATCCTTACCATTCTATATATACTGAGTAAACTGAGCAAACATACTGAACAAACTGCAAATATGTATGTGATGTCTATAGAATGAGATTGGAATGACAAGCGCACACGCGTTTAGGACGAACAGGTCTGAGTGTATGTGTGCGTAAAGAGAAGTACGTCAGGCGTGTACGAGAATGCTTAAGAATGGCGGACCGCGAGAGAACGGTCCCTTTGCTCCACGTCTTCCAACGCAGATAGATCTAAGAGTATTTTGTAATCTATACTTATAATATAAATATTATTCACTCCAACCTATGTTTTTCAAGGAAGAGATATATCAATATATAGTTGGCCCCGCAAGATATAACAGTATAAAACTATAATAAGACCAGCGGTCACTTATGATTGCGAATAGTGATGCTTAACAAAAATCGAAGAAAATAAATTAGCCGTTTTTGAGCGTAAGATATTAAGAAAAAAATATGGATCGAAAATTGAACCTACAGAATAATAATTAATCAATCACAAGTGTAAGGACCTCGTAGGTCCCAAAGACTGGGATGAGCTGGCTATGTTGAAAAAATTCCAGATGACAGGACATAAAGATCATGACCAAGTGGATACCATAATGGAAGCGACCTAAAGGCAGGCCGAGGAAGATATGGGTCGACTGTGTGGAAGAAGATCGGAGTAGTATGAGAGAGTTCGGAAAATGGAGAAAAATGGTCAGTGGAGTATAAATCTACTTGTAGCATAATCGGCAGAATCAAAAAAGAATCGCTGAGATAGTTTGGTCATACAGGACGTATGAGCAAGGAGAGGATGGTAAAGAAGATATACGAGCCAAGTGTTGAAGGCATTAGGCACAGAGGACGCTTGCAAAAGATCTAGCATGACCAGATAAATCAAGTACTGACGGACGGCCCTTTAAAAGCTTCGATAATCAAAGAGCGTGAGTTGCACTGCGGCGTTATTGGTAAATTACCGGCAATTACAGGTCTTGTACTTTGTACGACCAAACCTTACACATACGAGTACGACTTTGTGTTTTTGAGTTATGGATAGTTTTAAAGCAAATCTACAAAATGTTTGTTTTTACATAATAATTTTAAAACTACTTTTTGAAGTCTCCGACAGATTTTATGTTAGATGTAGATTTTTATGTGTCAAACGCATTATGCTTAAATCTGTATAAATTGATATTTAAGTCAGTGTTGTAAAAGTTGGTAAGTTATTAATTGTTCATTAATTAATAACGGTTTTAATAGTAGTTTTAATACCGGTTTAGGCATCACTATATCACACGGTCGTCAGATACAGTTATTGCGTGGACAAGAGTCGCAGCATCCAAAGTGACGTGGCTGTTGGTATTTTCACTTTCATCTGAATGAATGTGGAAGGAGGCTGCGGGTCTGGGAGGGACACAGGTGTGTAGCTCTCAGAACCAGCGATGGGCAACAATCAATATCAATAATAATTATAAAATGTATTTTTATACAACAACCTGGACATCAATGGTCTAAACTAGACCACACAAAACACAATTGCGATTCTTTGTGTTAATTTAAAATCTGTCTACACGTTCAGTCAGTTTATGAATGAATTTAGTTTTGCCGATATATTTTTAGTTGTATTTAGTTAATTGTTGAACACATATAACAGTACATACGTATTTAAACACGATGAAATATTCCGAGAATTCTGCATATTTCTAAAACAGATGCACAATGCACAAATGGTATATGTTTACCGCATCAACACGTGGAGTGTTTGAGTCCACGCTACCTTAAAAGGAACACCTATTGTTAGCGCCGTTTAAAATTATTTAAATTCTATTAAGTTTTTTGGCGTTTGACTTGTTGCCTCATGCATGCATTCAGTTTGCGGTTTACCAAATTTTAACCTACGTATCTCTTTCCCTTTTTTTCCGCACCTATCTTTAAGCACAGGGAAAAAATAAGATATCGCAGTGATTAAGTCTTCCAACTGCAGCAAGTTCAATGCTCTTCGAACTTTATATAAATTGACTACCGTCGCTTTTCTCCGCTTTACTCCACTAATGCTTGTTAATTAATCTTACATACATAATAATCCTTTTCGCGAGTGTTAGTATACACGCCGCGATGCTTGTACTTGTGGTGGAGAGGAATCAACAAATGAACCAGCATCCAGGAGATGAAAAGTAAGTGCTCCTTTTCGTCTTTATATTTTCATCACCTATACTATATCGACGCTCAAATGTGCAGGTTCACACCCAGTCCACGTGGACCAAATAGTTAAATATAAGATAATAATATTTGTTATATTTTTACCACGTCCGTTCGGTACCATATTGGTTGAGTAAACAATACGAAGACAACACATAGATTTTTAAATCTGTCTATAAGAAGACATACTGGATATTTTTAATATTAATTCTCTTGAATAAATCTCGCCGTGTAACAACAAAGTTTTGATTAATTAACTGCATACATTCTGAATCCTCTCTACCCAATGTATACCAATCTACACGCATATGTCTACTGCGTTTAGTATCATTAATTTCTACTAAAGATTAACGAAACCGCCACCTAAAAAGCAGAAATGAAATACAGCCTTTGTTCTGTACGAAACATAATATGTGTGTATACTTCGGTTTCTCATGAAATATTATGAATAATATGCTGGAAAATAAAAATAAACAATATAATTATTTTACGTTAACGATACCTGAACTACCGCTGGCGTATTGCTTCTGGGAGGCAACCAGTTGCCAGGCTGCAGGCTATCTTTCTTTTCCGTAACACATTAACGTAATAATATACGCGCTCTGTTCTATGCTAATAATAACTCTTATATTTCTCATTGTAACACATCGCGAGCGTACTTTAAAAGTTGAAAGTGGACTTATATTTGCAGATAACGGTAAACGACAGGTTCACAATGGACCGAGCAAGGAAGTAATAATATGGCGGATCTTTTTAACGTGGAGTTTATTTAATTAATATCATCCTGTGAAAATCTTTTATGCACGTACGTTACATTTGAAGAATGAATAATTTAGAAGAGGATGTGAAGCTGGTCTTAACTTAGTGAGTAGGATTAAAAAAGATCATTTATGTGGTTTGGACAGTTGGAACAAATGACTGAGGAGAGAATATTAAGAAGGATATATGACACAAGTGTTGATGGCATCAGAAATAGAGGACTTCCGAGGAAAACCAGGTAAACCAAATACTGGAAGATGATCTTGTTAGAAGCCTCAATAATCTTAAAACTATTTTTTTTTATATTAACTTTATTTCTACGATCCGACCCAAAGAAAACAAGGAGCAAAACCTTAGGATACTTTTCAGTGCCAAAAATGAAAACCAAATTCGGTCAACGAACTTTCTTGTTTTGTGCACCGCGTATTTTTAACAAATTTCCACTAGACCTTAAAGGGTCTAAAGTGATTAACGATTTTAAACCAAAAATAACAAAGTGTCATTTATGTTTTAATTTGTCATTTGTGCTAACCCAACTACCTACACATTTTTGTCTCTAACTATATTACAGACAAAAATATTTTTATAACTTTCTTTACAATAACATTTTATAACTTTATTATATTTTATATTTTATAACGATTGTACTTTTTTACAAAACTTTTTATTACTTGATTTACATTATTTACTCACAATTACGACTTTTAAAAACTGTACAGGTAATTCTAGTAAAGTTATTATTTTATTATTATTTATTATTTTCATATGTACTTTTCATGCTACAAAAATAAATAAATAATCGACGAGCTTGCATGAGAAGATGCGTGAATATGGATGAGGTGAGAATAATGTGTGTGGACAGAAGAATGTGGTGCTCTATTCTTTCCGTCTGCCGCCGCGAAGAAACGGCCTAATAGTTAGTTAGTTAAAGATAAATTTAATTTAAATTAAATTAATCAACTAGAAATATATACAGAAAAATTCTATGTATCGAAAAAATATTTTAGCTGCTACCAAGATACAACTTCACAATGGAAAATATTCTCCTTAATTTTTTTTATTATTAGGATAACAAACAAATGATGAGAACAAATTAAATAAAAATACTTTTAAAATCAGCAATGTTATCTTTGTGGTTAAAATTCATATTTTTATTTATTTTCTTTGTTTTATTCCTAAAAATTATTCGAGTAAATTTGTATTAAGTAATGATTTGAGTTAGGTACTAAAAAAAAAAAAAATTTTAAAATAGATTTTTTTAAAATAGATTCTGTCAAAGAAACAATATGTTTTAGTTAGTTATGACATCCTGAAGAAGAAAATTGTATTTTACGAAACCGGTAGATGTATTTAAACTCATTTTAGTGGTTAATAAAACAAAGAAAATAAATAAAAATATAAATAAAAATACTTAAAAATCATTCATTTATACCTTTCTACAATATTTCAAAATTCGTAATGCTGTCGCAATTTAATAATTTTTATATAGTAATACTTATACTTTATACTTATACTTTTGTATAGTATCAGAGTCCATGATTCCATTGTATATGATTTCAGTTGTTTTCGAAACGATCGATTCATCCATATAAATATTTTCTCGAGTTTTCACGGCCGTTTAGAATCTTCTGTTTCGAACCAACGTTTCGGATCCGATTGCAGGGTTCGTCATCAGGGCTGATATTGCCGATGCGACATGTGTGTCGTTACTGGTGTTGAATTAAATACTGGCTTGCAATACCTGCTGCGAGATCCGGAACGTCAGAGTTACATGGCAAAATAGCTCCATATCTTCGTCAAATTAGTCATCGCTGATTTTGCAATTCATTGCCCAAATACGATCTGCGATGTACTGTTCGTGTGGGTTAAATCTACCAGCAGCGTTGCGTGGAGGGTGAGTCACCTAAATGTTTTTCTTTTGTGCCGTCTCGTTTCCCGGAAGGGAATATCTATTCACTTCTCCTCTACTCTTCGGCCTTGTTAATTGTTAATTGTATTATTTTACATTATCTTTATGTAATGTATAATAAATATTTTTTAATAATAAAGTGAGTCAACCGAGGATATTTTTTTTTTGGCAGCTGTGCGGGGCGCTATCGAACTGCTGCCTTGTAGCATTAAAAAATGAGTAGGACCAAGTTAGGAGTCTTGAGCTTATTGCATCGGTCCTGGGTAAGCGGTGAGTCCGCCTTCATTGCCATTCTTTGGATTTCTGCTTCACATCTTCCATATTTTGAAGAGGCAGCACATAATACATTATTTTGATTTGACTATTAGTGGCTGAGGCAAAACAATGGTTTCTGGATGTATCGTAGACAGGTGGTAGTGATTTATGTTAAATTATTAAAGCGCATTATCAAGAGCGCTGACAGATAATGGCGATTGAATCTAACTCCCGTCGGAAACAGCTCTTGAGAGCGTGAAATGTTCACTATTCAGCAAACGGCGTATTAATTTGGCAAACACGTTTGCGTATAATTAAATTTAGAGCCCTATAAACCTGTTTTAATTATATAAAAGTCATAATTATAAATTTTACTGTTACAAAATTGATCCGAATATAAGACGAGGTTTTTATTCCCCGAAATATCATATTATTAGAACATATTTAAAAGGCAATTATACAAATTGGTTGTTTGCAAATAATCATGCACTTACTGCTAGAGGAAAAATCAAGAAGCCTACTGTCACTACTCTATGCGAACAGGTAATAGATGCATGGTCTAAAGTTGACACAAAAAGCATTATTAATGGGTTTAAAAAGTGTTACATTTTCATAACCATGAATGGCATAGAGGATGATATTTTGTGACTAGAAGAAAATACTGGTGATGTCGACTTAAGTGAAAAAAGTGAACCAGAAAATGTGATCAGTGATGAAAGTGCTGATGAAAATGATGCAACCGGTGAAATATTTCCCATTGGAGAATTTTCACATTTGTTTCTGTATTATTTTCCTTATTTGTATTTTTTAATAAATAGTTGTAAAAAATTTTTTTTTTCGAGATATTGCATATTGCCTCATAATCGGAGTCTTGAAAAAAGGTATTTTTTTCTAATTTTTTTGGTAAAGTAGACTCGTCTTATGATCGGGGTCGTCGTACAATACTGTAGGTATGTTCTTTTAATAATAATAAATTGTAAAAATAACGGCAAAATCGTAAGGCTTAACTATAACCAAAAGAAAATCTCATAGGTTTTAATTAAACTTTAGGCTTTATGTTATACCGTAGTTGTGTGATAATGATTGTGCAATGTTTAGTGTCACACGTGGTAACAGCATTGTTCTCGAACTGAAAAAATAAAAAAGGGTTGAATAAGGATAAAGATCTGTACCCCCCCCCCTGCACGACATGTGCAAGGGTGTGTGGTTCAAGAACAAGGCTCCTCAGCCATACAAGGACACACAACACTCGCATGGCAGATGTCATCATCGCAACGAATTACTTATTGAAGTATTACAACTAAATCCTCTTACCGCTGAATAATTAAGATGTATTGTTCTGATTAATGGAATCAATACAACCTACTAATTATATTAACAATTTAAAGTAACAAATAATGTCTCGATGTTTTGGTTCCTGTAATTACTATAATTACTGTCAAAATGTTCGTCATTTTAGAATTTATAGAGAATAGAGAAATCAAACACCCACTATTGTTTCCATAATGGAAGGCAGTACATAATAGTTATATTCTTTTTTAATATAAGGTTGATGCCACGGTTGATGCATAATAATCTGCCGTTTTCTTCACGATGTTTTGTTTTTTGAATTTGATATTTTATTGATATTAATTTATTTATAATTCTTTAATAGAATTTGGAAAATAAAATGCGCATCGAAAACCATGCACATATATGCCACATTACATTGTACCACTTGGAGAAAGGGTGGAAAGCTGCCGAGTCATTTCGTGATCTCAACGATCGTTTCGGCAAAGGAACAATTAGCGATAGGACATGCCGAGAGTGGTTTGTTCGCTTCAAAGCTGGTGATGTCTTAGATAGGTGAGAAACTCCTAAAAACCCATCACTCTGTAAGCGATACAAGTGATAATTTATTTTAGTTATATAAGGTTTAAATTTCTCAAAAAATCGTAAAAATTCGGAAATTAAAACATAACTAATTAATATATCAAATAATACTCGCTGTTTGTACATTAAATAACATAAATCGCATGTGCGCATATTTCCAATAAAATAATCTTATAAGAATAATATTGGAAAATAAATAAAAAATTGCCTCAATTGCACTTTATAAATAAACTGTTAAGTCCTACACTAGTATTAGTTCATTCTTCATTCATTTGTTCGTTCGTAGATTAAACGAACGAACGAAGAAAATGTGTAATGAAATTTACCCGAAACGTTCGGACAACAATAGTCCTTCTCAGGACCATCAGACACGAGACAACCAAGTTACTTCCTGTCTACAATATATACATATAAATGCTCTAAATTAAATAATATAAATATTTATCTCTCAACTATAACATATCTTGCACATATTCGCTTAGTTTCATTTTGAATTAATGTAATTTCTCCTCCTTTCTTATATCATCTGGCATTGCATTGAAATAATTGATTTCTTAGATTCATCTTTCTTCCCGAATGGCAATCTCATTATATCTCTTACTCTTGTATGAAGTTCGTGCTCATGTTGATTTGCCTCAGTAGTTCTTATAAATTCTACCAATATTTGTTAAGTGAGGATTTTAAAAATAAACACTAATATTTTATTATATTTTCTTTTTAAAGGACATCATATTAATGTATTTAAGTATTGTACCTCAATATTGTATATGTAATATCGTTAAAAAATACACATTTATGTTATTAAGGACAACACATTCTTATTGTTAAGTTGTAATTATTCAGAACATAGGTCTGTGATATTTTAAATACTAATTAAATGTATTAATTAGAAAGATATACATATAAAATCAATTTTATAAAAAAATATTGTTGTTGCTACCGGTATTCGATCCTGGATCCTATCCGGAAAACGTGCATTAACCGACTATGCTATATCAACACAATGCATTGACGACAAATATTTGAAATTATATGTTACACTTTTCAAATTAATACATCTATCGTTCAATTATTTGAAAGCCATCTTCATTGTTTTTACGGAATCTCAAATACCTTTGAGTAATAATTCATTTTTATTAAATTTTGGACACATTAATACAACTTATATATTATTAAGGAGAACACATTCTTATTGTGAAGTTGTAATAATTTAGAACACAAGTCTGTGATACTTTTTAAATACAAATTATATGTATTAATTAGAAAGATGTGCATTAACCGTTCCCGTACCCGTTCCCCGGATAGGAAGAGATCCAGGTTCGAATCCTGGAAGCAACAACAATATTTTTCGATAAAATTGATTTTACATGTATATCTTTTTAATTAATACATTTAATTTCTGTTTAACATAATTAAGTGGCTAACGAATAGAGTACCAATCTAATGGGTTTTCTTGGACACTTCTTCTTCAACATCGCTACAGCCCAAATCGCTTCGATTCTTCACACTGTCTCCGCAGTGGAAATTCGGTCTTCCAATCAATCTTTTCGGGACTTCCATCGACTATCCTTTTTGAGATTCGTGAATCATGCATCCGTCACAACTACTCCGCCCATCCTTTAAGGGTGTTCCGCCCATCTCAGTCGGAACGCTTTTATGTTTACTGAGAGTCTCAACTCCATGTACAGACTATAAAGTTCGTCATTGTACCGGATTTTACACCCTTCTCCTTCATTTACGTATTCATAGATACGTCGATTTTCCATTCGAAGTTATTCGCCAGCTCAGCATGCATCACCGATATGCTCCAAGTCTCACATCGTCAAGACACTATTGCACAGATAATTGTTTTGCTTATATTTACTTGCGTACATGGAATACAAAATACTAACAAATATGTATAAAATTAAAAACACATTAATTTTGTAGTGTAAATAACGTTATACACAGCGCTTATTAAATATTTGATTGCTATATTTCTATTTAATTATTTGTCAATCGTGTTTTTCTTAAAACTTGTCCAAAGCGACAAATTCAATTAAAATATAATCCTTTTTGGAATCTAGGGCGAAATTCTGGTAAATTAATTTCTTACGAATTATTAAAGATGATTATTAAGTTTCTAACAAAATTTGACGAATAGTGCGCACATAAATGGAGTTTAATATTTCGAGAAAATCACTCAGTCCTCTTCGCAAATAATCGCTTATTTAGAAATGTCAATTTACCATCCAGAAGGCTAATATCAAATCCAAAATTAAATTAAATCAATTTATCTGCGATTACATTCAGCATTGACGACAGAGGCTGTGTCCATTCTAGATTTAAAGGCACATTATTTATCAGTTAAAGATTTAGTCTCACCAATTTACATTGTTCATTTCCCATCTAAACTGTCTCAACTGAAGGAAAATTTCAATTGTTGAATGAATTATTTATTGTTTGGTAACTAACTACAAGTTTTGGATATAATTAGGTTTCCTTTATCTTCCCTTATGCCTCCTTTATTATCATCTTATGAGTACATTTCATGTAGCAGATTCACAACGTGATTTATATAAATAATTATGTAAAAGTTTGAAATTACATTGATGATGGTATAGTTTTACCTCGAGGGTAAAACTACAGCATGATCTGATAACTACAATATAATATGATATTGAACCACCACAGCTTGGTTCTTCTATCACTCCTCCGACTAATAGGTTTTGCATAAAACACTCTTCGCCGGTCGTTTTGAATCCATTCGTCGAACGTGATCACCCCACCTCACTGTTGGGTTCACCAAATTCTCCGTCAAATGGTTGTAACGACTACACCACACCCTTTTTTAGTTTTTGGTACCAAATATTCTTCTTAGTATCTTACAAATTGTGTCAAATATTATAAAAGTACACAAATAAAATAAAAAACGTAATAAAAAAAAAAAAGATTTTTGAAAACCTAGACCTTTTCCTATCCGGGACTATTTCTGTCCGGGAAAAGGCTCAGGTTCTAATCCCGGTAGCGCATAAAATACTTTTTTGATAAATAGATTTTTTATATATCTTTCTAGTTAATTCATTTAAGATGTATTAAAATACCACAAAACTATTCCATTCTCCTTAAATATATTTTTAAATACCTGTTTCATATCAATATATTTTTCTACGCTTTTTGGGGATATGTAAGGATGCGGTTAGGATTGAATATTATGAATCATAAGATTATGTGTGAGTGTTTGGTACCCCCATATTTTATACCCAACACTTACGAGTTCTTTTGAATATAATATATGTGTGTCGCCGAAGTAGGTTGAACAAGAAAGACTACTCACAGTTGATAGAAATTGATTAGATAGAGGCATACACCGATGATCGTTTGCTAGAGATCTTGTCGGGCGCATGACATATATTGTTCGGTCTTTACCGGCATGTTTTTGCGGCTAGTGGATCCTAATTTAGGTATTTATGACAGATCCACAGATCATTAGTGGCCGTGCGCGTGTGGATGCTCCATTATGTTTACTATACCTATCTGCCCCCCCTCTCCCCCTCCCCTCCTTATACCCTATACCTCAGAGGACAACTTTTTTTGTGTATTATCTATGACTTTTAAACTGTCAAGAAGAGTGAACGTCCTGTTGTGTGCTCGTCACCTACTTGAAGTTACTTGTTGCTAGTGTATCTCGCATACGCGTGCATGGTGTATCTCGCATACGCGTGCCGAAATCGCTATTGTGTATCACAGTGCTTCGTGCTAATCATCGAAAAAGTTTTCTGAGAGAAAATCTAGGTAAGTCGCGCTTCCTGGTTAGTCCTTGAGCCTTGTTCTATCTCTATGCCAAATTCCTATCATCCTTCCTGCATCCCGAGTCCTCTTCCCTTGTTTTAATCCGTCCGCGGACCTTCTATAAAATATTATTTCAAACGCACTATTTCTAAAAATTCATTCTCAAGGATCCTCCTATAAAACGTAATATATTTTTTAAATTGTCTACCTTTCCCCACACATATACTACATTATTAGATACGTTCCGTAATGTCCTTTACTGAGAGAATACAGATGCGTAATTAATATTAATGGGAAACAATTGAACACAAAACAATACCAGCAACAATAGTCCATAATAAATAATAACACTGTTAATATTTATTATGGACATTAGTCGGTTAATCTGCACTCGATACAAAATACAATAGATATCTTATGACGTAGGACGTTCAACACTAGGGTTTCCAAACCGAAACCGGGTAAACGTGTAACCGTTAATTAAAAAAAAAAACGGTTTATTTTAATCGGTTAACTCGAGTTAATTACTTTATAAAACACATTCATATTTTTTTAAATATATATTGCACACCCAATTCAACGGGATAAATTCTAAAGATATGTCTCGGCAACGTTATGCGCTGGGAACAATATATGCAAAGGCGCGGGTTCTTTGAGAAGAAAAAATATTGCTTGGTTTGTATACTTTATTGTTAATTCAACCAACATTAACCGCATGCATAGAAAATATTTTTTGCACGAATATTGTATTTTTCACGAGATGTTTGTATTTTTAAAATATTATTTATGAAAAAAAATAGTACATATTAGATATACTCACATATATAATTTTTATTACTTGAAGATGTTTGCATTTTTAATGCTATTTTTTAGTGTTTATTTTGTACATATGATGTTATGTATTTTACCGGTTGTTATACATTTTCTATAAACAAAACTATAAAAATCGGGGGTCTACAATTTAATTAGAAATGATTGCAATTATTTATATATAGGTAAAACCTGAAAAATTTTCAAATTAGAATTATGAAGCACTTGCAATGCCTAAATAGCAACAACTATTCTGAATTTTCCAATCAACTTTTGAAAACAAACCATTCTTTTGATTTAACAAGGGTTTAGACAAAGGGTCTAGGGGTTTACAGTTAGATAAATTTTGAAATATAGAAATAAGAAAAAGTGTTAATAGTAAGCTTAATATTATAAATAACAAAATCTTATTTGCAAACAGTCGCTTTTTAAATTTGTTTTCGTATTAGTTCTTACTTATTCACCACTTTATAGTTTTGTTTTTATCTATGCTTGTATTTTTAATTTCAGTATGCATTGTATCCTGATAAAGATACCATAGGTATCGAAACATGTTGAATAATCAATAAATAGTGGTTTAAACAAAGTATTTTGTCTAATTATTTATATAGAATGAGGCCACAAAGTAATTTTGTTAATATTGAAGAAGCGAATATTTATATTTAAAATTTATAACTACGCAAAATATAATATCTTTTATTTTTACGGTTTTGACCAGTTTTTTTCCTAAACTAACCCAAAAACCGATTAATGTGTTACCCCCGATTATTTGGTAGCCCTACTCAATACTAATTCTGTACTATCCTTTATGTGTATTTTAATAACAACATTTAATCCATGGATTCAGGTCTTTAGGTTTATATAATTCTATAACCCGGTGTTGCACGGGTTTTAGATTTAGTTATAATTTAAATTAGGGTTTGAGGAAAAGGGGGGAGCGGGGTATCTTTATTTTGCGCAGGTCCTAAATAATAACTTAATTAATTTTATATAAAATTTGGTCCAAGCAACAGGAGGGTGAGATATCCGGGAGAGTGGGATGTGGTGATAATATTTCCCTCAGGATCCTAGTGCTACTGAACAATCAGGAGTGCTGCTTGAGTAAACAAAATTTAATTAAAAATCGAACAAAATAAAATACATTTATATTCTGGAGATGGTACCTATATATAGCGCCGATTCTTAAAGAGTATCTACGTACAATTTGATGTAGAAATAAGAGTAGGATTATACAGAGAAGACATAGACATTAAATTTTATATGTTATGACGTTACGCAGATACTCTCAATTAATTTTTGGTGCACGTCATATTTTACGCATTGCATTTTTTAGTACTTAGTATGGTATCACCAGTGTTTGAGCCGGCGCGCGTGGCAATTTCGTTATTTTGATAAACGGGCAGACTAAGTCCCTTCATGGGAGAGTGTACTTGATAGTTAGCCCTTTAATGGCTGTCTTGTACCCACTGGTTTCTTTACTTCCGTACATAACACTTGATTATCTATTTGTTTGTAATGTTGTTATATACCTGTATTTTAAAAAATAAATAAAGGTAACACTTAAAAGGGCGCATGAAGGTTTAAATTTAAATCTCTGTTCGTTTTTGCAATCTCTTTCATTAGCTTTTATTTTGTATCTAATTTTTTTTGAATTTATTAATTTTACATTTCGCCTTTATGTAGTACTGTGTGTGGAACCGATGAAAGAAGTTGAAACTTCTATAACAGTTTCGAGAAAGGATGGGTCCCCTCCCCCCCTTCTAGCACCCCTTTATTTTTATTAGACGGGTAAATTGTGTGTGTCCGCATCGTTTTGGTATGAAAATGTAGAATTATTGATCATTCGCCCTTGTAAAAATGGTAAATATAATATAAATATTAAAACTCGTACACCCTATGTGTGATGTGTCCGTCGCTAATTTGCATTGTGAGAATTGTTTGTTCTAGAAACATGAAGTTTCCTTTGACATGGCGTTAACTTATTGTAAGGCATAAATTTTACAATGGCGTCCAATTACTGGAGGGAATATTTTTGTTCGTGGTCCTTTATTCAATTTCAACAGCACAAACACGTTTAGTTCGGTGTAAATGAACACGGAGTTGGTGTAGTCGTTTAGAGGATAGAACGGGTAAAATCAGAGCGTAAAGATGAGGAGCGAGTCGGCAGAGTTTAGTCTCGGTCCTGCCCATGTCGTCGGTGAGCGATCGGGCAGACAGAGGCGACTGCTCTTTGCTACAGTCTGCGTTCTCAATTCAAATGTCGCTCGCGTCGTCCATCATATAGGAGCGGCGATGTTGGCAGTAAATTCGAATCGCTGTCCGTATATCAATAATCACAATTTTTTTCAGACTATCTCTTTATCAATATGTCCAAAATATGAATGAATTCTTTTCCTGCATAATGAAGAGACATTCGATTGTCTCGCAGTCCATGGTATACGTAGAATGCCACTCCAATACAATATCTCGAAGGCGTCAAACATGTTTCTTTCTTTTTTTACACATATATAAATATTAAAAATAATACATGTATTTGGTTACTGAAATTTTAAGCATAACAGATATGTTAAGTTGCGTCATCAATTTTGACAGATTCCTTCTTTATCATCAAGAAAAAAAATGGTAGTAGGTATATTCATTAAGGATAACATTTCACAACCCCATCCCCTCACTTATATTCTACGTCTTTTTTCCCTGCTTCCATCCTCATCTCGCTCCTTCTCCAGCAAACAATATTGTTTGGAGAGATAAATGTATCTTAAGTAAACGTAATATTTTCTTCCAGAATTCAAATTTTAATTAAATGCTCCGAAGTACCCGTCACATTGTTAGCGGCAAAAGTTCTGCAAAACCAATTATCCGAATGTCTTTTTAGTCTGTTTCGGTCCCTTTCTACCCCGTTGATCCCCTGAAATGTAATCATTCAATATTTGTTTTGTATCGGTTCAGGAATAAATTAGGTTTTTGATCAACTTTTTTTCAACCCGTTTTATAGAACAAAACCATTGTGTATTGTAAAGTTGCCCTAATAATAAATTACATCCATAAAGTAAATTACACTGAAAATAATATTAAATAAAGACATGAAACATTAAACAAATAATAGGTATCTCATAGAGACGAAGCTATTTTTAAGGTATGATTAATTACAGGTTTTACGACCTGTCTTCGGCTGGCTTAAGTGATTATTTTGTATAAATGTAACGTTCACCATTCTTACCCTCCATATATTTCAAATTTTTAAAAGTTGGACATTATAATTAAAATATAATAAAAAATTGCTTCGTCTCTTTGAGATATCTATTTGTTTAATAACAGTGCCTTTGTAGATAAAAATCCAGTAATTGTTAATTCTTGGACATATTCAAATATTGCATATAAAACATTATCAACATTAGAATAATTGTCGCCGTCTGTACATCGGTCACACTCTTAAAACGTAAATAAATGTGATACTTAGTCAAGTGATTGGATGTGAAAACCTATTGTTATCTGAATGTTTTATTTTTTAAATAGAACCTCCAGAGCTTTGCGTACGCAATCTATTCAAGTACATACTTTGCACATTTTCAATAATAATAACACCAGTAGGTACCTACCAAATATTTTGAAATATATTTATAAATATGATTTCTTCCAGTCATTCATTATAAACTGACATTCATCTAGTAATTAAAGAGAATTGAAAGAGAATCGTTTAATTTTGTAATGCAATATTTAAACAACGTGGCAACATTTTTAACTACAACAGATATTATATTTAAACACTGATGTTTTATGAACAACCGTTCTTCTCTCAGGGCAGTATTTTGTTTTTTATCACGTCAATAAGATAAGAATAAATTTTATTGTCATTTTTTTTAAATATATGGTTCACGCCACAATAATAACAATTATATAATAAAATAACATTATTAAAGACAACACATTCTTATTGTGAAGTTTTAATTATTCGGATCATAGGTCTACGATGTTTTTAACCCTTCCCAAACCATGCAGTAACACAGGTCTACCATTCCAATTAAACCTGTGAATATATGCAGCATAAAATTCATATTTTAATCGTAAGGAAAATATTTGCTCTCATGAATGACTAGTGAAAAACCAATTATGAAAAGGGAATAGTACAAAAATAATTATTTTCAATTTAATCCGTTGTAAAATTAATACGTTGGTAAAAATACCATTTGTGATAGATATTACAGAAAGAGACCACAGATTATTTTTACAGTGAAAAGAATAACAAATATAAGAATATAATTATGTACTTTTCTCACTAATTAAATTAAGAGAGGTAAGAAGGATGGACGCATTGTATAGGACTTATTGAATGGTCTAAATAATTTTATTATATTCATCACTTTTTTCAACATTTAATGCTCAATATTTAGAATAAATTAGTGCTATTAAAACCGTTTAAGATAATAAAAACCTTTTTTTATTTCTGTTATTTACGGTAACACGATTTGACTGCATGGCTGCATGTGGGTATTTTATATCACGGTATGGTAAAGGTTAATATAAATTTAATGTATTAATTAGATAGATGAAATCAATTTTATCGAAAAATATTGTTGTTGCTACCGGAATTCGAACCTGGATTTCTTCCAATCCGGACAACGTGTATTAACCGATTATTTTATAGCACTCGAAATGTATGACGACAAATTTGAATAAATTTTTAAAATAATGGAACAATCGATGTATTAATTTAAAAAGTATAACATATAGGTTTGAAATTGCCATTATAGATTACATATAATTATTGCTAGTCTTTCGTCAGTGTTATACTTTTTCTTGTGCTGTTTAGATCTTCATATATTTAAATAAAAAAATTATAAATACATAATAAAATGTATAATAAAAAATGATGAGTTTATAAGTATTATACATAGTACTTTAGTTTTTCCCTGGTATATTAAACTAATCAATAGAATAATTAAGTTTTTCATTTGAAAAGTTCAGACTATTTTAGTTGAATTTACTATTTCTATGTTTACAATCACTGGAAAGATTTGTGAATATTTCACTTTTGATAGTGTTGCGAATTCGTAAAACACACTTTTGGTGCGTTATTTCGATTCAGCCGCAATCATTGTTATCGACACAATTCCGAATCCAATTTCCCATCCATAGATTTCCATAGTGTGAATGTGACCTTGACGTCAGCAGACGTCAATTTGACCGATATTTGTTCGATCTCGACATCGCAATAGCATTCGTGGTGTAGACTTTCAGCTCTAATGCACCAGTACTGTATTTTGTGATATTGTGTTTTGATCACGTATTGTTTGTTGTTTTTGTGCTGTGGGTGAACTTGTGACATCTCCGTATTCAAGTGGAATCGGATATCGGCTCATCCGCGTGCCATTTATGTGATCTCGGAGGCGACTACAGGGATTATGAAGGCGTCATATACAAGGTAATGCGAGCAGTCCTTTTGAATCCCGGTTCCCGAGATCACTAGTACTTCAACTTATCCCTTATCCCCTCACCGACCTCATCCTATACCAAGGTTTCCCTACTTCCCTCCTCTACCCTGCGGTGATTCCGATTTACGACTGGAATTGTCGAATTCCATTCCGCGGAACGTGTAACTCAGAGATAGCGCAATTCGTTCATTTAGATCCTATCGATCCGGATTTATAGTTCGAATTCAGATAGTAAACAACAAGTTAATTTATTTTCTAATTAAAATAAATGTTATGTTACTTTAGTTCCAACTATACAGTTTTTTCTTTAATTTTCTACTCACCTATGGAGGTTAAAACTCATTACTGCTGTTTAAACGTGATGAACAATGACTGCAAGCTGCGATGGAACCACTTACGCAAATTCTTCATCCGAGAAATGTGGCTTCTACCTGAATCACGTTTTCCTTGAAACTTCCCCTGCAGTATTACTCTCATAACATTAACAATGTACTCAAATTATATGTTTAAAAAACACTTAATTTTACAGTTTCTTCATTTTTTTAACATCCTCCTGCAGCACTACATTTCGAAATCCTAGTACTTTTTTGTCACGGCTTGGATTAGTGAACTTGTTTCCACCCTGTAAAAAAGAACCTACTGAGAAGATATAACATCGTAAAAAGCCCATTCGTAGATTTAAATTTATGTTATTAAAGAGAACACATTCTTATTGTGAAGTTGTAATTATTCAGAACATAGGTCTGTGATATTTTAAATACTAATTAAATGTATTAATTAGAAAGATATACATATAAAATCAATTTTATTGAAAAATATTGTTAGTGCGCTACCGGGCAGACGATGTATTAATTTGAAAAAGTGTAACATATGGGTTCGAAAATTTGTCTTCAAAAGTACTGTCGCTGTAACATAGTTGGATAATGCACCTTTCCCGGTTTAGAAAGAGATCCAGATTTGAATTCCAGTAGCGCAACAATATTTTTCGATAAAATTAATTTTATATGTATATCTTTCTAATTAATGCATTTAATTTGTATTTAAATTTAAGTCTCTATTACAGATCGGGAAATAGTTTTACTCGACCTATTATACATTTTGACTTTGATCTCTTACAAGTGATTCCATTTATCATTCAACTAGTAACTATCTCTTATTTTTAGTATGGCTATAAATTTAGTTTTTGAAACGTTCGTTTCTATCACTGTACACAAAACAGCTGAATGTACTCTGTTTAATAAGCCTTCTACGTGTTCGGTTAGAAGAACTGTCATCAGCTAAGTGAATGTTAATTATTTAACCATTTATGCTAATTCTCTTAGCCTAGGTTTCTCTTACAAGGCCTTTTAAATTCATAGTAAAAACGAGATGAGAAGTACTAGAAACCTTTACAGATAAATTTTAAAATACTAATATTGCAGTATTAACAACGATTACAGCCCTAATGGTAGACCCAACAATGGGATCTAAAACGTCTGGATAACTGTACTAATAATTCTGAAAATCTGAGAATATTTTTAAACAACGTGAAGTAGCGCATTTTTAAAAATCATTAAAATAAGTATATTACATTTGTATATTTATAAAAACACTATAGATTTACAACTTATTTTTATTAGCTACAATAAAAATTTGTTATAATTCAATAGTGATGTTATCGCCGTAAAATTCCTTCGATAGCTACCCCTGATTTTCTATTGTTCTATCTACTGAGCCCGTTACTCTAAATTACACATAAAAAAAACTCACCTCCTTTTCTTGGGTTCTCTCCCGGTGTTATCTCCTGATTGTTCCTTCTTGATTTCCTCCGACTTTCAGCTGGTCAGTACTCCAGAACTCAATCCGATCTGATAGATACCGAAAATAGTCCGTAAACTGTAGGTTTCCAAAAATATTCTCATTGTGTGACGTACATAGGTTATTTCCTTACTTTATGATCAAGGGGCCAATACATTGTATAATATATCTGTAGATCAAGAACAATTCTTCTGTCGATCAAGACATTTCAGTCATAGAGAAACAAAACTGAGAGAAACAATGTGAAATAATGATAAGTGGAGGGAAACAGGTCCTCCATGTCCAGGTCACAACACAAGACAAAGAACGAACATCTACACACCAGTTCCGAGAGCAACAACGACATTTTATCAACGATTCAACGTGTTCTCAGCTCCGAAACTGTACAACACGCTCAACACCAACTAGAAATCGTTTACTTTCAATAATATTACACAAATATGGACCCAATACATGATCCAATTTGGTAGAGATCAATCAGAACCATTGCTGTCCAATATTCCAACGTAATCATAATACAATACCTACACTAATAATTCACTAGTTTTACAACACTCTCACTACATATTTAAGTTTTTTAATTCCTGTTCAATCTTTATCATTCTTGAATTAAATAACACCACAACAGTAAGAAAAAAATGGGCTACTTTAACACAGACGGCAATCTAGCAATGTTGCCAGGAATATGCTGTATATATCAGAGGCGGAGTCTACTCCATCCTACACAATAAACTATGAGTATTATACTTAATTGCAATATCTATAATCTAATGTTTATCATGTTATATTATTATTTTTATATTCACCTATGTTACAACTAAAACATGTATGCCAAAAAGTCTAATAAATAAATTTTCACATCATAGATAATTCATACATATTTTTCTAACTTGATATTCTTCGCTGTCGTCTTCATTATATTGTTTCTTCCATTATAATTTTTATTTATGTCAGTCTCATTATTTATCCGATCCAGATTTTAATAGTATTTATTTCCTTATATACTGGTAAAATGAAACGTTACTATTTTCATATTTAAAAAACAATCTCTGTCGTTTACGAAAAAATAGATTCTCATTAAAATACCAGTTTGTACGTAATACTGTTTAAAAATTGAGTTGTGCCTCCGGACAAGTCTGACAGAAAATAATGGTTTCTGAGAACGAGAAATGACAGAGCAAATAATAAAGACTCGCTGTTTAAAAAATTATAATGCGTGTCAGGTACAAAAATACTGAAATTTTGTATCGCGTACTTTTTCTAGCAACTCTGCCAAGATCATCTGTTTGCGTTGTTAAAACTCAAGTCAGGACTTTAATTTAAAATATTTGTGAAGGTATGTGAGTACAGAAATATTTCAAATTTAGCATTACGTAACTATGTACGTGTTATATTATAATTTGTGATCTTCCATTTGTTTAATTATCCCTATGTATCAATAGTAAAAAAAAGCCCCAAGAAAACAACGACAATTAAATAAAACTAAATGACAATCAATATGCTGTACAGCGACATTTGTCCAAGACACAAACCTTTCGAACCTGTTAATAATAATTGCCGCTAGATCCTCCGGAATTAAAATTTATCGCCAAGTGGCATGTGCTTCTCAAGAATGTTCTTCTTCTTCCTCGGCTCACTGCCGAGCGTCGTAATCTTCTTAAGTATCTGGCACCCGTTGCGCAATACATCTCCATTCCTCCTGGTGTTGAGCCATGTTGATGGGTGACCCGTCAAATGCGCCTAACAAAATAATACATTTTTAAATCTCATGGTGAATGGTGAATATAATATTTTTACTAATCCTCTTATTGTGTGACTTCCAAAAGTCAATTCATAATATTGTATCACGAGATCGGTCTTCAAGCGACTGGATGTTAATTTCATTTAGGACAAAATGCATGGCGTAAAGTTCAAGAATTCAATTAAACAGAAAAATACCAATCTAACGATCATCTGTGACTGCATAAAAATACTACTAACATTAAGTTACCTTCTAACGATATCTAAATTACATTTGAAACATTAACTGAGAGGTACTCAGATGAAATGGACAGTTTAATAAATTACTTTGAAGATACTATATCGGAAGAACGAGGCGAAACCGCAGTTCACTTCCAATGTATCCTATTAATATATGAAATATGTTTGACAGAGTAAACATTGATTTTCCACGTACGAATAACTCTCTCTAATATAGATTGTCATTATCAGTCAAAATTATCCAGTATTTTATAAAAGAACTAAATCAAATAGAGGTACAATATGTCCGTTACCAAGCAGGATATCGGCGACTAGGAGCATCCAAAAATAAATACGTGCAATTAAACAGACGTATAAAAATAATAGTGCAAAATTATAATAGAATTGACATTATCAATTATCTGCGTGGATTGTCGTATAATTTAGAATTAGAATATAGTTATTTGTTGACCGTTGACACAGTATTTGACGACTATTGAATATATAACGCCATTCTCGTAAAAAATTGATAAAAAAAATCTCTGAGATTTATTTCATTATATCTCGATCCATGAACACGAGCCAATAGAGTTCATTTAACGCTACTCTATATCCATTCATTTCTCGTATTCCTAGCATGTATTCACTCACCGTGTCTGCATCCAAATTGAAATAAATTGCATTGTATCTATCGATGATTATTATTATTATTCATTGACATAATTGATTTAATGATGTGAAAAACATGATTGATAGGATATAAATTTAAATTAGCATGTGTCGGGTATTTGTGTGATGAATGGATGCATTTTCGCATATCTGCACACAATCGATCAATCGTAACAGACGGCTTTATGCCTCGATGAAAAAGAGATTTATAATTTTTTTATTACAACATATCTATTATTTTCTATTACATCAAAATCTACGTCTAATAGTGCGTTAACAATTATTGTATATATTTTGTATTAGTTTTATTTTCACATTTTCGGTACCAAGTGTTTATGAAATCAAAAAGATTTTCACATGCCAAGTGGACGCTCTACCATCTTGCTATTATTCCATTTGACTGTCGTGTCAAATTGTCGTATAAGTATATAACGCTGATTTTTTATTTGTGTTACATTATAATGCATTGATTTCTATTTTTGATTAAATTATTAATTATTACTTTTGCAACATTAAATTTCATTTGAAATTTGTTATATTTTATTTTAAAAATTGTCACCCTTTGTAAAATTTGTAGCAAGGTAGTATATAACAAAGAGCTTAGATATTTAGATATTTTATTTATTTTTCTCATCCGAAATTTTAAAATATTATTATCAAATTTATAAAAATTAAGTGAGTACTAATTATACAGACTTTAAAGCGTACCCATTGTATTTACACAAGGGGGTGAGGAAACGGGATGTAAAAATTCGAACACAGGGATAGGGAAAGGACAATGTTCAAGGGTCGACCAGGAAGCACGACTCACCTGGATTTTCTCTTCTGTAGTCACAGCTCTTGAGCTTCGAGAACCTTATTTGATGATCAAAACAAAGCACTGTGATCCATAATAGTGGTTTTGCTACGCACACGCAAGAAACCGAATGCCCTAGCAACAAGTAAACTTTACAACAACTTTAAATTAATTACGAGCACATAGCAGCATTCACTCTCCTTGACAGATCAAGGAAATCATAAACAATACACTGAAAAAGACATGCTGGTATGGTAAGGGTTTGATTTATAATTAGATAGACATATTAGAGCATGGAGTAAGTGTTCCGTAGATCTGTCATAAATACCGAGCACATGGATATCATCAATATTTTATAAACCGATCTTCAAATTTTAATGATATCTTACTTTTATACACAATCGATAAAGTCAATATTTCTTATAAGAAATAAAAATATATTCTCAAATATTTATTATTCACTCTGCATACATTAGATTTCACAAAGTGACCGAATACGCTGAAGATGCACCTTACGTTCCGCCTCAAATATCAGATGCACTAGGAAACCGCAATGCCGACCCACGCTGCACGAGCGCGTCCCCTGCATTACATATTTACGGTATTTTAACCAAATGACCTGCAAAATGTTCTGCCAAACCCCTTTGGGATAATTCACTACCCTATTTTCGTGAAAGCATTTTCAACGCAAACAAAGCTGGCGTGTAAAGAGCACTTTTTATTTCTACGTTTTTCATTAAAAATTTGGCCTTTGCGAGAATTTACCTACAGGGTTGGCTTAAACTTTTAGGGCGCCCTGGGCATAGTGAATATTGTGTATATGGGTACCCCGATAAATATTTCATTTACTGTAATTTTTACAAATTATATTCCTGCGTATTTAACTTTTTAAATATCACTAAAATAGCAATATTTAATCTGAAACGTGGACATATTTTTTTTATTGTTCCGTCTAATATATATGTATTCTGTCTCTCTCTTTCACATGTAATTTTATATTCTATCTCCCTTTTTATGTATATATAAGTACACTATTTTTGTATTTATTGTTAGTTTTAAATACACCCTGACGAAGCTTGAGCTAAGCAAAACCAAAAGTCTCATACAAAGTGTGTTTTATTTAATATTTATTTTCCTATTTATAAAAAAAGTTTTGGTTAAATCAAATCATATATTCCCACCCCAATATGCTACAGCATATGATATAATATTAATAAACATGTCCGTATGTGATATCTCATGTAAAGTATATGATACCTAATAGCATACAACTATAAATAAAAGTTCAGCTTTCTAACACCTTCCTTTTTTAGGACTGTCATGAATTATGTTTCACACCCAGGTATCTGCAGGTTGCGTTCAGGGTTCATCAGCGGTGTTGATGGTTGTGGAGGCAATAGATCTTCACATAAATATTCATATGTTTAAACCGTAATAATTTGGAACCTTACCTTACCTTAATGAAATTAAAAATTACCTTGATATGTAAAATTTTATATGGGACTATGACACTATGCTCAGGAACACTGTACGTACTCTAAACACGAGAATAAACAGGTTTTCTTACGAGACTTGATAGAACGTGTTCAAAATCTATTCAGTATAATAATACGTGTAAATTCCGAGCTCAGGTGTGAAATATATATTCTGCGGTAAGCTGTGAATATTTATTGTTTAAAGGTAACAAAACACGCGAGATACTTTAATGAATTGAATGGTATAAAACTCATTCTATAGTTAAACGTTAAATTAAACAAGCCACAATATATTATATGTATTTCTCAATTTTTAAGCGAATAAAATAACAAATTTTTGATATACCAAATTTTTACATACAAAATACATGTCTAACGTTACGATGTGTCTGACTTACCATTAAGCCGTTTACATGCAGAGTTAGTTAGAGGATGGAACGCTATACTCTTCTGCTTAACATACCACTATGTTTTTCTTCGCGCACGCCCGTCAATTGAATTATTGTTAAACTTTAAGTTAAAGTTTCAAGAGAAACGGTAACTCTCATCGACAGGTGATTATTACGACGTATTAAACTAATATTCGATGAGAGTTGCTCTAGAAAATCGAGTAGTGCAAATAAACCCAAGTAGAGTTATAACATTGTTTTATTTATATCCATCCATTTTGATAATGAAACTCTACCAAGTTATCGCCGATAATGTCAATAATAGAATTATTATTAGATCAAGAATGCAAAACATAATGTGCTTTTACGATGTTTTGTAATTTTCTGTCTAATTTATTTAAAATATGATGACCAGGGATAAGCTCATCCTAAGAGTTAAGTATTAGTTAAGTATAAATCTACTTAAGTAATACCGTTCACAGTTTAAGAACGTTTCTGAATTGCCATCAAACTGTGATAAATGGACAAATGTAATATTTATTCAACGCTAGTGGGTAGATAAGAAGAAATGATTTTTAATTTTATAACTAAATTATTACAGCACGCGCTTCATTTCACTTACAAAAGATAAATTAAGTCTATGATCTGTTAATATTAGAAATCATAACTATCTAAATTATTATCGACAATAATATGCTATTGAAATCTGTTTCGATTACGGTGTTTTTCTGGTGCTAACGAGTGAATCCTGAAGATCACGTGGTTCTGTTACATTTAAATTTTTGTGATTAATTTCCTCGGATATAAAAGTTCAAGGTTCGTGTTCCGGTAGTAACCAAATATTTTTGATTGATAGATTTTTTCTGTATCAAAAAACTGATTCAATGAATTTGCTTAAAATACATATAAACTGACTGAACGCAGTGGAATCATTTAGGAATGATATAGTGAACAAAAAGAATTTTTATTAAATAAAACACAATCATTTTGTATAAAACCAAGAATTTTATTAAACGCTAACCAGTTTCGATTAACTCAAGCTTTGTCAGGGCATATTTAAAACTAACAATGAATACAAAATGAGTACACTTATATATATATAAAGAGGGAGACGAAATATTAATTTACATGCGAAAGAGAGAAACAGATACATACACATTTAGAGAGGGGAAAGTACAATGTGCATGGATAATAAATTGATTTAAAAGGAAACATATACCTTATATCATGAAAAATAAAGTTTAAAAATAAATATATATATATATGTTTAGACAAACATGCATTGGTGATTTTAACATGGATTGTCTAAGAGAGGTAATATAGTAACAAATTAAATAATATACATATCTATATATATATATATATATTTATTTATTCTAAATGGAGATGCGTACACGTAATACATGTCACATCAATATCCATACTATTTTCAAACTAAGCTAAACGCTTGTACTATGAAAATACGACTAACATGCTGGTGTCCTGGAACGAGTCGCGAACCCCCGACCTCTAGATCACTAGGCCAGCGTCTTAACCACTACACAAATGAGCTACTCAAATATATATCCATAAATAAAAACTTAGTGTTTGTATAATACATCTCTTATTTATCTTAATATGCTGTTTCTGCGATTGTAAACAAGACAAGTATTTTACCGTATAGAGATAAACTTCTCGTTAGAATTATGAAATGGAGCATTTGCGAGTACCTATGTGCCAAAATTCTCCGGAACAAGTTTATGATCAAAGTTCAAAATTCCGGTACATATAACAAACTTATCTTAATAAAGGTACACGCCCAGTACAAAAGATACGCTTAGAACCTTGCGCCTAATTCTTAGTGCGAGTGCGAAGGATATTGGCCCGTGTTTACCGTCGGCGCAAGACTCGAGATCCTTTAACTATTTATGGGCCGGAGAGTAATGAATGCGTGTTCATATTATATGTGGGACATTATTGCCGTGCAAAGAAAGCATCATCATAAATTTAGCGCGAAGGAAACTCATTTCCATGGAGAAGCACAGCTTTCTCAGAATATGGAACGTACGAAAACTCAATTACGCTTTTCTGTGAAATCGCAAAGACTAATAAACGTTTTTAAACTTATTACAAACATATATTTTCCCTGTGTTATTCAAAATTATACTTAAACAGGCAATTAAGTGATTAAAAATATGAATCAAATGTATTAATTAGAAAGATATGCATATAAAATCAATTTAATCGAAAAACATTGTTGTTGCGCAACCGGGATTCGAACCTGGATCTCTTTCCAAAACCGGGGAAGGTGAATTATCCAACTATGCTAGAGCGACAATATTTTTAGCGACAAATTTTCGAACCTATATGTATTTCTAATTAATATATTTAAAATATCACAGACCGTCTGTTCTGAATAATTACAACTTCACAATAAGAATACTAATACTAATACTTAAATTATTATTATGTTTCATTAATTTAAGAATGGATATTAAATTTCTTTAAATACTTTTATGTTTTTATTTTATTTTGGATAATATAGCGTTAACTTTCTGATTAGACATAATTATTGATCTAAAAGATTGAAACGAAACCACTGACGCACATCTATTTTAATGATAATATAATGGTATAAACTAAAAGGTTATACAATTAATTGTTGTTTACATTGACAATATTGTTAAATTTGTTTAAATACATAATGCATAATTCAATTCTTTGTGATTGATATCTACAAAATTGTTAATATAAACAAATAACCAACCGAATCACTGTATACTAGATATCTATGTGAATATCTTTTATTATAATATATATATTTTTTACATTATTGAATTATTAATTTTTCATTTATTTATTACAATAGTTTTACATTTTTACATTATTACATTATCGCATTATCACACTATTGCACGCTGCACTGCTTTTTTTTTGTACATACTTGTGCTATGAAGATAGGGCTAACTTGATCGAACGATAACCTGGTGGAAATATGCGACAGAAGAGCTCGGACAAAAAATTAGATACACTTTTACGTAGTCTCGTCTACTAGTTTCAAAACCATGTGAATCAAATACTTATATAAACATTTTACTCAGATATTAAATAATTAAATACAGGCAAACAAATAAATTAGCTCCGTTGCTCGAACACTGTTCTTTAAATTAAATTTAGATAAAATATGGAGATTGATGGGTGAGAATTAGTGAACGTTATATATATATACACATATAAAGTGATCACTTAAGTCAGCCGAAGACGGGTCGTAAGCCCTTTAATTACCCCTCATATTTCTATATATCATCCCCTTAAAAAAATATAATATATAATAGCTTCGTCTCTATGAGATATCCGATATTTATTTAAATTTCGACACCGTTTTGAGAAAGAACTTCGCGTAGGTTCTAGAAAGGTAATAAATAAATTAAAAAATGTTATCAATCAAATTAGTAATTGATACTTATTAGTTAAAATTGTTTTAAAATATCGCAATAAGTATTACGACATTTTATACCGACCATTTTTGGAATGATTATAATTTAATTAATTTCATATTTGGCTGGTTTTAGATATGGATCTCAAATAATGTACTAAATATATGTATTGATCGTTCGCCAATAAACATTGGCTGGCTTCTAATATTATATAATATCACATATAATTATACTAATTTGTGTTATACTATCATTACATTATATATGTATGTATTATCATTGTTAAATATACAGTTATGAAGATATATATCTTTTATATTGCTTAGTTATAAAATTACGTAACTACTTACTTTATGATCAACTTTGTGTTGATTATAATGATATAATTAATACTATAGTTTACCGTGACATTTAATGTCATACATAATTTTATTTACATCGCTCATAATATATAATTATGATCTAATTTAAACGAAATGTTAAAATCTTCTTTTGTGTTATTATAAAGAGTGTTTCTTTTAGAGGTATAGAACTTTAAAATGAAATAAAACACATCAAAATCGTGGTAATGGCCATGGTACTGGCTTTATTAGATAGCTAATTTTATGTCATTAGTGTTTAAATATGACTTGTTGCATATGGGTGTCATGACTGGTTCCAATAAAATGAAATCTGGAAATCTAATTTTCGACCACTTTTTGGAGAAGATGGGGGCTGTATATCGACAATAACGCGACGAATGTTGACTTTTAAATAGCCTATCGTCTTTGATTTATCAGCGAAGACTAGCGATTTTACATATCCCTACAAAAAATAATCCAAAAGTATTAAATACATTAATTAGGTACATTAAGCGAAATTATGCGCTCATCGAAAAATGTAATCATAAATTGCGGCGCGCGCTGTGTGGCATGTTGCGCCGTCTTGTTGAAAGCACAGCTCTTCTTTGTCAATGCCATTCAATTGGGGAACTAAAAAGTCGTATATACTCAATACAATACTCCACTGCAGCGACAGTTTCTTCGGTGCGCACTGCACGATGTCTCTGCGGATGGGTATTATCAATTAGAGTATGCGTGGTATGAAAACGATCCATGGTTATTTGAATTAATTGCTCGGATGGACGATTATGACAACCGTAAAATGGATGTAACGCACGGTAACCACGATTTTCGAAATAAATTTGCATAATTTGCAAGCGTTGTTTTGGTCTATTCATAGTGAAATGGTAAATCAAACTGAGCACAAATCAGCTATCAGCTATCAAATCGGCTATCGCTGAAAAAAATGTTGCCATTTTGAAAAACAAACCTCTAAAAAAACAACCTTTATGTACGTAAATATATAAAGATCATAACCAAGTGGATACCCCAATGGAGCGATCTAGAGGCAGGCCAAGGAAGAGACCGGCTGACTGTGTGGGAAAGGACTGGAGGAGGATAGGGAAGTCCGGGAACTGGAGAAAAATGGCCAAGGATAAGAATCGGTGCAAAGCACTTGTGAAGGAGGCCAAATCCCACCCTGGGATGTAGTATCGTAGAAAAAGAAGAAGAAAACATATGTATAGTATTTTCTAATTTTATTATCGAAACTATTTTGGTTCTTAATTTTACACTTGGCACATCAGTGACATTAGTGACTTGAATGTGCAATAGTGCGCCAATCTTAGATTAATAACAAACTGTATTTTACTTTTATAAATTTATTATATTTATACAATTATATCTATTTTCACAATTTAATATTTACTGTAATTATTATTATTATTAAAATTATAATAAAGGAAAACAATAAATATTTTTTATGTACTATTCTAGGAAATATTTATTTATTAATTTTCATTTAATAGTCGCGAATATTTTATTTGTTGGCATTAAATACGCTTTGATTTATTTAATATCCTTTTGAAACGGGAAAGATTTACAACACCAAGCATGGGCTGAAGGATCCACTTCTGAACAAGTGGTGCAGCTTTGATTTGAAATTATTTGGAGAGGAGACTTAAGTTTTAAGATAATAGGATATAGGACATCCTGGTCCTGTTGAAATGAATTAGAACCATCTAAAAAACACGCCACAAACAACCAGCATTGATTAATTGAAGCGGACCCATTAGCGAGGTTCCACTGTATTTGGTATTTGATGATTGAAATATATCAACAGGTATGTAGAACCTTGTTAGTTAAGCTGTTGTGAATTAACGTGTGTGGGTTAATGTAGCGAGTGGTTGATGCCTCCAAATTCATCCATCACTCACGTGTCCGATTGATAATCGCGGAAAATATTGTATTGTATGTGCAGTGTAATAGGCCGCAGGTTATGTGAAGATATAAACTACTTATTTTGTTACTCGATTTATTGTAAATTTGACCGTAGAATATATTTATTACGCACGAATAGTTTACGGAGGCGTTAATTGTGGCTGTTGTTGGAAAGGCGGCGGCGAGAAGAATGAGGTTTGTTAGACGGCCTTCTCGACGAAGACGTTGCTGGCCACGATCAAGCTACGGGTATGGCCGGATACGGCTACTGGAAGTTTGATTTCACGCACTGTTATCCTATATACTTTGACAGGTCCCTTACAGTAATTGAAATTTTGCAAAACCTCCCGACCTTTCACACGAATCCGGGTACTGTCTGTATCCATCAAAATACAAATCGCATTAAATCTAAACTACGTTAAAAATTTTCTCGGTAACGTTTTCACCCAACAAATCATGAACAAACGTGAAACACCAAGTTTACGAGAGAAATAAAAGAAGTCCCCGACAGGAAGAAATTCAAGTAGTTCGTACAATTTTACGACATGTCCCAACAATTGGTTAGCAAAAAGTTTTTCAATTTTCTTTTCTTTATTAAATTTTAACTGCCTCGAGATCTGTCGCCAGCCCTGCTTGACTCCCCCTCCCCCTCTACCCCATGTAGAGACTGTGGGTACCTATACGCGGGAGTGTCTAGAGGAGAAATAGGACCTAATTTATTACCGGAAATATAAAAATAAAACTAATGTTACTGTTTGAAAAACGCTACAAGTATCCATGATAATATTATGTTTCCCCGTCTACATCTGTGACTTTCTGGATGTCGGATTCAGTAGTGTCATTATAGATGTTTAGCGAAAAACGGAACATATTTTAGTGAAATCGTATATTGACATGTCATATTTTTTTCTAGGTAGCTTTCTCCCTTGCCATAGAAATTGTATATCCACGATTCTTATGTCATTTTTGTTCATTTTGACAGCTAACTTGCAAAGATGGAATAATTTTAATTATATCGATATTTACGTGTGGTTTCTTTTAGAGTTTAGACATTTAAATGTTGATTCTATTGAGACGCAGACCGGCCAATAGTGGTGGCAAGCAATCGGCAATAGCCAATGAGACCCTGACCATACAGCGGTCATCAATGGCCGCGTGGCGTCCACTATCGGCCGCGAAGCGGCCATAACACCCGCCCGCAGAGCCTAGCAGTAAGCAGTAGGCGGCAGCCGGTTGCCTTTTGCTTGTGCTTAAGGTTTCATTATTTTGTTTACAAATGTTTATTTTTTATTAAAATATCATCAGTTTGCTGTATTTTTTTTGTTTTTTATTTTTTTAAATAATTATGGTTTAATAATAAACAAAGCATTCCGTAAAAAAAAAATATTTTTTCAAGAACTGTATACATTT
Organism: Eubasilissa splendida; assembly: GCA_031772225.1. Classification (NCBI taxonomy): domain Eukaryota; kingdom Metazoa; phylum Arthropoda; class Insecta; order Trichoptera; family Phryganeidae; genus Eubasilissa; species Eubasilissa splendida. The sequence continues at coordinate 22,529,997 of CM062859.1, read as the reverse complement.
AATAACGACTGATTAGAGTCTATTCGATGTAACTCCAAAAACAACCAAATATTTTTGATTATTAAGGAACACATTCTTATTGAGAAGTTGTAATTATTCAGAATCCCGGTAGCGCAAAAACAATATTTTTCGTAAAAATTGATTTTATATGTATATATTTATAATGAATACATTAAATTAGTATTTAAAATATTTTTGAGTTGAAAAAATAATACACAATCATAAGAGATATTTTTATTTTAATAATTAAATATAGATACACATTATAGTCTATAAATCCATTCACTAAGCAAGCATTTTTTGTACGAAATAATACAAAAAAAAAATGTTTTGATACCATAAAAACGATTTTTTCATATTTGTAGATAGACCAAATTGACATAAAAATTATATTTTATAATTTTTATTTTATTTATTTTTCTTCTTTATAATACTCATTTGACTCGCAATTACTACAGAGTACCATCCACTGTGTGCTGGGCAATCGCCTATTTCTTGGAGGTCTGTCTTGACATTATCCATCCATCTTCGTCTAGATATTCCCTTCGATCTTGATTCTATCGGCTTTGAAAGCTTTTATTTTTATACAAATATAAACACACTAACGTAACGTGCTTGTTGTTCTAGTGGTAAAACACTCCCCTAGTAACCAAGTGGTTGGTGGTTCAAGTTTTGTTCCAGGATAGTCCTATTTTTATAGCACGAGCGTTTAGCTTTGATGTGATATGTATCCATTTACATGTCCTCTCAATTTAAAAATATATATATATATATACAATTTATGATTACATCACATTAATTCAAGATTGAAGGATCAATGCGAATGGCACATTTGCGGAGGTCTTCATGCAGCAATGGATGTACAATGGTTAATAATGACGATGATATATGATATTTTATTAGATGTCATCATATTGTTTTTATTTTTTTATTATGTTTTTTTTCTATATATGACTTGATAGTTAAGCGACTCTAACTCTCGATACCAACTTATGTTCATACGCGTACAATGTGATAAAATTAATGTAATATTCAAAAAATACTATAGGTAAATACATTCACAGCCTTAGTTTAGTCTAAAACATAACCCGCTCCCACTCAAGCCCTTGATTCTGGCGTGAGGAGGGCTAACGCGAAGAACAAAGAAATATCGGAAGTCCGCCTATGAAAGGATGACATCAAGATAACTTTCCGAGATAATAAGGGCTTTGACTTGAAGTGAATTTTCATAGGCTGATAAAGAAGAAAAAGTTTTTTTGTAGAGTATTTTCAGTATTTTTAAGTTTGAGTATTGGTAAGACCAACATTTCTAATAGTTTAAATAGGACCATGGTTCGGACGTAAACAATCATACACAATTACTTGTATTTTTAATATTTAACGTATTCTCTGTGAGTTTGATGAGAGCACGCGACGTAATCTGTTTCACCTCTGCTCGTGACCTACATTGATGATTCATCATGTCTTCTTAACTTTAATGAATATAAATAACTCATAGTGATTTTCAAAAACAAATTTAATAATCATACTCAAAAAGCTGATGAACGGTGTGAAAGGAAGGTCTCTCTCATTGTCCGCAATATCCCTAGTGTAAAACTGTTTTTGTAAACTCTTTATTATATAAAATATTAGAAAAAACAATTAAAATAACAAGCAAACGAAAACAATCAACAATAAAAGCAGTACAATAATAATCAAGCTAATATTACAAAATATATATTTTTTTAAACATACAAATTAGCTATCCTTGGGGGAAGTATGGAGGATCCAGCAATAGAGATACGATAATGAAGTGAAGTTGAAGCCAGAGTAGGAGTCGGTTAATATAGTATTTAATAGAAATATTTATATAAAATACATTCAGGGTCGGTAGATTTTTAAACGATTCGTGAAGGTCTATCTGGAGGTCAATTGTACATCATACCTCAATAAACGTCTTTCAACCGTAAGTTATTTATTATTTGTTTAATCTGCTGTAACCACAGCCATATCTACACATACACACTCCGTGATATCTTATTCATCAGAACACAGTTGCCCGTCTGGACACAGAATTTCTCTAATGAGGCGGGCACAGTCCAAACAGATTTTTACACTGTATTATATAGTTACAAATAAAATAAATAAATAAACAGTGGATAGCCGGAAGGTTATAGGTTCGTGGCGTCCACTCATCGATTTTTTTGATAATCACGCATAATCCACACTTTTTTTCACAAAATAATTGCTATAACATTCCGTTAACACCTATATTAGTGACTCATATATCAACGACCTCTATAGATTTTACAGCTCTGATTTTAAAGAAGTTTATTTTATTTCACAGCTTTAGATTATTCATTTCGGACCACCATATTGCAATAGACTTGAGAGACTTTGCAATTCAATTTTACTGGGAAGTAAAGAAGTATAGAACACACATCTCGACTGTCGTTAAACTTTCTCTATCGAAATTCCTGCGAGTTACTCATGTGTTAAAATTGAGTGTCGTTTCATGAGTAGATCAACCTACTCATGACGTACGGTGATATTTTTAATAAATTGATTACAGTTACCTCAGTACTTCAAATGGCGTATAACCGCATAAACAATGCAAGTTTTTCATCGAAATGAGTTGATATATAATGATATTTTCAATTAATTGCAGTAATAGAACTGTTCTAGTGAATTCCTTCGACAGCTTGTTATTTCCGGGATTCCTATTAATAATATGATATCCCATGCAGAATGAAAAATTACCACTAACCTGGACAAATAGTAGCTGTTTCTCTATCCATCATGGGTTGGTCCGAAGTATTGTTCTTCCTGTGCCCCAATCTCCGGGTATTATTCCGACTGGCTGAAACAATGCACTCCCGGAGCTACTTAATAGGAGATATTTACCTTGCGAGGTACCAACCGCAATTGTCGGTTCGATTGTGGTTTGACAGCGATTCCACAGTCGTGGAAAGCGACGACCTTCATACTACATAAATCAATCATACCAATAACAAAAAAACAGAGGTGCCAATCAAAGGAATAGGAAAGTGCGTGCCGAACAGTTTTCAGAAATTTTGCCTCCTGTTTAGATGTGCCAGCGAAATAACAGATCACATTTAGAAAACATAATTTTTAAGAAATAAATTCCCATGTACTGTAATGCATGTAATGCATACTGTAATGTAAATGCAAAATAAACATGTTTTTATTAAACCCATTCAATATTTTATTATGAAAATACTTTTGGGACATCTGTATAATAGTATAAATATGTTTTAATTCAATAAGTTGATCACTTTAACAATAGACGTATTTATGGACACCTCTTTTTATTATAAATTATATATTTGTTAATTATGTAACTGTCAATTTGATTATTGTATACGGATATATTTATAAGCCACATTAATTTATATCTAGATTTTCATTTTATCAAAGTTAACTTGAGGTGTTAATTAATACATGATAATAAAATTATGTGTAACTAATCTCCATAAGCGTATAGGCTTTGTATATAAATACAAATAAAGCCTTGACACCACCCCGAATGAGCACCACGAAAATAAACAACCTGTAATCATGTGTGCGGTTTGCTAATACAGTTACTACGGGACACAGCAGGGGATGAAATAAGGTGCATTGTATAAAATAACAACATGTGCATTGCGGGTTGATTTACGTCGTGTGTTTTGATAGTAGTATTAATGTAGTCCGCAACCTTTTAAACTGAGTTTTTTTAAATTTGTCCAAAATACAAACAATACGAACAAAAAACTGATTGTCTCCAATATTTATAATTAACCATAAATTAACGTTGGTAATTGACTCAGTAAATCGACTTATTTTTTCTTAAAAACGTGGACGGCGGAAGTGAGATTTCAAAATAAGCATTATTGAATTTATAAATTTCTATGATTCTACTATTTGTAATTAATTGTAGATCATAATTATACGAACATACATGTGTAGAAATAAATAAGTATTGTAATAACTATGCAATCTTAACAAGATTTTTATTTTGATAGTGACAAAATGTGTTGCTATTTCTATCCACAATCCGAGTTCTTGAGAATATTGGTTCATTGAATTAAACTTGAATTGAGCAGTTGAGGGAATACCTGTTAAACTGTCATCTATATAGGGGGTGTTTGGGACATATATTTACTGCTATATTAATTACATTGAACGAAATAATGCACTGTGCTTACCACCCCATCATTCCCCTTTCCATCCTATTCAGTCGATAGGCGGCCATGCAATGGAACAGTTTGGCTACAGCTGTTATTAATTTTGGACGGTTGACGAGATATTGTTTGTGATAATCCTATATACAGTCCACTTTCGGAAGTGCTTGAAAATTCAGGAGAGACCGGAGTGCAGCGAGTCTTTTTTTTTCGTTCATTGTCGTGTATTTCTTCCGGTGCTCAAAATTGAGTACCTACCAGGGGGTATTCATTCGAATGTTTTCAACCTCTTTTGCTGACGTATCCGATCCCATCATCAGAGCTGATATCGCTAATAGTGCAACAAAGTTATCACTATTTCTGAGAGATAACTTCATTATTTAATCGTAGAATATTACAAAATCTCTAATTTTTGTGTTTTGTTGAAAAACTGTTTCCGATCCCTGAAAAATATTTCATCGCATGTTTTCTTTCTTTTAATCAGATTTGCTTCTTCGTATTCCAATGCGGATACAATATTTTACACAACTTTATAAAGGACTTTACAAAGGATACTAGATCTCTTTGTAGGTAATATAAAGAGTACATGTATATACATACCTATTCAAATTGTGTAATATTTATGAACACCATTGCGCTGAAATATTTTAAGATCTTTCGTTTCATAACTTTTCACAATCTCTATCTCACAACTTTCTGAACTACTTTTACTTAATTTAATATGTTATAAAATCACCACACTAAAAAAATATGATTAAGATCCATTAATCGGACGATTAGCATACTCGTACATAACAAATGGTTGTTGGACGTTAACATTAATATTTCTAAATTTATTAAACATTTATTTTCTAATATTTTTCTACTGTTTGCCAAAACCAAGCATAATTAGTTTTTAAATAATGTATTTAGATTTCTTGCTGCGTTTGCAAGTCACTCATCATTATTCGTGTAACGCTCATAGAAAAATTTCCTGATTAAATTGTAATTGCTCGTAAACCATCAAGGTGAGGTAAGTGGGAATGTTATTGTTCGAGGCTCGTGATTTGTGGATTTGCCAGTCGTAATGAGTCACTGGTCGGGAGCGCAACCGCGCGTTTGCGATTGAACAATATGTAAAGTGCTGTGATTCATTGGTACGTGCGCGTCGTGCTTTTTGTACTCACTTTAATATTCGACGAGTAAGTGATGGGCCGAGCACGCAACTTATCCGGTGTTGGGTTTAAAAGTTCAGACAAGAAGGGACAATGGTTAACCAAACTCCTTCGGGACCATCAATGCAAGAGCGACGCCAGTACATGTGGCTCAAGTTCGACGTGAAATTATGCGCAATCCGCATAAATCGATAAGAAAGATTGCAGACTATACTGGAATAAAAAATTCAACAGTGCACGTTATTTTGAAAAAAAAACTAGTTTCACCCATATAAACTGCAAATCGTGCAGTTTCTTAACGAAAATGACTATCTTTACGTGAAACCTTAGCGAAAACGATGCTGGAACAGCACGAACTCTTGAAAACATATAGTTTACTGACGAAGCACATTTTCATATTGATGGCTATGTTAACAAACAGAACATGAGATACTGGTGTCTCGACAACCCAAGGGAACGTCATCAAAAATATTTGCATTGTCCAAAAACGACAGTGTGGTATGCAATTTCTGTCCGAGGGATAATTGGCCCTTGTTTTTTTAAACAGCGAGAGACAGTTACTGCTGTAATGAAATGCCGAATGATCGACGAGTTTTTGTTACCGCAACTGCAGCTGTTTCCCAGGTTCAACAACAGAACACAATTTCAGCAAGACGGGGCCACTCGGAACCTTACACCGTGCGACTTTTTTTTTATGAGGATACCTTAAGTCAAAATTTTACGGCATCAATCCTCGAACAATTCAGGCCCTACAAGAAAATATCCGCCGTGAAGTTGCTGCCATTGAACCAACGCTTTGCTCTCGCATTTTTGCAAATTTAAGAGTCCGGGTGTCCGGAAATGGGCGGCATTTAGACGATATTGTTTATAAAACGTAAAATCTGCATCGTTTAACTCCATTTTAAATAAATAAAATATGAGAATAACATTGTAGTTTTTTTTATTTAATATGAAACTTGAAAATTTTCCGCTGGACACCTTTATAAATATACAAAAATGTATAATTCCATGTTTCTTTTTAGGCTGGTCTTAATCTGAGAAAACCGCCTCACATTTTAGATTATTTTCTGCAGCTTACAAAACATAGTAAAAATGGAAATATATAAACATAGTTAGTATAAATTTAAATAAAAACATTGAAAGCAAAATAATAATAATAATAATATTAACAATAACAGGAATTCAAGTATCTTTTTTTTTCAAACCACTCAAATCATTTTCGTCCAAATGTTTACAATTTCTTTTTTACAGATATTTCAGGATTAAAATTAGTGGCAAGTAATTCATCAGTAGATAATTCACATAAATCAGGCCGATAAGGTATTTCTACCAAAATTTATTGAAAACCACGATTTAATTTATTATATAAAACATTGTTTTAATAATTATTCTATTTTATGTTATTAAAAGTTTGTTTCTCTCGTTTTAAAATGAATTCATATTTTTATATTTTATTATTACCAAAATCGATTCCAGTTGTCTGAATTTTATTTCATGATATTGAAATAAAAATATATATACATACTTATATGCATTAAATTACATAAATAATGTAAAAAACTATATATATATATAAAAATTTCCCTTTCGGGATTCAACGTCTATTATATGTTCGAGGCGCATTTATTAAGTACGTAACGGAATATTCTTTAAAGAAACAAAATATCATTTTTACAACACTTTACTTTCTTCGGATGCTACACACCTTAAACTACTTCTCAACATAGTCACTACCATTATTAAGGCATTTGTCATAACGGGGCACCAATTTTTGTATGCCTTCATCACAGAATGACGCTGCCTGAGATGAAAACCATGTCCGTCTGTGAGTACACCTAGAAACCGCTTCAGACGAAGTAAAACATGGAAATTGCTTAGCGCCGAATTAGGATAAAACAAGACTCACTTGGCGATTAATTAAGCTGGTTTCATGCATTCAATAAACTAATCACAGACCGTATTTCATAGTCGGCGGACTGATCTATTGTCTTGAACATTTCAACCACTCACTACAAGATATCCACACTATGTGAATATCTTTTAAAATTGTAACCGCAGCGCTACACCGGGAAAATCTGGCAACGGTACTTACGTAAAAAGTTAAGACACAACAAAGATAAAAGGTATAGTAAAAATTTAATAAAATTATCTGACAAAATTACACCCTCTGTAAAAATATTTTAAAAATCGCAATATTATTATTTTATAATATATACAATAATTATTCCTTCGTGAATAACGCGCACATCTAATTTCAGATTAAATGCAACATTAATCCGTATTTCAAAATTCATTACTAACTATGCTCTTAATTCAAATGAGTGCTCAATACCTAATAGGATTCCATAATATTCAATTAAATTTCGACATGAAGGGTGAAACTAATCTCTCTGTGGTGATAATCTTAACCGCAAACATTGGTGAGAATTGGCTCATATCCTATCAGTGACCGAAATAATATTTCTCCTGAATACATTTCTATGAAATTTATGATATAATGTGTATGTTGTATGTTACGATAAAGGCATAAAATTGGGTTAATTTATTAATTAACTAATTACGGAAGATTTATGGAAAAGTATAAATTAAATATAATAATGGGTATTTTTTATTTATTTATTTATTCACTTCCTCCTCCGATCCGGTCTTCGACGTGGCCCATCACGATAAGCTTTTCCAAGCTATTTTCTTTTTCTTACAGAATTATGAAGATGGGTAATGATATTAACCAGAAACAGTCTTACTCAGAACCAACAGAACAGAGGTTTCAAGAAACTTTATCTGTGACTTATATATGTATATAAATATATTGTTACGGGCGGGACGGAGTGGTCGGCGTTCTATCCGCCATCGTGTTGTTCCATCTGTCACCGGTTGATCAATCGGAAAGCATGAAAGTGTGGGATCAGCTGGAATGAGTCCTGCTCACTTGTCTTTAGCTGACGGCCTTTCTCTTTCACCAGTGGTAAATTTATAAAGTGTTGTGTAGTTCGGACTGAGAATCTAACTAAATCTGGGAATCTAGTTAAAATTTTGGGGGTGATTTATATGGCTTCTTTCTGGCTGCCTTAAAATAAAAAAATAAAAATTATTAAAAAAATAGATAAATTTAACTAGACTTGCTTGATGCAATGAAATATCAAATTATAACGACCTCTTCACTCATAACATAACTAATAATGTGGAAAAAAAAATAGTGTGGCTGCTCGTAATTCGATGACCATTCATTTTTTTGTATTCAATAAATAATTTACTATCAAAAAAATATTTCAATTAATCGAAATAATCGCATAATTATATTTTTTTTGAAAAAACTTGAAAACTTTGAAAAAACTCTGACAGTTATGATTAGGCTCATTATCTTTGAACCTTTTCGACTCGAAATTTAGTCAGGTATCCACCTACAAAATATTGTGGACTAGGTATATTACGCTCTGTATACATTCACAAAATAGATTTTTTTACTTTACATAACTACGAATATCTTTTAAATAATCTCAATTTTCATCTCTACTAATGCAAGCTCTTTTAAATGATGTTCTTCATAACTGCATGCAATATACCTAGCCGTCGATATAATTAAGAATATCTGCTTTGATAGTTCAGGCCTGTAAAACATATAACATATTTGAAAATTAATATTACTTTTAAAGACACAATCATTTTATCACTATAGTTCGGATTTGTACTTAAAAATTGTCTTTCATACATTTTCAACGTTCACTTCAAAACCGAGGTTGTTTTATTTTTCCTAGACAATAAATTAGTATTATAATTTGATTTGCACTTTGTGGGAGTAAAGACCAGTGTTCTACCCTCTCACCGACAAGTCAGTGATGAGCACAAGTTCCGCGAGTTCTTCACTTCAGAAACACATACCCACCTTATTTTGTCACATTCTGCCTTCATCCTAAACTGGGAAAAATTATAAGTTTTATCTGGAGGTGATAAATAAAAATGTGTTATTCATTATTAAAATGGCTTAGAATCATAAAAGAAATATGAATAAAGGAAATAAAATAAATATAAAATCCACATTAACAAATCCTAATTTCGTCGGGTTGGGCGCGAGATCGACGTTCTGCGATGCAGGCAGGTGACAACAAGATGTTCCATTAGATGGCATCCCTCCGGTCCATGCCCATCTGAGTAACCCATGTCCTTGGCCTACCATTGTAGATGATCCACAGCATCCAGCCGACGTTATTGGATTCGTAAGCGGAATTGTAGAAAATCACATATCCTGAGGTTGTAATGTGAAGTGAAGTGAAAAATGTAGCCCACGGTAGAAATGAACGTAGGCGAAGAAACCAAAGGCAAAGAAATCAAAGGTGAAGCTACCAAGGGAAATATCATATAAATAATAAATAAATTTATAGTAAAGTATGTACTAGTATTTGAAAAACAAAATAATATTAACCCTTTGGTTATACTTGATCGCACACAGTTAAATGTTAGAAATGCTCGATGATTTGAAAAAGAACCATAGACGGTGACCGTTTTTATAACCTCAAAAACGGATTGCGATACCAACGTAAGGGTAATTTTTTGTGATTTTGAGGTGCCTGGCAATAAAACAAGTGGCGGAGCAATTTCGAACGTGACCCTAATTTGTCACAACTTATTAAATTTTAAATGGTATTTCTATAAAGATCTCTAAAAGTTTTTAAAATAAGTATTTGTATTATACTAATGAGAAAATATTTGAAAGAAGCATTCATCTTTTATTTTTTGGATTATTTTGCAGTAGCCTAATTGCAATGTCAAGCGGAAACAACTGTCTACTACCACGAAGGCGGGATTATCTTTAGTTTTTAAGTATAAATTTGCAAAACTTTTATGTATCCAGGATCTTAGGTAGATTTCGATTAAAATATTACCTATTACAGAGGGTTTTGTGGCGTAACTTCCGAAAAACCGAGACCTAGAAACCATCCTCTATTATATTGTATGTAAATATGAACGAATGTAAATTATGGGATATAACGTATTTTGTGAACACGACATCTTCCACACTCCTTACCAGATTTAAATCAAACATTTATAAAAATAACTGGAAAATGTTGTGTCAAAATGACAACTGCCCAAAAACTTTAAAAATGTATTATTATTAACTAGTGAAGAAAGTATAAAAACAGACTTTCACCGAGAGACAAAATCTGATTCTTGCGGCCAGTGACGGAAGGGATTTTGTTCAATTGAAAAATTTGGTGATTATAATTTAACTAAAAATATTTATGTTCATAATCGGTATTCTATTCAGCTCTGAGAGCCATTGTCTGGGCAAGGCACGTCCATTCCCTCGTGTCTCTTCGCTCCCTACAATATGGCAGTTAAGTCTGCTGCAGTTCTAGTCTTTCTCTCGACATTTCTGGTCCAGTTTCTCCTCTCGTGTCTCACGGGATGTGAGCAGTGACAGCGCCATCAACAGTGCGACAGTGAGCGAAACTACTAATATGATTTGAATAAATTAATAACTCGTTAGTAATGACGTAAATTTAATTATTTTAATTACCTTGTTTATTTAAAAAATCAACGAAAATTCATTAGCAAACAATTAAAATGAATAATATCTACTTATTTGTATTAATGTTAATAAATCTATTTACATATTTTAAAAAAAGGCAAAAACTATATTACTAATTAAATGCATCAATTAGAAAGATATACATACAGATATATTAAGTTTATGAATGTTAAGTTATGAAGATCTGAAAAAATTACAAATTCACAAAAAATAATATGTTATCTATTCATTGTGACCATCAACGATATTCCACCGGATGTGAAGACTTTCGTACATCTATTTAAAATTATTTAATTTTTTTTTTTTTTAGTTGTAGGCATAATTTCGTTTTCATGTGACAAATGCGATGAATATACAGGTGAATATTATGTTCTTTTTATGATTTTTTTTTATTAACTAAGAAATTAAATACAATTATTTAATTGATCAATTATTTCGTTTATTACAATTATGTATGGAATATAACATTGGTCAAATGGACATCTCTGACAACGGCACAAATACGTGCTTTTTAAGCATATTTTTCATAACATTCTCGCATACTTCGCGTGTTATTTTAGCTATTTGATTTCGAATATTGTCCTATAGCAAAGGAATTATTATTAGTTTATTGGCGTAGACCTTTCCTTTCAAGTTCCTTTACAGAAAATAGTCGACAGCCGTCAAATCAGGGGATCGAGGAGGCCAGTCGATATCACCACTTTTTGACATTATGCGATCGGGAAAAATTTCAACTGTAGTTCGGGTGGTGTGCGTGGTGGCACCATACTGTTTAAACCACATGTATTGCAGACCCAATTGACCCAATTCAGCCGCCAAGAAGTTTTCCTACATGTAACGATAGCGATCACCATTAATGGTTACAGCATTGCCATTATTATTTAGATAAAATGTTTGAATAACGTTAACACATTGAGGCGTTATATGCTCCATGTTCACCACGTACTTCTGCCTCGGCCTTTCTCTATCATCTGCCTTCAATTTTGGCTATTTAAAATATTTAACTAACTTACTATCACACCGTTTTCTACGAGAATAAGTAGAGAGAATAGAATGCCGCACTCTTCTGTCCTGTCACAGAACTTCACGTCATTCACATTTATACGACTTCTAATGCTCTTCTGTCTATTGTTGAGGTTTTAATGAAGCCATCTTGAAGAATCTGTTTTATCTGGTCATCTCGTTTATTTTTTATTACCATCATCTCCTCATTCATCCGCACCAAACCACATAATTTATTGTAATTCTGCTCAATCATAATAAGTCATATTTTTACTTTCATAAATGTATTTATCTCAAATACTCCTAAATAATTTCCACTGCATTCTGTCTATCTTCGTCCCTTTTTCGTTCAGTAGTTCATTTCTCTCACTCATAAAATCTATATTATATCAGTTAAAAGATGAATTATTAAAATCTGTGCCTGCTATGAAAAATATTTGTGATTTTTTTTCATATTTATCTGGTTAATAGACACATTGTACACATTTAATAAGTTTATTTAAAATATTATGGGTATATCATTACGACATACAATGTGCAATACGCAGTTGGTACAATTACATAACAGCTGCATAGTAGAGCAGGTTCATTACAACTCCATACATGCAATCTGGCATTATAATATGCAGCTAGCATTTTAATACATCTAGTAATAGTTGTTCGGACTATGAAGTGTCGTATAAAACACGTATTTGAAGATCACATTGTGAGTCGACATTTTTTTGTCTCGCGACTATCTAGATCACACAGTTGGAAACCTGGAGAAATTTTATTTTATTTATTCATATATTTAAAAAAAACATTTATACTTCAATTTTTTAAATGGTATTTTTAACATTTTTAGCGCGGTATTCTCAATATACTTTTAGGTATATTTTTATGTAGAAAAATAGCGTCATTTTTTTATTTGTGTCGGATTTATATTCATAATGTAATATGAATAAAATATCAAAAATACGTATATGTTTATAATATAAAATGGAAAACAAAATATTCAAATACATAAACTGTTAATGTTCCTGCACGAAGTAGGTACCGGGTAGCTGGCGGTATTTCACGTAAATGCTTTAAATATCAACAAATTATTATATAATAGTAAAGCAGCCATACAAAGACTTCATAGGCTTGAAAACGATTTTGTTTCTTGTCAATATATTCCGAAGTTCAAAGTTATGTTTTTGATGCTGTATAAGAACAAAGGTAAAAAGGGTGGCCACTAAAAGACTGAATTATATAAAATAAAAATAACTTTTCAAACACATAGTATTTCATTTCTTTATTATAGATTTTTTTTCAATATTATGTGTGAAAAACAACATCCTTCAAATGACTACCAGTTTGAATAATTGATCTTTATCTGGAATAGAAAAAAATAATTAGTTTTACAATAAGTGCTGGACAGTATTCATAGCCATTTTAATTTCCAAAGGTTGATCCTACAAAAAAAGAAAATAAAAAAAGTATAAACAAATAAGTTATGACCTTTCAAACCCTTTATTCTTTGATAATTGATCACGGTGTATAACCTAATTTTTTTTTTTTTTATTCATTTTCTGTCAATATTCAAGTCTGCTTTAACATTTCTCTTAAATATCTCATGTATTGTATTCAAAATCAATTTTTATGAATAAGTTACATTATGTACAAGTTAGTAATAGTAAGCCCAAATAGTAAGTTACAAATAGTAAGCCCTAATTCAGCTTTGATCATCGGAAATATAAAATAAAGATGTCGTATCTTTGTGACTGTCTGCAATGTTTTTTGTGTCTTGATTGATGTAAGTTACTTTTGGGCATTAAGAATATTCATTTCCTGGTTAAACTTACACATTTATAGTATTTTTAATTTAAGGCGGCACCTTCAAAAATAATTCAAATTTTCGCATTTTTTACGAAAATGTGAGTTTTTATTATTTATTTATATCAAAAGTTATACACTAGTTTTAACTTTTTTTAAACTATTATTTAGATATGACTTTTATACTCATTTAAAATTAATAAACTGAATGTTATTTGCCATAATTAAAACTAAACAAACATTATAAGAAAGACCGCGACCATTAGATGCATTTTCCGCGTGCTACAAAATTGTGTTAATTTTAGTAAATTATTGCATAAACGAAATATAAATTTATTATAATCTTGAAGCCAAGATTACGAAGACAAATCTCGATTGAGACAAATTAACAAAATGTTACAAATTATCACGCCCTTAGTCTGAAAATGTTTTTAACTTTAGTTGTATTGTATTATTGATAATGGGAAGATGTTCTCGAAAACGTTGTAACGTTAAATATAATAAAATATAGTGGAATAAAACAGTGTTTCAACTCAATTTACAAAAAAATATATATGAAATTTGCAAGATATACAGGAAAAATCTATTTATCGATAAAAATATGTATTTGCTACCGGAATTCAATGCGGGGTAACGTACTAATCATTCCAATTAAGCAAGTATTTTTACAATTGATACATATATTATTCCTACAAGAACTATATTCTGAAAATGAAAAATTTACTTTTATTTTAGTATTTATTGTAACAAATATGATTAAATAATTATTTGTTTTTTTGTTAGCCATATTAAATGGATTAAAACAAAATACAAATTCATGTTAATTGATCTAAATCCACTTATTGAATAGCTAAGAAAGTGAATTTCATAATCCAAGTAGATTACCATACGCGGTCATTAAATAAGAGTCATAAAAATTCCAATAATCATGACATACATAAAAATACGCAAGAACTTTTCCGGAGACCCATTAATATGTATTATATAAGTGTATAAAACCTGTCACCGCGGGTAAAGAAGCACAAAAAATATCCAGTGCATTTCAGCAGTGCAAATGCAACTCACCTACCTATTATTGCGTAAAAAATAAATAAGTTTTAATATTCAGCATTCCAAACAATACATACAAAAAAAAAATCATTCGTGAAAATGGTAAGTAGGTACATGTTACATTTTATAATTTTTATTATCAAACTACATTTATTCATATAATAAAAATAATGAAATTAAAAACATGTGATGTTTATTTATAAAAGTCACGAACATAATTAATTAATAAAACTGATTTCAACACGAATCCCTTTCCAACGCAACACATCGAAAGCCGGAAATGGCCCATTTGTCAAAAATGTTGTTATAATTAATGCTCGATCCAATTAGATAGTTTGGTACTGTTTATTTAAATGAAGTTAAAATAATATTGTAAAATTAATTTTGTTCACAGACTACCAAATATATAGACATGAACTAACGTAAATTCCTCGTCTCAATATTTTCATTTTCGTGTCACGCAATCAAATAGCTCTGCGACTTTTTTTTTAAATATGACTCGATTGGAGCGAAAATTTAAACGCTGACAATATATAATAATATGCATTTAATTTTCGAACAGTAAATACTTTGACTGTTGCATAAATGTGTCTTAAACTATCAGAGTTATGTTTCTACCAAGAATGTGTGTAGAATGCCTCTCATCCTGCAAATAATGCTCTAAACCCCTCTCCTAGATGTACACTTTATTTCATGTCTATTCACTTACAGGTCTGTGATTTTGTTCAATTCTTTTATATTTATACGGAGGGACGTGAAAATTTTTAATCGAATTAAACACAATGTTACATTTAATACCTATGCATTATTATTTTTAAAAAATTTATGGTTTTGGACCTTTATAATTAACTAGTAATCAGTACATAGTGTGGCTCGGGAATCAAAATTAATTATAATTTATAACGGGTGTTTAAGGGAAGGAGGGTGTATGCTTTATTTAGTAAAATTATTTATTTACATTATACATTTAGAAGAATAAATTAATAATGAGCAGAACACGACAATAAATATATGTATCATAATACGTTCTATAATAGACAAATCTCATTTTATTCATGTGATTGTACGTGCAAAAGAAAAAGAAAATACTTATATTAGGTACTCATTAATAGTATATGCACTTACTATTTTATCATTTCTTTACAGAAGCATATTGTAAAATCTATTTCACAGTACTAGATTATAATTATGTTATGTGAGTTGATATTGTGGTCATCGAACGGCGACAGCAACAAGTCACCTTTACGTGACCTACTGACTTTTCATAGTAAAGGTAATTTTTATGTTTATCAAATTAAGGTCACAGAGGTCTTAAGGTACTATGAGTAAATATTATATTTTAATATTGAATAATATAAGTTCAATACAGATAAAACCAGAGAAATATGGAAGGCGGCATTAATATCTAAGATCGCAATACAGCACAGCGGAAAAATTTCAAAATTGAATTGTAATTGCTCGTAGGTAAGTGGGAAGGGTATTGTTCGACGAGCGTAATTTTTGGATTTGCCAGTCGCAATGAGTTACTGATCGGAAGCGCACCACGTGTTTGCGGTTGAGCAATATTTAAAGTGTGGGCCGAGCACGCAACTTATCTGGTGTTGGGTTCAAAAATTCAGACTAGAAGGGACAATGGTTAATCAAACTCCTCCGGGACCATCAACGTCAGCAGCGATGCCAGTCTACGTGGCTCAAGTTTGACGTGAAATTATGCGCAATACACGTAAATTGATAAGGAAGATTGTAGCCTGTACTGGAATGAAAAAATCAACAGTGCACGTTATTTTTAAAAATAAACTATTTTCACTCCACCTTACTGCAAATCGTGCAGTTTATCAACGAAAATAATTATTCTTTACGTGAAACCTTAGCGAGAACGATACTGTAACGTTTTGGAACAGCGCAAACGCTTGGAACCATATTGTTTACTGACGAAGCACATTTTCATATCGATGGCTATGTTAATAAACAGAACATGAGATACTGGTGCTCTGACAACTCAATACAACCCGAATGCCATCAAAAACATTTGCATTGTCTAAAAATGACAGTGTAGTGTGCAATTTCTGCCTGAGGGATAATTGGCCCTTATTTTTTTGACCAGCGAGAAACAGTCACTGATAACGTGTATTACCGAATGATCGACAAGTATTTGATAACTGCAGCTGTTTCTCGGGTTCAACAACAGAACACAATTTCAGCAAGACGAGGTTACTCAAAACTTGTTTAACATGGAGAAGCTAAGGGGAATTTTTCCCAATAAATTATCAGCAAGTACGGAAACATACCCTGGACACCTCGGTCACCGGACCTTACACCGTGCGACTTTTTTTGTGGGAATACTTTAACTCAAATAATTCAGACCCTATAAAAAAATATTCGCCATGAAGTTGCTGCCATTGAACCATCGCTTTGCTCTCGCGTGTTCGCAAATTTAAGAGTCTGATTGCAAGAGTGTCTTGAGAAAAATTGACGGCATTTAGACGATATTGTTTATAAAACGTAAAATACGCTTCTTTAAACTCAATTTTGTATAAATAAAATATGAGAATAACATTGTAGTTTTTATTTATTATTTAATATTAATCTTAAAAATTTTCCGCCGGACACTCTTTATAATATGCCATCAAGTAATAATTCTTATAACGATGTTTCTAATGAGTGATTCTAATACTCGTAAAGGTGATGTTATGAATGTTTCTTATATTTGACTATTATTATGAAAGTGGTTTAGTTAAGATATTTAAAAAAAATGAGATTATCAATAATTTCGCGTCGCATTGTTTTAAATTAATATTGTATAACATGATGCAAATTGTAACAATTGTGTAAAATTTGAAGCGTTATATTCAGTGTGTTTTTACAACGTATAACGGTATTCCATTTCAGAGTCAGTCATTTCAACCTTAAATATTTTATTTCCTTATAAGCTACATGCAACATTTGTATGTCGAAATAAATTGTAAGTCTAGTAGACAAAATAAATTTTGAAACATTGTGTTGTGTAATATAAAAATACTTTTTTACCAATTCAATAGCAAACCTTTAAATATCTCGAAACGAAAGAGACATGACTTAGACCATTTTCATAATAATGGGCACATATATGAAGACGTTTCTTATGAATAATTCTTATAAATATCTTTTTTTTTATGGATATTTATTATGTATGATGGCGTTTATTATATATAATCTTTTAAAAACGATGATGTTTCTTCGAATGAATGATCAAAAAATATAAGTTTTCTAGTCTGCTTCAACAGCGTGAACTACTTGACTCCACTCTTCCCTATCAAGTGCTTTGTTTTCGACGTGCGAAGTGTATCAAGGCTTCATCCCCTTTATCCTAATCGAGCCTACCGCTTGGACAGCACTCTTCCACCGCTCTCTATCCTGCTCTGTGTCGATTACTTGGGACCACTGATGGTTCCATCTTTCTTCGTATAGTCTCTCCATTTTTCTTTATCGTATTCTCCTGGAACGTTTCATAAGTCTTCTTATTTCTAGCACTGATGATAAAATCTGTTTAAGCAGTTTTTCGCTTCCCAAGCCAAGTTATCTAAAAATTTTCTGTTTGGAGCAGCAGCGGGTTTGACCCAAGATTCTCTCGTATAATATCGTTCCAGATTTAATCTCTTAATGTCACTCCAGCTACTTTTCTTAGGTATCTCATTATTGCAACCTGGATTCTCTACCGATTTATCTCAGTTAGTATTTACATTTGATGGCCAGAGTGGGGGTGCAAACTGACTTGAAAATCGCCATTTTTTTCCTAATATTGAACTCTGCTTTTCTTATTACTGAGTAATACTCTTTTTATCAATCATATTCGTGGTCTAGTGGTTATCATACTCGAGCCTCATTCCAGGAGACCATCAAGTTAGTCTTATTTTCATAGCACAAGCATTTAGTTGAGTTTAAAAATAGTAAGAATATTGATGTGACATGTATTCCATATACCAGTGGCATGCAGAAGGTATAGATTTAGGTTATACTGTTACCAATGATATATAATATATATAATACAATTAACGTTTAACGTTCATTTAACCAACGTCTTTAGCTATAATAAATCCATAGTTTACATGATCATACCATGTATTTATTTGTAATTTTAGAGTACTATTAATAGTATTTTTAATGTTTATGTTTTAACGTAAAGCAATATAAAAAATGTATGGACGTTTTTAAGAACACTTTCTATGACTGAACATGATTCATTTATTGTTTGAAAATCCTTCACGTAACAAATAAAATAAATAATTATTTTTATTAAAGATTAACATAGAAAATAGTTCAGCCAATTGCTTTTGGTTTTTCCCAAATCACAAACCAAACCTTGTACCAAATTTAAAGAACAATCATTATATCAACACGTTAAAAACAGTAATATAGTAAAATTCGTGAATTAGTAAAAGAGGAAGTAGATACTTCAATGATTTGCACGCAGTTGTATGCTTTTCTAATATTATTCTGTTAGAAAACAGCATAAGTAATGACTCCATACAAAACGGATCAACCGAAAGGAATTTTCAATTCAGTAAATAGCCGATTATATGACTTGAGTAATTCACTAGCTTAAAGAAAAAACAGAGGAATCTGAATAGCTCATTGCAGCAAATACACAAGAGTGCCATGGATACAGCGGTGAGTTGTCGTGGTAGTTTTTAAAACTAAGCCATTAAAGTTTCTACTGGTACACAGATGGCGCTAATTGTAAAATAATGTTTCCGAGTATGTTAATCCAATTATTTAATTTATATTTATTTCCCAGAATTTTTAGTAAAGCACAGCTTTTTCTCTATTTTTTTTTAATCTTGCCCTGTCGCAATACTCTTACACTGAAACAAGTAAAAATAAATACAATATTTTAATTTACATCTCATTAAATAACCACTTATATTTTGATGGTGAAGCCATCAACTACATGGTCCATATTAAACCCTTTGTTTCCCAGGCGTTCAGTCCGTATTATGTAATTTATATTTTCAAACGAAAAATATTTACGTTTTGTATTTTATGGTTTCCGCTCTAGACTGTGATTAAAGTATTTAATATGTACAAATGAAGTTGAACATTATAATTTTAACGGTATCACTTGCGTCACCGGGTTAACTACCAACTCTCATTTCCTAAATGGGTTCAGTAACCATACGTGTTATATACATTTCAACCGTGAAATAACCGTAATGTTAATTTTAAGACTCTATTAAATCGCCTAAATAAACGATATTTACATTTACTTCTTTAATGGTATTATGAATATCAAAAGTTCATGACCGCAATCGCTATAACATATATTATTTGTCTATTTATACTTACACACTAAACAGCTTTTGGCGACATTTATTGCAAATCTAATGGACAGCTCAGCTTGAAATAATATGTGTACTCTATACTGCATTTTAAATTTCAATCTTATATACTTTCACATAGATTTACCTTGTATGTGCTTACATTTTATTTTTATAAATTATATTGCATTTTTATTTTATTTTTACTTTGCCTTGAATATACTTCCATTTTGAATTTAATTGTGTTTGGCCTCGTATTCAATGAGTAATATTGGTTTATTTGGTTTACGAAATATGATTAGTTTGCTAATTTGCCCTTAAACAGGCTTGTCTAGTTGGGCTATGCATTTAAAAAATATATACATAACAAACTATTTTTTCAACGATACAATATATATTATATGTAGCTAAGAAATAAGAAATAAATAAATATTTATCTCATAAAAATGATCGCTGACTAGATGAATGAATCCAATGAAATCTGCAACAGATGGCTTATTTCAAAAAACTGTAAAAAATGCTGCAGATCGGAGCAGATGGCTCCAAATATTTATTCTGTGGTGTCATCATAACTACAGAGACCAGGATCGTTCTGCCAAGAGCTTAACAAATAAAAAGAAGACTTACGCATTATGACAAATACCTGTGTTTCAATATATTTGTCTGAACGAGGGTTTGGGGAAATACGGGATGTAGGAAGGGTGAAAGAAATTTGATTGAGAACAGGAATAGGGAACAGGAGGGCTGATGGATCAATCAGAACCAGGAAACACGACCCACCTGTGAAATGTTTCATTAGGTATCTGGACTTTCAGAATATGTACTGCGTTGTTTCGCACGAAGTGCTCTTATTCATACACTTCAGCGATGGTGCGAAGTGTCATGCAATAAGCACCATGCACAATAGCAAGATTTACAGGATTCAGCTCGCACGGTAACGAGAAAACCGAACACACGTACACTTCGTGTTCGGTATCTTTGTCAATTTAATTAACGCAAATTTCACATCCTACCGTAATACTGATATACGATAACTGTAAGTTCAAACTTTAACTTTCAACTATCCAAAAAACCATAGAGAATAAAACCACAGAAAAATGACGTGTTCTGAGTATAAGAAGGAGAGAGTAGTGGATAGGAAACGATCAATTACTATTATATATGTCGCGTTTATATATGCGCAAGACGACGACCAGCGATCCATGAATCCTAAAGATCAAACAATATTCTTTACATATTTATAAACAAACATAACCACGGAAAACACGTATTGACTCTGTATACAAGACAACAGAAATATTATGCAATAATAAATATCTTGTTCAATTTTCTCTACTTAGAATAATGACAAGACTTCATCCATTATTGCTAAAAATTGTATATTATTTAGGTCACAGTCTTAGTTTAAAAGCGAAAGTGTATTGTACTTCTTAAATACGAATTCGAACATGTTATACATGCTTACGATACAGCCAATTCATTCATAACAACATTAAATGTTGTAACAAATATCGTGCATTGTCATATGTCATGTGATGCCATAATGACATTTAAGATTTTTTTTCTCCTAAATTAAAAAAAAACATTTTCGAATGTTTTGTCTCAATTTTGATCACTTAAGCCAACCGAAGACAGGTCGTAAGCCCCATATTTCTATATATTTTCCATTAAATATAATAAAAATAGCTTCGTCTCTATGAGATATCTAATATTTATTTATTAATAAATTGTTTCATTGAAGAAAACATTATTAATCATTAATCTCTAAACGTACTCCATCCAGTATGTCCAATGTAGCCCAAATTCATTTTAATTAAATTTAATCCCGATAATTTTATAAGCTCTTCTCTTGTAACAGCCCTAAGAACTGCGGGATGCCGAGAAGATATTTTGATGATATTTTGTCAAGAGGGATTCCACGAAGATCGTGATTCTCAGCCAAGAGGGAACAATCTAGCTAAATACCTAGCCACTATATATGTTATTTTCTACAAAATACCTAGTATTATTAACCAAAACCATTTTTTTCGGACCAAAAATATGACTGCGATTTCAAAATCGAGAAATTTGCTCTCGTGTGTCAAAACAAAAGACCAAATTTCAAATGCATAATCTCCCGACATTTTATTTTATTCATAAAACGTATAGTTTATCAGTAAATACAAAGATACAAAAATCGAAACAATGATTAAACCAGTCACATGTTTTCTCAGAAGATACAGTATACTTTATACAGTGAGTACAATTTAAAATTAAAAAGGACTAAAATGCAGAAAAAAGTTGAAATAAAAAATATAAACAGAGAGATAAAAGTTCTAAAAAATAAAATATTCCAGGGAAAAGTAAAAGGAAAATGGGATAGGGAATAAAATCTGTGTGATAAAACATAAAATTATTTGAGGTTTTAGATAAAATTGGTACTACAAGGATTTTAACAATACCTATTAACATTATTTTATTTTTACTTTTAAAGAATCCTGATTAAAACTGATAGTAATACGTAATAATATAAATATATCAATACCCAATATGCAGTTAATAAAAATAATCATTTCGAATTTTTTGTTTATAACCTAACCTTACACAAATCAAATAATAAAACTCTCGAAACACTATTCAAAATAACTGAAAAAAATATATTATAATACTCAAGCTTCTAGTCAAAGCTTTACATTTTAATGAGGTGACGTGTGTTCAAAGAATATATTGTGGTTTCATTAAAATTTATATTTTTCCCTGGTCTATTTTTGTTTACTTTTCTAATGATGTATATAAATATATATATACAAATATCAGAAAGTAAAGTGGATTTTTTCAACTGTTATTTATCAATGATAGAAGTGGATCCTTATTTTTGATTTGGGAACTATTTTTGTTCTAAATGTTCATGTAAAAATTTAACAAAACTAATAATAATATAATGATTATCTTCTATCACATAATTGTAAAACTCAAAAAAATTACAAATATAGAAGCTTTAGTTTCGTTTTAATATAGTGAAATTTTTTCATGCATTTTTTATGAAAATACATTTTTACAATCTTTTTTAATGGAAACACCTTGATAATTAAAACAAATTTAAATGTATTAATTAGAAAGATATACATATAAATCCAGGTTCGAATCCCGGTAGCGCAACAACAATATTTTTCGATAAAATAGATTTTATATGTATATCTTTATAATTGATACATTGAATTAGTATTTAAAATATCATAGACCTATGTTCTAAATAATCACAACTTCACAATGAGAATGTGTTCTTGATTATATAAAAGTTGTATCAACGTATCCAAAATTTAATAAAAATGAATTGTTAATTGTGACGTCTGCAACAACAATATTTATCGATAAAATTGATTTTATATGTATATATTTATAATTAATACATGTAATTAGTATTTTGTAAATTTAGTGAATCTCTATTATATTCAGATAGTTGATCTATAATATCGATAATGGGAAGATGTTCCGTAAAATGTTATATATGATTTAACACAGTGAAAAGTGTAGTGGAATAAAATAGAGTTTGACTTAATTTACTAATTCATCACAGAATTCCACAAAGTTTCACCAAAAACCTTTGAACAGTTATTCAATCAGTATTTAATTGTATATTCTTTGCAATATGTACGATGCATCAATATTAATACATTGAGCAATCAAAATGTGCATGTTTTTAACTAATTGGAGAACATATGTATTCATTACATATTGTGCTATGTTTGGTGTTGGACCACAAACGTCGCCGAAGCGAAGAACGATTGCGAAATGGAGGGCAGAATTATGCACTGCGAGCCTTAAATCCGCCCGCGGCTCTCGTATCACTTTCATCCAGCCGACTACAGCGACCAAATAAACACGCCGATGATAAATCAACTTTTTGTACCGAACACAGCGTCAATCTACCCGCGTATACTTTCTTTTGAGAAATTCGCAATATTTTCTTGTATCGGTGTTTTTGGAACCATAATCACTCGTAACCCTTTCTAACGTTCTAAAGAGTATGGCATTATTTCTGCAGACTATTATTATAGTAATTTTTCAACACAGTGTGCTCGCGCACGTTTTACAATACATATGTATATAGTTAATTTGTTGCAAGCACTGTTTTGGAACCGTTTCTATTGTAATGGTTACATTACAATTATATTTCATCAGTAACGCCCCGGGCCTACGGTAAGATAAGTCTCAGTACTATAAAACGTGTTGAGATAATCGCCTAGAAACATAGATACCTACAACTATTTATTCTAAAGTTTAGATAAACGAAGGCTTAAATTGCAAAACATACATTCCGTATTTATTGCTGTTAATAAAGATTCAAATACACGGTGAACTGAGAAAGCCGAGAAAATCCAAAAAATCTCATGAGAGTATAATCCATGTCTCAGATATTTTTTATTTTTTATTTATTAGACTTTATTGACATACGTGTTTTTGTTATAGCAGATGTGAATATATCATAATATAACATGATAAACATATGATACAATTATATTGGAAATAAGTATATGCTCGTAGTTTATTGTGTGGGATGGAGTTGACTCCACCTTTGATATATTCAACATTATCCTGGCTACTTTGCTAGACTGCCGTCTGTGTTAAAATAGCCAGTTTTTTTCGTGCTATTGTGGTGCTATTTAATTTAAGATAGATAAAAATTCGACAGAAATAAAAATAAAATTAGTGAAAAATAAAATGTGAGATTGTAGTGGGACCCAAATAATGGAGAAATCAAGAGGTCTTCAATGTGTTGAACAACTACAGAACTGGAATGGGTGGTTTTTTCGAACATATTTTAACTTTTAAGTATATAATATACTAATAAAAATTGACTGAGTACAAGTCTTATGGCTATGTAAGCATCGCCTGTGTGTTACGGTTCACTGGGAAATAAGAAAGGAATTAAATCATAATACATTTTTTTTTGACATTTTTAAATTTTATTTGTCATAAAACGGTTACTTTTGGCGATAGGTAGATACTAGGTGTGTAATATTTTTTAATTCAATTTTTTTGAACGTACCGTGTAGATACTGAATTCACCAAAAATATATGTACCTTCCTACCGGGAGATGAAAGGGCATATTTTAACTTTCGAACATGTGAGTGTTGTGGATTCTACTGAATAAAATGTAGAATCATGATGGTAATGAGTAAATCGTATTTGTTTGAGATTAATCTGATACGAAATTTTTGGAGGGAAATTTTCAAAATTTTCACCTCAAATAATATGTGTTCTATTTACATAACTCATTTATCGAGCACGAACATCATAGAAGAGGAAAACATAGACTGACAATGCCATTCAGAAAGATGGCTAAATCTCAGAAATCGGTGATTTTTAATAAAATGTCACGATGATATAAGAAAGCTAATTAAATTAAGCAAATTACAGTAAAAATGAACATTTTGATATTGTTTATATTAGAGCATATACATAATGTAACAGACTTAGTCCACAATATTTTATATATGGATACCTGACTTAAAATGTTCAAGAAATATGTGTGACTCCTGAACAGTTATATAAAATATTATTATTTTTAATTATTACAAAATCATGTTAAACTTTAAGTCTAGGTACTTCGAAATAAATATTTGCGAAATTTATCCATTTTTATTAAACATCTTTGATTTTAGTCTTAAATCATCTAACAAAAAATAATCTGGCTGCCCGATATCCGATAGTCTTTAATTGTTAGTATTCAATATATAAATTGGAATCAATAAGATATTTCAATTAATCAAAATAATCGCATAATTATGATTTTTTTTTAATGTTTGTATCTCCGGCATGGTTGAGATTAATCACATATTCTTTGAACATTTTCGACTCGTAATTTAATCAGGTATCCATACATAAATATTGTAGACTAAGTCTCTTAGATCCTGTATATTCTTATGTACGCACTATATTAAGAATAAATTTATTTCTTTCTTTCTTTCTTCAATAATTGCAAAATAACTTTGTGGCAACATATTATATTAATAATAAAAACACGCTTTCTTTTTACCACTGTTTATTGATTACTGAACATATTTCGGCGGAACGATGGTCCCTTCTTCAGGGTACAATGAACACTAAAATTAAAATTGAAAGTATAGACATAAATAAAACTGTAAATATAAATGGTGGGAGAGTGTAAAAAGAAGGGGGGGGGGGTAGAAGGGTCGATAATTGATTAGAAACTACTATGAAAACAAATTTAAAAGATGGCTATTAGTAACAACGATTTGGTTATTATTAATGTTTAATTTGCAATTAATACTTGATGTTTGTGTGTAAAATTACTAAACCCTTGTTATTGTCAAAAGAATGGTTTATTTCCAAAAAATGATTGGCGAATTCAGAATAGTTGTCGCTATTTCGTTTTAGTTTAGTTTAGTTTCTCCTATATAAAAATGATTACACTCATTGTAAATTTATTTGTAGACACTCGATTAAATTTTCATTCTCATTCTTGATATTTAATAAATATTTCTTTATTTTTTTATTGATGTAGAAAGCTAGTTTTATATAATTTGGGATGTTTTTTATTATCGGTTTTGAAGTACGATTATTTGAAAACAACATTTTTTTCCACTGCTTACCACTATCAATTATTATTGGTGGGTAAATATATGATCTGATAAACTTTTTGTTTAACAAATAATCTATTAATATAATATTAAAACAATCACTAATTACAATATTGAAAAAGTTATTATGTTAATAATAATATCTTGAAACATGTTGATTTAACAATAAACAGTGGTATAAATACAGTGTTTTATTATTATTATTATTATTAAATAAATTTATCTCTATGCTGCTCGATTTATGGTTGACACTGTACAAACGATTAATAAATAATAATTTAGTAATTGCTTACGAAGCGCAACAGTATGGTGTGCGCCAGTTTCACGACGATCAGCTCTCTGGTAATGGACGAGAAAGGTACCGAGCAGTAACGATACAGGTACAAGGAGACGGAGTGAACTAAGGTCAGTGACGCCATTTTTTTTATTCGGCCACTTCCGTTTCCACACAGGTGTTCACGAATTACTCTCAATTGCGAGGGCCGTGCCGACAGCTGCGAGATTTTTAAATTAAATCAAAAGCACTGCTCGCTCGAATTTTTTGATTTTTTGCACGAAATTACAAATGGGTCATAAAAACTATGTCTCTCATTAATAACAGATACAAAATGCATACAAATTAATTTTTTAAAGGGTTTTTTGTACATTTTTTTTTTTTTAAAAAAGGTTGTTTATTTAGAGATTTGTTTTTCGAATTGGCAACACTTTTTCTAACGACAGCCAATTTAAAGGCTAACAACTGTTTTTTTTTTACATTTTACAATGAATAGACTTACGTTAAAACAACGCTTGCAAATTGTACAAATTTATTTCGAAAATCGTAGTTCAGTTTGCGAAACTTACCGTGCGCTACGTCCATTTTACTAACGACATAATCGTCCATCCGAGCAAGTAATTCGAATAATCATAGATCGTTTTTGCACCACACATACTCTAATTAATAATATGCACCCGTAGAGATATCGTACAGTGCGCACAGAAAAAGCTGTTGCTGAAGTGGAGCGTAGTATTGAGGAGGTCCCAAATAAGTCGATTCGCCATCGAAAGCGCTATAGATCCATGATTACTGACTTTTTTGTTTCCCAACTTGAATGGCATTGATATGGAAGAGCTGTGGTTTCAACAAGATGGCGCAACATGCCACGCAGCTCGCGCCGAAATTTATTTATTAAATGAAACATTCGACGAGCGCATAATTTAGTGTAATGGACCTGTGATTTTGCCTCCAAGATCGTATGATTTAACACGTTTGGATTAGTTTCTGTGGAGATATATGAAGTCGCTAATCTACGCCGACAAACCAAAAACGATATACGACTTGGAAGCTTATAAGGCCCCAGCTGATCCAAAAAGTGATCGAAAAGTAGACCTCCAGATTGCTCTTTATTCGAGCGTACCATGGCATTCATATGTTCAAAATTATTTTTAAACACTAATGGCATAAAATTATCTTTCCATTAAAGCAAATAAAATGGCCATTACCAAGATTTTTATGTGTTTTATTTTATTTTAAAGTTCGATACCTGTAAAAAAAACACCTTTAGATACACTATGAATTCTCAGAACCGTTCGTAACAGAAATATCAAATATGTACGTTCAAATAATGTAATCAATTTGTCGTAGTATATTTATTCACGTATTATATTAATTAATATATCGGAACCTACTCAACGACCGACCCTCTTCAAATTATTTATTTTGCCGGCATCCCACAACCGGGGTAATAACTGGGCGGGCCCGACACGCTATCTTTCTTTCTCTCTGATTCATCATTTTACAATTTCTTTCTTTATGTGCACAGGTCCTTGTGTTCCGCGTGGTTACATAAGCGTTTATACTAATGCTTAAAATATATATTTTTTAATTTTATTTATTTCATATTAAATGTTGTAAGCGCATTTGTTATTTTAATATATGCCTCACTGGGCTTTGCCCGTGCTGAGGTAAACATTTTTATTTTTAATCAACAATCATATTATACATTAGTTTATCTGCTATAACTTTAGAATAAGAAAGAAGAAAAAAATTAAAAATGTAAGTAACAAAATATGATGCAATATTTGATAAGCGAATGAAAGTTTCCCACCCACGCCACGCCATGCTGTAGGGCGACACATCGATACTTAAGGCCAAATATTCCCACGTGGCGTATTCTCGCTTGTCAACGAATACAAACTCACTAAATGTAACCAGTGAATTCGTATCTTCATTGTTAGATATACATCCACTGACCGGCTTAGCGAAAATATATTTTCACCAGTGAAAATATTCACTGTAACATAAACATTTGTTCTTCAATATTCTTTCTATTTTTCACAACTGAGCAATGAAAAATAGATCTAACTTGGTAGCGTTTCGGGACGAAGCTCTAGACAGTAAGCAAGTGACAACTATAAACAATAATTAAATTAAGAATTATTTAAAATTGTTATTAAGTCTTTTTCTCATTGTTGAGTCTCGTAGATCCCGCACCGCGTGATACATTAGCTCAATTTATTCGTCACGATCTTGATCGTACGTACTTCGCAGTACTGTAAATGTAGATATTCCAGATGCTTGGGATACTTGATTAGTCTGCAGAGGCCTTGCTCGCGCCTCAAAGACCTGGCCGTTTAACCAATCACTTTACAGCCATTCCATGCCGCCTAGTACCGACCAAAATTCAGTAGCAATACCTCGCCATGTAACAATACCGAAAAGCTCACCTAAAGCAACCACTTTTCTTTCGGTTGCTTTTTCGGGCGCTTTAACTTGTAATGTAACTCCAGCCTGTGTAAATTAATTTGTACATCATCCTATAACAAACCCCACTAATTGTAAGTTAATGTTTCATTTAACAACCCTGCTCTAGTACATAGCATAATCACACGCACGTACATATACACAACGATATTCACTTACACGCTGTGAGATCTGATGACTTTGGGGCCCTCAGTCTCACCACAAGACAAATCCTTCTGATATCTAAATGCATTAACTCCAACTGAGTGACTCCATAAACTAAAACAAATAGCCCTGTAAGTCCATTTTATCGGTGATCTCTCTTTGCTTCTTCTGCCCTACTTTTCCAAAACCCATTTGTTTTTCAAGGTCTATGTTATTATTTTGGCGCATAATGTACGCTCAAAGATTTTAAGGATACATTAACATAAGCGCGGATTCACAACAGTCTATTTTTTATACTAATTTCTTCCAGACTGGCTTTATTTGTTATTTATGTTATTTGTCTATTCGGTATACCAAGTTATTCCAAAATTGATTTATATCTATTTCATGTAATCCATGTATGTTTTGGAAATTAATATATTCCATAATAATTAATCGGTTTACGTAATTTAGAAGATATTCTGTTCGGAATTCCAAGTTTTTCCAAAATGGATTAATTGATTTGTCCGGCTTGGATAGTCCATTCGAAATACCAAGTTCTTCCAAAATGGATTGATTGGTTTTCTTGGATTAGATCTCTCTCTAGGTCAATAAGCTCATGACAGAACATCGTGATCCTGCTTACCTCTACTCTTCACGATCTTGAACTTTGTTTGGTGGGACTAATGTCTCGGATTGGAGTTCAACCTCTACACATACATACATCTTATTGGAGTTCAACCTCTCTCCCTCCATTCTTGTAAGGTCCCCGCGATCACCAATTTCTCCAGATAATCTGCATTTCTTTTAGCAACGTGCCCAAATTATGAAAGAATTATTTTCCTGTAAGTTATGGAGAGCCTTTCCATTTAGATTAGATCATTTATTAAAAATACCAGGTTCTTCCAGAATGAATTAATATATTCATCCTAATGCTTAGATAATCTGTTCAAAATAACTAATTCTTCCAGAAGGATTTATTGGTTTTCCCATCTCGGACTGATTGGTACATCTGGTTATATCATATACCCAAGTAAATGTATGGAAAAATCATATATTTCTAAAGGTGTTCACGACACGACCACTTTTTCTAAGAATGAGGCTCCACTGTGACGTGGGGTTTGCCCAGTATAGACTTATAAACATGCACGTGAGAACAATTGCCGGTTTCAGAGACCACCTAAGAAGGAAATTGATTATGTACCGTAATAATTGCTCATAATCAGCACCATTCAAACCTACATAACGACTTCTTTATTATTATCGACAGGAAAGTTAATTATTAACAGTGATAAATCTGGTATTTGAATATTACCCTAATCATAAATCAAGTATAATTATATTCGTATAAAATATTCGTATAAAGGAGAACACATTCTTATTGTGAAGTTGTAATTATTCAGAACAGACGGTCTGTGATGTTTTAAATACTAATTTAATGTTTTAATTATAAATATATACATATATAATCAATTTAAATTTGTCATGAAAAATACTGGCGCTATAACACAATCGGTAGTGTACTTCCCCGGATTGGAAATAGAGATCCAGGCTCGAATCCCGGTAGCACAAAAACAATATTTTTCGACAAAATTGATTTTATATGTATATATTTAAAATTAATACATTAAATTAGTATTTAAAATATTCATAATTCGTATTGAGAACTTTTTGGTATACGTTATTTAAGCTTGACAGAATAAATCATTGTATTAAAACTGTGATTTTGTTTCTCTTGGGTATTATGTACGTATGTGAAATAAGCAGTACCTGCCTACCAAGTCATAATATTAATATTTTTTACTAAAGCGACCCACTTGACGCTATAACTGCAGTGACACACCGAGTATCGGTACAATAATAATTATATATACGACGATTCCTATACACAAAGTGCGACTCGCGAACTCTATTAATCCTGTGTGATTATTAGTGTTCAACCGAAGGTCAGTTTTGGCAGAAGCCGACGCCGAAACCGAAGCCGAAGGTTCAAACGTACTTAGAAATCTTAGAATACTGACTAGAAAGTATTCATAAGAATGCAAATTCTACACTTTTACTTAGTTTTCTGTATTATGGTGTTAATAACAATTATAAATAAATAAATTGCAGTTTTCCAGAAATGATAAACTGAATTTTATTTCATTCGTAATAGTTCGTGCGTTTTCGGCAGTTTTCGGCTGCTAAATACAAAGCTTTGACTTCGGTCAAACTTTCGGCAGATTTAAGCCGAAGTCGAATGTGCAGCCGAATGTGTATTTTTTGGCCGAAAATGACCGAAGTCGAAGCAACCTAGTTCGCGGCAATTCAGATCAGCGCACTTCCCCAGATATGCAGGGTTCCTGGTTCGAGTCCAGGTGGCAAAAAATATCTCTATACCTTTCTAATTCATACATTTAATTTGTATTAAAAGTATCACATAACTATGTTCTGAAAAACTGCAACTTCACAATAATAATGAGTTCTCCTTAAAAATATAATATCTTTTTGTAATGAATATCAAAAACCTATTTAGTCCTGACGTGATGTAGTATGTAACACAAGTCAAAAGTTTCTGGGATAGTTTTATATTAGAAATAATAGATGTCTCACTAAAATAAATTGTATTATATTTAATGGAACCCAATCAATGGGTACGTTGTGAGGATTCCAAATAAAATAAATATGAATTAAATATAATAATTAGAAAGATAAAAGATAAAATCAATTTTATCGAAAAATATTGTTGTTGCGTCACCGCATATTATATCATATTTAAAATATCACAGACCTGTGTTCTGAATAATTACAACTTCACAATAAGAATGCGTTCTCCTAAAAATAATATAATATTAAGATAAATGAAAATCATGAACTTAGTCTTTTGTCGTATTTATACATTTTTTTGCCATTATCCCATTACTTGTGAAAGTTAAACACTTTATCTTTGGTCTTATTTCACTTTATTGCACAAGGATTGCCTGTAAAACTATGAACTTTAATTTTGTATTTTTCGGTTACTTTAAAATAATACTGTTCAGACTGAAGAAGTAACACCGCAAGTTGTCGTAATAGAAATTAACGTTAATACTGGACGGAACTAAATATAAATCTGAAATCAGCTGCAAGAAATTTTTTATTATTTTCTTTGAAGTGCATGACTAGTAAACCTGTCGTAATAAAGTAATATTTTCATCATTGAAATGAAAATATGTTTTCCATGGATACATCTTAACATAATTTAATATCACACTCTTGTGAATATTGCAGATATTTTAACTACTTGCATAGTAAATCTATTTCTCATATAGACGTTTATATTTATATTATCATATGTACGTTTATATTTACAAATTTATAGGATGGATTTTTCAGGGTCATATAACTGAATCATGATCTTTTTAATTTAAAAATAGGATAAAAATAAGTTATCTGTTTAGAGTATTCTGCCATGTGTATATGACCTCTCTGATTAGCGTTTCGGATCATATTGCACGGTTCATCATCAGGGCTAATGTCACTGAAGATCAGCGATATCAGCTTTGATGATGGACCCTGCAATGGGTGCTGCAATGTTTCCTGGAATAGACTCTGCAACAGACAATTAAACATCCCTATAATAAACCCTGCAACGGTCCCTGCAATGGACTCTTCAATGGATCTTGCAACAGACCCTGTAATAGCGCTGAAATGGATCCTATAATTAATCCAGTAATGGTTCTTAATAGACCATGCAATGGTCCTTACAATAGTCTCTGCAATAGACCATGCAATGGACCCTGCAATAGTCCCTGCAATAGACCATGCAATGGACCCTGCAATAGTCCCTGCAATAGACCATGCAATGGACCCTGCAATAATCCCTGCAATAGACCATGCAATGGACCCTGTAATAGACCCAGTAATGGTCCCTACAACGGATCTTGCAATAGTCCTAGATATGAATCCAGTAACTAATCTCATAAATCTCTAGACAGAAGATTGATTCTGAATAACCGTGAGAACTTGAAAACATTTTTAATAAGAAGTTTTTGCTCTTGTAATTTCGTGATTTTTTTAAATTCATGATATATTTATTTCGTGGTGATTTTTAATCAAGAGACATTGTATTTTAATAGTTAACAGTATATCATAATGAGAGTCAAAAAATAAATTTTTAAAATCACATATATTTTCTCTTCTATCGTTATTCCTTGTAAAATCTGCAAATTTTCACATTTTTTTAATTCCCTGTATTACAATAATTGTGATCGTCCCTTTTCCGAGAAAAAGATAAGAAATTTTCTTCACAAATGTACAGTTATCGAAAATCTTTTTTTTCTGTGACGACAAAGGACGCTGTACAATATAACAATGTATATGGAAAAGTCGCGAAATGGGAGGTAAAATTTCTGGCGATCTCGTGACGCCATTAGCAAGATCATTTTGAATAATGACTGTTCACAAAAAACAAACGACTTTAAATACAAAACAGTAATTAATCATCCTTAAACAACAGCCATTTTGTGTACACTTGCTTTGTTGTCAACGTCTGAATATTTTGCGATGGTTTGTATATATTTTTTTTTAAACTCCCAGTAGCTACCCATAAAATTTACTCGAGATAATTTCATTTGAATGCGTCTTTTTAAACACTAACACGTCTGTAAATTGTGATATTTAATGGGATGCAATAGGATCTGGAGATGCATCTAAAGATATTCAACCTTTCACCCTCTGGATGCTTTCTATATTTTCTAAACATAAAAAAACAATAACACAATCTAAAGTATCCTTCCTTTTCAAATCACACTAATATGCACTGTAACAACTATTCTTCATGATTCTTCAGCCATTCATCAACCCTATTTTTGATAAACGCAGATGATTGAATTTTTTTTTTGCGTTGAAGTCAAAAATATCATAAAATTTGGATGGTTAATACAGGAAGTGTCTTTGCCCAAATGTAGTCTATATAGGAGGTAATTACAGTTGAGCTGCACAGCGGTAGTGACTCAAGTGAAAACTTTCATATTTTAAGTTACATATACTAATACGCTCAAAATTAATTGTTTTGTATTGGCTTAATTTAATGTGCACGGATGTACCGAAGCATTATATAAGAATAATGATGTTAATACATTAATTTTTTTCAATAAATAAAAATATGAAATTTCATCATGTTTTCAACCCTTTGTATTTCCATTTGATCACTATATATATATATATATTTTTTTTTTATTATTTTTGAAAGAAACAAAGAGTACAATAATAATAATTGATATAAATAAAACATGGTATATAAAAATAATACCAGTGAAGTTACTTCGGAATTAAACAAGCTAAGAAATAGTATATAATAAACTAAAGAATGGTACATTTTAACAAACTGATGAACAAAAATATTTTTATTTGGTAATAATATATTGTAGTGATGAGCTAAACGTGATTGTGACTGTTATTGTGATTTGTGTTCGATCGTAACGATGATTGGTAACTGATTATTCAATCACCGGTACAACAGAAACTAAACCTCTAACATTTAAATCTCAGTTACCAATCATCGTTATAATTGAATAACATTTACACAATCATAGTTACAATAACGGTTAACTCATCACTAGTGTATGCGTGATCCGGCGACGTATTATTAGGGTAAAATATATTAATTAGACAGGCCGTTAATATTCACAGCCCTGAGGTAGACAAAAATTTCTTGGAAAAACGATGCAATGAAAATTGAGGAATTTTCTGCAAGTAAGGACATCGCCGGGCTTTTTTTATTCGACTACGCTCTAAAAATTTATTTTATTGGTGAAAACCAGTAACATTTTTTGATTTCAATCTTCTACGTTTTACTCTCGTAGTCGAGATTGTGATCCAGTGATATAGTAGATGACGACGTAAATAATGTATTAACTATTCCGGGTCGTGGCTTTTCTTGTCTAGTTGAATGTACAAGCGATCTCTGCGATGAAGTCGGTCTAGTATGTTGGCGACCTTTTATGATATTTGGTTTCCTCTGAAATTGTTCCATTTTTGGTAGATTAATTTTAGAAACATCAAGCGTTCTAGACTTTATGAAAATGGCCCACGTGACTTCACTACTGAAAAATGCTACACTAAACCCCAAAGACCTCACGAATTATCGCCCGGTCTCTAATCTATCGTTCCTCTCAAAAATAATGTAAAAGATCATAAGGAACAGTTTATCAAATACTTTATTTAAGAAGAAAAAAAAACGCACCTTTTCAAAAAATCGTTTCCATAAGTGAAAATAACAACTTTTAATTTTAAAAACAAAGTTAATTGTAGAACAATAAACAGTATATGTGTAAAGCGCCCTTGAGGTGAAAGTTTGTACGAATATGGCGCTATATAAACTATCCAATATTATTATTAATATCCTCTCTTAGACCACCAATTTTTTCAAAGTATCCTATTATATAGCGACACTTCTAAAATATATATTTAAGGATTAGAGAATATATACTACTTGATGTTTAATTAGCTTTATTATTTTATTAATAATTGAGCCTTTTTTTTCTGCGAGCAACCCAAGGTATACTGAGTATACAACTCTGGCACAATATTTTATTTTATTTTTTATGGTGACAAGGCACGGTTTTTTTATTTTCACTAAATAATTAGTAAAACTAAATAGTACATCTTATATACTGCTGTGCCACCACTGTTGCTTATTGTTTGGACTCTGGATTACTGGTTGGTAGTGGTGAATCTAGGTTTTATCTAACGCCATAAATCATTCTAAGAATAGCATCAAATATATTACGATACAACATAAAATAACTTTTCAACTTCTGCCTTTTATATTCATCTACAAGGTGGGCCATAAGTGTTTGTAGTATCGTAGTAGTGAGCGCAAATTGGGCGCTGAACAATCACATAACAAACGTTTTTTTTTTTATGCAGAATTCATTATTATTACTCATTATTATTCATTTAAACAGCAAAAAAACTGGCTGACAATATCACAATGTCATCAGTAATACCTTCCGCATCCCACTTAAAAATATATTTATTTTTTTGTAACAAGTGTATTTATTATTTTATTATTGTATGTTCACCTCTGTGATATGTCAATAAAGCTTATCTGATTTCATTTTAATCGACATTACTTCTTATATTGAGTTATGCTATGTAAAAATCGCCTTGAAAGTCAAATAATTAATAATTGTTTTCGTGCAAGCTGTCACGTGTTACAATCGGTATAAATTAACGAGCCTCTGTAAAGCCGGTCATACACGCAACGGTATACCTGCTCAGTTAGCTTTTATAGGCAAACCGGAGCGTGTATGTATGTGACATAACTGGCAGGTATCCCTATCTGAACAGGCTGTGTATTATTCCAGGGCGTAGGTTTCAGCTGTTCCGTGCACCGCGAAGGAATAGGTCACGCTGCGTAGTTCGAAAAAATGGCGTCTCGCAAGCGCAGCCATCCATTCTTAAATAATTACAGTAATCGTAAAGTTCTACATTTATGTCGTTTATCAGATTAACGTGACTGTATTGGCTTATTTTTAACAATCAGTATTTACAATACTTTTGTCGCATTTTTCTTTCATAGGAAAACGAGAAGACCTACTAGCGCTACTGCATCATCGTAGTTGCGCTATACCAATGCCACGGTTAATTTAGAGATCGGCAACTTTGGCCGCGTAGCGGCCAAAGTTGAGCTTCGGTTAACTTGTCATATTTACCTGAACAGGTATACCTGTCAAGAATAGCGTTACGTGTGTGGCCTGCTTAAGATACTTCGAACACTCCGCACATGCGTGAACACTTTTATTTTCTAAATTGATTATGCATACATCTTTATTTGAGTAATTAATTATATCGCACTTCGGACGGGAAATGAGAGACGGCTTTCACATTCTGATCGCACTTAAGAGATACCGGATTGGTCGAATATTTTAACCTTCTAAACGATAGAATACGTATCAGGAGTTTCATAATAGGTTTCTTCTAATTAAATTTTAGGACATTTTAGTTACTCTCTGGTAAACTGGTATACATAACATAAAATCTACCAAATTACTTAAAAAAAAAAATTTTTTATTTGTACATTTTAGTGATAGAATTCATATAAAAATTGAAGATTGGTTCACTGAATTTAAAAAACCACGTTATTTGAAAAATGAACAGCACTGTTGTAAATGTATAATAATAATAAAGACCCAATAAAAAAATATTATTCATATGTATTTTAATTAAGAAAAATAATGCTCTTCATCGCTACTTGATAATATGCGGGGACGTTTATGAAGGATTGGATATAAACCGCCTTCATTGCAAGAAATATCTGACACGTCTAATGTATTAGAATCTAATGAAGTCTTTTGTTTGTTATTACTGTCTTGCGTTGTTGAATTTCTTGTTTTAAGTAAATCTGTTATCCGCTTCTGTGTTTTTTGTTTCTCAAGTTATTTATATATTTCTTGATACCCAGCCATACAAATTTGCAAGTCCTGTTGGAATTTTAAAGCTCGTCCTAAGTCGGGATCATGAGTGAGAAAATACTGTTCCATTCTCGTAGAAAATTGCAAGCCCTCGTGAATCGAAGCAGCTGTTAGTTGAAAAATTTCATCTTTATCCCATTCCCATTTCTGTCGCTCCAAACACATGTCACTCACACGACACACAGTACTAAGGCAAACCGAGGTCAGTGAGAACTGACGACGCATGCGACTGAATGTGGCTGACATGAGAACGTTGGGTCATTGAAATTTTTTGTTTCAGGGAATCGTGTTAGAACAAATAATTCATGTAAAAACATAATATTTATTATTTTTAGTCGACCGTGTTATTTCAAAACCGTGTTAAAAAAACCGTTTAAAAAAAAGTTGAATGTATACTATGCAAATACAACACTAATAAAAAATCTAATGAAAAACCCAAAATAATATTTTTTAAATCAATACTGAAAAATACATTATATTAAGAAAAAAATGTGATTTCGTTAAATTTTATATAAGCTAACCTTACTAACACATAAAATGATCATCTTAGAATAAAATAAAAGATATAATTTGCGTTTAATTGCCAATTCTTTTTTTTATAAAGATCGTAATTTATGTTAATTTCTTGATTATTATTCAGGGAGTGATATATGTTGGATTAGTTTTAGATAACATAGTCTTTTAAAAGACAAAAAATTATCATCAAGTGTTATCTTATTTATTAAAGTACTTACCGCTTTAAATTTTGCGAATAAAAATATAAAACTTGGCTCCGAGTTGATTCTCTGGTTATCAAAAATATATCTTGTACGTACGGTGACAGCTCTCAGATCCGTAAATCGCCAAAAAAAGTAGAGTTAATAGAGCTGGAGATCAGGAAGAAGAACTCACATCAGCAGATGACCGAGTTGGATGGAGAAGCTTCGTATCAGTGTTAACGCAATAATGAATTTAAAATGAATATATATTGGATTTATTACAGTACGATTAATTTTCTATTTCTCTTCTCTTCCTCTTGGAAAAAAAAGAAGCAAATTAAAAAAGGTTTGATTAAAATATTATCATTCCAGAGTAGGTCAATGTAGAAATATATAATGAAGCTTCACACAAGTACAGATAATTAAGAAAACATGACACATTCAGATTAGATACCTACCATGGCAATATTTCGTTCTTTAACCCGATTTCACTAATGTGTATATTATATAATTAACACAGTAAGTGAGTTGGACATGTTCTTTGATTCTTTACTGAGCTAAAATAACTTTAACACGACACTTTTTCTTGAAACCATGTTCTCATTCCGATTTCATTTTTATTTACATCATAAAGACTGACATTATAGGGGTATAGAACTTTAAAATGAAATAAAACACATAAAAATCATAGTAATGGCCGACCTACCTATTAAGTGATCCTTTCTTAATCTTATTCATTATACTAACGTCAGCTTTACATTCTTTCCTTATTTCTTCATTATTTACTCAGTCATAGATTTGTCACATATACGCCTAAGTTATCACATTTCCACTGCATTCAGTCTACTTTCGTTTCTCTTCTGTCAGCTCCAGGCCTAACTTTCATACATCTGTGTCAGTACCAGGACTCTATTGTGCACCGCTTGACAATTGACTCGATTGACAAATTCCCGTTAGATATAATTCCATTCAAAGTGCCATTCACTTTATGCCTTGCAGTCACCCTCCTTTCGGCATTTCCGTTTCTATCGAATATACTTCCCAAATAAACTCATCTACTTGATTCAAACATTCATTACCTACAAGTATTTTGCACAGTGTCATGCTTTCATCATCATGTTTATTGATCATATTTTCAATGTAGCCTATTTATTTTGGCCTATGTCGTGTCATTGTACCGTTAATGCTCTGCATAATATAAAATCAAATAATAGTAACATATTTATGTCTCGTCGCAATGCACATTCTATAATTTGAATTAATTAAAAAATTATACATACACATATGAATACTTGTTATTTAAAATTAATAAAAAAACTTTTTTAATTACTCATAAATTAATTAACATCAATGAAAGGAGAACCGCTTATGATTCAAGTCGTTAAATCGACACATTGCCACAGGCGAATTACAACAGAACTCTATATTAAATAAGATCAATACGGCTTAAATTACTTATGTGTAGGTGTCGAGAATGTGTGTATTTATTTAATGTCAGAGAAATTGGCATAATATGTAATCATTACGCATTTACTTTTTATTATTATGTTTAATATGCAATACTTCCGGGACATAAATGAAAGACATTGTTCATGCTTTATTCCCACGAATCAGTAGGCTATTTTTTAATAATATATCACATTAAATTTTATGTTGGTGTAATTGAATATTAAGTTTTATTTTATTATATCTTTTAGCAATGGACATATCATCGAGGCAATCTAATGTTATGATATATTTGCATAATTATCAAGTGTAACAGACATACTATGCTTGTATTGTGGTTTTGCTAAATTTCATATCCAAAGGTGAACTAGAAATTAATTTAGTTACCTATGTCACAATTAATTGAATAATCGTATCCATTTCTTATCTGTGGAAATTTATACGAACATTTAATGTCTTTAGGATGAATATTTACGCGTCGGTTGAAACAAATCTGTTATTAAGGAGAACACATTCTTATTGTGAAGTTGTAATTATTCAGAATAAAAGTCTGTGATATTTTAAATACAAATTAAATGTATTAATCAGAAAGATAAAATTGTGTAAAAACAAAGTAGATGGCTTTCAAATAATGGAACAATAGATGTATTAATTTGAACATATAGGTTCAAAAATTTTTCGTCAATCTACTGTGTTGGTATAGCATAATCAAATAATGCACATTCTCCGGATTGGAAGAGATCCAGGTTCAAAACCCGCTAACAACAACATAAAATTGATTATATATCTTTCTAATAAATACATTTAATTTGTATTAAAATCTGTTATTGTCTCACTATTTAACAAAAGGATTAATTTTGACAATATTTAAAAACTTTTCCTTTTACAATATTTACAAGATGTTTAATCAGCGACATCACCCCTGATGATGGACACTGCAATGGGATCCGAAACATCAGCCAAAGAGATCGGAGATACACTGTAGAATAGCCCAAAAAACTCAATACAATGAAAAGATTATTAATAATTAAGATTTTCATTTTAAATTAGTTTTAGAATTTATATGTGCCAATTTGAGATATTCGCTTTAATTTTTTTTATTGATTTTTGTCTCTACAGAATGAAAATTATGTTCCAGGCCGATTTTGTTTAGCCACCATTTTGGTTTGGTAAATATTTGTCAGTGTAAATTTTATAGGCATAGAGATTAGTTAATTACAATTTATTGTGTAGCTTTTAACTTTTCAACAACATGTTAAAGTTATTAAAACAATCACAAACCCGACTTTTGGAAAAAAAATTATCATGGGTGACGAGGATCATTTCGACTTGGCGGGTTAATAAATAAAACAGCCATTATTGTGGCACTTAAAATCCTCAATTGATATACCAATGACCTTTACACCCATGTAGAGTTACTGTACGATGTGCCATGTGGGCCAGCGAAATCATTATTTCTTTCAGGATGCAAGAGACAATGCTGTAAAAACTTATTGATGGCCAAATTGGGTGAATTGGGCCTACAATATATGTTTTTAATAGGATGGTGCCACCTCACACACAGCCCGAGTTACGCTTGAAATTTTAATGAATGAAACATCGGCCTGGAGCATAATATTCACCCTGTATTTGAAATTAATTGAGTTGTCCATCTTTTTTCAAATTAGAACTGCAACGTTAATTAGTTTATGTAAAAGGCCTTGAATCCTCTTTGATTGACTGATTTTTTTTAAATAAAATGCTGTAATTTGTATTCAAAAATATAAAGTTGCCGAGTTGCGTATAAATTTCCATTTACGAGAATGTTTTTTCAACTCCGTTTACATCTAATTACGACGGAAATCAGTAGATAGCGATTTAACTCACCCGATTACATGGTGCGGAATGAATCGAAACATATTCCTAAAGGACATTTAAATTAAGGCATTGCTCTGCGGCCAGGATAAACAGGGTCACGTCCCCCGACCTCTTGGGGGGTAGTAATACTTGCTCAGCCCAGTTTTGGGAGATCTATCGAATAGGCCTCCGGCTTATAATTCTACCTAAAGCTTGACTGACAGCGTCCGATTAAAAGATAATACATGATAAGCCATAGGTGTAGAAAATGCGTCACTGTAAATATACGGTTTAATATTTAAACGAGATAGAAGATAGCATATGGTGATTAATGCTTTCAAGTTGTTAACTATTCTCTCATTTTCATCTGCTAAATTAGCTACTAATATATAAATAGGCTTCTTCTTTAGCTATACATACACACATATACTTCATAACCAAAATGTGTGAATATATATATATTCTACTTCACAACAAAAATGTGTTTTCATTATATATATATATATGTAACTGGTGTCTCTTCTGGATTAGATCGCACTATTTGTATTGTTTCCTAAGGGAAACCTAGGCCGACGTTTCGGCACGGTAACACATGCTATTATCTAACCCAGAAGAGACGCCAGTTACCTACACCAGTGCTTTTAGAAACCTTCAATTAAACACATATATTGTATTATACGGTCCAGCCGCCAAGTGAGGCTGGACATTCCTCACCGGCTAGACAGCGTAGAGCATGATATATAATCTGAGTTCGCTTCGAGATTCAGATCACCCACTCACTTCATCTGCTGGTCATCATCGGAGGAATGTGAATTTACGTTATCTTAAATATGATGGTGTGGATGTGTTTGTGAGAAGAATGGTTATTCCAAAATGACAGCGGATTTTAAATTCAAATCAACAAATTATTTATTCCATATAATTAAATTACAAAAACTTAATTCTCTTCTAGTTTTATAGAAACTCGTTTTCCATCAGTCCAAATACAATTTAAAACCATCTCTTTCAAATTCTTTGTACCACTAAAAATGAAATGTCAGTTCGCGGGAAGAAAAAAATCTTGATCGTAGTGCACTTATACGGGTAGCTTGCGAGTCCAAACCCATTTGCAGGTCCTGGGATCCGAGATACAGTACTCAGCATCCCGTACGTCAGGGTAGTATGCAAATTTTTCTCGTTCATGCGGGTCCATGCCATCGGTAAATAATCCTTCATGGGTGCATTTACCTCCAGTGGGTAACAATAGCGGACCTTTCAAAAAAAAAAAAAATTAATGATATCGTGACCTGACTAGATTAATTTCTATAAATGTACGACGTTACTTTGTAATGTCAATATATATT
This sequence comes from Eubasilissa splendida, assembly GCA_031772225.1. Taxonomy (NCBI): domain Eukaryota; kingdom Metazoa; phylum Arthropoda; class Insecta; order Trichoptera; family Phryganeidae; genus Eubasilissa; species Eubasilissa splendida. The sequence continues at coordinate 22,486,798 of CM062859.1, read as the reverse complement.
ATACATATAATGATAACACATTTATATAGTAAAGTTTCAATTTCAAATCATCGTTATTGGTATTTTAACACAAGTTATATTATCAATTAGAAAGGTACACAGAAAAAATCTATTTGTCGAAAAAATATTTTGTCGCTATTAGGATTTGAACCTGGACCTTTTCGAAACTAGGGAATATATTATATATTTTTGTATATATTTTTAATTGATACATTTATTTTATATATATATGTTTTTTTTCAACTTTATTACATACGTATACATTATAATTTTTAATATTTCCCATACATCATAACAGTTTTACGTCAAAGATTGCCCGTCACATAGCAGATAATTAAAGAGTTTTTATCAACATCATATTTTTTAAATGAAATACAACAAAGAAAATAAATAATTATATGGTGATCACTAGGATCTCTTTATTTTTCATAATATTTAATAAGTTTTTCTTGATATTATTAAATATTCGTGGCACAACATATTCTCTCGTTCTCTCACCGTACATACTGTTCGTGATCGGTACTCTCACGGTTCGAGCCGAGGATCTGCTAGAATAGCTATGGTAAGGGTCAGTAATTAAATTTACATTATTTATCTACTCTAATAATATTATACTATATGTTATTTTTTTGTCAACTGGTAAGATTTAGCATATTGTAAATAATTTATAATAATCATCTTTATACAAACACTTATTTCTGTTATCTACTATAAGTTTTTAAAATCTTAATAATAACTGTTTAACTTTATCAATATATATACAGGTGTATGTAGAAGAATAATAACTTGACCAGACACATGTTCCATTTCTTTGTGAGGATCTTGTTTATTTAAATCGTTTCCAATTTGATTTTACGTTTTTCACTCTTTCAATTTTTCTTCTAATTTCTACTTCTCAATATATTAATAATTTAAAAGATCTACAATTCCTAACCCATACATGTGGCCATTATTAGTGATGAGCACAAAATCACAAACTGCGAGTCAATCACTGATATCTTTTAATTACACTCTTACTTACTTACTCACCATCACGCCGTTTCCCCGCGGGGGTAGGCAGAGAGGATAGAGCGCCACACTCTTCGGTCCTGACACACAATTCTCGCCTCATCCACATTCATACATCTTCTCATACAAGCTCGCCGATTGTTGATTACACTCACTATCAGTAATTTCGTATTTGAGAACAACATGATTCGTGAATTATTATTTTATCATTATTTATTTATTTAACATTCCGACAGAGATGGCAATATTTAGATTTTTTGCAATTTAATGAAATAGTTGCGCAAAATGTATGAAGGAATGACGTCATAGTCATGACCAGCGCCATCTAGTAAATTCTACTAAAAAAATATACATATTACGCATAAATATGCGTAAAATAGCAAATGCTGGGAATATGATCCGGAAAATACACTTTTATTTTATAAAAAAATATCGTTCTCTTAAATTAGATTTTTATTTATTAATTATGGTAGAATATGTTATTATAACAATTAATTATTTTTTTTCTTTTTATTCATCAATTGTGATATCGTGCGGCGCATGGACGCTAGTAATGAAATTGTGATCACAATCACAGATTTCAATCACATATATTATCGATTACCAATCACAATCACACCCGTGCGTCAAGAGAAGCATTTTTTCTCATCACTACCCATCATTATGAAAGTGGTCTAAGTCAAACAATTGAAAAAAAATATTTTATCCATCATTTCGCGTCACATTGTTTTAAATTAATATAACATAATGCAAAATTTGAAGATAGGTATAGTAAACCTAAGGGAGCATCCACACACGCTCACGGCGACCGGCGACCGGCTGGTCCTGTCATAAAAACCGAACAGGCGATTTAGCCGTGTGACTAGCCGTGCGTCATGCTTTTCACGGGATACATAACGTCTTTCTCCAACAATACATTTCGAAGTCGTCTATTTTCCGCCTGTTGTTATTGCTGACAGTCCAAGTCTCCGCTGCATAGGTGAATGATTGTAAAGACAGGAGTGTGGACCAACATAATTTTAGTTGCTCGCTTGATGACACTGCCTTTCCATATTCTCGTTAGATGGTTCGTAGCAACGTTAGCTAGTTGTATGCGTCTTGGAATTTATCGCTTGCTGTCACCATTGTTCGTGATCAGCGCATTTGTTTACATACCTATGCATATTTATAGTGTCATGTATCTTGTCTTACATATTTATATCCTGGTAGCATTTCGACCGGGTGCACATCGTGTGTATATATTATCATATATTTGTGTATATGTTTAGTGAGCGAGGGAGTTCCAACAACGTTTCGGAAAAATATCAAGTTAGTCATATTTTGAATGTCACAAAGGCATAGGCTTAGTTTTAAAAATAGTAATAATATTTACGTTTTATAACAGCAATTCAGCGTAGACATCTTTAATTTGAAAAAGTTATCGGGTCCTAACTGAAACAAATTTTTAGTACATTTTATATATATTTTTTAAAATGTGATATCATTCATTGTTTGGTTTCTATTTTAATAAAATAAGTATCTATATTCAAATAAAAAAATATTTTCAAGTAAATTCCATAATATAAATCCAGACACGATTTTAATTTCCCCCCTGTATTATAATTATTGAATTGATCAATCTCCGGGTCACACGTCTCGCGAAATGGAATATGACAATTCCAGTATCACCACAAGGTGAGGGGAGGAGTATGGAAACGTGGTTCAGGATGAGGTCGGTGAGAGGAAAGTGGGTTCTAATCGAAGGACCAGTAATCTTGGGAACCGGGATTCGGAAGGACTGCTCGCCTTACCTTGTATATGACGCTTTCGTAATCCATTCAGTCGCCGCCGAGATCACGCGATAAAATGGCGCGTGGGTGAGCCGATCTTCTCTCCCAATTGAATACGGCGATGTCACAAGTTCACACACAAATCACAGGATCACAAACAGTACAGTGCCGGTGCACTGGAACTGAAAGGTCCACAACGCGAATGCTATCGCGATGTCGAAATCGAACAAATATTTGTCAAGTTGACGTCAGCTGGCATCAAGGTCACATTTCATACTGAAAAGACGAGCATGAGAAAGTGTATAGATGGGAATTTAGAGGCGAAATGTGTCAATAACATTGGTCGTGGCTGCTTTGAAAAAAAGTGTGTTTATGAATTATATTTATTTGTCTTCATAAGATTAGTGTATGTATCAATTATATCTACAGAATATAATTAATACATATTTATCATTCTCTCATATCAATGTTGCTTTGAAAGTGTACCATCTCCTTTCGAAATATTTTTAAGGATTAGAGAAATACCTACGAGTATGTTGACCGAAACTTCAGTGTTTCTTCCAGAATTTCATTTAGAACATATTTATATCAAAAATGAGCAACTAAAAAAGTTAATTTCGTTTATGAACATGCACTAACTCATTTACTTATGGGTTTTTACGGCCTTCAGACGATAATATATTTTTTTCTTGATTATTTTGCTGTGGGTCGGTTATTATCGTAGACAAGATTTTGAGCCACATTTGATGGTCTAATGAATTAATGAAGCACATAATATTAACCCTTAATTTGGAAAAACCACGTCAGCTTTCAGACGCATGCAACGTCTACTTATCTACTGGCAATACCGTAGCGAAGACTTTCATCATTTTCATTATTCGCATTTATTACGCCATTTTTTAATACAATGTTAGTGTTTATGCGAGGGAGTGGTGAAACGAGATGTAAAAATGATGATTGGAATTTGGTATAAGGACAGAACAATAAAGGCTCAAGGACCAACTAGGAAGAACACGACTTACCTGGATTTTTTTGCTGCACCCACAGCTCTCCTGAACTTCAGGAAACTTCTTCGATGATAAACACAAAGCACCGTGTTTCACCCTATAGTAATTGTTAATCTTCGGCACCCACTGCAAGAAACCAAAACACAATAATTCAAGTCAATGTGCCGAGCTCGTAGCAGAACATTCATCCTTCTCGACAGTTCACAAGTCATAAGTCACATAGTAAAAGTCGTGCTCTGTGGTAAGGTTGAAGGGAGGGGGTGGGACAGATAGGTATAGTAAACATAATGGAGCTTCTACACGCGCACGGCGACTGGCGATCTGGTCTTATCATAAATACCCCACATATTTCATACTAACTATGAAAATATATTATATTAATGCTCTAAATATTTTCAAATTAAACTAAAATGTAGTAGGTACTCTGGAAATAGGGCTAACTTTGATGGCCACCAGTTTGGCCTCCAGGGATTCAAACTGCTGCCTACTCGGTCAACCATTTTAATCTAACCTAAACCGCAATTTGTTTTATTTATATTATACTAGATTAATTAAGGTTAATAAAATTAAATTTGGTGAATAACTATCATACTTCGTAATTGTATTGAAAATCTAACACTATTAATAAACTGCTTCGAACAAAAAATGTTTGACGAATAATCTTTTAGGCCAATTTAAATACAAAAAATAATAATGATACCATTATATGTATTGATAGCTTATTTATTTATTTATATAAAATCGGCGTTATACAGTACACAAGTATATAAATTGATTAAATTAACTTATTTATTATGTCATATAATGGCGGATAATGAACAAGAACTACAAGTCTAGTGAGTAAAATGTACGATGTATGCAAGAAAAGCGACCTTATTATGAATGTCAACAAGTAGAAAGTGATGGTATTCGAGAAAGAGGAAAGCAAGACACCGTGCAAAATACTTGTAGGTATTAAATGTTTTGAACAAGTAGATGAGTTTATTTGCGAAGTATATTCGATAGAAACGGAAATGCTGAGAATGATATCGAAAGGAGGGTAAAGTGAATGGCACTTTGAATGGAATTATATCTAACGGGAATTTGTCAACTGAGACTAGACTAGCGGTTTACAATGGAATCCTGGTATCGACACTGATGTATGGAAGTGAGGTCTGGAACTGGCAGAAGAGGAACAAAAGTAGACTGAATGTAGTGGAAATGAGATCACGTAAAACTGATCTTAGTATAGTGAGTAAGATTACGAAAAGATCACTTACGTGGTTTGGTCACATGGAATGGATGAATAAGGAGAGAATGGTAAAAAAGATATATGACGCAAGTGTTGATGGCACCTGAAATAGAGGACGTCCGTAAAGGCCTTGCCACGACCAAGAAAACCAGATACTGGAAAATGGTTCTGTTAGATGCCTCAACAATCGGCGAGCTTGTATGAGAAAATGCATGAATATGGATGGGGCGAAAATTGTGTGTCAGAGCGGAGGAGTGTGGTGCTCTATCCTCCCTGCCTACTCCCGCGGAGAAACGATGTGATGGTAAGTTAGTTAGTTAATTATGTCATATAATACAACATGCGTCACTTAATTTTATTTAAATAATCTTACACACACAACTCAGGTGCAGTCTAATGTTAACCTCTTCTGTTGATGATAGAGACTACACCTCTATAGTAGAGACAAAAATAAAATTATGTTGTATGTTTAGCACGTAGCAAGTTGGGTTTATTTTAAAAACACATAAGTTAATATTACACCACAAAGTAATATCAATTATTTTTTTGGTATTTTTATATATAAACATGATCAAAATCGTTATTTTTTAATCTATGTAGTTTCTCCTCCTTTCTTATATCTTCTGGCATTTCATTAAAAATCTTCATCGCATTATACATCATCGATTTCTGAGATTTATCCTTCTTCCCGCATGGTAGTCTCAGTCTCTTTCATGTATGATGTTCGTGCTCATGTTGATTTTCATCAAATTTTTCGTATAAATTTTGCCGATATTTTCCTAGTGAAGATTATTATTCTCAAGGCTTTATTTTCCAACACTGACAAAGGTTGCATTTCTTCTTTATTAATCAAAAACAAAATGCTGCTGCAGCATTTCATGTGAGGAATAATAACAATTATTGGTCGCTTACATCAACATCTTCCTCTCTTTCTTCATAATTTACTTAACTTTCCTTACTTGCAATAAATTCAGTATATTTCAAGTAAATGCTGAGTTTATTTCTGTCCAAATACATATTCCTGACTGTCGAACCAAAGTGAATAATAAAATAAGTGAACACAAATAACGGGCTGTAGTTCTTCACATATACGAATACCTTCAAAATTATATAAAATAAAAGTAAAAATAGTAACTTTTAAAAACTGAGACAAAATGTAAGAGATGTTTTTTAATTTTATTTTATTGATTTTTTTTAAATGAACATTTTTATTGTGTACATGGTTGGAAAATTTTATTGTGTATCCTGAATTTATTATAGAGACCCTGAATAGGTCCCTGCTTACACCTTGTTCCCGTTGTGTGCCCCCGAGCCCCCTTGGCCACGCATTACAGTTTCAAAGCTCGCTGGGGACGAGGTCTTTTCGAATTTGCCAAGTTAACCAACCCTCCGCTCCGTATATAAACATCAAAACGATTTCGCTGCTTGCGCAACACCAGGTAAACAATACTTAATTAGTTACAACTGGACGAAATCGAAGTGATGAATAACGGCGGATAAATCGTAAGTGGCGTATTCGTAATCTGTTTGTCGCTGCTTGTGGCAGTATGGCGGTCCTTAATTGGTCGCCAGTTACAACATTATTAACAGGTATGCGTTTTTGATCTAGTTTCAAAAAAAAAAAAAAAAATATTAATTTGGCATATATTAATGCCCCCTCTCATACCTTCGTGTTTCTTGCTTCCTATATAATAAAATTAATTGATTTGTATTATATAATTTGTTCAGATGATTATGTGTTTTTAGTTTCCATTCTTCTTGTATTCTTTGTTATATTTCATGTTAAAATTATTTGCATGTATCTGTTACTACAGTAAATAAAGACAGCACTTAAAGGGCACCGGAAGATTAGATTAATTTTGCTCGTAACTTTGCTTTAATTCGTGACTTAAGGACTTATCATTAGTCACGGTATTTGGTCTTAGATTTAAATAGTTTAAAATCGCGTTAGTATAACATTGTAGCGTGGAACCGATAAAGGGAGTTCAAACTCCTACAACGTTTCCGAGAAAGGATGAGTCCTTCCGGGGTCCACCAAGAGCTCTAAAAGAAAAAAAATGGATACGGCGGTGCTTAATTAGTTGCTAATTGCAACATTATTAGCAGACATGCTTGTTTGATCTGGTTTCAAAAAAATAATTAGAATACTAATTTGACATTTATTAATGCATTTTATTTCACAAAACCAAACAGTCTCATGTGAATTATTTAAATGTGAAAATTACTTGGAACGTGAAAGATATAATTTCTGGATTCTTGAAAGATGTGATATAATAGAACTAATAATTAATATTATTTAGGACATTGATATTCACAAAAGAAAATATTCATTATGTAATGTAATAAAAACAATATTGGAATTGGCTAAAAAAGCACAAAAGATAATTCTCAAAGTAATAACTGGTCGTCCCTTTAGATATCCATCAGATCTTATATTTAAAGAGTACAATGTCCTAGATATAAGACAAATCTTTATGTTGAGACTCGTTCAATATTTCCATGCAAACAATAACTCACCCCAAGCAATAAATCATGGACACAACACAAGACAAACAACAAACATCTACACACCGATTCCGAGAGCAACAATGACATTTTATCAAAGATTCTACATGTTCTTAGTTCTGAAACTATACAACACACTCAGTACCAACTGGAAATCGTTTAATTCCAATAAGATTACACAAATATGGACCCAATATATGATCCAATCAGGTAAAGATGAATCAGAAGCATGGCTATCCAATATTCTAATATAATTTATACAATACCTACACTAATAATTCACTAGTCCTACAACACTCCCACTACATATTTTTTATTTTTTTATTTATCTTTTTATTCCTGTAGATGATTTACATAACACCACAACAGCATGAAAAAAAAACTGTCTAATTTAACACAAACTACAGTCTAGCAAAGTAGCCAGGACAACGCTGTATATATCAGAGGTGAAGTCTACTCCATCCCACATAATAAACTATGAGTATTAATTATATCTTATGTTTATTATGTATAATATATTCACTTCTGTTAAAACAAAAATATGTATGTTATCTAATAAATAAATAAATAAATTATTTTAGCACATATACACATCAGTCAAACAACAGTAATCAGATCAAAATATGGTTTATTTATTTTAAAATGAGGTTTGTTCTGTTCATTAGTAGAACTAGTTTATTAAGTAGTCATCCATATACAAATTATCTATTTATCAAAAAAAAAAATATTTGCTGCCGATATTCGAACCAGGGCCTCTTTCTTTTCGGGAAAACGCGTTAACAATTCCACTACAGCAATCTATTACGATTACAACAAATTTAGAACTTATATCTGTATATTTATACAATTGATACATTTATTATTCTATTTTTAAACGCAATCAACTTTATATCGCCTTGAATGTCAAATATCTTTGCGTAAATCACAGTAATTTGCTTAATTACGATCCGCAGTAAGCTGTGATATTTGATATAAATTTGGTATAGTGGACAAGACACTGGATTCTCATACCGGGGGTTCCGGGTCACAATACATGTATATGAGTTTTTCAAGACTTTGTGTTTTTATGATGTATTTCGGTACAGTTGGCTTCCAGTAATTAGACCTCGTGGTTTATTGTAGTATTTAGAAAAAATGTATTCGGAGTTACGTTGGTCTGGAGTCTCTGTGTTTACCACGTGAGGATGAATTAGTAATAATACCAAGGCCGGGGCGGTCGTAATAATCAAAATGGCGGCCGTGTGGGGTTGTGTAGTCACTCATTTTTTTCACCCTTCAGCAGCGCTGGCGCCGCACCGTGAAGAAAACCCTCCTCCCTTCAATTAGTCCACTCATATTTTATGTCTGTGCCTGATAAACGCACAGAATTAACTTCCTTACATGGGCTATTTTTTTAAATGGCGATGCTACCGTCAGGGTACAGAATCCCGATTTATTATTAATTCTTGGCTATTTCACGTAATATCTGAAAACTATAACCATAGTATTATGAAAATCATGCTGCATAGTACACCAAAACTTTTCAAATAATGCTGGCTCTTTTTTGATTGAAAAATATGAATATACTTAAATAAATAAAATTAAGCAAACTATAAATAAGCCAAATTAATTACATATAAAATTAGCAATGTTTGAACATGTCCAAGAACACACAATTACTGGATTTTCACCTACAAAAGTTCTGTTTTTAAGCAAATAAAAGATATCTCATAGAGACGAAGCTATTTTTTATTAATGGAAAAATGAAAGGCTATAATATACTGGTCAAATTAAGAAAATATATAAAAATTGAAAAATATTGATTTTTCAACATTGTATATTTTTTTGTTAAACATTACATTGTGTAAAATGATCACTTATCCCAATCCCCGCGGATGACTCTTATATGAGTCGCGCTTTACATGCCCACAGCGCGGGTGACTCAAATATCAGTCGCCGTGTTTCGCCTGCCGCTAATGCGTACATACGCGCTGAGGAGCGGTGAAAATCGTACTACAATTATTTGGAATCTTCATCCTACCGACATCTGTCGATATTTGTCAAGGATTATTAGCCATCTTATAAACAAACACGAAATAATAAAAGTCCTCGAATCATCCAGTATCGCTCAGTTATTCAAATTCTCAAACATAGTTTATGCGTGTAGAATGTAATGCATTTCAAACTAGAGTTAAATTAAATGTCAGTATTTAAAAGTTTGTAAATAGTGTGCATTCGTCTTAATGATCAGCGCCCGCGCAGATCACTACTTCACTTTAGTACGAATGCATTTACCATCGATTTCTTAAAAACAAATCATTAATATGTTGTAATATCGTTCAGTAAAATCGTAAATTATAATGCCGCCAAAGAGTGCCGCGTTTGAAAGATGTCATGCGCATTTATGAACGTGATCAATGGAAGCCAGCTGAAGACAGGACGTAAACACTGTAATTATTATTTACTTGAGATGCACGGGAGTCTCAGTGTAAGAATATAAACTATGGTATTTTAATAGATTAGCAAAAAAAAGGTGATAGCTTTTAAAAATGGAATAACAGATGTATCAATTTGAAAGAGATGCAGCATATAAATTCGAAAATTTGTCGTCCACTTACTATGTTTGCGTGATGTAATTGGTAAACGCATTTTTTCTGATAGGAAAAGATCCATGTTCGAATTCCGGTAGTAAAAAAAATATTTTTTCGACAAATTGAATTTTACTGCACGTATTTCTAACTGATTCATTTAAATTGTATCAATTCTTGAATTTATACTAGATTATTATTGGATATTAGACTATTATTGGATGGATGAATATTATTCAATTATTCATTTATATCTACGCCCTTATGAGTTTTTACAACACAAATATCTACAAAGGTACTATTTATGTAAATAGGTATTAGATAGCTGGTTTCCAGATTTCCGAATAATAATAAGTGCACATTTGACATATGAAGTGCACTAACCTATTTAATTTTGCTGTCTTTCTGGTCCGATGTGGTTATTTTTTTTAGCTGGGTTGTCTTCTTTAGATTTCGACCGACTGCGGCTGGTGGTTTATTTGGACCGCTGGACTGGTCGAAGCACGGGATGTAACAAGAATGACGCCCGTCGGTTACTGTCTTCTTAGCTTCCAAAAAAAGGCGGCAATACTCACACAAACACGTGTATATTATTATAAACCAAGAAACCCAGTGGTGCCAATCGAAGTAACAAGGCACGTTAACAGGTACCTTATACAAAACATATTTTGAACACAATAGAATTAAATATATAATATATAAGAGAAAATCAACAAGATATTAACATTTTTAAAATAATAATAATCACAGTATATAGTATTAAATAAAGTGGAATCACATGTATAAAACCACCCCTGCAACAACACTGTATATCGGTTTTGGGCAGATCTAAGTTATGAATGCCACATGGTTGTATATCATCTTGGGCATCAAATTATATTAAAAATATATATAAATACTATTAAACAATTTCGACGTACAGTGTGGTTGCAGAGCGGACTTATAAATATATATATATATATGAAGAACAATACAGTAGAAGTATTACAAAAAATTAAGCCAAATATAAAATAAAATAAAATAAAAACATATAATGTATTACGTTAACATTTTTAGGAATATGTCTGATTGGGTATTTGTTTTCGTTAATTGGTGAAGTTAGTACATATTGTAGATCATTTCTCATTTTGACAATAAATTATGTTTTCGGCATAGAAAAATAGGTGTCACTGAAACATGGCCACGCAGTGGTCACGCAACGGTCACCTTTGACCGTAAAGCGGCCAACCATGTAACAAGCAAACGACAGCTAATTATATACATTTGTTAATTAATTGTTATGAACTACCTTCGGTTTGCGAAGAATGAACCCGTTGTTTACTTGACATTATATACCATTTAATTATTTGTTTATTTTTTAATATTGAATTTACAATGTTGAGAAAGCGAGATTAAATTGAATCCAAATTTTGTATTTATACGCGTGCCCCGCTGCAATGGTACATGGACTACAAGGCAGCGATAAACGGCTAGTGTACGGCCACTCTAAGTTCAAAAAATCTGCGCAGAAACGCATTTAGAGAAGAGATGTAGCCTAATTCAGTATGTCACCAATCAGCCCCCATTTCAATTAGTCACCGCTTGTCCTGCAAGCGAGTTTGATCAAATTTAAATGTCTAATAAATTCAGAAGATCGCATTCGGCATGTACACTCCTTTTCCAAAGTTTTACGAATGTTTTCTTCTAGATGCGCGTGGCCGAAATCTCAACCGCATTCTTACAGTCGCCGTACTCTACCAGATAAAATGTATCCCGTACTGTCCCCCGGCGAGAAACTTCTTTATTGCTCATATACGTATCAATCAATGACCCCAGCCACTACAGGGCATCATTTATTCCATCCTAGAAATTATCAGTTTACGTTTTTGTCTTTCTCTCGCCTTCCGGTTAGGTTATCACATATCAGGCTGTAAATCTTCGATCTCGCACTAAATTCTAGGAATTTCAAATATTGTCAGTGGTTCATTATTTGCCTATAACGGGGGCAACTCATCAAACGTTTCAGCCGACTCGTGACGCGGTAAAGATTAATTACATTCCGAAATGACACGTCTAATTGAAAATCTCGCCCAGATCTTCGAGATTGATGTCTTTGTTGAGGTGATGAACAGAGATAGCAACATTATTCTGCGAAAAGCATCAGAATGATTTACAGACCAATTATTATTTTTTGGCTCGAGGTGATAAATTAAACAAAAGGTTGTTGAGTCTTTAAAATTTATAGTAATAGTTTTCTTTTAAGTATTCGGGCGACACTAATAAATACACTTTTTTTTATCTTTTAATATTCTTCATTTTTAGACTGAACCCATTTATTACGCTATTAATTCATTTATGATAGATAAAATTATTTTTAAAATATTGTTACAAAATTTTCTAATTATGATATTAATTTTTTTCATATACTATTTATTTTGGATTTTTATTTTACGTATAATTTGAATTTTGTGTGCATTTTGTAATACTCATTTAAAATTATGTTATGTAGGGTGTCCCAGAAAAATGTATACACATGAGACAAGAATACCAAAATCGAGTGTTCATTGCATTTTAAAGCGTCGCTATTGGAAAAGTTTTACTAGTAGTTAATGAAGAGTTTTATTTCTACCACATGTCAATTACGAATGTAATGTAAGAACGTATTTTGATTAAAATAAAGAAATAAAGACGGTAATTGAGCTGCAACGCATCCAAATATAAGATGGGTTTCAACAATGTCTAGTCTAGAATAGGCACGTTCAAACATTTGCTAATAATGATTTTTTTTAAATTACGTTTATCTTCTTTGATTGAAATAAAAATCATAAATTCAGCTTAATCAACATTAAACTTATAACCCTTCAAAATGTTTATACATTTTTTTTGGACTCCTTGTGTTTTTTACAATGTTTTACTTACATACAGTCATATACGAAGACGAGTAAAAAATTACCTACACTTTCGCCATAACATTCCTTCAAGTTTGACATACTGCATTCTGGACATGCGTGCTTAATTTTGGTACAACTGCATTCACGTGTGCTAAATTTGAACCCGATCGCGTCATTTGCCTTTCAGCTATTACAGTGTAATCATCACAATACGTGGACAATGCTTTATCTCGTAGAAGTGTTGCGGATCGAAAGGTTTAAAAGTGACCGGACGAGTGTGACACACGAAGAGGGAGCAGGACGCCAACTACTATTTTTTTTTGATTAAAGTGACTCAATACTATTCAAATTAGTCTGATCATGAACCAGATTCTATGCTACCGCTACGCCTCGCTTCTTTTACATCAGTCGCTTGATTTAGTAAAGTAAGTAACTCGCCTTGTCATAAAACATTTACATGGCTCATAATACATATGTGTTTATATTAAACAATTTAATGGTTTTAATTATTTTTCATCATCGGCTATTGAATTGTAAGACCTTTCGAGTATATTGAAAAATATCAAATACTACTGAAATGTATCAACTATCACGTATAGCTCGGGCTGACCGGGCATCCTTTCCATGCCATGGATAGAACGCCAGGACCCAAGTTCTACGTCACCAGCTAGCTTCAATCGGCACTCACAAATTTTGGGTTGTCACCGGATAACACCCATGGGCCGCTTCATGAGAGTCACTTTGTTTGCAGGAGTCCGAGGACTGCGCGCCTTACCTTGTATATGACGTCTCCGTTATCCGAGCAGTCGCCGCGGAGATCACACAAATAGCACGCGAATGAACAAATCTCCGATTCCGATTGAGTACGGCGATGTCACAAATTAACCCACGGCATACAAGCAACAAACAATATTTTCAAAACACAGTGCTGATGCACTGGAGCTAAAAAGTCCGACCGCAAATGCTATTACGATGTCGATATCGAACAAATATCGGTCAAGTTGACGACTGCTGGCGTTAAGGTCACATTTTACACTAAAAAGACGAGCATGAGGAAATGTATAGATGGGAATTTGAACCCGAAATGTGTCAATGACAATCGAAAGACGCGCCAAAAGGGTGTTTTACGAATTCGGAACAGTACTATATCGAAGAACCTGAAACCTGGAGCCTAAAGGTGGATCCTTCTACTAATCACCGATTGCGCATCCGCACAAATACTGAGCTTGTTGAGGCCGTCCATCAACCAAATATCTCAGCAATATTGAAATCGACATGACTAATATGGGCACGACATGTTGTCAGGTCTGACGAGTCCTACGAGTGAATGCAGTAAGACTACAAATATCCTGCTGAAAGACAAGACAGAAAGACTTGAAGTATGGTCGTACGGTCGGTCTAAAAGGTCCTTGGAGTTAACTATAATGTGCAAGAATGCTATTGGATTGCGGAAATACAAAGTCTTTAAGCGTTGAAAAAAAAATTTAAATGTATTTAACATTTTTGGATTACCTAAAATAATACATAAATATTATTTGTAAGGTACTGCGGGTACTCAGTTAAGCCTTTTTTCTGTTCAGTAGTAACCTTGCGTATATAATTAGTTAATATTTTAAAATACAATTTTAAATGCCTTCAAATATAGGAATATATATATATATGTATAACCAGAATAAATTCACATTTTATTTGTAATTTACAATAATCTTAGATAAATCAGAATGTACAGAAATAAATATATATTTTGACTATACATGATGACTATGGTAACAATTACTAGTGGAGGACTATCTCCTGGAGATGGCACGAAACTAGTGAATGTTTCCATAAAATCCCCCCCTTTTAAGTAGAAGAAATGCACAAGATATATGCTACCTCTATAAATTTTTTAATAACTTAATTATATCCCACCAACCCAACATGTTCTAATAATCAATTTTACCAAAATTTTCGCAAAACAAATTACTTATAAAACTGTTTCATGACCAAATATAATTCCGTAAATTCTTCTAATAATTTGGACATTTACAACGATAAATTGCTTCCCTTTACAATTAAACTACGCCAACTTTTTAATAACTATTGACATAAGTTGTATATACATACGTTTACATATATATATTTTTTAAATCTTTTATTGCATCTCATTTCCCTCCCCTCCTCGCCCTTTCCACTTTATATGTTCTGTGTAAAAACACTATATTGTTTATCAGTTTTTTTAATATATACCTTCTATTTTTTAGTTTATTTTTATGTACTATTTCTTAGTTTGTATGATACTCTTCTTTGTTTAATTCCAAAGAGACTTTACTGGTATTATTTTTACATATCATGTATCACGTCAGTTATTATTATATACCTACTGTTTGTTTCTCAAAAAATATTGTTAAAATAAAAAATACCAACACAACCAGCAGAGATAAACTTTTTCTAACGCCATCTTCTAGACAACAGCTCCAATAATCGCCTTCAATAATAATTCGCGCAGTTACTTCATTTTACGTGTTAACTTCTGCTTTTGTAAACTGTGACTACAATAAACTCAATGCTAATAGTAAGTGATTTCTTTATCATGGCCTGCATCCTGCCACACTCACATATACACAATACACTCCGTGACTGTCAAACGAGTACGAGAGTGGTGGATAAATTATTGTGGCATACATTACTCTCACATTAATCATGACGCATAATTTAAACATAACCTCCAAAATACTACTGATACGACTTTAATATATACATACACACACACACACACACACACACACCCTTTCATAATTTCTCCGACTCCATAATCTCAGTTTATTGAAAAAAATTACGACTTATTAATTCACGCAAATAAGTATCCTTAAAATTGGAATTTTCGTCCCCGTCAAACGTTATTTCTCCCCCACTCCACCCCTGATTAATGTAACCCCCAAGCGATCTCCTTACAATTATGTCAAATTTTCTATACAAAAGCCTCATTGTAGGTCCGGGGCAATTAACCGAGGGTCTTTTGAAAGCGATCCTCCCACCGCAGTATACGGAAACACTTTGCGAATTTCTCGTCAACTTTCTTCCATTCCATTAAAAACAGGCAAGTTAAACTTTCAGTCGCGGCGAGGCCTGGAATCTGGACCGTGAAAGGAAATGGGGGTTAAAGAATAGATTACGACGTCGATTCCTATTGGTAATTCGGTAGCAGATCCTCATCTTAAATCATATAACGGCGCAAATTACCAAACAGTTCTGAACCTAGCTAACTGAACGTACTAATCCTCCTGCTCAAAATCAAGATGATATTTCATAATCAAGGAAGTTTAAAAATCCTCCTGTTTTAGAGGATATCTGAATAATTGGTTTATTATCCACCTAAAATATCAAAGGATATCTGAATAAATTTCGAATCAAAAATATTTAAGGAATATATACTAATTCTTTACAGTCAGGGAAAAATTATTACGAAATCATGTTAAACTTTAAGTCTAGGATCTTCTAAATAAATATTTTCATTCTCATTAATCATTTTTATCTTTACTTTAGGGCCGAAATCATTTAATAAAAAATAGTCTGATCACTCGAAGTTCGATTATCTTTATTTTTTGTATTCAGTATATTACATAATTTAGAATAAATAAAACATTTCTATTAATTGAAATTATAGCTATAATATCTACGCCATTTTTAAAATATCGTTACAATATTACTATAATGTAGAGTGACTATCCGGTATCGCCACAAATCGTACACCTCGAAGTTCGAAATATTAAATCATGATTTATGCATTTTTTACTAGCATAAAATAATTATAACAAAATATTATATTACCCTAACTAACTTAGTAATTAGTAACACATTCCAATTTGCGTAAACCTTCTAAAATTAGATAAGTCAATTTCGATACTCTGAAAAAAAAATGCATCACCATAATAAAAATTGTTATATGTTTTGATTATTTATCTCAATATTTTAAAGGTTGTCCAATTATTTTTAATGTTTTGATGATCCATCTGTCATCTATATTCAAGTTATAAAATTAGTTGGTAAAACTGTTGATAATATCTATTTTTCAATAAACTGAAATAGATCAATAAAAATTATCTTTACGATTGTACACTTATTTACAAACACTCGTTATAGTTTGGTTGGTAATAGACAGATGGCGCTATGGCGCCAATCATTACAATCGTATTTAAAAATAAATTCATTTTCAAATCACGTGACACGTTCACATCAGGTACTGGAATAATGTAGATGGGGCGAAAGTTGTATGTCAAAACAGAAGTTTGTGGCGTTTTATAATATGAATAATGACTCTGGCGTACTATAATTATACTAAAATAGTTATGTCCGAGCATTTCAGATTTAGTCATCCAATGAAATCCATAATAATATTACGCTTCACTATCTCCATCTGTGACTTTCTGGATGTATAGTAGTGTCATTATGGCTGTATAGTGGTTTATTAAACGGTCAGGTCTGTAACAACAAACCTCTTATTAATATCTCTAGGTTATGATTACTTAAATATTTTATCTTTTATATATTCAATTTGAAATGAAGTATACATTGTCTTTATTAGACACGAATAAGAAAGCGAAATCATATATTGTCATCTGTCATATTTTCTACTTTCCCTGTAAGGGAGAAATTTTATCATAGAAATTGTCTATTCACGATTCTTATGCGTCACTTTTGTTCGTTTTGACATCTAACTTATAAAGATAGAATAATTTTAATTACATCGACATTTTATTTACGTATGGTTTATTTTGGGGAAAGCTGTATCATTAAAATATAGATTCTATTGAGATTCAGATCACGTAGCGGTCACCAATGGCCGCATCGGCCATGAAGCGGCCACAATAGCTGCCCGCAGGGCCTAGTACCTAATCAAATAATACACCAGTACAATTATAAATATATTGTATATGTAAATGTTATATAAAAATTACCGCAATATGTATGCAAAAAAAAAGTTTGTATTTTAAAAGAAATCTGATACAGCGTGATTTAATTAAATTATGTTATTATAGATTGCAGGGATCAATACGATGGTAGGATCCGTTGAGGTATTGTTACGAAATATCTCAACTAGTCTGGAAAAAGCGTATTACTTTAATGTCGTTTTTTCTTAGCTGTCAATGAACGTTTCGTAAACGTCATAAGCCGTGACTCTGTGAACGTCATAAACACTAGCGGCACTGTCAGCTCTCTTAATTATTCAAAGGGTTAGACTAAAAAATAGGCCATGAAACCGGCCGGCGTTAATTGTTATCAAATTTCTAGTGATTATTATCTCTCAAACTACGATCTAGCAAAAAATTTCTTTTGAATCTGAGATAGATAATAGATTCTCGGTATTAAAATGGTTTTGAATCAACGCGCAGGACTGAAATAAGTGAATAGCAATGAGAGGGTGTTGATTATAATTTTTAATAACAATTCATAATTAGTACTGAGTCACTCATTTAAACCTAGTATTTTGCATTAAGTTTAGAGAACCGGCTAGATTATTTTAATCTTAATCACTAAGCTTCGCGTCTCAGAAGCAAATATTATCCATGGATAAACACCATTAATATACATACTAGTACAACTACCAGAATACTACTAAAAATATGCTTACTATACTTAACAATATCACTTTTCTTTTATAAAGTAACGATTCATCAGAACGTAGTTGTAGTGAGGCTTTACAACGTCATCATATTCCATCAATATAAAATGGACTAGAAATCCTGGCGCCACCTGTCAGCCAGGTTCTAATAAAAAAAATTTGAGAAACATTGTTATTAAAATGATAAAATAAAATATTTGTCTCACTTATAAGATTACACACGTGATGGAATCTGATGACATTGTGCAAGGTCACTATAGTTTATAGTTTAAAGCTGTATCACTGCAATATAAATTCCGACTTTTGTAATGTTTGTAAAAATATATTAATTAAAAAGATATACATATAAAATGAACATATATATTCATTTGAAAAGTGTAACATATGTATTTGAAAATTTGTCGTTAAAAGTACTGTTGCTGTAGCACAGTTGGATAATGGACATTTCCCGGATTGGAAAGAGATCCAGGTTCGAATCTCGTTAGCGCAACAACAATATTTTTCGATAAAATTGATTTTATATGTATATCTTTCTAATTAATACATTTAATTTGTATTTAAAATACCACATATTAATGTTCTGAATAATTACAATGCATTCTCTTTAATAACAATATGTTTCGAGAGATAGATGTATTTGTTAAAGAAATTTATCTAATTTGTTTTATAAATGTAATTTTGATATTATGTTATCATTTCTCATCCAAAACTGATAACTTTACACACAAAAAATATTTGTATTTGTTTTCTCAATTCAGCAAAAGATATCTCGATATTTCAATAATTCAACTCTGGCAACCAATAGACACAAATAAAATGTGACACTTCATTCAACGGTTCGCATTCTAGATCTTTCTGTCAAATTCACATTTTGTAAGGCAAAAATCCAAAAATAGACTGCCAAAAATGTACATCGTGGTTTCCTAACAGTCGTGACTGCCATAGAAAGATTTGATTTAGCAACCAAATATTGTCCTATTCTAGTTTAGTTAAAAAAAAAAATATTTTTGATGATTCTAGAGATAATTCAAATCAAAATTTATGTGTTAATTTACAGAGTGGGAGATAAGAATAAAATTAAGATTAACGTAATGATATTTTTAGTCTATCTTAACCATTCGTTAAGTTAGATTTTGTGACTAAAAATGCGATTCGAGATGTGCTCTTTTTACTATTGCAATTAATATATTTGTTAAATTAAATAATTGTCCAAAATAAAGACGTTTGTAAAGAACATTGGAGGATATACTCTTATATTAATGTATATGCACATTAGAAGGATAGCTAATACCAGAAGTGATAACGCATTGCGATACATGTACGTATTTAGTTTGATTTTAGAAGAAATAGGTGATTAGATAAGATATTGCAGGAGTAAAAGAGTACTTAGTGGTTAATTGCAGGTTTATTCAGTAAGGTTACACTATGGAACGTAATTTTAAATATGATTAAATTATGCGCGGAGTTACGAAGCTAAGTTTTGCGAAAGTTGTTGCTAGCTGAAGTGGCGCGCCGTGTACATGGTGCTAGATTGGCTTATGCTTACACAGGTCCTTGTTTACTTACTTTTCCTGTTATTTTATATATTCTTGATTTAATACAACACTTATTATTTTTAATAAAATATTAAAAGTATTGGGTGGTATCAGATATGGTAATCAGATATTTAATATCCTTTTCTCCATCCATCCGTGTCGCATCGTAACATAAAACAATATATATATTAACTATCTGTATTGCATGGCAATATTAAAAAATCGAAATCTATCACATGAATGTGTGCGGCTATTGCATCACATAATGTATATTATTTTTCCATTGAATTTTTGTTCTTATTTTTTTATAAAGAAATTGAGGTTATATACCATCATTTTTATCGAAGGATCATTTATATTTTTTTACATATACTGAACATATTACATTCAAATAAATATAGCGACTGTATTCATCGGTATGGCACATGAGCTTGTCAAATTAAACTTTTATTTTTCAAACGATTAATACTATAAAATTATTCATATAGTTTTGATATAAATACAAGGACACAAAAGATTATCATTATCCTTGAAAACTTTCAAAAACTAAAAACATTAACTATTTTTTGTGCCTCTTGAATAATTTAATTACACTTACGCCTCCCTAGTATATCTACCCTTCAACATCTAAGCATTGTTGAAATTCCTCCCCCAGACGGATTTTTAAAAAAGCAGCCAAAAATATTCCTGAAACCTTCGATTTCCAATAATCACAATGTTTGAAACGAAAGCATTTTGTTGTTTAAAATTTGCACTTTGCCCTGAAATACTTGGAGCTTAACTGCGCGGATGCCTTCTGTTGGTTAATTGGAAATTCAATAAATGTTTATCACACCAATAGCTGTCGTTTTCTGAAACATTAATTGGAATTCCAAACGGGGGATCGCGGTTTTAATTCAATGCATTAATAAATACGTAATTTAACATAAAACCAGGCTTTTACTCAAACGACGAGTCTCAAATTAATTATTTCCCTAAAAAGATCAAAAAAACATTAAATAATCTGTTAAAATAGCCGCCACGAAAATTAATGAATCATAGTATTAATATTACTGTTATCCAAATGTGCTTAAGACGAAATAATAAAAATGTCGATGCGACATGTATTCCGTGTACGCGTCTCTATTTAAATAAAATTGATCTATGAATATCTAATTTACATATATTAAACCTATTTATGTTAGACATTTCCACTAAATACAGTAATATTCACACAACTCACATCAGCGGCCGTGCCATAGAGGTTAACCCATTCCTAGCCATGCTGTAACACAGGTTTACCGCCCCAATTAAACCTATACATTTCCGTAAATACACGCAGCAGAAAATTAATATTTTAACTAACTTTAAAAAAATCATTTACGCATAGAAATAACTAATGATGTGTAGGATTCACTTTATAACCAATTATGTAAAAGTAAGTATTTCTCAATTCAATTCGATGTAAAATTTTTACGTTGGAAAAAATAGTATTTGCAGTAAGACATAAAAATATCAAACATTAGTTTCACCGTGAAAAGAATAACTAACATACGAATATAATTATTTATCTTTGTTTACTAATTAAATGAAGAATAATAAGAAGTAATGTCATTTTATATTGAACTTCAATTAATGAATATATATTTTTTAACTTTTACTGTTCGATATTCAGAGTAAATGTACGTCATTAACTATTTTAAAGCCATTTACGATCATAAAAGTATTTTTCTCATTGAAAATACAAAAAAAAACTCTTAATACTTAACCGTAACACGAGTTGACAGCATGGTTGCTTACAGATATCTTTTATCACGGTATGGTAATGGTTAAGGAGTCTGACTATAAATATCTGAGTATTTCTAAGAGCGTAGATTTTAAATATTTAGTTTCAAGTGATCACCGTTATTATATAATCATATATTATTATATTACACTACACGCCAATAATGGTGGTTGCACACTGTATATTTAGCAAAACCTTAGTAGTGGCCGCTGCGCGGTTACAGTCACTGTATCCATATCGATCGGTTTTACTAGGTAGTGTAGTGGTCGTTCCGCAGCGAATATTGATCGCTGCGCATCTACGGCAGTAAAATTTCCATTGTTCAAAATATTATTTATTACCAAAAAAAGGGAAGTTTCCTACCACAGTATAACCTAACATTATATTTAAATTTACCTTTAAATTTTCTCCACACTAGCGGTCATAATTAACGCCTCGCCGCGCTTTAGTAGCGATAATAATTGTTACTTGCTTTATGTTTTTATCCCTTTGTCACTATTTCTAGGGTAGGGCCCATCCCCAGATGAAGGTGCCACTTTTTATAAATGAAAGGATAACGTGATTATAGAGCTTTACACAATACTTCATGTGTGTTGAAGAAGATATATCTGAGACTCATTGAATATACCAAAAACAATTGAATGGCATTGAATTTTCTTTTATTTATAAATCAATCAGTTTACTCAGATGGAACTTTTAACCCCACTCGTGGGGCTAAAAGTTTCAGGTATAGGAGTAAAAACATTACTGGTGGTAACACATCACTGGTGGTATTTTTCAGGTGGATAAATATTCAATAAATTAGATGATATTATAATAAAGTTCAAACATTATTAATTATAATATAAAAAAAAACAATACAACGACTCTTGTTCTAGATCAACATTGCTTTCATAGTTAATACATAAAAAAAAATTAAAGAATGTCCTGTAATACATTTGCTGTGGGTCTACTTCTTCTAAGAAGTACATAGGATCCATTCTTGTCCATTTACTATAAAAATCACAACATATAAGGCAAAAGAATTCTTCATCTTCGCTTTGACTCAATTCTTCGGTTTTTTTCACGAGGATTTTCTTTTTAATTGTTTCGTTTTACCTTTCTTGACTTTTTTTGAAGCTTGTTCCGTTTCTAAAGCATTTTTTTCAAAAGTGTTTGTTAAAATAGCTGTACATCTACGTTTTTTCCAGTTGCTGTAGCTTTACGTAGAGCAGATTTGGGGAATGGTTTAACGACTTCTGGAGAAAATGTTTTCTCAATAGAAGAATCAGCGTATGTGGTATTGCTGCACGATTTGCAGAACTATTTACATTATTCGACAATATTGAAGCTAATACATCAGCTTGCATAAACGATTGGTCTTTTATTTGTTGAGACTTGAATAATTCTGGATGGGGTCGAACAGTTACGTAAAATGGTGCAAAATCAATTTTGTCGAAAATATCCTTATCGAATTGAAAAATTCCAGTTTTCTTAAAAGCTTTAAAATTTTGCTTGGGAAAATGGCCTTAGGCAGGGCATTATTAACAATTTGAGGGATATTATATATTACCATAAATCTAGGTGGATGACAGAATTTTTAATATTCATGAAATATTTTATAAAATTTCTTAAGCCATCGAAAGAAACACCAGTATTATTACTATTAGATAATCACCAATCTCATCTTGCTTTACCGGTTTTAAATCTTGTCAAATAAAATGGAATTGTAATGTTATGTTTTCCACCGCATTGCTCTCACCGTCTACAACCTATCGATGTCGCGGTATACGGGCCATTTAAGAGATACATTTCTACAGCTCAAAAAGTATGGATGAGAAAATCTATTCCTGAAGCAGAAACTGCTGTTATTAGTGTCACATTTGTACCCCTTTCCGCAGACGTTATAGAGCCTACACATTTGAATTTCTTCGCGGATACTACTTTTGAGGGCTTGGTGACAATCGATACCCCATCTCATCCGTGTTCCAAATTTGTCACTTAACTTATCAAAAAAGTGACACATCTGTCTTGTTAAAAGACGTCGCCCTACTAAGGCTGGTAGCCTCTGGAGTCCTAATAGAGAGAGTACTGTTACGCTTCATAAATGCATTCAACCAGTCTTTACCTGCTATAATCGTTACTGGTAACTGCTATTACCAAGTTTCTGGAATTAACTGCTATTATAGAGTTTCTGTAATTTTCAGTTCATATTTCAGGCACAGTTATACGCCAATCACCAGATATTTCCATCAAAATCTTTTCTTCGTCATCTTGGAATACCCAGCGTGCTGATCTATACCCATGTGCTGCTGTCTCACAACTTTCTGATTTATGAATCTCTTCAGTGACATTCTACAAATATCGAATTGTTTAGAAACAGCACGAAAATATTTATTTTCCCTCATAACCAAATCAGCAGCTTGTTTCATAACGCTGATTGAAGTCTTTCCCCACACAGTTTTTCACATAAGAAGAAACAAATGTAAGTGTACACATTTTATACAAGTAATACCGGGAGTGGGGTAGAAAGTGCCACCGCGGCACCCCATACCGAAATATCGAAACAAATATGAATCTATAAAACAAAGACAATCTATATGGCTAAAAATGTATCCTACATTTATAAATAAATATATAAGTGAAAAGGAAAACTTACTTGTAACTAATTGTCACAAAATCAAAAACTGCGCAATTTTGAAACAAAATTCGCCAAGCATAATAACAAAGTATAGACGTGTGCATCTCCGATTAAAACATTTACTCGATTGACGAAGTGCGAAGCTAGGCAGAGGGGATATCACCACATCACGCGGTGTTCACATGCTCTTTCACATGTAACGTTTATGAAATATTTGCAATGGAACTTTCCTCCCGCGTCACTTTCATCATCACCCATTCCTACTATTATGGGAGTGGGATCTCGATTCGTGTATATATTATTTTAATGCTTACTAAATAATCCATTTTCATTCGTATAATAATATAAATAAATAAATAAATTTTGATAAACAATGCTCTCAAAGTAAAAAAATATATATAATTATTGTGTTTCAAAATCATAATTGTTGAATTTCCAAGACAATAAATATTTTTTAATTACCTAGTAAATTTTTAGTAAATCATAACTTATGCTGCCATATATACAAATAAAGCCAGACCTGACTTTGTTGAATGGAAGACTGCGATCATAACAATGAGAAATGGAAAAAGGTGAGATTGAATCGGAGTACAAAAAATAAATAAACGGACAAGGCAGGTATAAAGTTCTGAAAATTTTTTCAACAACTGAAACATCGCGCAAAGAAACCCTCACATATTTAAAAAGACTTTTCTATACAAAATGTTAAGAAATTCTAGGAAAACTATTTTTCTAAATATCGAAATATAACAAATTGCCACATATTTGTTTGAAAACGTTACAAACGTACCGTCTCTCTGGCGAAGCTTTGAATTGAAGCAATTTGTCACCAGACACCGCACACCTGATCCCTCGTGCTGAAGAGAACAGAAGGAAGTACTCCTGTACGTATTAAAAATGACAAGAATATTTGATATTATCGTAAGGACTAGATGAATATGAAAAAAAGTATTTGCCAAAGAACGCTATTTTTTTCTCTCGAAAATATGTGAAAGTTCTCAGATTCATGGATTCATGGAAGTTATAATAAAGGAATTTCAAAATTCAATAGTGTATTATAAGTGGCAGTATTTTTTACATTGCGTTTTATTTTATTATATTAAACTCAATATATACATATATTATATAATAAAGGTGTCCCAACGGGAGGTGTCATTTTGAATAAAACACAATTTTTTGTGGAGATTTTTGACAAATGTTATTGTGAAGCCTTGATATTTTAGTTATGGAACACTACAGGTTCATATGAAATGGTCCAGAAATTAAATAAATAATTTCTTGTCAATTTTTAAATATTCTCATATTTATTGTGCAATCACCCTGACATGTTGGTAGTTCAAATGACATTAAAATATGATTAAAGAAATTGTTTTATGTATACTAGTTAGTGCCTCTTATGTTTTTTAATCTTTAAAATACCCATTCGTTTAATACGAATATAACATATATATTGTGGGGGTAGAAGACCTGCATCCTTCCCTTTCACCGGCTAGTCAGTGTAGAACATAAGATCCGCGGGTTCATTTACTTGAGCAACACATACCCACCTCACTTTTGTCACATTCTGCCTTCATCCTAAACTGGGAAAAATTTATAGTAATACCTGGAGGTGATAAATAAAAGATGTCATTCATTAGAAAAAGAACAGACAGCTTCGTCGATGGTATTGAAAATGAACCACAGATGTAACTGTTTTTATAACCTCAGACACAGAGTGTGATGCCAACTTAAGGGTAATTATTTTTTAATTGCAAGATGCTTGGCAAAAAACAAGTGACGAGGCAATTTCGTACGTGGCCCAAATTTATAACCTCACAATTGCACGCAATGTTTCCGTGGCTGGTCATCTCTCGTTTTGGTGACCAAACTTACCCATTAACATCGTGCGACATCACGCCGTTAGACTTCTTTTTTTGGAGTTTCGCTAAGGAAAAAGCCTACTCCGATAATCATGAAATAATTTCATAACCTAATAACAAGAGTTCAAAGACGTGGTGGATATTTGCTAGATATAGTAATCCACGTTAAATATGGGTACTAATCACAAACTACCAAATGAAATGAACTAACGCAAATTCCTTGTTTCATTATTTGCATTTTGGTGTCACTCACGTGATCACTTTGATACCACTAACGCAATCAAATAGCTCAGCGACTTTTTTTAAATATATGACTCGATTGGAACGAAAATTCAAACGCCGACAATATAATATACATTAATGTAAAAAATACATCTTGTTTACACAAAGATTTAATTTTCGAAGAGTAAATACTTTTACTGATGCATAAATGTGTCATAAACTATCGGATTTATGTTTCCACAAATAATTTGTGTAGAATGCCCTTCGTCCCGCAATTAACGTTCCAATCCCCTCTCCTACATGTACACTTTATTTCATGTCTATTTATTTACTGGTCTGTGGTGCTAATACTGTTTATTTAAATATAAATATTAAAATAATGCGTTTTATTGAAATATTAAAATGATACCTTTTGCTTAGACACTGTTTACATGCGATATACATGAATAATTAAAATGATCTATCATATTTACTTGGTTAGGATGCTTTACATAGGAGAAATCTAATGTTTGTACCTACATAGGTATATATCAAAATTGTAATTGGTGTAAATTGCGATGTATTGAATAAATCGTTCTTAGTTTGCATGTAGAATATTCGGTGTTTAATGAATATGATTAATATATACATTATTTTAAAATGACAACTTTTAAAAACATTACTGATTGACCACACGAATACTCTATTAAAAAAATGCAACTACTTTATGCATAAAAACCTTTAACCCTAATGATGTGACTACGGTATTTTCTGATGCATTAAATTTACATGCAAAATACTTGAATAACTAAAAGTGAGATATTTTTCGAGGGAGGAGTCGAACGTATATATATATATTTGATTAGTTAAATAAATAGTTAAAAGTTTATCAACAAAAAACATATTATTAATATTATAGTAAATATTCTGTGTAGACTGTAGACAATGCATATTTAAGTACGCATTGTGTAGGTTGTAATTTCAGCCGTTGTGCGGCAACTTTTCGTAGCTCGAGTATTATATTAAATGTTAGTACTACATTGTAGATAATTAGAAATTATTAATGAGCCGGGGTTCGGTTTCTATCGAAGAATACCCCTCATAAAAATTCTAGTTATCATCGCATGGAATATTTTCAAACTTATTATTAATTCTGGTTATGATTATATAAAAATAAACATTGTGATTACTATGTGAATTGGATAACATTCATAAATTTTTAATCCTATGGAAAAGGGGTGAAACCACATCTTCTCATATCTTTGTTTTCTCTTTCTATTCATTAAGGGTTTACACTTGACCATACTGTATTAATGATTGTTTGAATAGGTGATTATTAACATCGCTATTACATTGAGAATCATTTAACATGAAACCACGGGAACACAAATATTTTTTTGTGTTAAACGAATTTCTTGTTAAAAAAAATATTTATCTCACCGATGTTTTCGAACATTAAACAAATAAATTATAGCGAGTTATAATTTGTTTAGTACGAGGCGTGTTTTTTAAGTGAGTACCGTTACCGTATATTCCCGTTGTAGCGCTGCAGTTGCTATGTTGCGCATGTGCAATGGTTTCATTCATCTGTTGACTCACCACATGCAACGTTAGAGACATTCACAAAGTGTGGTCATTTTGCCGATCATCATGTGCCGACTGCGAGATACGGTCCGTGATTCGTTTCTTGAATGCACAAAACAAAAAGCAGCTGACATTCATCGCCAAGTGTGTCCTATTTTGGCGCCAAGTGATTTCCACATGTTCCTTCATCTGAAGCAGTTCCTTGGTGCAAACATATTTATGCCGATGATAAACTCAAAGACGGAGTACAGACATGGTTTTCATCCCAGGCGGCGTCGTTCAATACGAAGATATACAAAAATTGGTGCCTCGTTATGACAACATAATAGTGGCGTATTTTAAGTATTTTAAGGTATGTAGCGTCTGAAAAAAAAAAAAAAAAACAGTATTTACTTAAAAAACGCGCCTCGTATATTGCGCTTCACAAGATAAATTTTAGTTCTACTATTCCTTCATGTCTTCCATCGAAGGTTGGTGACCAAGTTATAATATGCTGATTTACCCTGTGCAAAATATTATATATAAAACATCGCCATGTTGTACTCTGAGCCACTTTCTGAGGTTACGTACTTGAAATAACCTTTTTTATCTACATCACTGCGGTTTTCAAACTAAATTTACATCAAATTTATAATTTATTTTAAAAATTTAATGCGTGTACATTTATTAATATTAAAATCATAAAGATTAAAAAGTTAATATTAAAATTCTAAATGAAAATACAATTGAATGCCTTTATTTATTTTTTAAATCTAAAATTATTTTTTGACGCAATTGCATTTGGTGGGAACAGATCCCGTGGACTACATCGATTTATATTACTGTTTGGTTGATGCATCCCGAATTGGAGCAAGAAAGGAAAAATGGCAGATGGATCTGACCTATTTTCATCTCAGTCCTGGGTTGGACGGCAATTTACACCTCCAGTTGCCCTGTTGAGTTGTGGTGAAGATCGGAGATAGCACTGCACTTCAGAATGCTGTAGAAAATTGATTTTTCGTGGTCCGGATTTTATGCACAGCGACGCTTTTGATCCACAAAAAAAGCCTGTTGACATGTCCGCATCGAAATGCAATCTGTCCCACCTCGGCCGAAATCCCTAGATATTAGTTGGCCAAAAAACAACAGATATGTATAACAGTTTATTGGAACCACGGAATGCACATACAGTATTTTTTAAATAAATATTTAATTATATTTTAAATAATTATTTTTTTTGATAGATGGGGACCTAGTTAATAGTTAATGTTAAGTCGTAATAAGTTTAACAATTTGATGATGACTCAGCCAACGGGTAATCCCATTTATTTAAAACGGTAAAGGTATTGTGTGAGAAGCGGCATCCTTGTATATATTTTTTATTATATAACAACAGCCTAGTCAATTAAAAATTGAGTCATAAAACCATACACAGTACACAATTTAATTTTTTTTAGTTCTGAGATGTGAAACCTTTTTATGTTAAGCGTTTTTAATTTCATATAAAAGAAAATAAATGTCGAGCGGCGGTTGTACAGGGTATTCCGTGTGTGGGGTGATCATTAAACTCGGATCGGGTGACAATATACAGCCCTTTATTATTCACGAATACAATTCTATTTACAACAATATAATATAATATCTAAATCGCGTCAGAGCAGAAAAACGAGAGAGTTCGCCCTCACACCGCGTTCGTTTATAACGCCTCGCGCACCACAAACACACCCGCATACCTCCTACTTAGCACCGCACTCAGCAGACCGACACACACACACAAATCAAAAATCTCGGGCATCATAATAAATGTATGAAATGATGTAGAATTTTGTCAGGGCCTGAATATTTTTACATATATATTCGTGTTAAATGTTTTCCACTGTACTTAATTAACTCTCTTTATTTGTACATTACTAGCTTTTGGATCATCCTAAAGATGCAATATTTAGACTGCACTACCTTTAAACTGTAAAATTATTCACGAATCAAATCATCTGATCAAAATAATTATAATAATTATTAAAACTTATATTGTAATACTTGTTCGAATAATTTGATCCTTTACATAAATTTAACTGATACAGTAGGTCATAAAAAGTTTCTCACGATTCTAACATATATTAGGTGAATGCTAATTTGAATTGAATAAAAATTTATTACCGTGAATCCCTCAACTGCCAATAATATGTCACGTGTCAAGCACAGAGCCTGACTGACGTAAATTTTAATGCCCTCGCGGCACCTGTCAGGATAATTAATGCTTGGGTTTCTATGTATATTTTTCATTAAGTAGTTAGTGGATCTCTGGCGAGAACTAAAATTTGCATGCACTAAATATGACACTGCTATCATCAATGCTAAAGCACATAATAAAAATATTTCCACGATACAAAAAAAAAACATGTCTGTCAATATATACTACATATTTCTAAGTAAATCTTGTAAAGATTATAATATTAAGGCTATTGTTAAACTCATACACATGAAATAAAATGCATAATTTGACATTATGTGAATTAACTGTTGCTCTTAAAAGGTTAAATAAATAAATATATTATTAAGAAGAACACATTCTTATTGTGAAGTTGTAATTATTCTGAACATAGGTCTGTAATATATTAGATACTAATCCCATTACACAATAATAAATATCCCAGTAGCAACAACAATATTTTTCGATAAAATTGTTTTTATATGTACATCTTTCTAATTAATACAATAATTAGAACATCACAATAAAAATGTGTTCTGCTAATATTAAAGTTGTATCAATGTATCCAAAATTAATAAAAATGAATTGATAATTCTACCGTCTGCTATGAAATTACTCAAAGGTATTTGAGATTCTGTAAAAATAAGGCAGATGGCTCTTTCAAGTAACGGAAGGATTAAATGTATTAATATAAAAAAAGTAACATATTGGTTCAAAAATTTGTCGCTATAGCATAGTTGGATAATACACCTCCCCGGTTAGGAAAGAGATCCAGGTTCGAATCCCGGTGGCGCAACAACAATATTTTTTGATAGAATTGATTTTATATGTATATCTTTCTAATTCATATATTTAAAATATCACAGACCTATGTTAATAAATGTATTTTGAAAAATGATTTACAATCAAAAAATTATCTTTTTGATGTTAATTTGGTTCTACTTTTTTATTGTGTAAGTACAATGATTCAGGTGAAATGAATGACGGTCCCCTCTGTCTTTTTTTAAATGATATCCTTTTTATATTGAATACTTTTTCATTATATAATATAATGCATTTTAATAAAATCTGTTGTAATAATAAATCATTTTTATTATTAAACTAACCTCTTAACCTTTCAACACATTCAAATTCACATATATTTGCATTTTATACATTTTTTTTTGTAATTCGTTATATTTCTGCCGGAAGTGGTTTTCGATTAAAAAAAATTCTCAAGTTTTCAAATGCCATTCAGATTTTTTTTTTTGAGTTTTGTAGGTTATCTGGTTGACATTTACAATCAGGGATATCACTGAAAAAATGGGATTCAAAACGTCGATCAGAGAGATTGTATACATACAGAAGAATAGCTTTTAAAATTTTTCACGGAAGTTTTGGATTTGTTTTTAAATTCCTTTTTTTTTAAATAAAAAAAACTTATTACTAGATAACAATCTTTGGACTAATATAGCAATCGGGGCATAACCTAAAAAGAGAAGTACCGTAGTTGTAATGTGTTATATTTCGCTGGTACCAGTGGCGTAGGTACTCTCTGTAAATCCCGGAACCGTAGAACAATTTCAACAATCATAACATTAACAGCATAATATATTTAAAAATCTTAGATTATATATAAAATAATTTCGTTATATTATTGAGTAGTATCTATCATCATCAGCCTTCCACTTTACTGCTAAATATAAAGGCTTCTCCCAAAGGTCGCCAACAGTTTCTATCTTCAGCCTTCCACATCCATTAGTTTGCCAGTGAGAATTCTTCGTTCGTGGCTTTTTTCAATTCCCAGGACTCGAGAGTCAAAATTTTCAATTTCCGGGAATTCCCGGGAATCGAGATCAAGAATTTTATTTAATTAATAAAAAAATATATTTATATGTATTATTATTATTACAGTACCTATTAGAGATATTTCACTTATTAAATCGAAAAAAAATAATTTGATAAAATAATTACTGGTAGTTTTTTTAATGAAATTAAGCTTACATTTATAAATTGATTAAAAAAAAACATACACACATATGAAAATAATAAAACTTTTTTTTTTCTTTAAATATAAAAAAAAACCTTGATAAAAAAACACATCGGACGACAAAAACGTATATATTTGGTCAAAATCAATGGCTGAAGTCCCATAATATATATTTTTTAAATTTGTATCAATATTAAGGAGAACACATTATTATTGAGAAGCTGCAGTTTTTCAGAACATAGTCCTATGGTATGTTAATACAAATTAAGTGTATCAATAAGAAAGATATACAGATAAAAAAAAATCAATACATTTCATTTATATTAAAATTTCATCTCATCTAAATTTCGTTTCGTCAAAAGATGTCACGATTTTATCTTAAATAATTTACATCACACTTCACATCATAAACCAATATTGTTTGAACGAACCAACAATACTATTTCTTTATAGCTGACCATGTATTCGTAAATATTTCGCTTTGTTAGTACAAGAATTGACACACGTGCACCGCTCTACGCTAGGTAATGGTTAGCAACTAAATTATTTTTTTCGAAAAATATTTTTGTTATATATATCTTTCTAGTTGATTCAATTAATTTATATAACTTTTATTGTTTATAATTAATTATATCAAGAAAAATTAGAGATTCGAAAAAAGCATGGGATATCCCAGGAATATGTTCCCGGATTGTCTCGACACAGAATCCCTAGTTGGCAGGCAATTTTCTGATGTCGTCGCTTCATCGAGTTAAAAGACGTCCGATACTTATTTTACCAGCAGTATAATCATTTAACGTCCAGCCAGATAAAATCTTTAAAAGATATCCTACAGTAATGACAGTGGTATGGTATGTTCCTAATAGTAATATTTTAAAACATAAAAATGCGTAAGGCAATAATTTTCTAGTAATTCTTTTCAATTTTAAAAAACTAAAAAAATTGTGAGGGGGGGTTAGTGGATAGACAATTTGTGTCATGCCACTTGTTGTCACATCATAAAAAATTAACGTTATTATACTATTACACAGATATAATTATTTAACTCTCTTTATCATTAATTATTTTAAAATATACTCGTAATTTATAACATGACTGAAAAAGACCATGACAGGGCAATAATACTTTATTTATTTATTTTAAAACATTGCTGATTTTTAAAGGGTTAAAAATATTTTCTTACATTAAAAATAAGAAGTTTTCGTGCACTCTACAACTCGAGCCATAAATATTCCAAAAATATGATAATGCCCTTCTGAGTAGACTTGAAAATCGTGCATAGGTACTATTGTTCGTGACATAGAATAAAGTTTGTTCTCAGCGGTCTTTTTTTATTATGAAAAGTACCCTAAAATATTAGAATTTATAAATCGGCTGTACTTTGTTAGAGACTACATTTTCATCGAAATTTTAATTAAATAAAATACATAATAAATTTATACTATTTAGAATTTAAAACTTGTCCTAAGACGTCATTCGAGTATCATTTTTTTCTGAATTGGAACTTCTACCGTATTAATTAAATGCTACAAACTAAGCACGACACTAATTTTTTGATAACTTGTGATTTTTTGATATTGAAACGTTGAGAAAAATGTTTTGACGTTTTAACTTTAAAAACAATCATTGCGATCAGAATTTTATAAAATAATTATCTAGCTACTAAATATTCGTACCAAAAGTATTTCAATTCCAATTTTCAATTTTTTGACAATATAAATGGATATTTTTGTTTACTTTCTTCAAAAAATTTAATTTTAAGACAATAATGTCGTGTAAGCAAGTTTTATAATTTTTTTCAATGAAATTCCTAAATAACTTTTCATTTGTAACAAACAGACTTATATATATCGTAAATAATAACGACGCTCTAAATAGGGTGGCTTTACACGGAAAAAATACAAGAGGTGTGGCAAATCTGAATCTAACGATCCCCAAAATCACCAACAAGTATGGCTCGAGGACAATAGAATTTGTTTTTCCTAGAATAAAAAATAAAATCCCTGGATCTTTACAAAAGAGCACGTTTTCTCCTTATTCGGAAGAAATTATTAAAAAATGGTTTATAGAAAATAATTTTACCTGTAAGAATGATATGTATTGTATAAACGGCGACTGATTAATTGTTATGTTTTTGAGTTTATTGAATGTAACAAATGGATATAAATGTGCCTGCAGACAAACGTCTATCAAGACGTTTTATGAGTCTGGTGTTAATTTAAAAAAATATATATATATTGAGCTACGTTGAGCTCTACGATTTTTGATGACGTTTTTTATGGACAACTTGTCTGGCATTCTCCTCAAAACATATTCATTTGTAATTCTTTCAGTTTGTTCTTTATATCCTTCGAAATTACGAAAGTAAAAATTAATGTTATTAAAAATGTTCTCATATCTTCACTGCCGTTCAGAATATTTTGTATAGAATTTGCTAAACTATTGCAGTGTACATTATCAAGTCAGATGATATATCATGCAATACGATCTGAAACGTTAACCTGAAATATCGGATACACGGCAGAACAGCCTAGAAAACTTTACACATAAGATTTTGAACGGCCTTGAAAGCATTTTCAAAAAATATCTATGTATATAAAAATGAATGTTTGTTTGTTTGTTCTATATGCTTTCCTATACCGTTCATCCGATTACGATGAAACTTTGGTGAGTTGTTTTGCACACGCCCGCAAAAGTTTTTGAATTAATACAACCATTTTACAATAGGTGGCTAACGAGTCGTTTCATCAAATGTGTGTATTTCATATAGTTTATTGCCATGAAACTTTGGTAAGTTGCTGTGCACACGCCCGCGAAGGTTTCTGAATTAGTACAACCATTTTACAATGAGAAAGTTCGCCGAAGAAAGCGATCTGCACGCCACGACTATCAGTTTCATGGCAAACCATATGTCGTAAAATGTGAAATACGGACACGTTGATTGGCTATTTTTAGGATTCTCTGTGGAAAATTTTTCAAGAATTATCGCTTTTTCTGGCGACTTCCTCGTATACGCACCAGACGGAAAATAAAAAATATTGTGTATCCAAAAGAACTTCAATAATCATAATTAAAATACAAACATTTTCTTTCTTTGAGTGACATTGCAACGCATGCCGGGTACTCGCTAGTATTTTATAAAAAAAAATGTATTACTTATCATAAAAATTACATTACACTTTACAAAAATTGTGAAGTAAAGTGACAACTTAGATCGTGATATCATTGCAGTAAAACTAAGCTAGGTAAAAAAAAAAATATTATTATTGTACCCTCTATAAGAAATATAAATATTTCTTAATAATGTTTAGTATTATCAATGGAATTCCTTCAAGGTAACTATTGCATATTGCGACAAAATTATTTTTCTCAACTTTGCTCACGCTGTAGCATTCTGAATATATAATATTTTGCCAGCTGAATTAGAGGAGATATTAATAAATTATTAAAATATTGCACTGCGACAATTGCGAGCGTCGTTCTGGCTTAGTGCCCAA
This sequence comes from Eubasilissa splendida, assembly GCA_031772225.1. Classification (NCBI taxonomy): domain Eukaryota; kingdom Metazoa; phylum Arthropoda; class Insecta; order Trichoptera; family Phryganeidae; genus Eubasilissa; species Eubasilissa splendida. The sequence goes on along the minus strand of CM062859.1, from coordinate 22,451,021 downwards.
CCACAGTACCGTATGGTCACCCTGTGGCACGCCTTTCAGGGGTAAATAATTCATGGGGTCGGGCAGTAGCGTACCGGCGTGTTGAGCACCTCTGATGCCCCCTATAAATTGCACATTACACAAAGTGCCAACCAATCAAACGCCGCCGTTTCGCACGTTCGGCTCGATACAGAAACACGTTGAAATTTATAGACTATTACATCGCATTACGTCGAGTGTGAGACCCGTCTTTCTTGCAATATCTACACATCATGTTTGAATATACAACCAATTTTTGTGAGTGCTTAAGTTTACTGGAAAAATACAGAGACGTCTATACCTACATTCAATTAATCTGAGATACAATTTTATGTAAGAAACTATACTAAAAATATTATGTTTTAATTGAGGGTATTAGTTACAAAGTCAGCAACCTCAATTTTTAATTTTAATGCAGTTTTCTTTTTATACAGCTTTTACGCATTATGTTAATTTATGAACAAACAAACGTAGCTTTTTTTGATGTAAATTAGTCATTCAAAATAGATGTTAGCTGCAAAGCTAGTTGTTTTTGCCCTCCACCATTTAAATTAAGATTTGACCAATAGCAGTCATAATTCTGAAATTTTAATGGCTACCAGTATTGAAACTAGCTTATTTTTAAAAGAAGATGTTGCATTTATTTTGTGTTTTAAACCAGACTATGTTGTTCATAATCTATTATAATAAGTGCAATAATAAGTATTATGTATGTATTGTACTTCAAACTCCTATCAGCTTATCATATTTTTTACAAAATAAAATATATAGAGGTTACTGATATTGCAACTAGTACTTCCACCTCAATTGTGATAAAAAGTATTATAAAATGAATATTTTATTTTGATTTATTTCCCAGAAATTCTAATTTTGCCCTGTTTGTTTGAACATCCATAAATTCATGAAAAAATTTCATAAATAATTTATGTAAGTTCCAAGATAACAAAGAAAGCAAAAGTATACTAACCCTGAAATGTTTTGCTTTAAGTAAAAGTATTTTTAATACAATGTTATGAATACAATAACAAAAAAAAATCTTAAAACTGATAATTTTGACGTGCTTGTGGTTTATTCGTTACGTTACTCGCCTAGTGATCTAGTAGTCGGGGGTCTGAGCTTCGTTCCAGGAAGCCATCAAGTTTAGCTTCTTTTTCTTTGTCCATTGTTGTTAGTTGCCATATATACCAATTTGATGATTTCTTCAGTCCAGTGAGTTTTAGGGCCCTACAGTACAACTGGAACAACGCGATATATTTTTTCAAAAGGTAACATAGTAATATATTAAATATTATTTCAAATTAAAGCGTTTTGCATAAATATTACCCATTTTATTTGTTTATATATTTCTCTTAATCCTATTACTATAATAATATACCGTTAGTCTTCATCTTATTTTAAGTACCATAAGAGTTTCAAATCTAATTCAAAACTGTTCCGTATAATGTGTTCAGTGCCTTATCTAAGAGGCGCAATTTTACAAACATATGTCTACACCCTAATTGCTTTTATGTACCTACACACACACATAGTAACATTTTAATGACCTTAGAGGCAAAACAATGAGGAACCATTTATGATAAAAATAAATTATATCTTTAAAATTTTAAAATACCATTAGTAAGCTATGCTTGTCTCACTAGGATGATTCATGTTAAGATAGGTAAAAAAAGTTTTGGTTACAATGCGAGTACATTTTATTTATTTATAAAGGTGTCATAATTATGATCTAATTTAAACGAAATATTAAAATCTTATTTTGTGTTATTATAAAGAGGTATATAACTTTAAAATAAAATAAAATACATACAAATCGAGGTAATTCCCATGATATTAGCCTTATTTGAAAGATGATGGTATTTCATTAGTGCTTAAATATGATTTCGCTCATTTGGGCACCGCGACTGACTCGAATAAACCGCAATCTGGAAGTCAACCACTTTTTGGAGCAGCTATATCGGCAATAACGCGATGAATGTTGGCTTCCAAGTCGTATATCGTCTCTATTCTAGTAACTTCACATATCCCCAAAGAAAATAATCCAAAAGTGTAAAATCACACAATCATGGAGGCCAAATCACGCGAAATTATGCGCTCATCGAATGTTTCCTTCAATTAATAGATGGTGGCGCGCGCTGTACGGCATGTTGCACCGTCTTATTGAAACCACAGCTCTTCCACATAAATGCCATTCAATTGGAGAACGAAAAAGTTAATAATCATGGATCTATAGAGCTCTCTATAGATCTGACGTTCTAGCCGGCATCATTTTGAAGAAACAACAGCTTCTTCGGTGCCCACTGTACGACGCGTATCATTAACGCGTGGTATGAAAACTATTCATAGTTATTCGAATTACTTGTTTGACCGTAAAATGAACATAGCATACACTTACCGTAACCGTACGCTACGTCCACGAACCTTATTCGCGAACTGAACCATGATTTTCATTATAAATTTACACAATTTGCAAGCGTTTATGATGAAATTGCAAACCAAACTGAGCACAAATCAGCTATCAGCTGTCAAATTGGCTATTGCTGTAAAAAGATTTGCTAATTCGAAAAACAAACCTCAAAATAAAAAACACCTTTTACGTAGAGACTTTTTTTGAAACAATCATCTCAAATGTTGTTGACAACAAATTTGAATGATTTGATGCTGATGAAAGAGATAGCAATTCTCAATATAATGAAACATTATATCCCGTATCTCGATACTTAAACTTATTATAAATATTCAGCGACAAACATTTCATCGAGGTATTTCCAATTCAAACCCATAGAGGGACATCACCGGACATTTTTAATATTATTTTTAAGAATTAATATACACGAAAATAATACACTTGTTTTCTTATTTACTTTCAGTAATTATTAATTATTATTTGAGCACTTTGATTAATAATCTAACAATTTAACTCAACAACTTGTTATTAATTAATATTAATGTTTATCTATTGTGAAAAATAGTTTTATAATTTATTTACATGAAATGAAAAGAGACGATATTATTCTTTGAAATTCTAATGGTTCGTGTAAATTTTTGCACGATTGCTTCTATGTACGATTCTGATTATTCTAAGTAAGAATTTTTGTTTCAACACTAATGATGTTTCAATGTCATATTAATGGTATAATATATATACAGGTATATAATTTTATAACATAATATGACAATAAGGTAAGATAGACATTTTTATATTGATAATGCGAAGGTGAAATGCGTCTCATTAAATAAATTAAACGATTAGATAAAAAAATAAGTATTCTTATATTACATATGTAATTATAGATATATATATACAGCAACTTAATGCATTCTAAAAAAATATTATTGAAGTTGTGTAATTGCGTGAGTGAGAAATTTGTACAGAAAAATTAATTTATGAAAATTACACATCCTGATCGTTCTTCCCTCCAGATCTGAGTAAGTGTATACATACACAGGTATGCGGCTCTCTCTCCCATAAGCTAACGTCCTGTATAATGTAACAGGTACGTGTAGGTACCGCATTAGCTTAAATACCACAGGTATATTCCATCCACGTTTGTTCGTCCGTACGAACGGGGATTACAACCCTAATACCATAAGGCTCGAGACTTTCCCGATCTTATCCTTGAGGATATTAGGACACGTAAAATCATTATCACAGAGCTATAATTGACAAGGGAGGCCAGTCCCGGGTCCCGGCAAATCTCATCATCTCCTAGAAAAGTATCGCGCTCGAGCGAAACATAAAGGCCAAACGGAATGACTGTTTAACCTTTTTTGTCGGACGCCATTACAACTCCCGGGAGACGTTTCTTTCAGCCAAAATACGAAACTGAATGATTCATGTACAAATTATTACAAAACCAATTTAGGTTTAGCTCGTCCTACAAAGCTGTCTGCTATGCCACAATGAACCGAGATATCTTTTGATACGAATTTATACACACAATCCACACAGACAATAAATACATGATGCGTGCGGTCTAGTGGTTACGATACTCGTCTAGTGATCTAGCGGTTCGAGCCTTGCACCAAGAGGTCATCAAGTTAGTCCTGTTTTCATAGCACAAACATTCAGCTTAGTTTTAAAATAGTAAGAATATTGATGTGACACGTATTCCGTACACGCATCTCTATTTAAAAAAATAATACAAATTATGTCCGAAAATATCTACACATCTTTTAAATTTTATAAAAAAATCTACTAGTATATACTATGTGATACTTATTGTATAATATCCATTTATTCCCGACTCTTCTATACAATATTATACAAGTCAATATTAGAACTTACTTACCATCACGCCGTTCCCCCGCAGGGTTAGATAGAGAGGATAAAGTGCCGCACACTGCCCTAACACACAACTCTCGCCTCATCCACATTCATACACCTCCTCATACAAGCTCATCGATTATTGAAGATTCGAAGTTTATCGTATCACGGTCTGGAGCAACGTCATTTATCTCTTTCACATGCTCATTCATACTAATGTCGAGCGCGTCTACGCATTCGTCACATACATATCATACTCGTACGTCACACTTCTGATATTCTAAAAAATAATCCCCCAGATCCTCTAACTCCCTCGTCCGATCACATATTTTTTCCGATATCTTTATGATCTCCTAAAAACACCTAATAGCCAATCAATGTTCCATGTTGCCATGGCACCTTTTTTTGTATGGCGCATTACCATACTGGCAGGACTTTATTTTCTAGATCCTGTAGTCTATTTTTCTAAGAAAATATTCTAAAATGTTTACGTACGATGAAACTTTTTGAATTTACTTCGTATTTTTACTACATTCAAAAAAACAATATTATCTATTATATTGATTATGTCTAGAATTTAAGCACCCGAAGTAAATAATAATTTTAAATACTAATTTAATGTATTAATTATAAATATATACATATAAAATCAATTTTGTAGAAAAATATTGTTTTTGCGCTACCGGGATTCGAACCTGGATCTCTATTTACAAACTGGAGAAGTACACTACCAATTGTGTTATAGCGCCAGTATTTTTCATGACAAATTTTCGAACCTATATGTTACACTTTTTTCAAATTAATATATCTGTCGTTCCATTATTTGAAAACATTGTTTTTACGGAATTATTATTTTAATAATCATTGTTTATTAAAATTTATATATATGTATAAGTCGTTGCAGTTTTTTTGAAGTGCAATTTACCCGCAATTTTGTTTCTTGTGACAAAAAATGACGTTTTCCTGTTTCTTATAGTTTTTTCTTAAATTTTGGAGTGTCAAGTTGAGAAATTGTTGCCTTTAATTAAAGTTAAAATGGCCATCCAGGTGCTCAACTGTGAAATTTTATCCCATTCACCCTACAATACCGACCTCGCTCCGTAAGATTGTCACATTTTTCGGTCGATTTGAAATCAAAACCGTGGCGTTGCGTTCAACAACAACGATGATTTCAGAAATTGGCTTGTTAACTATTTCAATACGAGACCAGCCAATTTTTATAGAAAAGGTATCGACAAAGTCGTTGAAAGATGTGACGAAGTCCTTAACAAAAATGGAGAATACATTATTGATGGAAATATTGTGATTTTTGTAAAATAATTTGATTTCATAATAAATAATTGAATAAAACCGCAATGACTTATTAAACAATTAAAATTATATTTATATTATTATATATTGTTGCCGTAATTACACTTTGATAGCTAGTCCTGGGCTTTCTATCGGTAATGTTGAATATCCTCTTTCAATCCATGCAAATATAAATACACTAACCTGGTCGCTCTCCTTGCAGTCTCGTAGCTTCTAAATACTACTGACTAACCTCCGAAACTTTATCACAACCAAAAACCGAAAAATAATAGACAAAATGTTTTTATTTCACCGCCGTAAAATAAGTTCATCTGAATCGAAAATCGTATCTCAACCTAAGCAGTTTTGCTTTTGTTTGCTGTTTTTAAATCCATACAATAGAATGCACATATTCAAAATTTATACCAAGCCTACCTATCGAAGTATAAAAACGCGTAAACATATATGTATTTATATATAATATGTATCTTAAGAAAACTACAACTCAAGACATGCCCATAGGACCTGAAAGACCCTTAGAACCAACAATAATAATTAAGAGTATTCGTGAACTTGCAGCATCTAGAATTAAGCTTTCTGGGTCTAGTATTTATAAAGGGTATAATAAAATTTTAATAAAAACTGATGTACTAAATTTACAATAGTTCGTCATTGCATAAAATTTATATGTCACTTGTACAACTGTGCTTGTATTTTAAAATTAATCACAAGAAAAATATTAATAAATCTTTGGGCACATAACAATATTTGAAATAACTTACGGCACTATAATTGAAATGGAACCAGAAAAATAATATTATAAAAACTAATAAAAATGTAGATCTCTCTGAATCGAAAATAATATTAGAGATAAAAATTTTAAAAAAGAATTAACATACATTGCAAGACTTTTAAAATGTATAAAGTTAAAATATAAAATTCTTTTATAGTTAAAAGTAGGTACCCACAATGCCAGCGTCGCTTAAACTGTTGATCCAAGGCTCGAGGCCTACCTGAAATGAATTTGATAATATATTAAGGCATTCGCTTTTCACTCAGAAGGCTTCTGAGGAATTTCACCGGCGAGTTTCCCCATAATTGGACCGGGGCATATATTATATAACATGAAAAGACTCTTCACCTTTAACCTGGGCATGCAGCTGAACAAGTGAAAGAAAACTGGGAACAAGCAAAATTTACGTCGCACTTCTGAAAATTATAAATATAGAACAAATTTTAATAACTTGTTAATTTTTATAGAAAGCGTCACCTATTTCATCTGTTGGGATATTTTGTAATATAGTTTAAGGTAATGTAATTGATTTCGGTAAAAGAGGAGTAAGGTAGATTTAGTAATGAAGTAAAAGGAATAATAATTATCTATTAAAATATGGCAACTAAATACAACAAATTCATTATCAATTAATATATATATACACACTAAATAGTATTTAAGGTAAGATAGAAGTATCTTTCAATTGCTCACCATATAAAAATAATATAAGAGCAAATGAATTGTTTTGTATTAACAAGAAAGCTTACCTAAACATAAATTTAATTTAACCTCTGTCTATTGGACCTTAGCCATGTACTAATTTTAAAAGTCCTGTGATTTTTCTATAATGTCTAAATCAAAAAAATAAGAATTGGTAGCAAAAAATAATATTTTTAATATTTGCAAATTGAACTATGTGGTTTATTATGTTAATTTTTTTAATAGATTTTATAACTTTGTTTATAATAACCACTTAGTGAGTAATTTTAAAACACCAACCGGTTTTATAAAATACCATTACCTTCTTCAGAATATGAAATTAACTAACCAAAAATATATATGTCACGTTATTCTAATGTTTAAAAAAAAATTGACTTGATTCAAAATTATTAGAAAATGTTTGAACGAAAAGTTTTTTAAACAGGACTTTTGGTTGAATTTAGTTGGTTTGAATTATATTATGTTTATTTATTTCTTCTGATAACTTAAAGGTTTGCCCCTCGTGTCTGAGGAAGGCTATTCTTGTAAGTGAAGTATCCAATTCTTGGTCCATAAGTTCCGGGGCATCTTGCGCATGGGAAGAAAGCAGCTACTGACTGACTTGTGTACTTCTGTTCTTCTTTTTCTTTAGATCTTCTCCTCCTAATTATAGCATATTGTTGACGCATGGTTCTAAATTATAACATATTCAAAGTATAAGGTCTCACTGTGTACATTTTTTTTATTTATTTTAGATTTAAAAATACAGATTGATCATAAAACAACTCAACAGAGAAATAAATTCTCGTGTTTGAATTGGGGACTATGGTCATTTTAGTTTTTATAAGGTAAAGATAGATATCGACGTAAGATATAACATTTAGGTAAATAATAAACTTTAAAAGTATATATTATATTATACATGATCTTAACGTAAAGTAATGGTATCTAAAAAATATAAATATAGAAATAAAGTAATAAATATTAATATAGTAGAAATATGACTTATTTGTATTAAATTTAGTTTATAGGTAGGTACATGAGAGTTAATTACGCCCCAATTAAACATATCTCCCACAGCCAGTTCTAAAGAATGGGCTTTTGAAGGTTTGATTTCAGGGAGTCTTTAAACCGTTTTTTTGGCTCTCGTGTAAGCATTTATCTTACGATAGCTGAGAGAACATAATCTCATTTTATGGTTTAGTTTTAAGTATTCTGATTACGTAGTCAACTCATTTGTGGGTGTAAAACCACCTTCGATAGCGTTAAATCAAAGGTCTTAAGTTTTCTATTGATAATATAAAAACTGTGTCACTCTAGTAAAGTTAGATAGCCACTAACCTAGACAGTCGGGCGATCTCCCAGATTCAATGCGGACTGCCGGTTGTGTTAGCTGCTTTATTGAATCCTATAATTTTTCTGATGTTTTCTCTAGACCGGGCTCCGTAAATTCCTCGCGTGCCCGCTAAAACTTCCTAGAGAGGACCGACCCCGATGACGGCTACATTATTTCTGACACAAGTTAAGTGACGTCTCCGCCAATAGCAAATGCACGAGCCTACACCCTCAGCAAAAAAAACCCAGAGCTATCAATCGAAGGGTGTTAAAAATGGCCAAAACCATCAAAGTTGTCGCTAATTAGTGTGGCCTCGATACTCATTATTTTGGCTTCTTTAACCCCACTCTCATTTATGAGTTTATCTCTCCAATTTATCTTTACCATCCTTCTTACGTTGGTGATATCTTTTCAGAGCCTTGACGTGTCTACGGTACGGTGTCCATATTTGAGGCATAAGGCAGTAACACAAAGTGTTTTAAAAACGTCGAAAATTGATCATATGTACTGAAATTGAATGGTTTATAGCTCTATTAATTTTTAGCATTTTGCTAATTTGGTTTAATGCAAATTTGTCTTCGCAATCTTGGCTTCAAGATTATAAGAAAATATATATCGCATGAACAAGAACTTTCTATATTATATTAAGGCAATTTTGTGGCACGCTGAAAATAAATTTAATGGTCGCGGTCTTTCTTGTGCTTGTATTTTTCTAATTATGGCAAATAACATTCAGTTTGTTGATTTTACATTAATGTAAAAAACCTGTGAATGAAATAGTTTTGAAAAAAGTAAAATATAATGTATAATTTCCGATATAAATGCATGATAATAACTCACATTTTCGTAAAAAACGCGGAAAAATGAATTATTTTTGAAGGGGGAGCCTTTAATAAATCTTGTGTAATAATTTGTAGAATAGTTAAAAACAAAGATATTTCAATTAGACGTTTTTCAAACTATTTAACCATACATTTTCTATAAAGGCGAGTGCTAAGTTATAATGAAAGATGAACAGGTAATTTTTGAGATCTTTATTAAAAAAATATATTTACATGCAAATTTACAAAATGAAAAAACTACACATATTCATGTTGCAAGCGTGGCATTGAATTCATTGAATTATTTAGCAGCATGCCTCACCAGTGGCGTGGCGGTGGCTTAATAGTGGGCGTATCCCAGATGATCGTGACCGTACCCCAGACCATATCCACCGTGGCCTCCTCCAGAGTAACCCACTTGGTTGGCGTAGCTTATCGCTGGTGCGTGGTATCCGTGACCTCCCAGGTATGCTCCACCGAGACCTCCTGAAAATTTATAATAGTACAAAATGTCAGTCAAGTCTTCTGAACACGATATTAGTTTACTTCTTCAATAATTGCAACGTTACTTTGTGGCAACATATAATATTATATTAATAATAAGAAGAAAACACTTTGTTTATTGTAAATCAACATGTTTCAAGATCAATGGTCCCTTCGTCGTGATACAATATATACTAAAATTGAAAATGCAAGCATAGATAAAAATAAAAATTCAAATATAAGTGGTGGGTAACTAATTAGGAACTACTGTGAAAACAAATCTAAAATGTAACAATTTAAAAAAAAAATTGGTTATTTATAATGTTTAATATGCTATTAACACTTTTTTCTTATTTTTAAAAAAGGTGATTGGAATAGAATAGTTGTTACTATTTAGACATATCAAGTGTTCTGTAACTTTTATCTATTGTAGATCCACGATTTTTTCTTAAATGGCTTCCTTATCCTTGTTATTAAGTGTATAATTCTTTAATTTTCTATTGGTGTAGAAAGCTGATTGTATAGAATTTGTATTTTTAGTATATTGTATATCCTGAAGAAGGGACCATTGGTCTTGAAACATGGTGATTTATTAATAAACAGTGGACTAAACCAGGTATTTTCTTATTATTATTAATATTACGATATTATTTTATATTTTTTTGTATAATATAATAATTGGTAGCATTTTTTCCTCTTTCTTTGACATTCATGCTTTATATTCTTCCATCGATCCACCCCGATCGAATATAACATAAAAGTAAGTACTTACATAAGCATCATTATTTAGAAACTTTAAGAATAAATGTGTGATTGTGTTAGATAGATGTGAAATTAAATATTTATACATGGCACGTGGAAGAAATTTCTATAGAAGGTTTTTTATCAGAATTTTTTAACCCTTCCAATTCATGTATTAATATAAAATACATATGATGTTTATTACAATAAGGTAGTTAGTAAAAGGGTCAAAGCAATCAGCGCTGATGCACTTGTAGTAGTACATTAGGCGGTCTAACCGCATGTAGAATACTCAGAGTATCGTGGACTCTAAGGAATTGGAAAAAAAATGGACGAAATTTATATTCTTCAGCGATTAAATTACTCAACCTTCAGGAAAGCAATGTTATGAACCCGAAAAATGTATTTTTAAGCGTTTTTGTTATTTTTTTAGAAGATTTAAAATATACACATGATTCAGGATAAGAATGTGCCACTTTTTATCCTTCCATCTACGTTTACGAAATACGACTAAGTAATATGCATATTAAAAACTTATTAGATAGATTACGTGATATTTAATTAAATAAAATTGTATTAATATATATACTCTATATTTAAGAGTAAAAAGTAAGAATACACAACAGAATCCGTTTTCAAAAAACCACGTATTTAAGATTGATCTGAAGATCATATTTATATTGAATATGTGAAACAAAATACTTGTTCTCAAGGCACAAAAATAAACCGGATGCCGAGTTTGTATCCGTACTAAAATAGGATATAATCGATCATTCTCTGGTCGATGATCGCAAAGTGCATAAACCTGGAATATATTTATGAGATGACAAAATTACCGATGCTTTACTTCAAAGAGAAGCGAGGATACTAATTCCTTCGTGAGATCTTCTTTGTCTAATTTTCAAATCATTTGAATTGCTAAACCATTCATATATATTTATATTTTATATGCGTATATAAGGTTTAGACGAATCTTAATTTTATTGTGTACAAATAAATGCGTAAAAATTATAAAATATTATTTAATAATGTAATATACTCGTACCTATTTTAAAACATATTATATTTTTACGTGTACCTACAAAAAATTCAAATGTTTTTCAAAATTCTTAAAATAATATTGGTAAGGTAAACTAGTATTTACATATTCAATGCTATTTTCGGACTTTGATCTGCAAAATTTCTCAAAATGGTTGTCCAAAATATGTTCAAACATTATTAAATTAATTATGCGTAGTTAATTTGAAGACTTTGGGTAATCCAATTAGGTTTAGTGTAGCTAATGAACTCCGTGCTCAAAGGAACCACCTTCCGTCTTGAGGCACTTTGATGCTAGGATAAGTTAGACTAGTTTGCTGTCAACTAATAGTTAAGTCTGGCAAAAACATACTTTTATAACGACTATTCTATTCTTAATCGACCAACTAATATGGTCAATTTTTCGTAGCCAACTGGCATACATTTTTTTAACAATGATTCTAACATGAAATGCACGCTCGGTAAAGCATTCCCGTTGGCGCCCGTAAAACGTGTCCAAGCCATGAAAATCTCCTCTTCTTGATTAGCAAAAAACCTGACCAAAATTATCGATCATCGATTGTTTTAATCGAGTGGTTAAAATACATGTTTTTATTGAAACTATATAATTACATATAATTCTTGTATTGTGTGTGTGATCAAAGATGTCAATCATGTTTACAAACTTTTTAGAAGCTCAAGAACATATTTTTTTTAAGTTGACCCTACAAAAACAACGCAATTTTACGACAAGAATCAAAGATGTTGTATGTGAGAGCGGAGATGGACACATCTAGAACATGGGTGGCCAACATTTTCAGCAGCCGGGCCAGATTTTAGAAATGAGATTTTCTACCGGGCCGTACAACAAAATGTATTTTATTATTCAAAGAAACGACGGCGTTGCAAGCTTGCCACAGAGTGCCTTGGCTAGCTGTCCATCCCGCTCCGTATTCCCGCTCACGGCTATCCACGCAAAAGTGGCGTGCGCGCTTTTTGAAATCAGCTTAACGTTGTGATTGTTTGTTAATACGAATATACCATAAAATAAATTGTCACGATAGTCAAATCAATGTACTGAGATACTCCCATATATGAGATGTGATACGAACTACGCACGTTGGAATGTTTTTTTGGTGGTTTTATGTACACTAAAAGAAAAAAATGTGTGCATATGCTCCGCGGGCCACAAGTAGACACTCGGCGGGCCGCGGGTTGACCACCCATGATCTAGAATGTACGTAATAAATAAACTACATTCTCTATATACAAATTTAAATAGAAACATAGCAAAACCCAGGAACTTTCGATATTGAATATCGTTCTTGTAGGCGATTTTTGTAGTGACATCTGTTATATCAAATCAGAATTCACGTCGGATAAAAAGACGACAGAAACTTTGTTGCTTAATGTAATATTCCAAACAACTAACTCTTAAGTCAGGCCGGAAATAATGTAAATTCAACAAACGAAACACTGTTCAAAGCTATTGTCAATAATGGTTAGTTGCACTGGTGTGTAAATTTTCATCGAGATGGAATTATTCATAGCAGAAAGCAATCGTTGCATTCGCTATTGAATTAGAAATGAATCGCGAGACCATTTTGTGGCCAGTGGTTAATTCAGCGCGACCATGGCCAGTGTTTCCATGAAACCTGTTTTTCAATGATAAAAATGTTATTTATTGTCAGATAAAGGAATGTAGTACACCACAGTACAACCTAACTTATCAATTCACAAATACTCAATCATATACAATTTAAAAATAAAATATAAATCCACAATATTTTTATAATACACGTAAAGTACCGTTCGGGAGGTTGAGAACAAGGTACTATCGCGTTAACGGTAACCATAAACTACAGCAGAGGAATTAAGTGGAACATGTATTACTGCGCTCAGCATCGAAAATGGCGAGTATCGAATATTTTAAATTGTTTATCAATACAATGCAGGGTTGTATAATATCTCCATGCCTGTTCAACTTGTGCATGGATAATTGTGTGAAAGAACTGGAATGTATGAATGTAGGAGCAAAAATGGGCGATTTGATTGTATGTTATTTATTGTATGCCGATGATGAAGTACTAATGACGAATAATGAGCAAGAACTACAGAGTCTAGTGAGTATAATGTACGATGTATGCAAGGAAAGCGACTTTATTATGAATGTCAACAATACCTGACCGTACCGACACTGATGTATGAAAATGAGGCCTGGAGCTGGCAGAAGAGGAACGAAAGTAGACTAAATGCAGTGGAAATGAGATCACTTTGGCGTATATATGGCAAATCTGTTTATGGCTAATCTATTCTGTTAAAAGCCTCAACAATCGACGAGCTTGTTTGAAAAGATGTATGAATGTGACAGAGGAGTGTGTTGCTCTATCCTTTCTGCTTACCCCCTCAGGGAAACCCTAAGTAAGTAAGTTATCAATACATTATAAATTTTGCAATAAAAATAATGATATGCATGCACGCTTTTAGACAACTACTTTTTTGTTCAAATATCATTGCAATTTGACAAGAAACGAGGAAGATTACCGACCACTACTAAACTTAAGATTAAACAGCTATCTTAATAATTATTTTTCTTAATTTGTGTAAAACATTATGAATATATTTTGATATTCATTTTATGATTGAAAAATATTTTTAAATAGTATTTTCTGTGCATATATTCTACCAATAATGTATATTTTATATACTTTCATCTCTGGATCTCTAATAGATATTTATTTTGCATTTCCAATTTGTGTTTACAGTTGACTTTTGCTAAAGGCATTACTCAAAAGGAATATCAAAGGTAGTACTATTACATTGAAGTCATATTCCCAACGTTGTGTTAACTTGCGTTAAGTAACATACCCGGTTAGTACTTACAATAGAATACACCGAGTTCCGAATCGGTTATCTGGGTCTTAAAACTGAAAGAGACACTCCTGGTCTGGGTATTCCAGGCTCTAAAGAATAGAATAAATTTTCATTGTCACCATCCAGTCTGGTCGACTGCATTTATATTGCAGGAGTTTATAAAGTTTTTCCTGATTTTTTTGTAAGCAAATCTATCTGAATCATATGTCTATCAAAAAAAATATGTATAAATATAACAAAATTAATGAATTATTCGTGGAAAACTTGAAAACACTTACGCCAAGAGCATTTAAAATTTGAGAGATATCTTGTATCTAATTGCATGAAATATTAATAAGGCTCTTAGGGTTCTTACCATATCCGGCATGTCCGCCGTAATATCCAGCATATCCGAGACCACTACCGTAGCCGTGACCACCGCCGTAGCCGAGTCCACCGCCGTAGCCGTGACCCAAACCATGGGTAGTGGCGTAGCTTACTTTAGATACGGCCACAGGAGATATAATTCCATGACCTGTAAATTATAATATTTTCGTAAAAACCATACACAGATTTCCCACCAAGGGAATATTTCCTTAAAATTAAATAAAAACATTTCATTACTGACGATTTGTATTTAATGAGGCGTAATGCTTATTAGAAATTATTGTATATAATAACATTATTACTTTAAAACAAGTTAGAAAGTTACACAAAAAAATATATATATCAAAAACATATATTATTACTACCGAGACTCAAACCTGGAATATTCTGTTGCCGAGATATTGAGAAATATATTTTTTCGGTAGATAGATTTTTTGTGAATCTTTCTAAGTGACCGGTCTAATTTGATTTAATTATCAGATAAAAACGTTCTAAAATTGCAATTTTTAACAATAAAAATGTGATTTCATTAAAATTATTTTTTATTATTTTATCCAAAATCGTTATATACCAAATATTTTCAAGAATCTTCGAAGCTTTAGCAGTTGAATACTTTAGATAAAACTAGCTTTATTTAACCTGAAGCTTAAAATGATTAAATTTCCCGCAATTGCAATGCAATTAATTACTCCGGAAGGTACTACTAAAGGCTAATTAATCCAACCTCCTCCAGAAGGAGCGGTCACGAGCTGCTGCTGTACATATATTATAGTCAGAGAACCAAAACATCGTCAAGACGTTGTCACTCCGGCTGTTTATAGATCAACTACATAGTTTGAATAATAGATATCTTCAGATACATAGATATGTAAATGTGACGGAAGTATCTATAAATCGAACACCTATATATAACGTATCCCATCAGGCTCTTAATTTAAAGAACTAAGATGAACTGGAGAAATCTACTGTAGGTATCCAGACAACACAGAGAAAGATATATTGAATTAACAAAATTTATTGGTACGTCTGATAAAATGAAATTTTAGATTAGTAGTCAATTTTTTTTCACAAAGAAACGAAACAATGGTATAACTAAATATGAATTAAATATATTAATTATAAAGATATACATATAAAATCAATTTCATCGAAAAATAAAAACATTGTTGTTGCGCTACCGGGATTCGAACCTGGATCTCTTCCCTAACCGGGGGAGGTGCTTTATCCAACTAAGCTACAGCGGCACTATTTTTATCGACAATTTTTCGGCCTTATATGTTACCTTTTTGATATCAATACATTTAATCTTTACATCATTTGACAGAGCCATCTACCTTATTTTTACAGAATCTCAAATACCTTTGAGTGAATCTGATAGTAGAAGCTAGAATTATTAATTCATTTTAAAATTTTTATTAAATTAAATTATTAATTTTTATTGAATAATTACAACTTCACAATAAGAATGTGTTCTCCTAAAAATTGTATAACTGTTTAATAAAAACGGTGCACGTTTTAAGAAATCATATATTTAAAAATATTAAGATCGAAATATACAAAATAATCATGTAATGGTCGTGAACCCTTAGAGTCTAACGGTTCACGTCTAAGGTCATGGTCTAAGGCTTAGACCATTAACAATTAAACTATAGATAACAACGTGCATTGACTTTATTTTGAAAAGAAACATGAATTAATATCTTCCATGTATAATTTTCTGGTCCATCATCAGGCCTGATGTCGCTGATGTGACGTGTGAAAAAATGAGCGAAAGAGGTCGGAAACAAACGATAGAATAGCTCATGTATTTTTGAGAACTAACTAATATTAATATATAAATAAATAACTAAATATTTTAGTTGTCAACAAAAATTACTGTTATTTTTTTATAATCATACACACATAACATTTCCCAGAGATTTGTAATAACAATTTTATTGTCTGTTTTGAAATAACACAAAAACGATAGTTATCCAACCGTGAGATTTCGATAATATCCTGTTAGTTAAAACCATGACAAGACCCGGACTCAGGTAATTTTTTACTGACTTACCTAGTATTTATAGTTAATTTTACAATAATTTATCATATCCGATAGTTAATTATTATTGATTAATAAATTGCCATTGCAGATTCAATATTATCAATCCAAAACGGTTATTTGATTATTTTAAAGATATCTTTTTGACTCCCGCGATAATATTATAGAATGACTTCGCACGTAGAAAAACTACGTGCCATTTTATATCGGTAATCTTTTTATGTATTAAATGTTAAATTAAATAAAACGAGTTGAATTACTTAGAAATATACACAGAAGAAATCTATTCTTAGAAAGGTACACAGAAAGATTGTTACAACCGGGACTCGTACCCAGAATATTATATTGCCGGTAGACGATTTTAACCAATTAATTTACAATTATATCAAATTTCATCTCTACAAATGTTAATTTATTGGTGAGCGAAATGTTTTTTTCCATTGTTTGCTATTAAATTTTTAATTACAATGTCACTCAAAAACCTTTGATTAGAACCTGAAGACGCGACGAATTTCAGTCCATTTTATATAGGCAGATTATACTAACAGTGTATATTGTCATTATAGATTTATTAGTTAAGGTTATCTATCTGCAACAGTAAGTTCCTGGTTCGGTGTGATAGATTTACAAAAGCGCCCTTGATGTGAGAGATTTACAAAAACGATGCTATACAAATTATCCGATATTATTATTATACGTTATTCTAAATGATTAATTTAATTTTTTTTGATAATTAAGAAACTACTTTTGTTCTGAAAATTCGTAATCTCACAAATAATATGTGATTTCATTAAAATTAATTTAGTTTTTAGTATTTTTATTAATTTATGCTTAGTTTATTGTGATACGTATTCATGTATGCATTGTATGTAAACAATAATAATAATAACTAAATAAAATATATAAAATATAAAACGGTTTCCCCGGATCAGGTCTAGCCTAAGTGAGAAATTGTCACAATATCGTCTTATATAAAAATTATATCTACAAAAAGTCGAAAAGTTTTAATAAAATTCGTTTTCCACTCTCAATGGATAGCGGAAAATAAAAAGCAGACAGTACACGCTTATTTTCACGACAATATACTCTTTAAAAACAATAATAATTACCATTGTCTAATTGTTTGAATACCCGGTAAAATCTATCATTCAACGACAATTTTCATCAGTTTAGCGTGACAAATGAATAAACAGCCTGTGAATCGATCCTCGAAACAATCAACGAAGAAAAGACGAGTGAATGACTCACGCAAATTTTCTCAGTAAATTTGAATTTCAAAACGTGCGCCAAGGTCGCGTCGTTTCTTCAATTATTTTGCACTGTGTTTTCTACAAACACGTGACACACTTTGACACGTGAGAAGGTTACATTTTTTTCGGTAAAGATGTAATATGTCTCGAGCTTCAACAGTAAATGTAAAAAAATTTTTTTTTTAATATTTATAAACATGAAAAGAGCTCCGTACAAAGTTACAACTAATTATTATCTCTCTATTGTTTGGCAAAGCAATACTAGTTAATAGTAAGATGGTAATTTTAATATGACATTAAAAGTTCACCCCAACACATCAAAATCAACGTGCCAAAATTCCGCGAGAAGAATGCACAGCGGAATGTCAATACTATAATATCTTCACTCGGGACTACTATTTATGCAACATTACATCGGGAAGTAGATATAGGATCTGGATCTCTTTCCTAACCGGGGAAGGTGCTTTATCCAACTAAGCTACAGCGACATTATTTTTAGCGACAATTTTCGACCCTATATGTTACCTTTTTGATATTAATACATTTAATCGTTCCATCATTTGACAGAGCCATCTACCTTATGTTCTGAATAATTACAACTTCACAATAAGAATGTGTTCTCCTAAATAAATTATTTCAATTTATTAATTAAGTTATGACAGCTTGCACCTCATTTTGAAAATAATGCGTGAATATTCAAATAATGTGTTAAAATTCAAACTATCTGAATTATTTTAAGTTGTTGGGGCGATATCTATTCGATTTTGCAATATTTGTTTTTAGTTCGGATGAAGTTCATAGCATTTCGGGTATGCCTGGTAATTTATTATTATTAATGAAATATCTTAATTACATATTAGCAGCTAATATTTCTTATCTAGGTTCTATATCAAATGTAGGATGGAAGAAATTTATCTAAAAATAGCGTATTTATTAGTAAACCCATAATGTGTGCATTTTCACTCATAAATTAAATTAAATTGCAAGAACGATTTCAATCATTATTCGATATCGCAAATGCTTGTTTTTGTAATAATATAGTTTTCTTTTATCATATATAATAAGGAGTTTTAATAGTTAATACGTTTTTAAAAAATATTTTATTTATAATTAAGAAATCATCAAACACATTAGGGTTTTCACTATTAATCTCACATCAGCGATAAGTGGTATTTAATATTTTAAGAAGTATCGACCCTTTAACCAAATCAAGAATAATTAATTCGAACAATTTCATCAGTTTTTACTTTAAATATGTACTGATTAAATACATTGTAATATTATCTACATAAATATGTAAGTATATAAATATGATATGTGTGCTGTTCCATTTTCTTTCAATTCTATCTCTTTTAGTGGAAAACGTGGTACGAAGTGTTATCTTTGTCATGTATTCAGTTTTTTATTCAACTTTGTAAGATTTATTTCAAATTTCACGTCACGCTTGGAATATTGATAACCATTTTAACCCTTTGAGATCCCCGTCAATTTATGTTAACCTGAAAAATAAATCTTTTTCGAAAATGAATAGACAGGTAGATAAAAAAAAGCAAATGTTAAAAATTTGTTACAGGCTGACTAAAAGTTATATTTATCAAATGTGATATTATAAAATTAATATGTATCACAAAATAAATGTGTAATCAAATAAAAGACATTTGAGAACCCCCTGCAACAACACTGTATATCTTTTTTACAAAAGGTGTTTGATGGATGGGGCATCGGCCATATTGGACGATGTATAATATTATATTATATTACATGTACTAAGATCATTTATAAATTTTTGTAATGGTTTTTGATTTATTTTTTGGTTGTTTAATATACCATTTTTTTTCTTCTTCTATTAAATAGGCAATCTACAAGAGTGATTTGTGCCATTAATTAAGTTAAAAACTTTGTTTTATAGAAAAAAGTACAATAATATTATAGAATAGGAAATACTATATTACAAGTCAATACCATTGTCGTTCAAAAAACTTGCTATTATATAGATTAAACGTAGAGAGTTTAGAGAAAAATGATGACACAAGTTAACCGGTAGCTGAAAATTACCATTGACGAGACCACTGTAAAAAAAACCTATAATACGCAATCGACAGGCAAAAAAGACATGGTCAAGGGTCTCCTCCTTGGCACCTCACACATTGAGGAATCTCAGTTCAGAAGTTCAATCTGATAATATACTAATCAATGTCCAATAATATGCAACGCATTTGAATTCATAACTTAGATTTGCTCAAAAACGATAAACAGTATTATTGCAGGGTGGTTTCATTTAATAAAATAAAATAAAAAAATTATTAAAGAATTCCCTTTAAAAATATAGAATTATAATTTATTTCGACGCCCGTTTGTGACACGGCTATCATGACTATTTCAACAAACCGCCAACAGTTTGTGGTATCATAACAATGGAGTTTTAATTGCTATTATACATCATTGAACATAATGTACAAAGATTTAATAGCTTTGGAATCAATCTTGCCTCCATAACAATATAAATATTGAAATTTAACAGATGATGGTTTACAAAACTCTGGCTATTCAGATATGTTATTGTACAGTTTTTTTCTCTCTGGCTAACGGATCCCATTGTAGGAAGATAAGCTAGATTTATTTTTTATCTTTTAGTATAAGTATTGTTGTCTATGTGTCCTTTTTTTATGTAATGCTTTATAATATAACTTACTGTATCCACTGTATCCGTCATAGAGACCATCGTAGCCGAGTCCCCCGTGGCCGGCGTATCCCAAATCGCCGTGGTACCCGCCCAGGCCGCCGTACCCCACGCCGCCGTGGTACCCACCCAGGCCGCCGTACCCCAGTCCTACAAGCCCACGCTTCTCTGTTTTCTTCACCACTTCTTCGCAGGCAGCCAGGCTGGCCATAGCGAGCATGCAGACAATCTAAATAAGGGAACAAAATAATATTAATAAAAGGACATCCGCATTGATTCCAGATTTTTTCAGGACATCCCGTTTTTTAAGTTAAAATAGATTGTCCCGCGCGGGACAATTAAATTCACGGTTATTCAACAACAAATAAGACGTTTAAATCAAACAAGAGAAAATATTGCGATGTACGTGTGAAAACATTTATGCACAGCTATTTTTTTATTTTAATATTAGAAAATATAATACATTTTAGAATTATCAGTAAGATATATATATATATTTTATTTAACATTTATTTCTTCTCTATGAGAGTAGGACTCGTGTATAGAGAAGGAGTATATAAGAGATAATTTATGTTTCAGTTAGTCTGTGTATATATTTTTTTTCTTCAGATACAAATTGATAGTAGTATGTAATTGTTCTAATTGTGGCGGAAAGATTGTTAAAAAATGTATGTAATAATTTATTAATTTGCGGTGTAATTTAGTTTAGGAATATCAATTTGGTCTCTAAATCTTGTAGATCGGAATTCGCTTCTAAAGTTTAATTGATTTTTTATTTTGAAAATTTGCATAATTGAATTTTTTTTGTGTGGGTCTATCATTTTTGATACTTTGAAATCTGTGAAAAGTTTTATACTTGGAGTCTTTTTTTTTTAAATAATCTTTATTATCATTTTTTGAGTAATTTCTAATTGTGATATTAGTTTTATATGCTCTTCCCCATCCAATAATACCGTATTGCAAATGTGACTGTATGTTTAATGCAAATGTTTCATAATTGTGAAGTACGAAGTAAGTTTAGAAAGTATATAGAATGCAGTGTCTACATTAAATTTGACTGGAGACGTAGTTATAGACCTGGAATATAAAGAATATAACTCGCTGAAATCTTATATAGAGAGATCACAAAAAATTCAAAAAAGACACTTAAAATATTTTCAAGCTCATGTTATTTGTTCTAAGCCTACCAACATCATGTGCTGAATATATAACAATACTTAAACATCAGAAAGAAATTCTTCAGGTAGTAAATTCTTCAGCCAAGTACAAATAAACGAATGTCTGGAAAAAATATTGTTTAATATTATAATTTTGATAGTTAAAGTGTTGTGTCGTTTATGATTGATATCATTGAAATAAACATTTTGAAATATTGAACTGTGTATTTTTAGGTTGTCCCGCTTTTTGCTTCTAAATCCAGATTTTTTAAATATTTTACATGGAAAAAATCCTGATTTGGTATAATAATAATAATCTGGCAACGCTGACTGTCATATATAGTAAGTGCCGGAATTTAAACATTGATTATATTATCCGATACCTGATTAATTACGTTTCATTGACACGTAAGTAAGAAATATAATGTTCCATCCACAATCCGTTTGATGTGGTTAAGACACTCCTTGCAATCTTGTGGTACGGGTTTCGAGCCTAGTTCCATCAAGTTACTTCTATTTTTATAGCACAAGCATTTGTGAATTGAAATTTTTGTTTGAATTCGAAAATTGTAAGAATATTAATGTGACACGTATTTTGTGTACGCATGGTAGCTTGTTGGTCTAGTCTAGTCTAGTCCAAAATAACAGCAAGTTAGTCCTATTTTTATAGTGCAAGCGTTTATCTTAGTTTTAAAATAGTAAGAATATTGATGTGATAAGTATTAAAGTTAAAAATAATAATAATTAATTGATTTAAAATATATATATTATAAAATAATCAATTAATGTTGAGATTCCAGCCCAGATATTTGCATTTATAAATTCTGGGAGTACGAATAATCCCAAATTTGTAATTTCGATTAATTTCAGAGGATACCAATTTAGATCAATACTAAGTGACGAGACACTCGATGTTTGGCTATTGCTTCGGACATAGTATTCATAAATATAAAATTGTTTCATAATTCAAATTATTATTTGTATATCTTGCATTGTTCCCTTATAATCACGTTAATTACATATAATTATTTAAAAATCTAGAAGTTTAATTAAATGCAAAACAATTTAACAAAAGTATGCCATATTAGAGAAGAAGAGAAGAAAAATATCACAATTTGTTAATAATTATTAATGGACACTATATTGTTATTCCGTTTCACAATTGAAATTCAAAAAATAAATGTTTTAGTAAAGCAACAAATGTAAAAAAAAATGTGTATGTAAAAAATTGTAAACGTCTTTGTGCGTGGAAAACTGAATTAAAGTATAGCGCTCACCAAGAACTTCATGGTAATTATGTGTCACTTCTTCAGAACACTGAAACGTTGAATGATTGACTGATGATTGTCCAACAGCCCCAGGACGTTATATACACCAGCATGGATCCGATGAACCAATCAGCGACGAGCCGCCGGAGGAAACATGAAGCCTGACAAAAGTTTTCCCCTCCAAGGCACGTAGAGAAAAGTCTCCTTGACACACAACGTAACAAGTCACACATGGAGCTAGAGCCGGTGGTGGGAACTACTCCATTACGCAGTTTTTAGGAGCCTACTTTAGTTTAATAATGCACTCAGGTAAGATAGAACCTTTACAGATAACACATTGTCAACAATATATCTTTGTGAGTTTGAAAATCAACAATTTTACTTTATTTCTGTATTAATTTAGAAATAAATTTAACTTTATATTTTGTTCATTTATTTCTCTGTGAATTTGGGAATAAATTTTACTTAAATATTATCATTTTTATTTAGCTATAAATTTTAACATGTTGTAAATTTATTTCTCAATTAATTTGAGGATTTATTTAATTTTTTTTTTTTTTTAATTTATATTAAATTACAGTTAATTAATATACACGTAACTTTTATAAATACATATTTTTCAATCATTATAAAAATACATTTTTACAAAAAAATCTATTGTTACTTCAAAATTAAATAAAAGTAGATATCTCATTAAAAAATGCAAGGCACAAATTGTATTTCAGTATATAAATATCTTCCGATTTAATTTATCGTCGAAAAAATGTTCGTATTTTTATTTATTTCATAAGTATTCCATTAATGATATTTTTATTGCTTCTTTGTCAGTTTATTTACTCAATACTGTATATTGTTTACTTTCAGATAATTTACTTTTGTAGGAACTTAAACCAACATTATGTACATTGGAAATAATGTAGGATATAATTTTCAATTAACCCTTTTGTATATCAAGTTACGCTAACAATATATTCTAACTTTTTATACAAAAAAATGACCTAAACTACTGGGTTTCCGACTGGAATGAGAATTTACGTTGCTCCTGACCTATCATGATAAAATATCAGTTCAAAAAAATATATAAATTTAAAAAACAAGATAAAAAATAATAATCTCTATACAAGGTAAGATAAATATTTTTATACAGATTTTGTGACAAGCATCCACATGATAAACATGAATAACTATAATATATATATTTAAAGGTACGGTTTTAAGGTCAAAATAATTTTTTACATATATTTTAGTGATATAGAAATAACTATTTACTTATTTCTATATATAGTAGAATGTTTTTCTTTTTTAAGTACATATTTTAATTTATAGATAGATAGCCATTAAAGATTCAAGATAAATAAACTAAAACTTAAACTTTAAATATAATTATGTTAATTATATAACCGAGTTGAAATACTATCAATAACACATATTTATGCAATAACGAGTATGTATATCATAATTTATGACAGATCTGTGTTATGTTGACTAATTTTGACAATAATATATTAGTTAACATTTGTCGTAAATGCTTTCACAGACCGTGCGAGATGTTATATAATTATTTCAAATATTTCGTGTTATATTTCACAAGTGATACAGTCACAAATGTGTAATATAAATTTTTCACGTTCAGTTTTCTTAATTTTAACAACTTTATTTCATAACTTGTGTCCGGGGCTATCGAACATTTAGGAAAACGGTTCCAGCAGGCTGAACCTTTCAAACCTTATTCTGAATAATAGGTTAGCCCACTCAAAGTATCTTTTTTGTTACTTGACTGACTAATGTATTTACCATATTCTTCGAAAAAAGTCAATACAACTTACAAAAATAATTTTCAACTACTCAATCAAAAAGATTACTTTGGGGAATGATAAAATATATGTTATAAATCTTTAGATGCTGATCAACAATAGTATTATATAATAACTAATTTAGATGTCTTTAATTTTTTTAACACTATAATCACGAAGCTGTTGCATCACAAAAGCAGGCTTAATAAAATCACGTGACCTCAGCGGAAATCGAACCCGGAAAGCTCGATATGAGAAACTAACGCCTTACCCAATGGACTATGAAGGATTTTTAATAATTTTAATGATTGTAAAAAAGAAGCGCAGGGCCGGGTGAACTAAGAAGTTATTTTTAAAATGCATATATTCTAAAATGCATTAATATTGATGCATATATTAAAAATAATTAAAGGTTTATTTTTATTATTTGAAACAAATAGTAAAATACCATATAAGCCCTTCATTTCAGAGTTTATTACATTATATATATAAGATTTATTTCGTGTTGGTAATATAGAGTGTACCTTAATTATATCATATAAAATATAATATTGTAACACGTTTGACTCTCGCTCAGTATAATTAATTGTATTAAAATGTTAAACATAATACCTGTTTAGGTGTCCTCATCAGGAAAAAGAATATAGGAAGCAGGAACACAAAATGATACCAAATCAGATAATGTATGAGAAAAGGTGAATGTTTTTACATAATATACATATCAAGTTTTGTACATAAATTAAATAAAAAAAATTAATTGCACGAGGCGCCTAGTAATTTTTGACCCATGCGACCACAATTTGTATTCTACAAATTTACATATTTGATTATGTATTTATTTTAAATATATGCATTATTTTGTAAACTTCTTATTTAACAACCTCATGGGAATCAGGAGTCAGGAGCCCATAACCGCAGTAACTGCAGTGCGCCATCCATCGCCATTATGGTCCAGTCTACTGGATACGCCCACCTATAACAGATCCATCCTAACATTGTCCGCCGATCTACATCTCGTTCTTTCGCTCAATTTTTATTCTGCTGACCTGTACATATGTGAGGTTGTTTTCACATTCCTCTGGATGTCTTTGGCGATATACCGTTCCTGAAGTTCCAAATTGTTTATCTTCCTCCGTTCTCCGGTTAGATCATCGCCTAGGTATATATGATTGTAAGTAATAGCCCGAAAATCTTGCGCAAGATTTTATTTTTGAAAACCTATAACCTGGCTTCCTACGCCAAAGGTAGAGACCGAGCTTAACACTCGTACAAATCAATCGATTTTATCAGTGTTTAGAGTTTAATAATGTTGTATTGTACACCCACGAGCTATCAAAACAAAACTATAATAAATTTGTCTGAAATTTCGTTCGAAAGATGGCGTTAAACAATATTATACAGATTTTGCATTAGTGGCGCAATCGTTAAACATCGTACTTATGTGGCGTAATCAGTTGTTAAACATGGATACTTATCATACAGCCCTCGTACATAACATATTGTAATTATGTGGTTGATTAAATGTTTCTGGTACACATCGCCCAATTATGCTAGAATAATATTTTTAATATTGAATGTAAATTTTGTTATTAGTTTATTTAAATTTTCGTATATATTTTTCTACCGTATCATATTATCTAACGATTTTCTTCTTCTACTTAATAAATCATTTAATGTATCATCTTAATAAGATGAACATATCTAATTCTTTGAAATTGTAATATTTTTTCAACTAGGTAATAAAAATGAACGAAAGAAACGAATCAGATGCTAATTGTTGACCGCCAATGTCAGCCAACACTCTATATACAAGAAACTATAATATTATTGAAAATTTACGGAAATTTTAACTTCATGATTAAAAATCAAGTAGATAACTATAGCGGTGAATTTGAATTTTAAATGCAATTTTGACACAGATTTCAAATTTCTAGCACTTAGAAACATTGTTAGAACTTTTATCGATAACTGCTGTTCCGCAAGTGCAAACGGCTATAATAACAGCTATATAGCTGCCATTCATCTCCACGAACTTACGAAATATCTATCTGATAGAGAATAATGCTTTAAATTATGGTTTCGGAAAATTCCTCACATTAATAATACATGACTAGACTAGAGGCAAGACTAGCGGTTTCACAATGGAGTCCTGATACCGACACCGATGTAAGGAAGTGAGACCTGGAGCTGGCAGAAGAGGAACGGAAGTAGGCTGAATGCAGTGGAAATGAGATCACTTAGGCGTATATGTGGCATATCCATTTATGACAGAGTAAAGAATGAAGAAATAAGTAAAGAATGTAAAGCTGATCTTAATATAGCGAGTAAGATTAAAAATGGATCACATAGGTGGTTTGGCCATATGAAAAGGATGAATGAGGAGAGAATGGTAAGAAAGATATATGACGCAAGTTTTGATGGCACCAGAAGTAGAGAACGTCCGCGGAAGACTTAACACGACCAGGTAAACCAGATATTGGAGGATGGTCCTGTTAGAAGTCTCAATATTCGTCGAGCTTGTATGAGAAGATAGATGTATGAATATGGATGAGGCGAGAATTGTGCGACAGGACAGAATAGTGTGACTCTCTATTCTCTCTGCCTGCCCCCGCTGAGAAACGGCGTGATGGTAAATGAGTAAGTAATATTACAATTATGAACAATATATTATTAAGGAGAACACATTCTGATTGTGAAGTTGTAATTATTCAGAACAAGGGTCTGTATTAATTTGAAAAAAGTGTAACATATAGGTTCGAAAATTTGTCATGAAAAATACTGGCGCTATAACACAATTGGTAGTGTACTTTCCCAGATTGGAAATAAAGATCCAGGTTCGAATCCCGGTAGCGCAAAAATAATATTTTTCGACAAAATTGATTTTATATGTATATATTTATAATTAATACATAATAATACACAATTAGTATTTAAAACAATATATCACTAAGTAATGCAGTCAACAATGTAATTATTTGTATAATATGTGTACCTTTTATTTTTTAATAATTTATTTATATTGATATATAACTATGTTCATATTAGAAACTTTTGCCATGATATCTCCGCACCGCGTAGTGCAGTCTGCGTTCATCTGTCGTATATTTCAATTTGGCTGTTATTCGAATATTTTAGTATTTTTATTTATTATCTTTGTTTTATTAAATAAAACAAAGATAATAAATAAAAATATGAATCTTAACCACAAAGATAACATTGCTGATTTTAAAAGAATATTTTAGTGTTTTACAATACACAACATTACCGCATCGGCAATATAAAATGCTCACATCCGCCACAGTTTTATATTAGAAAACTTTGAACAAGTTAATACAAATACATCGGGCTTTATCCCACCGAGATCCAATTTCTAATATATTATTAAATATTTTAAGCAATAACCAATAATGAAATACAAAATACGTATTTGCAGTGAGTGGTGAGTAAATTGCAAATACAAAAAGTTGTGTAAAAAATAATGCTACTAAAATATTATAAATATATTAATTAGAAAGATATACATATAAAATCAATTTTATCGAAAAATATTGTTGTTGCTCCACCGGGATTCGAACCTGGATCTCTTTACAAAACGGGGAAGGTGCATTAACCAATTTTCGAACCTACATGCTAACTTTTTGATATTAATACATTTGATCGTTCCATTATTTGAATAATTACAACTACACAATAAGAATGTGTTCTCCTAATACTACTAAAATATATTTATTTTATAATTTAGGTAGCCTTTGCAGCTCTACTTACAGCTATGTTTATAAACACCGTAATAATTTAATTAATCATCTTTGTCTTTGGAATTTATGAGTGTTTTTCCTATATTATTATTTGTGTAAAATTTCGGTCTAATGTTTTGTGGTAGGTGTTTAGATATTTGATTCGAAAATATATATATGAAGAAAATTATACACCAATAATCATTATTATTATGTTTTATACGTGAATAATATAAAAATTGTATAGCAATATATTATTTTGATTAATTTTTAAAAATCATGTCTATTAATTCAGTATTCTGCCGGTTATTATGTACGAGTATTATTTCAATATTGAAATTTAAAAGTGACACAAAAATGTTGACTAGATAATGTATCATAGAGTGGAACGCTAAATATGCTGACTAGGGTTCACTATGTATGATAGTATCTGTAAAAGTTCGTTTTCATAAAAAAATAATTTATATTTTATAATAATCTTTAATTAGTATTAAATCCAAACTTCCATACTTGACCTAATTGTTTTCTCAATGACATATTTACTTTGATTTAATTATCAAGAAACGAAGTTTTCTGAAAAATCTCAACTTCACTAATGTAATGAAAATTTAACAGCATTAAATAAATAATTACAAACATTTGTATATCATGTAAATATATACATTTATGTATATATATCGGTATTTACGAATGTTGATAAAATGTCCTTGTTTAATGATATACGAATGTTCTTGCAAGAAAGATCACTTAGAAATTGTATGTATTAGTATTTTTTTAAATTTTATATGGCTACCATTTGATTCCCAAGAAGATATACAACAGTGTGACATTAATAACTCAGATCTGCCCAAAACCGATATACAGTGTTTTTGTATGGGCGTTCTCACATATATATGTTACAGTGGATGTGTATTACCAGTGAGAATATATTTTCACTGACGTTTCAGTGAAATCATATCCGAATACGTTTCCACCAGTGGACATATATTTTTACTGGTGGAAATATAACTTCACTAGCAGGTTTTAGCAAATGTATATTCTACCCTAACCTATAATAGAACTTAACCTATGGAAATAAAAATGGCTGAGATTATAAATACGGTAGTTTATGCAGTAAATAATTTTATTTAATATAAATGAAAATACTATAAGCAAATAAAAGTGACAATTGTAAACGCCACCCACGCCACCAAACTATTTGATTCCATGCTGTAGGGCGACACATCGACATTTAAGGCCAAATATTCCCGCGCGGCGTATTCCCGCTTGTCAACGAATACAAACTCACTAAATGTAACCAGTGAATTTTTATCTTCATTGTTAGATATACATCCACTGACCGGCTTAGCGAAAACATACGTTCACCAGTGAAAATATATTCTCACTGGTAATACAGATTCACTGTAACATATATAAAATTAAATGTCATTGTGTGTTCTCTGTACAATCCTACATCCTTTGGCTGACTGAAACCAAATTTTGTACGGTTTCTCCAAAGACCCTATGCAAAGTATAGGCGATCTTCCCCTGACTACCTCACCCCAAACCCCTAATAAAAATGTTTATTATATTATATTGAACGCCATTCGAACAAAAAATTTCTTAGTTATTCTTTAGAACCCTGCACATACCATAGGTACTCTGCATTGAAACCACACCATCTCCTCCATAGGTATATGCTATAAACGTGTATTTAATTAAATTATAATAATAATAATAATAATGGATAATTTGTATAGCGCCATTTTCGTAAAAAATTTCACCTTAAGGGCGCTTTACACATAAATTGTTTATAGTTCTACGATTATCTTTGTTTTTAAAATTAAAAATCGTCATTTTCTCTTATGGAAATGACTTTTTGAAAAGGTGCGTTTTTAGCTTTTTCTTAATAAAATCTCTGATGCACTGTTTCATATGACGGAAGGCAAAGAGTTCCACGATTTTGGGCCCGCCACCGCAAATACCCGTTCACTAAATTTAGAGTTCTAGCAACGCTCGGTCGGTTCTACAATCCTTTCTGCGGCTGAAGTAAAGGCTAACCTGAGAGTTTGACGTCTACCATTTAAATTATTTGTGATACAAAGTTCTTGAAGATACAGAGGCGCCATATTGTGTGTCGCCTTGTACATTAACCAGCCCAATTTAAATTCAACTTTTTCAGAAAATCGGAGCCAATGTAGCTAATGTAAAAGAGATGTTATATGAGAGAATTCCGTTCATTCTAAATTTTACTTAGTTACACTCTAGGATCCTGAAATAAATATAGTCGCTCCTCCCCACCTCGGAGAGTTAGGGCTGATCTAAATCAGATTCCCGGACGACGCCGGCACGGAACGCCAGTTTGATAAGATTGTGCGATAGTAGAAATTGTAAGAGAAATGTTATATGAAGTCGCGTGAAATATTTTGTTGCACAGAATGAAAACAAAAGTTAAGTGCTCAGACGACAAGTCATTAATCCAGTGCCTCACTTTGGATCACGGGGAATAGTTTCCCAGCTCTGCCGGCAAACGACTAACTGCGGAAAATCACGATAATTCACTTTGTTCTCGTACCGTTACAAGTTCAGTCAAGAGGCGAGACACACTCGACGAACACTCGGTATAAACTACTATTTACCGATATATTTCTGAGAAAATTGCGACATTTTCCGATACATTTGAAGAAAACAATGCTTTGCTCCATCCAACCTCTGTATTCTGATGTTTCAAAACAATGACGTGTTCGATAAACAGGCCGATTCATAAGTATTTAAAAGGGAACACATTATTATTTGTGAAGTTATAATTTTTTCAGAACATAGTTTTATGATATTTTAATACAAATTAAATGCATCAATTTATACGGATAAACTTAATTTATCGAAAAAATATTTTAGCTCCCACCGGGATTTAAACTAGGATTGATTGAAAATTTGTCGACAAGGATGACGTAGTGTAATTAGATATCGCACTTCCCGAGATATTAAGAGTTCCTGGTTCAAATCTTGGTGGTAGGTAAAATATTAAGGTATTTAATATGATTCATAAGTGTTAGGTTTTTTATGTATATGCAAAAAGCAAATGAAAACTTAAGAATTATTTTTATATATAACGGGAATCGTAACGATGGTACCTTTTTTTATTTATTTTTTACTGTAAATTAACGCAGACATAGGAGATAACAGAATCTTAGTTACGTTAGTCATACTTTATGATTTCTAATGTTTTTTGTGAGTTGACAAAAAGAATCAACTATTGTCATTAAAAAAACTATGTATTATGTTAATTTGAAATTTTGAAATAATTTAGGATATAAGTTATTTGTCTCCATTTTTTCAATGTCCAATGCCTTTATAACTTGTACCTATTTTATTTCCAATAAAATAAAAATATAATCTATTTTAAAAAAAAATTTTTTTGATAATTATATAAAAAATAAATTATATATTTTAAATTTTCTGTATATCATACATAGTAAAAATAACATTTTAATTTTTAAGTATATATTAAATGTTAATTTTCAAAAAAAAAAGAGAAAATCAACAATTATCATTCATTATATAAAGCAGCATAAATAAATATTATTAAGAGAACACATTCTTATTGTGAAGTTGTAATTATTCAGAACATAGGTCTGTGATGTTTTAAATACTAATTTAATGTATTGTATATGTATACCACAATTGGTAGTGTGAAATAGAGATCCAGGTTCGAATCCCGGTAGCGCAAAAACAATATTTTTCGACAAAATTGATTTTATATGTATATATTTATAATTAATACATTAAATTGGTATTTAAATAAATATTTATAAAAATACAAAATACGAGAAGTAGTTAAATGATTCGCCATTTAAATATTGGGTTCGCAATGTTTTTATCGGCAGTAAAAAAATATCAGGCTCCAATACGTGGTTAGAAAACAAATTAAATTTTATCAACAAGTAAACACATCGTGAGTCGCCTTCATATTTATGCGTATTCAAAATAAATAGTCATGATTCAATGTTGTTACTTAGTCAGCAGGATTATAAAAGTGATCAACAACAAAAAGGTTAGGTTAGGTTAAGTTAAGTTTCGCAGAATAAAATAAATTTTACAATTTTTAAATCTGACTTACAATTTGCCTTTTTTAAAATTACCAATATTAACTTTGTGGTTTAAATTCATATTTTTATTTATTATCTTTGTTTTATTAACCACTAAATTTTGTATAGTTTTGCTTTATTAGCCGTACTCGCCATAATTATACTTTTAAAATTAGCAATATTAACTTTGTGGTTAAAATTCATATTTTTATTTATTATCTTTGTTTTATTAACCACTAAATTAGTGGTTAATAAAACAAAGATAATAAATAAAAATATCTTTATTATCTACTTATATTGCAACAAATGTATTTAATTAGCTTAAGAAATTACTTTAGAGCTGTCTTATTTGCTGGTTAATCTTTTTCCACTTGCTAACCACAAGTGGCTTGACAACTAACTATATTTGCATTTAAGCTGGGATTCCTCAGCATCAAAATTCATCAATAAACGTCCTCGCCGCGTATGACGTAAACATCCCCGCGACCAAAAGTTATCATCCGTTAGGAATTTAATATTGCCAAAGCGGCAGCACCTGCACCATTTCTCGCAGCTAATTAAAAAAAAACATAAGGCACACATGAAATGAAAGAGCAAGGGGTCTTCACAGGCCCGGTACTCTGTAGACAGTAGACCGAAGTCCAAAGTCCTACATTTGCGGGCAGAAAACATTCATAGATGACGTAAACCTCAATATTATGCTGGCCGTTTAAATGATAGCCATAAATAAATAAATAGGCGATTTAAAATCGAGCGTTTAGCATAGAAAGCCGGAATTAATCTATCGTGTCATTTGCTCCGAGTGAATACACCGCTCTTCTTATTTCGCGCAGCTTCATCAGTAAATTCGCGATAATTATTGCGCCAGAGTCTGGCTAAATGTCAAAGAATAACTACTAAAATGAACACTTTCGCTTAAATTTATCGTCATTCCTATGCCCGATCCGCCATGTTTTATTCTGGGCCAAATAAATTAGATGTTTTTTTTGTTCTGAAATATTATGCACCGAGGTCAAAAGGTCGCCGCAACTTATTTGTGGCAGTCTGTGCCGTCTACAGGTCTGTCCCTTTAATTAAAGTTCTTGAAGAAGCAAAGTTTTCACGTTTTATGGTCGTTTAAAATACCATTACATTATTAAATTTGATTCATTAAAATGTGATGCAAATTCTTGACAAAAATAATTATTTTGGAATAAAATTTTAATTTAAATCACAAAATAGTGACGAATGTATTAAAAGAAAACAAGTATCACATCAAATATATGTATTATATATGTTTTTCAGGTTCAGAAAAAAATGTTTATAAATTCATTTAAAATTAATCAATTCTCCCTGGCGAGAAACCGAGCCCCGACATCCCGTGTTATACAAGGGAATACTTATCAATACACTTCTAAGGAATAAGCTTTTAAATACTAGCTTGTTATAAAGTGCACTAGGTAACTATTTTTTAAACAAATAATAGATATCTCATAGAGACGAAGCTATTTTTTTACAAAGGCACTGTTATTAAACAAATAATATATATCTCATGGAGACGAAGTTATTTTTTATATAAAGTGTAATCACTTAAGCCAGCCGAAGAGAGGTAAGCCCTGTAATTACCAATACTTCCATATATTTCCATTAAAATATCTTCGTCCCTATGAGATATCTATTATTTGTTTAATAAGAGTGTCTTTGTAGGTGAAAATCCAGTAATTGTGTGTTCTTGGATATATTCAAATATTGCTAACTATTTTTTATATAAAATTTAATATTAGTATTTAAATTTATTTAAAATATTGTCATAGAATGTGTTAATAATAAATAATACCAAAAATCAACGCAATAAATAAGACCACCTCTGCTACAACACTGTATATTGGTTTTATGAATGCCATAACGTCGTTATAAAATAAATAAAAATACTCTTACACAAGTGAAATTCCCAACAAGCATCCCAGATGGCCGACACTATTAATATACGTAAAAACTGATATACAGTATTGTTTCATGGGCGGTTTCAAACTCAGCACTATATACTTTAATGACACCGCAGTCTAATAAATGAATAGGTAAAATGGCAGAGCATTAGCTTAAATGTGAAAGGTACTGGATTGTACTGTACCTACTCGGCACCTTCTAAAATCTGTTTCATTTCGAAAAAGTTTTAGAGGCGACTGATTTCGATCCCGATACCAGAAATGGTGAAAATAAAATATTAGAGACAATAAATAAAAAATCTAAATTTTTTAACGCACTATGCTATACTATCTACTAGCGCAGTTGTAACAAATCTTATTAGGGGACCCGCTGAATATACATATTCCACGTTATAATGTATACCTATATTATAATATAATAGTTATAAACGTTTTATTTAAACTGAAAGGGAAATAAATTTATTGATTTATTAAGATCGTTTTAACATTTAAAAAATATATTATTTCTTCCTGGGGTGTTGCTCTTTTGTCCAGGTGTTCAAGAAAGCTTAAAAATTCAAAGGTGGAATGTGTGATCTATATTCGACTATCAATTAGTCCAAAGAAATTAAAACAGTTCCTCTAAGTAATGTGTCAATAAAATTTTTAAACATCTATAAAAATTGTATTCTATAAAAATTTCACTTGTCTCAATTCAAAGACCGAAAAAATTACCCACTCATCGTCTTGTAGTTATTTAATAATTATGGAATACCAGTCAGATGATTTCAAGTCAGAGAATTTGTCATAAACATTTATACGGAAGGAAGTCCGCCTCTGTCACACAATAGAACATTCAAAACATTTCCGATATATCAAGGTCGAACCGTGATAATATTATTACTGTAAAATAGACCATAAATATATACCCTGTCTCTATTTAATGATTGAATAGTTAATTTTCTATGATGAATACCGCTTGTTAAGGAGTGGTAGCTGATTTCAATAATTATAGTTGAGTAACCACTTTGTTCATCGGAAATGTGTTAGAGCATTGAAGCAATATGCTGACTTTGATTATTAGTAGATATTTTGTACATCGCACACTTTAGATCTTTGTTTCTTCGATCACCTAATATGAGAAAATAAGTCACGCTAATATTTTCATCACACAAAAGCCAGAAAAGATAACGACAAAGAAATTACTATAACTTCTCACAGATTCTGTGTTGTAATTCTACACATGCAATGCTGTATTATGAAAATAAATTAAATCATTGTTTTAGTATTAGTTGCGTAATTACATATATTGAAAAATATAATTACATGTGTAATATTAGCAACACTATCTAACTATTTACTTACCATTACACCGTTTCTCCGCGGGGATAGGCAAAGCACAGAGCGCCACACTCTTCTGTCCTGACACACAATGACCACCTCATCCACATTCATCAACACGTGCGTCATATATATTTCTTACTATTCTCTTTCATCCGTTTCATATGACTAAACCTCACTTACTATGTTAAGATCAGCTTTACGTTCTCTCCTTATTTCTTCATTCTTTACTCTGTCATAAATAAATATCTACATAAATATTATTGAATAAATAAGGAAATAAAGATTATTTATACTCGAGAGAATTACATTCCAACTATTATCCTCACAAATCTACAAAATATTTTTTTATTAAACCCAAAAACATATATTCAAGATATAACAGACCTATTCTACAATATTTTATGGGATACCTGACTAAATTACGAGTCGAAAGTGTTCAAGGGATATGTGCCTAATTCAACCATGTCAGAAATATAAGCATTTCAAAAAATATCATAATATTATAAATATTAAAATTAATTGAAATATATTGATACCAAATTATATATTGAATACAAAAAATTAAAGATCATCGAATTTAGAGCGGCTAGACTATTTTTTGTTAGATGATTTATGGCCTGAAGCAAGGATATAGATTAATAAATGAATAATTTCGCAAATAATTAATTTCGAAGTATGTTGACTCAGGCTCAACACGGTATTGTAAACTATTCTATAATTGCTATCCCTCCATATATACCTCCAGATCGTGAACCTTCTCATTTTGTATTATCTTCCGCACAGTCAGCCCTTCACTTCATAGGTCTGCCGGACCTACCACTAGAGCGCCCATTTGGTATTGATCTTTGGTGCCCTGTCGCCTAGCAATCATCCAACACGGCCAGCACATCGCAATCATTGGGAAGCACAGAATCTTGAAAATAGGTATTTTAGGCTGTATTAAATTTTCTATGTTAAAATGATAATGAATAAGGTAATAAAGATAAAATAATAAGGTATAAAAATAAATCTACTTCTTTGTATAGGTCCACTCTGATATATGGTCACCAAGTATAGATCCTTACAAAGAGAGAAAATCAAGTATCCAGACTGTCAAAATGAGTTATCTTTGAGGAGTAGCACGAGTACTTATCATTATTGGACGGAGTAAATAGTACCGATACCAAATTCTTATTTTTACATGTAGAAAAATCTCAATTAAGATGACTTGGACACGTCTTGAGAATGTCAGAGTAACGACTGACCATATTCTTTGTAACTCCTGAGAGAAGACGGTCAATAGGTCGCCCCAGACTAGGATAAACAGCAACAAATATTGTATGAAAATGATTGGGTTTTGATAGGTTAACAAGTATCAAAACGGCGTAAGATAGGGAAAGATGAAAGCGCCTTGTTGATAATGATGATGATAATAATAAATAACAACAAATAATATGTACAACTACTAAATTTATCCCATGTTCCAAATTTTAACTTGAGGACCATCTGAAATCAACCCCTCCGCACCCAGTCGCACCACCCCATCGCACAACCCCACCGCACTAATCCACCCCACTCCACCACTCTACCGCACCACTCTACCGCACCACTCCACCGCACCACTCCGCCGCACCACTCTACCACACCGCACCATCCCACCGCACCTACCCACCGCACCACTCCACTGCACCACTCCGCCGCGCCACTCCACCACACCACACCATCCCACCGCACCACTCCACCTTACCGCACCACTCCACCGAGCCACCACAAGGCACAATCCATAAAAAAACCATACACACTAAACAAGAACAAAAATAACTAATAATTTCACCAATTCTAAATAATCTTCCTAAAAATGGACATCTTAAGCAATTATTTCTCACGAGCGCAATAAAATGAATATATCACCTTAGTGTACTAGTGATCTTCGCGGTTCACAGAGTAAATAATGTTGCCATTTTTCTCATATTGAATGTTGTTCACTTAGCGTGTAAATACAATGATATCCATTGTGTTTCAGACAATACGGTCAAAAAATTCACATGGTAATATTTTTTACAAACACTGACGTAACATTTCCTACTTCTCGTAACTTTTGCTGCATTGATTATTTCGATATAAAACACGTATTAGTTTTCGCTACGGTATAAATTATTAAATGCATTTGATTCCATCAATAAGTTTGCTATATGAAGAGCAAAATTTTCTTTAAGGCGTAGTTTGTACTGTGCATGATATATTATAAATTAATGAAAAAATAATCCAAATTTGATAAACCTGAGTAAGGCTCTTCACCATTTGCTGCTAAGACCGTCCAGGTCCACGGTCAACCACACAAACGTTAACCAGGTATCCCTGTAAAATATATCCTGTCCAAACATATCTGCTTCATTATTTGCTTTAACCGACTAGAGTGAGCTAGATACGATACTGAATGCACCTGACGGAGCAGTAAATGGCAACCCTCTGCTTATACAGAATCGTTTCCTCAGCAAAAACTCCCATATCGGTCATACTCATTCGCCTCCAGGTTGGAATTTTGAACTTTACATGACAACCATGCCATGCCACGTTGCGGTAATGCAACACAGCATTACCAGCAAAAAGCTGTACAAAAAGTATTATGAAAAAGCATCAGGGTTCAAAACATAGTCATTCCAATTCATATTTAATTATTAGGAGAACACATTCTTATCGTGAAGTTGTAATTTTTCAGAACATAGGTCTGTGATATTTTAAATATGAATTAAATATATTAATTAGAAAGATATACATATAAAATCAATTTTATCGAAAAATATTGTTGTTGCGCCACCGGGATTTGAACCTGGATCTCTTTCCTAACCGGAGAAGGTGCATTACCCAACTATGCAACAGCGACAATATTTTTAGTGACTAATTTTCGAACCTATATGTTACCTTTTTGATATTAATACATTTAATCGTTCCATTATTTGAAAGAGACATACAGAATCTCAAAAATGTAAAAATAAGGTAGATGGCTAACATATAGGTTCGAAAATTTGTCACTAAAAATATTGTCGTTGTAGCATGGTTGGATAATGCACCTTTCCCGGTTAGGAAAGAGATCCAGGTTCGAATACCGGTGGCGCAACATCAATATTTTTTGACAAAATTGATTTTATATGTATATCTTTCTAATTAATATATTTAATTCATATATATTCTGTTTTATTTTTCGTAGAAAGCAATCAATTTGTGGTTTGACATATTAGATTAAATAAAACACAATCACTTTATGGTATTCAAATTCCAAACCAAACCAAAAATTCGTGGTTTTATACAAAGTGATTGTGTTTTATTTAATAAATATTCTGTTTTTGATATAAATTATTATTTAGCTAACTTCGTAGTCTCCAGATTGCATTCTTTGGGAAATTAATATATGAGGGTAGTCGACATTTTTGCTATAAATTTAATTCTGTATAGGACTACATTATTACAATTTTTGGTATCTCAACTCAATGGTGACGGATAAATTGCTTTACTTCACATTTTAAATTTATTTTTATTTTTAATTTTGATTATGAAAATCAAGCTGATATTATATAATTTCTCTTTATTTATTGCACTCCTGATGAAATTTTCTATTATTTTATTAATTATGTTAATGTCTAATTATTGCTTCACAACTCACACCATTAGACTAAAAAAATACTCTGTTCTTGATATCAAAAGGCGTCGAAATGTTCCCACCCTTTCCCGGAACCGTTGTATGAGTTTTCACTCACGTATCGGTCAACAAAAACAATACAAGCGTAACGCCCGAGAATTCACATGCAATCATTCAGGATGCACAACACAGAAAAATGAAGCTACTTTGTGAATTTATAAACTACACCTTTTGACGCCGTACGCTCTTTCGTATCATGTCATGATTAACATAATAAGTTCTACGGTATGATATAGATTTATTTAAGTGCCATAATAGGATGTGAATATGAGACCAACATCGTGTGATGTAGCGTAACATTTGTAGCTTAATATCAGGGTATTTCTAAAATGTGTGTATCATTGAGAACTTATAATCTTGATACCCGGAGAATATAGCAGTTGCAGAATAACTAACAAATTTGCAAGAGAAAATATATTCTTCTATATAATAATATAATATATACTTCTAATGGTTAACTCCCAAAGCCAAAGATTTATTAATGAATATATGAATACTTGTAGGTACAATTATGAATTTGTAAAACTACTATAAAGGTTTAAAGAATTAAACAATGCAAATATATTTAATTTGGTATCCGGATTAATTCCTTTTGAAGTCAAGATTATTAAATTATGTATTTATTCTCCTAAAATAAAACACTTTTTAAGATAAATTTGTTTCAGGCTGTTTTTAAAAGTGAGTGCCTTAAACTGCATCACGATTACGAATTTTAAAATATCTTAATGAAAAGATATAAAAAATTTCCTTAAAATCTGGAGTATTTATTTTATAAGATTTCAAATGATATAATCGTAATAAAAAGGTTATATTGCGTAAGAATCAATCTAGAAAATTATTATGATAGTGCTGTTTGAAATCAACGGTTGTTTTCGATCTTTGCGATTCATGGATCGCCGGTCGCCGTGTGCGCGCAATATGAATGCGACATATAGAATAATTTCTGTCCATTACCTTACACTACCCCCTTCGCCCATACCCAGGACACAACCTTTTTCTGTGGTCGTGTTCTCTGTGGTTTTTTGGATTAGTTGAAGTTGAAACTTTGAACTGACAGTTCAATCGTTTACCAGTGGGTAGGCTGTGAAAATTGTGTTAATTTTCGACCTGCTATGTGGGGCTGATATTGTTTATGTGTGTTTCGGTTTCTCGCTGTGCGTGCCGAAACGCGTGCTTGTTGCATGACACTTCACGCTGTCACCATATCCAAGAGTACTTCATGCAAAACAATTAAATATATTTCCTAGAGTCAGAAGATCTGTGGATCTTATGGAAAATCCAGATACCGAAAGGAGCATTTCATAGGTGAGTCGTATTTTCTGGTTCTGGGTGGTCCTTCAGTCCACCCTGTTCCCTATTCCTATCTCTCTCCTATATTCTTTCCACCCTTCTTCATCCCGTATTTCCCCAATCCTTCGTTTAGACAAGTAGATTACAATAGATTTTACGTTATATGTTAACATATTGATAGTTTTTTTGGTCAAATGCTTTATTAAACCACTTAAGCAACCAGAAAAAAAACATTATTTTGGTATTCATTTTTACATGTTACGTATAGAGTTTCATTAATATTTTTTCTCATACAACAATCTGTATCAATTTTTCAAGGCAGGGTAGGAATAAAACGAAGTTGGAATAAAAAATGCATTATTTTATTTATTATACTTGTCGTGATAATTTAAAAAATATCCTGTAATACCAACATGATAAGCGGATTGATGATAATTTGATTCAACTAATTAATATCCAATCATACAATTTCTTAAAAATCATTTAAATGCGTAATGTACCGCTCTGGTGCTGACACGCGCCCATACTGCCGTTCTAACTGCCGACAGATTGACAATATACAAAGTGTAAACCACCACCGTCGTTTGTAATTTAATCTCAGAATGTTTTAAAAATCTTTATATTTAATTATTTTGTTTCTCTTCCGTCATTTATAGCATAAAGGTCGAAATCACCTCAAAGGATCGACGAATGTCAAATAAATGTAGTTTCGTAATTATACGGGATTTCTGAAAAAAAAACTGATACGAGAGCGCCAGCTCCTAAAAGAGTTCAGAGAAACTTGTTGGTTGTTGGGGTCGTTCACAATTTGTCAACAAGTATTCAATTCAATTTGACGGTAACATAGTCGATAATTTAGTTAGACTTATGCGTTTCGCATTTATTTCCCGAATTCACAAAATTTTTTTAAAATGTCAGAAAAATAAATATGCATATGGGCGCCTTGCCAGTGCATCATTATCTTCGGAAATACAATGAAACAATTTCCCAACTAAGATGCCAGAACGTCCAGCACATTGTTATTTATTCCCTCCATTGAAGCGGTAAATCAGTGGACAGGCATCATTAAATATTGTCTTATGCTAACTTCACACTGCCTGCGTTGCTCAACCATTTGATCGTTAGTCATAACGCTTAATCCAAACAATTAATATGAATTCCTAGTCGAGTCAGTCAGTTATTGTTTGTTATTACAGATATTAATTTGTTAATTCATCTACTTGTGTAGGGTGTACAAACTATTAAATAGTTTACGAAATATTCTGTATCATTATATATCTTCGTGGCAAGACTTTATTAATAAATAAAATGAGACACTTGAAAATGTTCCTCTTAGAACCAGCAAGCATATTGTAAAAAAAAATAATGAAAATTAGATACCGGCTACCTAATAAATTTAGCCTGGAGGTTAATTTCATAGAAAAATTTGTATCAGTGGCGTGCAGTAGGTATAGATTTAGGTTATGCTGTATTGTACAATCATATATAATATATGTAATACAATATATGTACTTTCGTTTAACCAACGTCTTCAAACAAAATAAATCCGTCATTTTTATGACCCTACCATGTATTTATTTGTAATTTTAGAGTACAATTAATAGCGTTTTTAAAGTTTAAGTTTTAACATAAAATAATACCTTCTTACCCATATAAAAAATGTATGTAGGTTTTTAAGAACACTTACTATGACTGAACATGATTGATTTATTGTTTAAAAATCCTTCAAATGATTATTTCTATTAAAGGTTAACGTAGGAAATAGTTCCGCCAATTGCCAATCCAAATCCATGCACTTATTTAAAGAACAATCATGAAATCAACACGTTAAAAATAGTAAGATAGTAAAATTCGCGAATTAGTAAAATAGGAAGTAGACACTTTAATGATTTGCATGCAGTTGTAACCCTTTCTAAAGTTATTATGTTAAATAAAAGCATAGGTAACGACTCTATATAAAACGGATCAACCGAAAGGAATTTTCAATTCAGTAAATAGCCATTTATATGACTTGAGTAATTCACTAGCTTAAAGACAGAACTGAGTAATATAAATAGCACGATACGGCGAATAAAAAAAGAGCGCCATGAGTACAGCGGTGAGTTGCGTTGAGTTTTTAGAACTAAGCAATTAAAGTCTCCACTGGTACATTACTTACTTGTTGATTAGATTTCTTATAATGACTATTGTTTCTAATCTTTTAATTGAAAAATCAAGTGCAAATATGTCCTCAAATATTATACAATTAAAATGATTACCTGAATCATCAATTACTTGACATATTTTTCAGTGGTATTGTTCTGTCGACAAGGTTATTGAACTTTATTAAGTAATTGTAATTAGTGAACAATGCACATGGAAGCAATTAAGACTTTTCCAACAAGGCCGCATGAATCCGATTACATTTATAATAGTAATAAACTGCATTATATTCACTTATTAGTGAGCGGATGTATATTTGTCAACAAAAATTTAACATGCTTATTTGATTCAGCAGTAAGGAACCTACCTGGTGGTCAAACTAAGAAAACCAAGATGGTGCTATTTTATTTATTTATTTTATACATATATACAGTACACAGGGACGTGCAGTGCATACAAGCAAAAAAAGCCGTGCATGACTAAAATGTATGGGAAACAAATATAAATTTAAAAATTAGTGCCATCTGTATACCAGTAGAGATAGTGATAAAAACTCACCGCTGTACTCATGGCGCTCATTTTTTATTCGCCGCATCGTCCTATTTACATTTTTCAGTTCTGTCTTTAAGCTAGTGAATTACTCAAGTCATATAAATGACTATTTACTGAATTCCTTTCGGTTGATCCGTTTTGTATGATGTCGTTACCTATGCTGTTTTTTACCAGAATAACATTAGAAAGAGTTACAACTGCATGCAAATCATTGAAGTATCTACTTTCTATTTTACTAATTCGCGGATTTTACAATTTTACTGTTATTTAAATTTTTATTTTTCTTGTTGGTAAATTTTCCAAATATTTATTTCGAAGCACGTAGACTTAAAGTTTAACGTGATTCTGTAAAAATTTCAAACAATAATATTTTCCGTAACGGCACCGAATTTGCACATATTCCTTGAACACTTTCGTTTCCTAATTTGGTCAGGTGTCCACTAATTTTGTAGACTATATCTGTTACACCCTGTATACATAATTTTTTTTAATATATTTTAGAGGTTATAGATTCGTTCACCATTGAATGCATTGTATAAATAATTTCACCTCGGAGTTGTATAATTTCACATGCGTAAAATTTTTCCAAAAATTAATGAGAACGTGTTAAGAATTCTAACTTCCAACGACATGATTACGTAATACCTTAATATTGGTTTTAACACCATAAAAGGCTCGACCTTGGCTTGTGCATGAAAGCGGAACGGATTACGACTGGACATCCTCAGTCAGTAACATTAGTGTTACTAAGAAGTAATTAGTCAAAACCTCACAATATTATGTTGTTATAATGATATTAACATTTTTTTTAATGTCTTAATGTAGACTAATCGGTTGGCAAAAAATGTATAATAATATAATTATATTATATCACCGTACCACGTGCCATCATATCTAGATTTCCATTCGACTAAACTGTTCAGTTGTTAGAAGTGCACATATAATTAATCAGTTAACAATGAGATCTCCCAATATTCGTGTGCGTGCTCCCATGTAACTGAACGATCGCGGATCAAATGTTTAATCGAGTGTATGTGCACGCCAATACACGGCAATGTACATAGATG
Source organism: Eubasilissa splendida (assembly GCA_031772225.1). Classification (NCBI taxonomy): domain Eukaryota; kingdom Metazoa; phylum Arthropoda; class Insecta; order Trichoptera; family Phryganeidae; genus Eubasilissa; species Eubasilissa splendida. The sequence goes on along the minus strand of CM062859.1, from coordinate 22,406,372 downwards.
TCGACCGATAGTTGTTCAACTGTTTTGTCAAAAGACGATCGATTAAGCAACTACCGTGTCGATAATATGCGTACCCTTATATGATCCAATAGCCTTTTGATATACAACTGAATAGTGTACCATTTTATTTAACGGCATTCTGAATCCTGTAGTTATGTGTACATTACATAAATATATAAATAATTTTGAACTATGAAAAATAAGTTTTACGGAAATACTTCTCATGGCCTCGTTTTATACCAAACTTATTATATCACTGAAAAAATTGGTTTATAAAATTTTATTTAATATCATTAATTGTTGGAATTGTACTGTTGATTATCGTTTGAAGTTTAAAATGTATAAACATATAGGAAAAAACAATACGTGTTAATGGAATACCTGAATATAAAGTAAACAAAATAGTGAATTTTATCAATATTAATATAATATAATATTAAATTAAATAATGTAAAATAAAATAATCATACCATAAGGAAAAATGAATTCTCAAAATTAAATATCATTCAAGTAAAAATAATTACTATTTTATAACTATTATTTTTATTACTTTATAACATAGAAGAAAGTGTTAAAAAGAAGCCAAAATAACTAATCAATTACTAGACTGTTGTTGTTAAGTCAAAAATATTACAACGTACTACATCATAACAAGGGTATGCATTCATGTGACAAAAAATGTAAAAATACCTACGATCTTTTCTAACATTCAATACACTCGAACATTTTGGCAATGACACAATTTTCAATAAAATAATAAAGGACTATTGTTGATACAAACGACATTGTCAATGCAATATATGACAATGAATATCAGTATCAATCATAATCTTTTAAAAAATACATAGCATCAGAGAAAAATCAGTAGCAGAGCTACAGCCCAGGGTGAGTCTTGGCCACCTGCAATATTTTTCTATCTTCTCTCTACTTTAGACCAGATTCTATTTAGAAAGAACAGTCATATTAGTATGAGTAACACGATACATAATATACATACACATTGTAACAGAGTATTCAGTATAGTATATTCAGTGAGCGGAGTTGTCGTTTAAAAACGATTAAAAACACGGTATCCACAAAAAATATGTACGAAATATTTGAATTTGGTTAATTAGGGAACATTATATTTATGTTTATGTATGTTAATTTTTTTCAATTTGTATTTTTATATTATTGCCAATATTTATCTTAGTCGAATGTTGATTTTCTATTATAAATATATAACTACATACTTACACTATAGTAGTCATATATTAAAGACAAATATATAATACTAATTAAATGTATTGATTAGAAAGATATACATATAAAATTAATTTTATCGAAAAATGTTGTTGTTGCGCTACCGGGATTCGAACCTGGATCTCTTTCCAAACCGAGAAAGGTGCATTATCCAACTTAGCTATAATTGTTCCTCTCTTTTACGCTTGTTGATCACGTCTCTACACCTACCCAATCCCCCCCCCCCCCTTACTCATCAACCCTAAATAGTGTGAGGTATAGAATCAAAATCAGACATGTCCAGTATTTATGGTTTTTGTATATATAATATGAAGAGATTAGGAAGAAGGATTTCTAAGATGCGGTGGACATGGAAGGTTTAAGGTCTCCGATCCATCATCATCATGGACCCATCCCCTGGTTAGAGGCAGGAGGAGAATCTCGCTGTGCGGACCGGCGCGGAAGAAATGGATCATGTAACAGTCTGGACGTCTCTCGATGGCGAGAGATAATTTTGACACGGCTGCCACATTATTCATTCAACATTCAGGTAACCTTTTACCCTTGTAATAACCATAGGATTAGTGTCAAATTCATAACAAACTAGTGTCCTCGCCTGGATGAAAGAACGATGATAAGTGAAGAAGATAAAAATACTCAAATCGTTAAAATATGCTGTCAGGTATTTGTTGTGAATAAATTGTATTGTGTGTTGCATGTGTAAACCGAGTATTTCATTTGTTTAAGACCATTCACATCCATCCGAGACAGCTACACTGACACATTACACTAGACACCCACAGACTGAGCCTAGCCAATGGCATGATGCGCTGGCGTTCGATCCAAGAGGGAAAATTTACTTGTTACCTCAATTACAGATATGTCCAACAGACTATTAATTCAAACCCTGACAAATATGTTTTCAGCCAATAAGACGACATTATTTGGTCATGTGACCTATGGTTATAGTCATGTTCAATATAATCCCAAATGTAACAGTTGTGGTACAATGATTTCTTGCATTTTACTTGAAAACAAGTAAAGTGGACATTTGATTCTGGACCTCGCAATTGTTATTTCTTAACGAAAACTGGTGTACCACTGCTAAATTAGATACATCTCAGCTTCAGCCTACCTTCTCTCCTGCGCCCTTGCGGATCACTGAACAAAACTTTACTTGCAGGTTCGTCATCCTCGGTAACTATAACTGAGATTCAAACTCGGTTACATTCAAACTCGTTTACTTTTAAACGAGATTCAAATAATTTGACAGAAATCGAGTTGCGTCAACAAAGTTTATAGTTATCCAGTGTAGCAATTACATAGGCCTCTTAAAATCTCATTTTCAAAAACAAATGCCGCGCGAGTAATTTTGCTTATGGCAACACGTGTAGAACGCTTCATTTGACATTTGACGTTTACGTTAAATTGGTGTGTTTGCTTTCCCGAAATGAGCAATTGACCGTTTTTGAACGATGAATGTCAATATAAAGTAAGTATTCTTGTATTTTAACTATATTTAAAAGTTTATGTTGTAAATTACGTATTAGTAAACATTATTTTTAATATTTATTCAGAGAATCCAAGACGAAGCAAGAAACAGCAGAATGGATACGAGGTATGATGCAGATGTGAATGGATAGCGGGTTTCGGTATTTGATGATGATACAGATTCTAACTGTAAGTACTCTGCAAGGCCTTGCAATGCAAATCTTATCACTCATTTTGCATTTAATATGCTACCTTTTAAAAACAAATAAATAATGCACACCCCAATTGTAAGCAGATCAATTATACAAATGTAATATGTTTGTATGTTCATAGGTGGAAGATGTTGAGCACAGGCCTCAAGTCTAAATATCTTGGCATTGCATTCAAATACCAACTCATGGCATCACCTCAAAAAAATGCACAGAATGATAATTCACAATATAATTAATTAATTTTCTGGTGTATGCACACTTACATAATGTAATAAAATATAAATATTAGATATCGATAATGCTTTTATTTAGTTTAATTATTTCATTTATAATATATACCCTTTCTTTGTTCGCAGATAAATCAAAACGCAAAATGAATTCAATCACCCCAAATGAACAAATAGACAATACACAAGAACTGCATGTAGTCAAGCTGAGAGATATTTGGCCCAACTAAATTTTAAATTAGTCAAAGAAAAAAATAATATGTAATTAATTAAATAATTTATTTCTTTAATTTTATAAACATTAACAATTTCTCTATTTTTAAATGTTTACTGCCTCGCGCTGTGTTTAGCTAATGTGGTTTCACCCCCTTTCATTTTAAGGTATTAACATAAACCGTTTTTCTATTTACTAAAATAATAATGTGTAGTTATGTCGTATGGCTTTACAGTTTCTAATTATTGACTTTAATTTTACTTACTTGACTTTACTCAATTTATGATGGTAATTTCTGTATGTGATTTATGTTAAAAGGTATATATATAAATATAATAAAAGAGTTTTTACAGAGGAAGAATTGTTTTATTATAGATCCAATATTATTGTAAAATAAATGTGACAACAATTTAGGCTAAATCTCAGAAATGAATGATGTACAGAGCGATGAAGATCTTTAATGAAATGCCAGATGAAGATACTTCATAGATTCAAAATGAAACTAAGCCAATATGTGTAAGATAAGTTTGATCTTATTTATATTTACATTTGTACGCACAATATTAAGAATAAATAAATGAAATGCTATGGCTGGTTTAATAATTGGGAAAAATAGCCATTTATTAGATCTCGTCTTACATTATTTCCATCCTGTGCAGGTTCAGAGTCAATTTCATATAATATTGTCACAAAGTCTGGTGACTCGGTAACATTATGCAGCACTGCTGTGGCTATAATGACTGCTTCCACTCTTTCAATACTCCGCCTGAGTTTCATACCTATTGCGGGGAAACGCCTTTTCCACACCCCAAATGTTCTTTCTACAACATTCCCAGTCCTGATTTGGCTCTCGTTATATAGTTTTTCTGCCACAGATATTGGATTTGTAAATGGAGTAAGTAAGTATGGTTTGAGTAGATAACCACGGTCACCAATGAGATGTTTCTCATTAAAAATACCATCATCTAGTTGCCCTTTTAATGTAGAATGACTAGAATACTATCGTGTGTTGAGCCTGGCTACCTTGCAACAACATTTGTGTATTTCATTGTGGCATCTATTACTGCCTGCACATTAATGGAGAAGTAATCCTTTATATTTTGATAGTATTTCGCATTATTTCCTCCTGGAAATAGGATTTCCACATGAGTGCAATCTATTGCACCGATCGTGTTTGGAAATTTTATAATGTTGAAGAATTGATTCAGATATTGCTGAATTTCTTTGGTAGATACAGGTATACATAAATTGTGATCTGAGAGCGGCTATTACTCTGCTCACTTTATTCGCAATCCGTGAAATAGTGCTCTTGTGTACACCAGATATATCACCCGTGCATCTTTGCATTGATCCTGTGGCATAGAAATGCAAAGTTATCGAGACCTGGTTTACAGGACGAACTGCGTGATTTCTGATCTTTATCAAAAATATTATTATATACCTATGAAGTAGATAACTTTAGATGACATTATATTGTCTGAAATAAGCAAGACCAGTTACCTAACCATAATTTTGGACAGGCGGAATCTTACAATAAAATCTATATCTTCCCATATAAAATGATCACTTTGTAGCCTAAAAGATTTTGCTCTTGTTAAGGATGTATTGAACAATTATTTGATCGTCAGAAGAATCGGTATTAGTGCTATCTGACATAATAATGTTCATTTCAATAATACGACGTCGAAAAATTTAAAAGAATGCTTTTAATGACGGATGTCAAGTGGATGCGCATAATGCAAATGTGCCCTAGATGACAAATCCAGTGGATGCAATCCGTTATCGGAAAAAGATTTTTTAAAACCCATTTCTTCCCGCAAAAAATTATGTGCCGAGGTCCAAGTTTTACTTTTCCTGTTAAAAATATACTGTTTAATTAGTTTGTCATCAAAAAAGTCTGTGATATCACTGCTATCCGACATAATATTGTACATTTCGACACTACAGTGTCAAAAATTGAAAAATACTCGATTTCGGTGACATCTGTCAGTGGCTCGCGCGCAGTGCGCATGTGCATTAGTAAAGTTTACATTTAAGCGGAGATTTTCGGCGGTTTATAGTTAAAGTTAAAAGTAAGCGACAAAAATGAGATGACGCAACGCGTTTTCGGATAAACTAAGTTTAAAAGTAAAGTTTATGGTTACCGAGGATGACGCAACCGGGCCCTAGTCTTCCATGAAATGCAAATATCCTAACCAGCTCAGACTTCCATCTCCGTACACGTCATATAATTCCACATTAAATCGTTGTCTCCAGACTCCATTGTAATTTATGGGGCCCTAAACTGTACGAAGATGTATCTATTCGTACATACACTTTATAAATTTTACGACAATTTACCTATTCATACATATGTTGTAAATTTTACGATGGTTTACCTATTCATACATACATGTTGCAAATCTTTACGACTGAAAAAGAAAACAAATTTAGAGTTGATCCTTTGAATCTCGATGTAATTAAAATTATTCCCGTAGAATCTATTTTTCAATTATAGAGCTGTCCCCACAACAAACCACACTCCACCTTTGTTCGCGGATAGATAATAATAAACATAAAAATGATATTTGGAATCGGATGAAAAACTAAACCAAAAATCGTTATTTTGACATTTCAGAAAGTGCTTAATTCATTGGTATACCATAGACAATAAGTATAGATAAAAAATATGACCGACGTCATGTATGTTTTTCGTTACTCGTAATAAAGACAATATACACATCATTTTAAATTAAATCTATATTAAAAGAAAAATATAAAAGAGAAAACATTTAACTAATAACCTAGAGATATTAAAAACACGTTCATTTTTGCCCCACTATACAGCCATACGAATACATTACATCCAATACATCCTAGACGTCCAAAGTCATATAAATAGACAGGAAGACGTTATATTATTAAACTGCTGCCAAAAATTGTACTATGATTTTTTTTAAGTAATTGTTGAGGTTTAATAAATAATTATTTTTTGCATTTTTCTACAGTAAAAGATGGAATAGAATTTACATTAAAGCCAGATCTTTTAGTATTTTTTATGTACGAAATATTTATTAAACATAAGCATTTTAATTTATTATTTATTATTTAATTAAATTTATTATAAAATTTTTCAAATAATTTCGGATCATTAAGTTATAACATTTTATCTCTAAAACAATTTTACCCAAGTACTAGATTTATTTTTAAATTATTTACTTGATATATTTTTAATAATTTTAAAACATTAGAACAATTTAACTTAATTTAGTTAGTTTTTTTATCACCTGATGAAGGAAAATGTATTTTCCAAAACCGGTTTGTGAACATAATTAACTCTGTGGTTAAAAACTAAAATAATGTATTATTAAAAATGAATAACCACATGTTTACGTTAAATTTAAAAGTATTATTATTAACTTTTTGTCTACAGCTGGCATTTAGAACACAAAACCTTTATGTTGCAGAATAAAATAGAGTTAATACAAATAATTGCAGTTCAAGTGCGAGACATATAGATAAAAAAATCTGTGACATTGTTATTGATAGTCACAGACTACGTTAATATCTGTGAAAACTACTAGGCGCGTTTCTTAAGTAAATACCGTTGCCGGATATTCCCGGTGTAGCGCTACGGTTGCGATGTTGCGCATGCGCAATGGTTTCCTTCATCTGTTGACTCACCACACGCAAATTTAGAGATATTCACATAGTGTGGCCATCTTGTATTGAGTGATTGAAATGTTCAAGATAATAGATCAGCCCATTGACTGAGATATGGTTTGTGATTCGTTTCTTGAATGCACGAAACATGAAACCAGCTGACGTTCATCACCAAATGGTTTCCATATTTTCCATCATCTAAAGCGGCTCCTTAGTGGCAAGCGTTTTGATGACGATGATGAACTTAAAAACCAAGTACAGACATGGTTCTCATCCCAAGGAATTTACGTTAGTTCATGTCTATATATTTGATAGTCTATGAATACACACCTAAGAATTTTCGAACTAGTAAAGTTCAGATCAGTAAGTCAGTGTTACAATGTTTCCAGAATTTTCTGGAATGACATAATGTACATGGCACATTCTAGGTACGAAAACTAGAAAAATCATTTCCATAAGAGAAAATAGCGATTTTTAATTTTAAAAACAAATATAATTGTAGAACAATAAACAGTTTATGTGTAAAGCGCCCTTGAGGTGAAAATTTTTACAAAAACGGCGCTATACAAATTATCAATTATTATTATTATTATTATTACCGTGTTTAAAATCTACTTCTTTACAAAAATATTTCAATAAATTTTTAAGATTTTTCAAACCGTTCTAATCTAATGACCAGGTTAATAATTTTAACATTAGCATTGTGCAAGGACGGCTGTGATTACATGCACAAATCCATAAATATTTATAATGCATATTTAAGATTTAAAAACAGGTTTGTATATATCAAGTATATTATAGTCAAATTGATATCAACTGATTCTCCATATTTATCATTGTTATACTGACTTAGTGACATTATACCATGCCTTTTAATCTTTTCCTGCACTACATTTATAATGTACAATAAATAAATACGATATTTAACAATGTGGTCGAGATTCGATATTTGTCCAAGGAGACCACAAAGATAGTCGTTTATTATTAGTTATAAAAGAAATTTTTAAAAATCCGATAATACATTCTCTAAAAAAAATTAATATCTTCTCGTAATTATATACACTGACATAGTAATACATAATACTTCTAATCATCCGTTTTCCCAAAAATTATCAGCTTTTCATTCCATGCTTAGTAGATTAGTTAATGTTCCTTTATCCATAAATAACTTCAATACAGAATTAAATATTATTAAATAAATTGCAATTAATAATGGTTATAATATTAAATTAGTAGATAATTTATTATCAGATCATATGTTTACCCACCTATTATCGATAATGGGAAGCAGTGGTGAAAAATTGTGTTATTAAATAATCTTACTTCAAATTCAATAATAAAAAACATCCCAAATTCTATATATCCAGCTTTTTACATTAATAACAAATTAAAGAATTATATATTAAGTGACAAGGATAAGGACGATATTTTTAAAAAATCGGGGGTTTACAAATTAATTTGCAAAAATTTTTATATAGGTAAAACTTGCAGAAATTTTGATATTAGAGTTAAGGAGCACTTGAGATATCTAAATAACAATAACTGTTCAGAATTTTCCAATCTGCTTTTGGAAACAAACCATTATTTTGATATTAACAAGGGTTTAGAAATTATACATTCAAATAGGGTTTACAGTTAAATAAATTTGAAATTTTATAAATAATAAAAAGTGTTAATAGCAAGCCAAATATTATAAATAACTTGTTTTCATATTAGTTCTTACTTATTCACCACGTTATATGTAGTTTTGTTTTTATCTATGCGTGTATTTTTTAATTTCAATATACATTGATTCCTGAAGAAGATACCATAGGTATCGAAACTTGTAGAATTATTAATAAATAGTGCGTTAAACAAAGTATTTTGTCTAATTATCAAAATTAATATACCTTAAAAGGAGTGTAACCTGCTTGATCCAGTTAGTAAAAAACAAATATTCTAAAATGTCAGAAATTAATAAATTAATGAATTCCTTAAAATAATTATTAGCACGACGTGATGCCTATTGTTAATATGTTTCCAAAATTTCAGCTCTCCGGCTAATCCAGAAAGGTAATTAGAAAATTTAAAATATACGTGTAATTGTGTAAATGAACATTCGCAGTTCCACCCGTGTAGAGAATAAACCATATACAAAAGAGTTCATAACAAATTTTAATTTGTGAATAATTTATATTAATGCGTTATTCAAAAACTCCTCGTATTTAAAATTCTTTTTAGTGTTACGAACCAACTCTCGTACAGACCTTTGACATTGAGTCACTTGGCAGAGCGGCGTGGCTTTGTCTGCGGCGTGGCCAATCGTGGCCGTATAGAAAAATCACACGTATATTTGTCAGCGACTCTTACTTTTTGTGACGTAATAGCGCACTATTGTGCTTGGCTAACTGTAACAAGCACGTCACGTATCTGGGCCCATTCCTTCGATGGTGATAACTTTTCACGCACGGTTGCTTCTGGGGCAGTAAATATTAATATGTGCGAGATATCGTCGACGAAAACCTTTTTTTTTCAAAAATTGATTTTTAAAAACGTACATATTGGTGTCCAGAAGTGTTTCGATTTTGAAATTGTAATAACAACGAACAAATTAGTTGAACAGGTTGTAAAAGTCTACAGATTTCACTTTTTAAAGATGATGTCGTCTAAATGACGTCCAGTTCTTGCAAATGCACTGTTTTAACCGAACTCTCGTGTTAGCAAATACGCGAGAAAAAAATTCTGCGTTGATGGCGGCGATTTCACACATGATTTTCTCTTGTCGGGCCTGTATTGTTCAAGGATTATCGCTTTATACTTTAGATTTTAAGTATTCCAACAAGAAAAAATCACAAGGCTCTTAAATCTGGCGATCGAGGTGACCAGGGCCAGTCTCCGTACTTGCTTATTAATTTCCTTGGGAAAATTGGCCTAAGTTTCTCCATCGAGACCCTAGTAGTGTGTGGAGTTGCCCCGTCTTATTGAAACTGCATTCTATTGTTGTATCCGGGAACCATTTGTAATTTCGGCACCGAAAACTCATCAACTGTATGGCAATAAACCTCAGAAGTGTCTCTGGTTAAAAAAATAGAAAAATTCCCACTCGACACCGTATATACACCAATAATCATGATACTTTAATAAATAACATTCAAATTGGCTTTATGATTATTCATAGCTAATGAGCTAAACCCAGTGGCGTAACACTTATTGGTTAAGGGACTAAAAATCATAAGAAAATATCTATTTCATTTGGACAACAACAATAAACAGGTATCATTCATTTGGATTCCTGCGCATAAGGAAATTCATGAAAATGAATGTGCTGATAAACTGGCCAAGAAGCCCACTCTTTCAGGAGTTTTCCCTCATCAATTCCATATCCCGATGTATGACAGACTTAATATGAAAAAAAAACGTACAAATTATATTTATACTTCACAATCATAAGGGTAATCGACTTAAAATTATTCAAAGATCTATTCCCCGCACTCCCTGGTTCTCCAAAAGAACAATATCAAATATCTCTATAATGAGAAATGGGCATTGCCAGGTAGCCACACCTTTATTCAATTTGAACTTAATAGATTTCCCAATGTGTGAGTGTGGTGCCGAGGAGAAAACCTTTGACCATATATTTTTTGCCTGTTCATTGCGTATCACAGGTTTTTATTACAGTAATCTCGTCAATGGTAATTTTCAACTCCCGGTTAACTTGTGTCATTTTCTATCGCCACATTTAATCTATATAATAGCTCATTTTTTGAACGACAATGGTATTGACTTGTAATATAATATTTCCTATTCTATAATATTATTGTTCTTTTTTTTATAAAATAAAGTTTTAACTTGATTGATGGTACAAATCACTCTTGAAGAGTAGATTGCCTATTTAAAAGAAGAAGAAGAAGAACTAAAAATCCGTATATACTGTACAATACTTTTTGAATCAATATTTTTATATGGACTTATAATCATTTATAAAAATCTAAATACAAAATCATTTCTCATGTGCATTAGAAAAATAATAATTGTACCTACCCAGTTAATATTATATGTTGGGTTAGAGACAAAAATAGACATAAAGCGAAGCAATTATTTTTCCTAAAACATACACTTTTGTTTATTGTGTTCAATAAAGAGTGAAAATAAAAGAAGACAAGAGTTCAATTTTATACCACCATTATTACCTTGTAGTTATTTATATTCATTATTCTATTTATAATACATATATAGGGGAGGAAGGGGGCTTTTTTTCCATTTTACATTAGGGCCCAAGTTTTATAGTTATATCCCAGTTACCAATCATTATTGAAATTGAACATCAATCACACAATCACATAACGGTTTAATTCTTCACTAGATCTTTAATCACGAAAACTGAACCATTTGAAAATTGAATCTGTTTATTTTTTTTATTTACATTGACTGATCGCGTTATAGCAATTCTGTGAATCGAACGCCAAGTAGGGTAATTATAATCAAACTTTGACATAGCTGTAGTCGTCACGTTTTGCAGATGCCTGCGGGAAGCCTAAGCCGAGCGTGCCTCTCGTACATACCAGCTGGAATCCGGCATCCCGGATCACCCGCAACAACTACCTATACACAGAATAATTCAGCAGAACTACAGTACATGGAATTGACATGGGAGAACGTGTTAGACCTGGCAGCGGACCGCAGTCAAGGAGAAGTTTGTGGCAGCTATATGCTTCAACTAAAGAACGAAAATGGCAGAAGATAGGTTTTTGACATTATTAAAGTTTTTTTAATATTTGATAATGTATTTACTGTTTCCGAGGTAGGTTTATAGAACTCCACAATCACATATATGTGAAAATAAAACACTTATTTTATTATTCTACTTGTTTAATTTACTTGAGACTCGTTTCGCCTAGTAAAGGCATTATTAATCTAACAATTTGACTCAACAACTTATATTTATATCTAAAGTGGAGGACAGCTAATCAATTTTATTTACATGAGATGAAAAGGGACAATATTATTCATTAGAACTAGCAGATATGGTTGCTACTAGGCCCTGAGAGCGACTAATGTTTTAATGACTCAACACAATGATCCATAATAAATTGTAATTAACTACTTTTTATGACTACTAAATATAAACTGATAAATATTTTTCAAACTAACATGGCGGCTAAATAAATTCGGCCTGGAACATAATATTCACCCTGTCAATAGTGACATGAAGGATGAAAGAAGAAGAACAAAGCAATAAAGCACAATTTTTAGTTCAAATAAATCAAAATTTTGTTTACATACTCAATTTTTAGGGTGTAACAAAGTTTTTTAGGGCGATCGCTCGTATAAGTACCTACCTAATATTCAAAAGGTGAGCGCAAAAGGTATACAAACTTCGTAAACTTTTTTCATACTTTCGCCACTGTTTTCGAGTTTAGGCAGCGTACAAATGCTCTCAGACAGATTGATTTGAACCTGAACGAACGTATGATCTTATTTTTGACTAGTGTCTTAATATTTTGGTAAATTCTAAACTCCTTCTTACATCATCAAAACCCGGATCCGAAGTTGCCCCACCAATTCTTGACGTGTTTGTGATCTAGTAGTTATGATACTCGCCTAGTGATCTAGTGGTCGGAGGTTCCAGCCTTGTTCCAGAAATGTGAATTCAGTATATGAAGTATCATTGCTGGGCTCATATTTACTATGCTGGAATATCTAAGAAGGCAAGAAAATATAATACAGTGGAACTAATATATTCGTAATTAATCCGTTCCTGCGGGCTTGACGAATATGAAACCTGGTAAATATAGAAACAGTTTTTCCCATAACAAATAACTATCTAACTAACTAATTCAATCAATTCGTTTCCAGCCCCCAAAAATAGTACACAAATGAATAAATTTTAAGTAAAAACTTTACATTTATTGTACTGAGGAGACATGATGGTAGAAGCGGAAGAGGAGGAAAGTTACTAATATTTTGGAGACAATTTAAACATCAGGTAACTCATCATTGTCATTGGTCGCATGTCTTACAGGGTACCGGGTTCGACGAACACCTTGCCCCACCATCGATAGTATGCCTTTGAGGCCTGATAAATTTTATTATTAGAATCAGGTAACTCTAATTCTGGTGGTGGTTTTCGTTTGCCGATGATTCAGTAGCACTCGATTTAACAACGAACTTGCCCAATGTTGCCTGTTTTTTAAAACTTTCATGAAACAGTCAGCATCGCCCAGTTAGACAGCATTGTCAGGTGGTGGAAACGACAAATACAGAAAATATTAACGAATATAGACACATTTGTTTGTTATCAAAATGTGACCAATATCGAACCAGACGAATATAGGGGCTGACGAATATACAGATTCCACTGTACTTTCGATTTTTGTTTTATTTTTTAGTTGTAATTATTCATCATTTTTCGTCTTCACGGTTAGATATTTTTAATTATGTAAAAGATGAACATTTGTTACAAATGCTACATATTATTATGTATTCTAAAAAAATATTTTACTATGAAAGAATAATATAATCGTTTTTATGACAGAAATACGAGTACCAGACAGACGAGAAATGCGAGACGAATAGCATACGCGCGATGCTATTGTTGGCCATGAGTACTTTGTCAAGAGTAAGATGAAGAAAAATAAGAAGAATATCTTGATTTGAAATGTGAGATATTTCTTCAGTGAGTAGCTTGATCCGCAAGTCTAGATTATTTCGCAGATTCTAGGATTACGTGGTGGTATTCCTGCAGTCATATAAAGAATAATCCAAGCATAGGAGGTCATTAATTAATAATCCATGTTTTATGTTTCTGTTTTTCAAACGATTTATTTTTGTGCAGTTATTACGTAGACAGGGTGGATCGAGGAATATATTTAAAGATACTCACTTTTAGGATTAATATAGAGAAATTAAACATAGACCCTAATAATTGGGAAACCGTGGCCCAAAAATACAAAGATGCAATGGTTTCAATATGTATGAAGCCGGAACCGAGAGAGGAATGCTTCAATAACTGAACAATGGAGGAAAAGAAAAAAAAAGTGTAAATTTTCATCGATTAGAATCCCTCTGTTTAGCGGATGTTACTGAAAAACACATGTAAAGGGGTGTGTACAAGACTCTTCTGGTCTACAAAAAAAGAACATTGAGGGGATCAGTTTAATAATAGTATGATTTAACCACAATCAAATCAGTATTATGTGTGTCGCCAGATATGGAGTCATTAGGTTTTGTTGTTTTAATTGCGTTGTGGCCAAAAAAAGTGTGAATTATTTATGTATTTTTAAAATAATGAACACATCAGTATTTTTATATATCCTCTAATATAAACAAGATTAAAATCGTTTCTTTTTACTACAACTTATCTTTCACATATTTGCTTAGTTTCATTTTGAATCTATGTGGTTTCTCCTTCTTTTGTCATCGATTTCTGAGATTTAGCCTTCTTCCTGAATGGCAGTCTCAGCCTCTTGTATAATGTTCGTACTCATGTTTGTAACGGATTCGATGATTCCCTACTCCTATTCTTAAATTGAATAATTATATTACTCTAAATATTAATGTAGAATAATCCTCACAATTCCTGGTCTCCGGCACCAGTGTGAAGATCTGCATTTTCACGCTTAATACTAGTTTATACGCTTAATATCTAAGTTTGGCCAACGTGATCGATCTAATGGTTACGAATACCCCATGTCATGTCCGTAATAATCCTAATTCTTTTAACCCGCGTTTTCAATTATCAAATATCCAAAGTTTACAAATATCCAAATATTATAGCCGTTCAAATACCTATAGAGCAATTGTTAAAATAAATATACCGATTATCTTATAGTACGCGATTAAATAACGGAACCCTCTGATTATGCGGTATGATACCCGAACGCACTCGTCATAACATTAATTTTACTAGACTTCAATTTATTACCTCTAATTCTGAAATATAAGAGTGTGGAAGGAATTATATATAGGACACCAACCTTGTCGTAGATTTATCCTCGTGACTGTGGCCGCCTCGCGGCGTCGCCTAGCTGTTCATAAATTATGTGGACATGTGAAACAACATGCGACATGCTAAATGCCTCGCTTGGCAAATATGTTCCGTGATTATGATAAGTTCTCTAGACACCAGTCTGTTGCGCTCGCTCGGCTCCCCTATCCCCAGATTAAGATACCCGTACGCCTGGTGCCTATTCGCGGTAGACGACGGGTGCTTAACCCCGAGCCCTCTCACCCAACACGTTCAAAAGGTAATGATGATGATGATGATCCAAAATTTAGATTCGGCCGGTGTCTCAGTGAACAATATCATTTGTTATGACTCATTCAAGATGCATGGCCGAGGTCCTTATATCTCCAATATGCTGCTGTTCAGTATCGGTAGGAAAATGGCCAATCCGTGGCCGCGTCCACCACTGAAGGTAATTAATTGTGATGATTGTGACATGACAGTACGATTCTCAGGAAATTCCCTTGGTTCCTTTGGGTGCGTCTGAAAACATACGTCATGTGACAACGGTGTGCGATAGATAGTTTAGTTAATCTGCAGGATGATCCTCGGTGTCTCGAACAATGCATCTCGAATAGAGCCAGGAACAAATAGTTAGAGTTGTTATCACTGCATACTGGTGCGGGTGTGTGTGTGTTTGTGTGATTGTAGATCGTTTTAGGAACACTGTCTCTGGGTATTAACCTTTAGAGATCCTACTATCATCCTCCTCATACAACTGAAGTACGAGTACCACGGCGACCACACAGGAACCACCTCGACGCAACTCAGTGCGGACTAAACTGTTTATGCCAGGTTATATATCGGAAACAGATCATGAACGGTAAACATACGTAAGGTTAGCCTGTAGCCTTGTGCACCCTACGCAGACCGATGATGTTCAATAACTCTTTCATTTTGGCTATTCCTACCAAACCAATATAACCATAGCTAGCCCGTCCACACTTCATGCCCCCGAATGACTCTGTTCAGCCTCCAAAAGCACCTTTCCTTCCAATCAAATCATCTTAGGAAAATTACAAATCACATAGGCGTTGAAAGGAGGTAAAGTGAAACATCTGGTTTCAGCTTGATATCCGAAAATATAATTATATACATAATGTATGGATAAATATAGAGTCTTACTTGTGAGATGTGTAGTAAAGTAAAACGTTCAGTAAGTTGTTAGTACAATATCAATAATAAAAGTCAGTATGATTTCCATACGCATGCAATAGTGCGTTTTCAAAGTAAAATAAACACACGACCATTCTCGGATATCATTCTCATTTCGACCGGCAAGCCATTACTTCGGATCGAAAATGTAATTTATAAAATGCGCCCTGTCTCGCACCGTGGTGCCAGCGGCGTGAGCCATGACGGGATTTGTGAGATCTTACTAGGTTTCCGCGAATAAGTAAATACACAAATAATTACGTACACAGTTACATAATTATTTACACGGCCCATAGTAGTATATAATTAGTCCTAAACAATGAGATAAATATAACTAAAACTTATAGATTGGTGTTCCAAATAAATAAATAGGACAGTAATTAAATGAAGTGAAATATCAAATAGTCTAGCGATTACGCCAGCTCCCTTTTATGAATGGGTAATTACATGATGATCCGAATCACACTACAGTACTTGTTAGCGGTTTTAATTATGTATACGAGCATGCAAAAAGATAAACTTAGTATTTTGGCGGATCTGGTCCTCAGCGTCTGCGCCGATCCTGGTCAGCCCTCCGGATCCTGGAGTCACTACACTCGCGATTTGAATTCGAACACGACCCCGCGAACCCGGAAACCCACGCGATCACCCCTAAAACACTCGCGACGTAAATCTCGAAAAGGAAAATCCGATTTCGTACCCCTAACAACGTTTATGTATACGTCTCTTTTCCCGGTTCAAAAGCGACTCTCACACGTACAACCCCCTAACCCTCCCGAAACCGACTGTCTGGAGACGCGTTCGCCACCCCCGCTCATACTGTTTTCCTCCCTCGCCCCGCTACTCTCGCCCCTAACCGACCCGCTCTAGAAATTTCGTAGAATTCGTATTTTTTTATCATTTTGTTATATGTGGACATGTTGATTTGCAACAATTTTTCATATAAATTCTGCCGATATTTTCTTAGTGAGGATTTTATAAATAAATATCATTACATTTAAATGTATTTTCTGCTTAAAGGGTATTATTCTCAAAGGGTTATAGACATACGTCGCGGTGTATGTGTTTATCAGAAGAATCAATGAATGGATGCCAGGGACCTATAACCCCCCAGTTGTCCACAGTGTTCTGATGAATAAGATATCACGGAGTGTGTATGTGTGTAGATGTGGCTGTGACTTTATCAGATGAAACAAATAATAAATAACTTACGGTTAAAAGACGTTTATTGAGGTATGATGCACACATAATACAAGTAAAATATTAGCAGTAAGTACGTGAGGCGTCTGCTGTTAGCCAAGCTGTACCAGAAGTGCTGCTAAAAGGTCAGTTTGCTGGGCGGCTTCCGCCGTATATTATTATTGTCGGTTTGCGGGACGGTACCAGAAGAGATTATTTGTCCGTTCAGTAATTCAAGTTCGCATCCAGCGTGCGTTCAGGACCTGTCGGAGGTGTTGCTGGTTGTGGGAGCGATAGACCTTCACAGACACATAACATATAAACCATGGCAGATACCTTCATCGAAACGACAGAACTCCGAAGGAGATGAATGTAGCTACACTAACATTGGGAGAAATCAATTATGTATATTTTAAGCACACCATCAGTTAGTGAAAATACAACATATAATGGTCTAATTTCTCAGATATTGATTATTGAAAATGACTTCAAGCCAGGAACAGGTGAAAGATTACGAATATCATCACTGGGTCTTCTTATATTCCACCTTTAGTGCATCTTCTCTTCTAAGATCCGAGAAATACACACGAAACTAAGGTAAACTATGGTAAAATCTAGCGTACTCATGATAAGATTTCAATTATGTTTTAAAATTCGCAGATAAAGTTAAATAAAAATTCATAAAATATGACAAGTAAGACAATTTACAAGTTCACCTTGGCATTAAGTTTATAAATAATTTATTGATGTTATAATTTTCGCACGTTTATTTTATTACAGACGTATATTTTTAAATATAAATCTGCACTAATAAAACATATTTTAATTAAATACTCGCATATTTCATTTCAAATATTTAAGTATCAATGTTTTTAGTTAAACTTCGATAGAACTACTACATATTATACAGGGTCTCTCGACACAGTTTTTGTGGATTATTTTACGATGTTACGATATCTCCCGTATCAGATTACGATCAAACTTTTCTAAAAATTTAACTTGATAAATCCTGACTTAAAAAATCCATTAATATTTAACTTAAAGATAAAATCAAAATCTACCTAGCTTTCAAACAGTACCGGAAGGGACTTTTTGAACTTTATTTTTGAAAAAAAATAACGAAACCAAGTGGATTACCAGGATTCTTAATCCATTTAAGATTAATATTATGACAAATTAAGTACAAAAAATAAACAGAAAAAATCGATGCAATAAAAAAATATATAGTACCCACTTGAACTCGAACTGGAAACATTATCTTACCGGGTACATGAGTTACCAATTAATTACGATAACCATGTACGTTCTTGTCGAGTTTTTGAAGTTAGGTATATATATTTTTTATTTCTTATACATATATATAAGTATTGTAGTTAGACATCCAACTCCAATTACATAATTTGTTTTAATAATCAAATAATTATATTCAATAAATGCAACTTCACATTAAAAATGTTTTCATTAAAAAATATATATAATATCACATTATAATTTATTTGTTAATTAATTAGAACATTTACGTTCTGACCTCAAAATTTCAGAGTTTATTAGAATTGTTAATAATAATTCTTAAGTCATCAATCCGCTATTAAATATTAAACACGTACTTGCATTATTACATTTTAATTTAATTCAATGTTTTTGTCAGTCGTTGCTGAATAGAATTAGAAATAATTAAATTCACTGTAACATCAAAGTAGAAAATAATGTAGGTCGATGGGCTATGTACGCACCTTTACTGAAGAAGCGTACTAACTCATACTGTTAGCAAAACTTGAATCATCTCCTATTTTGTTGGACTGACAATATAAAAGTAATTGCAGGAGACAGTTGAACCTGTACGATAAATCATTAATGACGGTTTTCATCTAAGAATGTTGGACGTGAACTGAAAAAGAAGATCAGTCTATGATTTTTACAAATGTTTTATTATTCATTTTTAATTAAAATTAAACCATTTACCTACCATAAAATGTGATTGAAACAATGTTTCAATTAAATCATTGTATAATGCTTGCATAACTATTGATTAGTATCACTACAACTGAAAATTTCTTCCATATTTTGCGAATTTACTTAACCGAGCTGATATAATCTCCCGCTTGCCATTTTTCGTTTCGTGTTGAATATCTCCGTCCAAAGATGTTGTGTGGTTGACAGCTCAATTATCGTGTTTGAACAGAGACCGCAGTGTCTGAGAGCAGCCGAGTCTATCAGGGGTGGCAAAAAAGGGTGGGCGATATGATCTCGTAAATTCTCAAATTTTCACAGCCGTTTGTAGACTTTTTGTGATAAGAATATTATGCCGTGCATCAGTACCGATACTAGTCCCGATAATGCCTTGATTTGACATTTGAATTGATGGCCAACAAGGAGGAAACGGTATTTGGGAGGATTTACCGTAAAAGAACTTATCACGAAAGTGAGAACTCATTTTTTTTAAATATATTATTTAATTTATACCCAAAAGTATAGTCATAAAATTAATAGAACCACTTAACCAATAAATGGAAATTTATCTTAATAGTTCAGTAACTACCAAAACTCTAATAGACTCATTGTAAAATACCCCTGTATTGAAATGTATAAATATCCTAGCTTAAGAGAAAAATATACCAGTCTGAAGATGGTCGTGACAGGCTGAAGCCGGTAATGGTCATAAAATTAATAAATAGTGGAAAAAAGTAAAATAATTAGATTCTCATTGTGACATATATGCTATTTCAGGAAAATGAATATCAGGTTTAGTCCATAGGTGGCGATAGTGTAGTGATGTTCGAAGTGATTCCATATATTAATATATATACAACTTTCAAAAATTTGATAGATATGGAGGTTGATTGTGTAAAGTGATCACTTAAGCCAGCCGAAGACAGGTCGTAAGCCCTGTAATTACACATGCTTCCATTTTTTCCATTAATAAAAAATAGCTTTATCTCTATGAGACATCAATTATTTGTTTAAAAAGTGTTTTAATTAAATCATTAAAATGGAATTCCACCATGAATGAACAGTTTCAAAATAAGAAATAATACATTATATTACATTTACAGTAATCATTTAAATATCCAATTAAAATATCTAACACAATTTTTAAACATTAAATCGTATGTAAATAATTATAATAATTGATTTCCATAGAGTTTGATTGATAGTTAGATTGTACATTAAAACAATTTTTAACACAAAATTGTTTAAATATGAATTAAATATATAATTAGAAAGATATACATATAAAATCAATCTTATCTAAAAATATTGTTTTTGCGCCACCGGGATTCGAACCTGGATCTCTTTTCTAACCGGGGAAGATGCATTATCCAACTATGCTACAGCGGCAATATTTTTAGCGACAAATTTTCGAATCTATATGTTACTCTTTTGATATTAATACATTTAATCGTTCCATTATTTGAAAGAGCCACATACCTTCACAGACCTATGTTCTGAATTTTTACAACTTCACAATAAGAATGTGTTTTCCTAAAAACAAAATTGTTTATTTATTCTAAACAACTCAAACATGAGTTGTTGATAATATGATATTATGTTGCAATATATGATATTATTTTGCTACATAGTAAACATTTTTCAAATATGCTAATTTATTATAGATATTCCCCAATAAAATAGTTCATTCAAATCAGACGAACAACTTACTTTATTTTTAAATCATTTTGCTAATTTTCTATGCTATATTAAATTTGACTATTACTTAAAGATAATTGCATTGAATCAACCATTCATATTATTCGCTTAATGTTTATTTGCTTTGTTTTTAAAACTGCTTTTATTTTCTTGTGCCCATTGTCACGCCGTTCTATGTTTGTTTTTAAATTTACTACAGCGCATGTCGTACCTAAATCAAGGTCGCACAGTTAGATATTACATTAAATATCTTGTCATATATATATTTTTATAATTATGTTCCATGTTGGCAGGCAATAATTGCGAACGAACATATAATGGATACTCCTCTACTTCAGAATATGTATAAAATATTTTTTTAGTTAATGGCGTGTCACCCAGTATGGAGTTATTGCCAATCACTAGTCAGCACTACTGTCAAACACGACAGAGAAAACTTTGACAAATGAGCGCAGCGATGAGTATTCCCACATCCGAGCAAACTCAACTGTCGAGCGCAGCACTGTCAGTTGAATGCATAATGACAGCTAGATGGAGTTCATTTTCAGAAAGTTTACCAATAATTTCAAAGACGGACGATTGATATTCTCCTCTTGTTGGCATTCACTTAAATTGACGAATCAAATACATGATTTTTTGCAAGGAGAAAGCAGATAGAACTATGACCCATCTTTATTCAGAAAATCATTATTAATTTAGTCCTGTGGAACTAGATTGAGTGGAGGTATAGTGTCGACCTTTTGATATGTTAGTAATATTCCACTGGTATTTGCCGCCGTAGTTCTATATCGTTTTAGAAATTTTGAGCTGGAATCAAGAGACCCCACATCTCCCTGTTCTCTATTATGTTCGAGTGATAGCGGAGTGTGAAAAATGAGTATGATGGCGATCTAGTTTAAAAGAAGTAAAACTATTAACGGTTGACACTAGATTTATTCAACACTGTTTTACAACGTTGCGTGCGAGTAGCTACTGAAGGCTGATTTAAAGACGGCAGGTAGGCGAGTGATGCTCATGCATCAGTCTTCCCAATGGTTGCTTGATATTATTGTGGGATGTCGCCTGACGTCGGTACCAGGAGTGTTTATGGCTGTTGAGAGCCTGGCTTATCACGCAAGTAACTGTGTGGCGCGTTCAGGTCCTCCACAAAGTTATACAATATTAGAAGTGGCTGAAGAAAAAACATCAGTGATTAAAGCAGAAAATTGAACTGATGTACCTCAGAGAAAGATCAGTCTGCCGTCAAATCTAATCGCTGTTACATTGGTGTGAGTTTTTTTTTTCTTTCTACCAGTTTGACCTCCAGATCAAAATCTCAACATGTCTCAATACAGATATCATGTCTCCTTTCGTAGACACGGGTCTTAACAAGGCCATCTCCTAACTAGTTTACCCGGTCGTGCCAATTCTTTTGTCGACAGCCTCTATTTTGATGCCATAAACACTCGCATCATATATATTTTTAATTATTATATGGTTTTATTCATTTTCATATAAACTATTTTAACCATTTTTTTATGAGTTAAATTTAATACACCAAACAGTTTCGGAAAATACCATTTCCTTCATCAGAATGTCAAATAAAGTAACTAAAACCATATGTCAAAATGTTTTAAGGTTTTTCAATTCAATTTCCAAATTCTGGAACGAAAATGTGATCGCATTATTAGCCAGAGAATTCATTATCATCTCATTACCTACCTGAAATGCCTATATGACTTGAGATCCAAGCCAAAACAATTTGGAAATTATTAACGGCTCTAATTTCCATAGAAGACTACTCATACGAGTGGCAAAAGGAATAGAAATTAATTTTAAACAGTAAGGCTAAGAATCTAAAAGCATGATACATTTCTGCTATTTTTTGTCTATATGCTCAGCGCTTTTCAGATCGCTAAATATTCTTCTATACCTTAATCACGATGTATACAAATATTAAGTTCATTTATTACGGAAGAGGTCAATGGTTTTCATAATTGATTTTACAACGCACGTGTCCTTCAGCATATTATGCGGTTACCGTAAACGATGTTGTTTTCAGGGTCGAGGTCTTCGTAAACCGACGTTTCGCTTAATATAATCAGTTTGCAATTTTTCGACTCGTTAAATTACATTTTAGCCCGCGATATAATTACCTTCAATATCGCATCCACCGACCATGACGAACTATGCAACACCTGTATATTAATTTGTGTTATTGTTTTGAAATTTCCTAATATTTCTATTCATTGTAATTAGAGCATTTCATAATGTCATTATATAATGAGGAATATTGTTAGATAGCCACACTTAATTTTATGCCGATTATTGAAACTAATATAATATATTAGACATCCAATTACTTGATTTTTATTAGGTACATTCTTACCTACATTTTGTCACTAGTAAATATCAATCTAGATTTGTATTCAGCAGATAGAATTAGAGTGGGTTGTTAAGATGTTTAGGGAGTTCGAAACGTATGAAAAAGGAAAGTATAGTAGGAGGCGACAAGAACATCAAATTTTTATTTTTTTTAATTCAACTTTATTACATATATACACATAATAATTTTATTTTTTGCCAAATTGCATGACAATTTTACGGCAAGGATTGCCTTTTACATAGTTATTATTGAGGTTTTATAAACATTTTTTTTATAAATTAAATATAACAAGTGGGGAAAAAAATTATAAGAAGATATTAATGAACTAAAAGTATGCATTATCTTAAACCTCATTGGTATGTTATTATAATATATAAGTAATTTCCAATTTAAAGTGGTGGGATACGCTTATAAATCATCTTATAGTAAAATTTAAAGAAATTATATGAAATACTTAGAAAGATATAAAGATATACAATTTTTACAGGATGTAACAGACCTAGTCCACAATATTTTATAGGTGGATATCTAAATGTAATATAATATAACAAGTAAACAAAAAATTAGATAGTCTTTATTTATTTTGATAATTATTCTTAGCACAACACATTATTTCGTTCTCTCACCGTACTACACACTGTTCGCGATCGGTACTCTCACGGTTCGACCCGACGATCTGGTTTAATACCTATGGTGAGGATCAGTATTTATATTTCCATTATTTATCAACTCCTTGAATATTATAGCATATATTACTTTTTTGTCAACTTATCAGATTTTGCATATTGTAAATAATAATTGTAAGATAGCTATGTTTTATCAGCCTACATCAGGGGTCTGCAGACTCTCGTGTGAAAAGAGACAAAAATTAAGTAAACAGAATATCAAAATGTTTATTTAAAACTTAAATTCACAATACAGTCATAGGCTACTTACAAAAAGAGAATATATGCAATTTATAAGCTTAAGTAGCTCACTTATGAATCAAAAAAACCTAAATAATTACACACTAATACGTTTTTAGGCTTAAGTTTGCCAATGCTATGTCAACACTATTCCAATGCTATGCCTACGCCAATACTATGCTATTCCTATGCTATTCCAATGCTATGCCAATGCTATGCCAATGCTATGCCAATGCTATGCCAATGCTATGCCAATGCTATGCCAATGCTATGCCAATGCTATGCCAATGCTATGCCAATGCTATGCCAATGCTATGCCAATGCTATGCCAATGCTATGCCTATGCCAATTATATTCCAATGCTGTGCCAATGCTATGCCAATACTCTTCCAATGCTCTGCCAATACTATGCAAATGCTATGCCAATACTATTCCAATGCTCTGCCAATACTGCCGCGGTCTGCCGACACTTGGCCAATATCTACGGATGTATTTCTTATGAGATTTTCATCTCGAGACAATCTCTGAGACAGGGTTTATGCTTCCATGAAATTCACTGGAGACAACTACACGCTTGTTCTACATTTAACATCAAATGTTAGTTCATTGACCGTTCATGTCGTTTTCATATCGAACGGATCGGTCCTACCAATCTCAAGTGGTGATCTGTACACGATACTTAGATTTATCTCAATTAAATCTGCGACTTATCTCATCGAGAAATTTATTTATTTAGTGCTAACCTAACCTGTAAAATCTGTAAAAGTTAATAACATCTGTAAACAAAATTAAAAACTTCCATACAGACAGAAAGAAGAATAAAGTTAAAAAACAATATACAAGCCACATCGCTCGGAAGACGGACAATCTTTGGACAAACACAGTCATCCAGTGGTACCCAAGGGGAATCAATAGGCCAACATGCCGCCCTAAAATCCGCTGGACTGATGAAATCATTAACTCTACAAAGCACGTAACAGCTAAAAACAATGGGCAGGAAAGTGAGAGACTCTTGGGAGGCCTTCATCTAGCACAGCAAACGCCTAATGTTGATAATATTGATTACTTCGACAGATAAAAAAAAATGTAATTAAAATAATAGAAACTACATATTCTTACGTATGTCTTAGAATATATATCGAATATCTGTATACATGTAAATATATCTGTAGATAAATATGAATATGCACGTGATGCAATGTTCTAAGAGCACAATAAAGGGCTTCCTAGAAATAGGACTACCGAGAAAATGAGAGATTGGGATAGATGCATGCAGGTGGGTGTTAAAAATATACTGTTTTAGAAAGAGATTATATAAATTTTGAAAAAATTTTAGATTCTTTAACATTTTAAATGATAGTCCTGTAACACTGAAATTCCTATCGGCAACTTTAAAATAAATTAAAACAATGATAATTTTTTGCGGCAGTTTTGCGCAACACCAATAGACCATGACAAACGAAACCAAACTAACAACTTGAACCGACCACCTTGGCAATAATCTAGACATTGCCCGGTTTTTAATACGGAAATTAAATAATCATTCAATAGTTCTTTTTGCTGACGAATTAACACGCTAGATTAAGATTTTCCGATTTTTTACGCGAGAACAGATTTAATGATTAAATTTGGACATCGACCTTCTCATTGTTTTCCTATTTGTATTTTTGACCAAAATCTCAGAAACAAGTAGTTATAAAAATATATCAAAAGGACCAATAATATGGACCAAATGGTTTAACTTTTATTTTATTATTAACGCAATGTTTAATCTAAAGGGTGTCCAGCAGAAAGTTTAATATAAAAATTTAAAAAAACTACAATGTTATTCTCATATTTCATTTATACAAAATGGAGTTTAATGATGCGTATTTTACGTTTTATAAACAATCTCGTCTAAATGCTGTCCATTTCTCTCAAGACACTCTTGTAATCGGATTCTTAAATTTGCGAACACGCGAGAGCAAAGCGTTGGTTCAATGACAGCAACTTCACGGCGGACATTTTCTTCTAGGACCTGAATTGTTCGAGGATTGTTGCTGTAAACTCTCGACTTAAAGTATCTCCACAAAAAAAAGTCACACGGTGTAAGTTCCGGTGACCGAGGTACTCAGATTATGTCTCCGTACTTGCTGATTAATTTATTGGGAAAAATTCCCCTCTGCTTCTTTATTGAATTTGTGTCGTTTTTGGACAATGCAAACGTTTTTGATGGCGTTCCCTTGGGTTGTCGGAGCACCAGTATCTCATGTTCTATTTATTAACAAAGCCATCGATATGAAAATGTGCTTCGTCAGTAAACAATATGTTTCCAAGCGTTCGCGCTGTTCCAAAACGATTCCAGCATCGTACTCGCTAAGTTAACGTAAAGAATAGTCATTTTCGTTGATAAACTGCACGATTTGCAGTTTATATGGGTGAAACTGTAGTTTATTTTTCAAAATAATGTGTACTATTGATTTTTTTATTCCAGTACAGGCTGCAATCTTATTGATTTACGCGGATTGCGCATAATTTCACGTCGACCTTGAGCCACATGTTCTGGAGTCGCTGCTGACGTTGATGGTCCCAGAGGAGTTAGGTTAACTATTGTCCCTTCTTGTCTGAATTATTGTACCCAACACCAGATAAGTTGCGTGCTCGGCCCATCACTTACTCGTCGAATATTAAAGTGAGTACAAAAAGCGCCACGCGCACGAACCAATGAATCACTGCACTTTAAATATTGCTCAACCGCGAACGCGCTGTACGCTCCCGACCAGTGACTCAATGCGACTGGAAAATCAGAAAATCACGCGCGTCGAACAATACCCCTCCCACTTACCTCACTCTGATGATTCACGAGCAATTACAATTTAATCTTGAAAATTTTGCTGGGCATCCTATATTTCCATTATAAAATATTCATTTTTCTTTGATAGTTTTCATAATTAAAATACTTTTTCCCCATGTGAAATGTACAATTTTTATAAACAATGATGTTAAAATACATTAATTTAAAGCCTCTAAATAAGAATAATCTTGAATTATTATAAACATGATGATAAACATATATTATAAAAACAAGATTACGTAATTAATGTACTTACCTGCTATAAAGGTAATAAATATTATTATATCTGTACATTTAAGTATGCACATTACATCGCTGCGCTAGTTCCTATCTAAATGAAACACAAATGGCGATGATGTTCATTGCTTTCACAACATATAGGAACATTTTATTAGATACTTATTTTTCTATTATTATTTTATTTCATGCATATATATATAATATATTTTGATTTAGTATATTCAATAATATATATCAATTATGCAAGAAAAACGACCTTATTATGAATGCCAACAAGTCGAAAGTGGTGGTATTCGAGAAGGAGGAAAGCAAGACATCGTGCGAAATACCTGTAGGTAATAATTTTTTGGAACAAGTAGATGAGTTTGCGTATTTGAGAAGTATGTTTGATAGAAACGGAAAGTCTGAGAATGATGTCGAAAAGAGGGTGACTGCAGGGAAAAAAACGGTGCTTTGAATAGAATTATATCTAACGGGATCTTGTCAACCGAGGCCAGACAAGGGGTGTACCGACACTAATGTATGAAAGTGAGGCCTGGAGCTGACAGAAGAGGAACAAAAGTAGACTGAGTGCATTGGAAATGAGATCACTTATGCTTATATGTGTAAAATCTATATATGACAAAGTAAAGAATGAAGAAATAAGGAAAGAATGTAAAGCTGATCTTAATATAGTGAGTAAGATTAAGAAAGGATCACATAGGTGGTTTGATCATATGGAACGCATGATTGAGGAGAGCATGGTACGAAAGATTTGTGACGCAAGTGTCAATAGCACCAGAAATAGAGGACATCCGCGGAAGACTTGGCACGACCAGGTAAACCAGATAATGGAGGATAATTCTATTAGAAGCCTCAACAATTGGCGAGCTTGTATGAGAAGATGTATGAATGTGAATGAGGCGAGAATTGTGTGTCAGGGCAGAAGAGTGTGGCGCTTTATCAATTCTGCCTACCTCCGCGGTGATACGGCGTGATGATTAGTTAGTTACTAACTTGTATTAGTCAAATTTGAATAAATTGATGAAAACACATTTTTGTTTTGATGTTGCATCTTCAAAACGGAGTTATGTAAGTATATAAACTTATTCATACAAACATCAATAAATGTGAATATTTATATAATTTTTAAATATTTATTGTAAAGATTAATTTATAAAAGACATTTTTGCCCTTCTTTTAGATTTGTAAATGTGCAATATCATTATTTTGTTTTTCAATAACAAGAAATTTCACAAAAACCAGAATAGTCGAATGCAGTAACGCTACCCATAAAATGATCCAGTTCTCCGATATAATTTAAGCCCCTCTTATCACCCCCTCCCCCTCCCACCACCACAACTATGACTAATGAGCGGGCCACGTCGCTTGGAGGATGGACAATCGTTGAACGAATGCAGTCATCCCCAATAGTACCCGAGTGGGAGATAATTCAAACGTTTGATAATGAATTATGACACCAGGATTCATCAATCCAGTACATCAGTAAATAAAAACTCCTGGAAAGGAAAAATTCTGGGTTCGCATCCCGGTATTTTTGAATTGAAGAATTTTTGGTAGATAGATTTTTATAGAAATTGTTTAAACAAATAATAAATATCCCATTAATAATGAAAAAATATGGAAGAATGGGTAATTACAGAGCTTACGACCTATCTTCGGCTGGCTTAAGTGATCACTTTTCACAATGTAACGTTCACCAATCAACCTCCATAACTATCAAATTTTAAAAATTTGTATATATATATGTTCATGTGTGGAATCACTTCGAATACCACTACACTATCGCCATCTATCGACTAAATTTGATATTATTTTTTTCTGAAACAGCATATATGTCACAATAAGAATCTAATTATTGTTATTTGTTTATTTTGAATTATTTAGTTGTATTTGAATTCGTGAAAATAATAACATGGCACTCTCCACCCACGTGATCTGAAACAAAACATTTATCACGTGTAATATAAAACAATCGAAATCGCCACATTCAATGTTCGACTAAATCATTTGCAAATCGGTAATCACAGATTTCGGATAAAGAGTGTTAATTAAAAATTAGATTTATTGCTTCCTTTCCATGACCCGACCCATATTATATTTCCGAGTTGGGGTCTTATATTATTAATTCCTCAATGCGGTCTACGACTTAACACTGTATAAATTACACTGAGAAAACACGTAAGCATTATTGTTGCCGTGTTTAATCACGCTAGGATCATTTAAAACCTGTGCGCTTATACGATTACCGAGAATGGACGTTGGCCACCTCATCTCAAAACGCGTGGATTAAAATCATACAATGACTAACCCCAAGAGCAAGGCGATTGAACATATCTGTATTAAAAAAAAATCTCTTCCGGTACTGGATGACTAAGGATTGTACAAATATGTTTTAAATAATACTATTTTCTCTAAATACTAATTTAATGTATTAATTATATATATACATATAAAATCAATTTTGTCGAAAAATATTGTTTTTGCGCTACCGAGATTCGAACATGGATCTCTATTTCCAATCCGGGGAAGTACACTACCAATTGTGTTATAATTTTTTTACTATTATTTCTTTGCGTTCAGCATTAACAGAGTTACTTAAATCAAGAGCTGCCACCATTTGACAAAATGTTGGCGGATAAGGCTGATTAATAAACAAAACATAGCCGATAGCGTATTTTGTAGATGGTGTCCTTGAAGAAATCTAGGCTGATGTTGCTATTGTTAAGGCTTTGCCTCAAAAATTTACGATACAACTGTACTTGTTCGCAGGAACTTTTAGACCCCTATATTTCCTCAAAGAAATAGCCATCTAATCTAGAAGACACACCAGTGAAAAATAAATATCAAACGTGATACATATACTCATACAGATACATATGTCAGAGAGAAAGTTTCTTGGTTATCCCGCGTCCCAAATGTGATCCCAACATTTCGGGTAAATCTCGTTACCGATCTTCGAACGATCGAACAATTGATTCAATTAACGATTGATCGGTTGATTAAATAAATAAAGATACATGTTAATTACGAACGAAAGATAGATTAAACGAAAAAACAAATGAAACATATAACGAATAAACTATGGGAAGAACGAACGAATGATCGATGGAACGAACTAACGAAAATGAGCGAAGGATAGAACGAACTAACAAATTATAGACCAAACGAACGAATTGTATAACAAACGAACGAACAAAAGAATAAACGAACGAACTAACAATAAAACGAACGATAGTTCGATCGTAAATGTCCTAATTACACAAAGTAAAAATTAATGACTTCACTTCAGCAATGCTTAAAACAAGCATTATATCGTAAATACCCTAATTATACAATGTAAATATTAGTGATTGTATTTAGCGCTGAACTGCCTGCCTGAAAATCTGTGTTCCACGATCATCTCAGAGCGACACTTCACCAATAAGGCGTCCCCTGAGTATGGGTACGAGATTTACAAAAAACTAAAAGTTACTCTCTGACATTATACTCAACCCGTGAAACTTCAAATTTAATATATACTAGTATATATGTATATAAGAACTTATTTTGTGAAAATACTAACTTGCTTGTCTCCCGAGACAAGGAGCGTACCTCTTGTTAAATATGCGAGCGTCGCACCGTTTGATTAAATAAATTATAATACTGTTATTTTATTAGCTGGTTGGATTTATTGATGATGGATTTTATTTAAATGGTCACCTACCTTGTACTTGTACTCGAACTAATCAAAGCAATAAACTATGTTAAGGAATGCATTAGTTCAGGTCAGGTCAGTGTGGTTATTCGTGTACGGAAATGATTACAATATTATACTAATTTGAGACTTCAAAACTTGTCAAAACCTTTAACGAAATTGTGATTAAAAGGTACGGTCCACATCTTCGAAGATGCCAGCAGAATTCGAATTGTGGTGAGCGCCAAACTCATTCCTGTCCTGAAATTCTTCTGGCATCTATGCTTTGTACGCAACAGTTGAAATAATAAATTAAATAAAATTAGGCCATATTAGTTCAGATTAGACGAGTAAATTCTGGGTGCGCTATTGTGGCAAAATATGAAAGAACCGAAAGTGAAGTTATGCAATACATAATATCATGTATAATATTGATTATCAATAATTTTATCAAAAATTTTCTCACCTAAAAATTGAAATTTGCTTACAAAAATGTATTTTTAATTAAAAATGTCAATTAAATTTTCTTAGTATTTTCTAAACAAAGCATCATTTATAAATGTGTATAAACCAAGGTTATTCTAATTATAGTCCCGCTAGAAATTATTTTAATCTAAAATGCTTAAAACATGGCAACACACGCACGGAAACTATGTCCGCTTCCCGCGCATATTTACCTTCAATGTTGCTAGACCTATTCATTCGAAAATTGCGGTCATGTTGATTAGCTGGGTACCTACTTTTCAAGACGCCATATTTTGCGCACGTTTTATCAAGATTTGCAACATAGTCTAAAATATGTTACCTTTATTTTCCTGTAATTATCCCGCTTGATTCACTGGTTAAAACAACTTGATGAAATACCTTCAAAAGGGTAGTTATAATAAGGGCTACTCAATATGCATCAATTATTATCACACTATTCTAAACTATTTACTTATTTTGGTCGCGCTACGGCTCCAGTACGGCATTAATTCAATATTTGAATGTATAATATATGATTTTTAAATCACATTTTATTTATTTATTATTAAGTGCATGCAACCAAAGCATATTCATTTAATTTATTTATTTATTTTATTACCATCAAGTATTCGAAAACATTAAAAAGTTAGTAAGTTTTAAATACGCTCCGACGAAGCTTGAGCTAAGCGAAACCGATTGGCGTGTAATAAAATTCATGGTTTCATACAAAGTAATTGTGTTTTATTTAATAATAAAAAATCGACAAAATATAAAATAAATATTTTTCAAAAAACTTTACCCATTTTTGTTACTATTTTATACAATTATGGATATACAAAGTTAAAATAAAACAATTTCGCCGTATTCCCCGTTCAATAGGGTCCCCCTAAAAAAATCTTACGCCTTTGTTGTTTCCTCATATGTAGGAGACAAGAAGGCTCAGCTCTTATCCTTCCCCCTTTTAACAATCGAATCAGACAGAACCTCTATATGTATAATCAGTGTATTCAATATTTTTGTTTCTTGGTATACATTAAATTGACTAACTATTTAAAGTATTTGAAAACCACGCGTCACGTTTCAGTTTAATAAAAACCTCATATCCGTCATTCGCGATGTAATAATAAGTTGCACGAACTGGAGAAACACGCTCGCCAACAACTATATAACCCCTTCAACAACCCTCAATAAGTATTGTTAGACTTTGAGTGATTATCCGTGTTCATCCCTTCCTCCGAACATAACCGCTCATAACACGAATTTATGGCAAAATGAGAGCATTACATGTTATACGGGAAGCTTGCAAATATTAGCGGTAAATGGGATCTGCATGTCGGGAATAAATTTGTGTCTCGGGGCCCGTTTCATGATATTTTGTTGCATTTTCATTCAGTTTGGTATGGTATTAGAATAGAATACGGTCGCAATAAACATAGCTCCATTACTAAAACTGCTATCACAGTGTTTACACTCGGAAAATTACGAAAAAGTTACTTCCCAGACGAACTTGCAAGTTCAATTATAGTAAAAGGCTTTATATTGACGTCTTTATCCTGCAGTCTGGGGAGTTGATCACTTAGATAACTATTAAGTATTCGAAATGTTTAATCTCATTAATACGTCATATTTCAGTAAAAATCTGTTTTGAACACAAAAATCAAATATTTTGCTTTAATTAGATATGATCGTGTTAATTACACCAATTCAAGGAATAAACAAATATTTGTGCAACATTTTTACACTCTAGACATTATTCTATACTCGGGTTCAAACTATCGGGCGACTGGTGTCATAAAACATGTTAAAAAGAGGCTCAATGGGGCTCTCGCTTGCACCTATGCACCTTATGGGGTAGTATATACTAGTGATGGGCATACTGCTTTTTATATTATTATCAACATTTTTTTTTAAATTAGTGTTATCAAACACTATCAACACGTATTATTACACTGAAATAAATAAAATATAGGTTTTATCACACTGAAATTATTCAAAACGTTTGGAAATCAATTAAAAATCTAATTTAATGTATTAATTATATATATTTATAATTAATACATTAAATTAGTATTTAAAACATCACAGACCTATGTTCTGAATAATTACAACTTCACAATAAGAATGTGTTCTCCTTAATTATTTAAAATCTTTTTTTTTTTTCTCTAAAATGCAATTCCACTGTATCATGTTACATAGATGTACATGTATTGTGCAACACTGATGAGTCTACAGCAACCGGTCGTGACAGTGTGATGAGACGAATGATTCAGAAATCACAATCACATTCGGAGGTGGCGAGATCGAACCCTGTTTTTTTATTTTATTTAGCAAAATTATTTAAAAGCAGATTTTTAAATAATCGCAACCAGGTTGCGTGTGCCACAGTAATGATAAATAACGTTATTATTTTAATAATATATCTGATTGGATGTATGATATATCCACGTGCAGCGTTCTTTATTTAATTATTTAAAAGCAAGCTTTTGCATTAGCCGCGAGGCGACCACTATTCTTTAAAAGCAACCAGCGTGAAACGTGTAAAAGTATTCGTAAAAAATCTAGTAATTTTAAGATTCACTAAGAGATAACAGAGCGTCAATTTTTCTTAATATATATCAAAGGAAACATTAGTTTACATCACGTTTTAATTTGAGCTCCACCACCTAATAATTTCAATTTTTAAATCATTACCGAGGGACAGATAAACGATTCTCTTAACACCGCATACAGAATTACGACAACCTAAAGTAATCAGATTTCATCCCCTCCGAAATGAAACCAAGCTCTACTAAAATGACCCTAACAGCCATAACGAGAATAGCGGTTATGAACTAACATGTGCTCCCAGCCACATGACACCTTTGCCATACTTATGGGGGTGTCTATCTTCATCTACCCCGGGATGTCCTTCCCGGAATTCAGGATATGATAATTTTGTAAGCTTTGATCACTGGCTAATCTTGTGTTTCTATGATCACCGTAGCATTTATTATTCTATCTGTAATATTGATAATAGAAAGATACTAATTTATTCATATTATATTATAAATCTCTATGTGAAGTGAGAACGGAAACAGAAACCATCTTATATTATAGTCTCAATACTAGTAGCTGTATGGATTATGTGTCAATATCAGAAGTAGGATATTTTGAGTAAACTTTAGTCACCATCATTATCTTCAAAGTACAATTTATTAGTCTTGAAATATAAATTAAATTTTTACTTCTAATTTAACGCATGAAGAAATATCAAATGATAAGGATACGGTGCTTCATGTTCCTTGTACTTCTATATGGAATGGAATCATGAACGCTCACTAAAACAATGTCAAAGTGACTTGAAGTATTTAAGATGTGGATCTACAGACGACTTCTAAAAATATTCTAGATTGATAAGGTCACTAATGACAATGTGATGATACGGATGCGTAAGAAAAAAGATATCCTTAAAACAACAAAAACCCAGAAATTAATATTTTGGCTGTTATGAGATATTCAGAAAAATATCAGAACCTCTGTCTCAGCATTCAAGGGAAAAGTGTTTGAAGAAATCCCGAAAGGCGGGACATCCTGACTGAAGAATCTATTCTGGTTCGTAAAGTCTACGATCCAAGTATTTCGCAAGTAAAATAATGATCATCAGTTTGATCTTCAACGGTTCTATAACTAGAATAATTGTTTTTGATAAATATTTTTGAATTTTTATATTCCATTTCCAACAATGCATAATATTGTCATCGTACTGCAAATGTTTAAAATACAATAGAAGATACACTTACAATATGTAAGTGTATCTTCTAAGACATTTCTCACACTCGCACTTATAATACACGTTACACTTCTACTATGAGAGATTTATAAATAACATTTATTAAAAAGAAAATATTATATACTTTAATATAAGATATTTATTAAATTATTTGAATATACAACAATGAATCGAAGCAGATTATTAAAAATAGTAGTGACCTGGTAATATAAAAAAAATACACAATCCTCCACATGACTGACATCCGTTACCAGAAAATTATTTTAATTGTATGTAATAAATTAAATCATATCTTAATAATAATAAGAAAACAATGTATATTGATAAATAGACATGTTTCGAGACCAATGATCCCTTCTTCAGGATTTAAAGTACACTAAAATTAAAAATGCAGGCATAAACAAAAACAAAACTATAAATATTTATCAATGAACAGTGGCAAAAAACAAAGCATATATCAGCAATATTTGAACATGTTCAAGAACACACAATTACTGGATTTTTACCTACAAAGGCACTGTTATTAAACAAATATCATATATCTCAAAGACAAAGCTATTTTTATTATATTTAATGAAAAATATATGGAAGTATGGGGTAATTAAAGTATGTATCTGTTCTCTTGTAATAAATAAACGAACCTATTTCAATAAATTATTACAACAACCTCGCCTTCCTATTGTACAATCAACTACTTGATTCAGATATAATATAAATCAAAGCTGAGGGGAAGGTTAGGGTTAAAGAGTAACGATATATGCAATATTCGATCCAGGCAGGTAGAGATATCCAGGAAGAATATACATCGTGTAAAAGGGTGGGGCGTCCAGGGAGAGGGTAACAATATTTTATACAGGGTCCTAAAGAGTAGCTATGCAAAATCAAAATATGTTTAGGTTTATTCAAGGACGTAGGAGTATATAGAGAAAAGACATGCATTTAGATATGCATTGATAGTAGAATAATAATGATTTAATTTCTCAAAATGTTAGAATCAGTTTTCGTATTTTTGATTGTTCTGTAGATACATGTGTTTGACTGTTTTGATTTCACCTTTTTTATAAAATGTGGTCTTATAACAAAATAAATAAAAGAAGAATTTTAAAAAATACGCATTATATTATTGTTTTATTCAAATAATTTTGAATATATATTTTTTTAATGCAGACTCAATTTTTTTTGTACGTTTACTTTGATAAAATTAAAAAAACGACTTTTAATTTTTTTAAATCAATTTACTACAACGTGACAAATTGCACTGACGACAATGCTTCACGCGTTTCGATAGCTACCTCACGCGATAATTGTCTGGCTCGTACGGGATAGCCAACAGCTGATAGAGACGATTCATGGCATCCGTGATGCATTTTTGTGATAATTTTATGAATAGTACATAAGTACCGATCATGTTCCGGCAAAAAAAATTCGTTGAAAAAATGTGAGGTCGACACTGCTATAAAAAATATATATTCATATACGACTATAAAAGCACAACCTCTCTGATATCAAACCATTACATTTTTTTTGTTTAGAGGGACAGGTGTTCTTCTCCGCAGTAATGAATTATTTTCGCTGTCGTTTTAAATTCACTATAATTTTTCGATACAGTCTACTCAAAAAACAGAAGAGCATTGATGATGTCAAAAGAAATATTGCCAGAGAAAATTGTGCGTACATTTCATGACTTCACCGATGTTTCAGACGACGAATGGTAAGAGCATATTGTGGTTGGGCAGTATGGCCACCTGCGGCACCCCAAAATGATTTTTAAAAGCTCCCAAAGTGAGAGCGCGTCTCCATGGAGACAATTTTATCTCGAGAGCAAGCGATTATTATGTAAAAGGTCGATACACATTCGTTGTATTACGTATAGAAAACATAAAACATTTTAAAAATTTCTAATCATAACAATCCTCCAATATTATTTAATAACAATTCGAAACTAATTAAATTAATCAATTATAAAGATATACATCTGTCGAAAGGTATGTATATTTTCTTTATATCTTGCTAATTGATTAATTTGACTTTATATATTCCATATTCTCATCTATTTTCACAAGCTTGAAATAATCTAATCATTACATACTACTCTTTTTTTATTTAAAAAAGTAAATTATATTTGTACAAAAATAAATAGTATCGGTCTGACGTATATCTATATATAAGTTATACTTAATGTCTCCACTGAAGCAGGTCATAGAGCGGAAATGATTTTTTTTTTGAAATTTTATTTAATTATAATTTATAATTATACCTCCTAATATCTAGGTATAGAAATAAATGAATAAATTTACCACAATTGAATTGATTCCAGTAGCGGATACTCCAAATGCGTGTTACATAACAATGCATACTCAAATTTTGAATAATATACCAAAAAATATCGTTCTCAAACAAATATATGCGTGCATGCATACCTGCGAGTAGTGCGTGAATATATCGAGCATCACCATGGAAAAGTAAGCATGTTAATGATGTGAATTTAACGCACGAATTGTTCGATGCTCGCGTGTTTTTAACTTATAGCGGTCGAATCTTTAGTTCAAATGGAAAGAAACAGAAAGACAGCGCGTACTCTAATTAGTTTTTTTAAGTTAGGTGCGCTGAAAGGAGAACAGAGAGAGAAACAGAAACAAATGAAAACCTAATAAATATGTTCGTGACATTGTTGAATTGATCAGAAATTCAATTTACAGTCATTTTTTAATCAAATATTGCTTTTACTATTTTTAATTTTACTACATTTACTCGATACAGAGTAATAAAATAAAGAAATATCTGAAGTAGACAGTGGAGAAAAAAGATCCTAGAATGAAACCGTCGCTTTGATAGAATAAGTTTTAGCCATCCCTACGCTCGATGAAGCGACGACATCAGAAGAATGGTACACGACAGACTGATGAGAAACGCTGAAGTCAGAGATAATTGGTGATTCTTGGAGGAGGCCTACATTCAATAAAGGTACAAGCTGATAATTAAAATTGTGTATTATATGTAAAAAATATCTCATTTAAACGCAAAACTATATTGTACTTGTTAGATATCCCTCCGAGCATGTAATACAGTCAAGTTCGTACTAATCTATAAATGTTGACCATGGAAACCATTTGCTTTATATCGCACGAATTTTTTACATTTAAGATACTAATTTAATGTATTCATTATAAATATATACATATAAAATCAATTTTGTCGAAAAATATTATTTTTGCGCTACCGGGATTAATACATTAAATTAGTATTTAAAACATCACAGACCGTCTATTCTGAATAATTACAACTTCACAATAAGAATGTGTTCTCCTTAATACATTTAAGATATTTTGTTTCATCTTTTCAATTATTACACTAAATTTTCTTAACTCTCTAGATATTTTAATAGAACTCGGTCCTTTTACGCCAATTTTATATCTTTATATTGTAATTTAGTATAACTTTGTAGGAGACATTCTAGGAAAATTCGCTCAGCAGTATACAAAATGTATCTATTCCGATTTTCTCTGGCGGCGTTAATTGAAACTACTTGACTCAAATTCATGCATCAAAACATTATTAATCTGTAATAATTCATAAGTCTCCAACTCTTGTTTAACGATCTGTAAGATGATTGTTGGGCAAAATTCTGAGCCGCTGGGTTTAGTTTGGGAAAGTTTAGCAATTGTGGCCATGACGGGAGCTGATTGGAAGATCTGGAAAACCACAAATTGAACATATTATTTACGCATCAGCAAACATTGAAGCCACCATGAGGGTTAAAGGTTTTTATTGTATGGAAAATAATTGCTTTCAATTTAGCGCTCGTGTGATCAAGCAATACTATTTAAAAAACGTCGTCGATTTTAAATAGTGTATTTATTAGCAATATTTTAAAATGTCCAAGAACACACAATTACTGGATTTTCACCTAATTAATAATTTAATTAGTGATAATTAATAATCTTTCACCTAGTAATTGTGTGGTCTTGGATATATCCAAATACGGCTAATAAAATACTGGTCAAAATAATAAAATATATAAAAATTGAAAAATTGGCGTATTCTAGTATTGTGTTAAAAAATATTTTACAAATAAAAAATATTGCTTTAAATAATTTCAAAAATAATTAGATTCTCATTGTGACATGTATGCTGTTTCAGGGAAATAAATATCAAATTTAGTCCACAGATGGCGATAGTGTAGTTGTACTGAAAGTGTTTCCACATAATAACATATATACAACTTCCAAAAAATTGATAGATATGGAGAATAATTAATGGGTGAGAATGGCGAACGTTATATTTGTATAAAGTGATAATTTAAGCCAGCCCTCCGTCTCTATAAAATATATATTATTTGTTTAATTACAGTAAATTTTTTATTCATACTTACAAAACACCGAATACTCTACAAGTAAACCATGTACGAATTTTTCAACACAACACCAATTATAATTATGATGTAAATGTTTGTATATACATTCGATCCCTTCTAGGTAAAGTATCATAACTAACTAATTATATCATTTTTATTTATTCTTGTACAAGGTGTCCCAAAAGTCTTCTTCATAATAAAAATTCTGTATTAAAATAATGGATGGATTGTATTAAAAATGCTTACTTTGTACAATACAGTCCCTGGGAATTTATTTCTTAAAAATTATCCTTCCTAAATGTGATCCATTATTTTGCTGGTACTCTTCTAAATGGGAGGCAAAATTTCTAAGAACTGCTCGACACGTATTCTCTGTGATCACTGCTATTTCGAATATATTATTGTAATTGTTCCAGCGAGGGAGGATTGTTACTGTACACATTTGATTTAAGGTAGCCCCATAGTAAAAAGTCTATTGGTATCAAGTTGGGGCTATGTGGAGGCTCGTTTATGTCACCTCGTTGGGATATCAATTTTCCAGGGAAAATTTCACGAACAACTGGTAAGGACACGCTCCATAGCGACTGAATTTCTAACACTAGCGATCGGTATACCCCCTGCGCCTCTTTCCTTTGTCGCGTTGGTGCAGCGAGAATGAACCAAAAACCAAAAACTTTTAGGACACACTGTATTTCGCTTATAAGGGATACCTCAATAAGAGGTCTCATTTTAATATTTCAATAAAACGCATTATTTCTTCTAAAACTTCCATTTTCGTTGAGTTAGGTTTAGTTGCCATTTTTGTTAGTGCGTTAGTTTCGTTTTTGATCGATATTGTGTCTTGTGTTCATTGTATAGGTTCCATGAAAAATGTACAATAAAGCAATTTATTTTATTTTTCATCATATATGATTGTACTACACATTAACTCTACTATCTGTTACGTTTCTTGAGTTGGTAGAATTTTAATAATTAGTTTGATTCATTTTCAATGGCTTATTTTATCTTTTGATTAACCGATTTTGTGAATTAATATCCTATCTATCTTTAAAATTTATCTTTTATTTTTTTCATCATAAAGTGTTTGATTAGAAATGTAAATTATAATTACTTGGCTTCATTTATAAACGCATTCCTTTGCAAGCTCACAGATTAACTGAACTATTTAAAAAAACTCTTGCTCCCCAAAATGTTTAATTACTAATAGAGTAATCTGTACATCTTATTTTTCTTTCATATACTTGGAGGATCACAAAGGGATCTTCAGCTTACTGTTCCGGTTTAAGGGCTCAGGTGTTCCTTCGTGAACCATGGTGTCTTTGAGGATTCTGCCATGGAATAAGTAGCTACCAAGGTAGATCTACCTTCAAATTTATAACTAAGTTCAACATGTTATCATCGTATTTTTTGTACTGCATACAACACCGCTTTATAAAAATATATTACAAAATAAATGTATTAAATTTTATTTAATTAAAGTAAAGCAAGTAGGTCAAAGATGCAACATCATCTAAACTATAAAAAATAGACCACATTTAATATAATCCCGGTACTAAATATTTTATTTGCGACTCGGATAGAAAAAAATCTACAATTTAAACAGCTTTATCAATGCTGTTTCCTAAATAAATTGATCTCGTTAATTTGTTGATAAGTTTTTCTCTGCAAATTATAGATGTCGCTAACACAAATAGAGAATATTTAATATCATTCTTCAAAAAAATCGAATAAAATGCAGTTGATTAAATAAATATATATACACATCGGATGCAAAAATATTTTAAATACTAATTTAATGTATTAATTATAAATATAAACATATAAAATCAATTTTGTCGAAAAATATTGTTTTTGCGCTACGCGAACCTGGATCTCTATTTCCAGTCCGGGAAGTACACTACAAATTGTGTTATAGCGCCAGTATTTTTCATGACAAATTTTCGAACCTATATGTGACACTTTTTCAAATTAATACATCTGTCGTTCCATTATTTGAAAGCCATCTACATTATTTTTACGGAATCACAAATACCTTTGTGTAAACCGACTGCAGACGCCAGAATTATCAATTCATTTTTATTAAATTTTGGACACATTGATACAACTTATATTATTAAGGAGAACACAATAATAAACCAAAAATATTTGACAAAAATTAATAGTATTTAATATATACATACTATTTAAATATCTTATTTTCTAATTAACCTTTTAAATGTAGCTAGAATTTAATTATTCTTAATAAATAAAGATTTTCATTAACTCTCGAAGGATTAAAACTTTTTTTTTTATAATAGGTATTCAAATAAGTTTTCTATAAAAATAAAAAAAATATTTCACAAAAATTTCGCGTCACGGAACGTAAAATATTGATAGCAAATAAAAATATTTAAAAAAAACTAAAATAAACAATTATTGTATTGTTACATATGTAAATAAAATTATACTTATGTTAATTAATTACTATTTTTGTCGATACTTTACGTTGCCCATACCAGGTAAAATTTTGCAACGCGACCTCAATGCGGAGACACTGTAAGTTATGCCATCCCATACATTATGTTATTGAGAAATGCGTATTTATACACATCGATAAAAACTTAACTATTGTTTTTAAATTTAAGTTAATATTAGTAAGTAAATCGAAAAAATAAACTCTCAATCACAATTAATAGATTTCATAGTGCTAATAGCGATTAGCGATATTATAATTTTCGCTGCAAATTTGATAAATATTTGAACATACATAATTCAAAATTTTTCATAATACTTTTTTCGCTTTTAAAAGTGTATATTACTAACATCAGGAATAATAATAATAAATATAATAACATCAGGAAATGTTATGTCTATTTGTTAAATAAATTACCATCAATTTGATTGTGGTTTACTGTACCATGAAATTTTTTTTTTCGTTTCAGTAAATTTGTTTTTGTTTTATTTCATATTATTAGTAACAGATGTTTTAAGAATATTCGGGTTGAAATATTCTGCACTCAAAGTATATATAAAGTAAATAAATACGGGTACATATTTATGTAAAAAATAACTAATCTAATCTTTCTCTGCCAGATTATACGTGTATTGTCAGTTTAGTGAAAAATTATTTCCCGATCCAAAAATACAATATCGGGTTTCGATTTTGATGATCCCAGGATCAGTGCTATGGTTAAGAAACGTTCATATACTTATTTATTTTACATTTACACAAGTTATGTAAAATGTTAACATTTTTTTGATTAATAGATTTTTTTTTATATGTCTTTCAAGTTGATTAATTTAATTTATATTTAAATCTTAGTTACCAATCATCGTTAAATCTCATTTATCAATCATCATCACAATCACTATCATGAAAAATAATAAGATTACTTATTTTTTATTTAGAATTAAATATCAAAGGAATTTTAGTATATACTATATTATTATATATTTAATAGTATATTAATGAAATTTAATTATTCTCTATAAAATAAATTAAAAGATAGTGTTCGATCTTTATAACAATATTCTATGGATCGCCGATCGCCGTCTCGCATGAATGTGAACGCGATATATAGATCATGGTTTCTGTCCATTACCAACCTATAACTCCCTTCCCTATACACAGAGCACGATCTTTTATATGTATTCTCTATGGTTTTGGACCAATTGAGTTGAGTGAGTTAAAGTTTATCATCGAAGTGCGTTGAGACTGCCGCCAAGTTCTTCCTGTCGAGTGGGAACGAATAGTTAGCTTGTGAATTAACGTCCTGCTATATAGAGCTGATAGTGTAATTGTTCATCTTATTATTGTACTTATGTGTCACACTTCGTGCCATCAACAAAGTGTGAGTTCGAGAGTACTTCGTGCGAAACAATGGAGTACGTGTTCTGAAGTCAGAAGATATGTAGCCCTAGTGGGAAAAAAATCCAGATACATGAACTCTGGCGGGTCGTGTTTCCTGGTATCTGATTGGTTCTTGAGCCATTACTTCCCTGTCCCTGTATAAAATTCCTTCCGCCCTTCCTACATCCCGTTTCCCTAACCCCTTGTTAAAACAAATAATATAATACTATAAAGTATTTTCTTATGTATATTCACATTAGTCTCCATGTTACCCCTCCCACGTAAACCTTATATTAAAGGAGAATGGGAATAAAAGGGCAAAAATAATTTTAAAAAAAGATCACGAAATGACGATTTAGATAAGTAATATGGTTTAAAGCTTTTTATACAATACAACCTGCCTCCT
Source organism: Eubasilissa splendida (assembly GCA_031772225.1). Classification (NCBI taxonomy): domain Eukaryota; kingdom Metazoa; phylum Arthropoda; class Insecta; order Trichoptera; family Phryganeidae; genus Eubasilissa; species Eubasilissa splendida. Next base: position 22,362,557 of record CM062859.1, on the reverse strand, counting down.
TTATCTATCTTGAATAGGTTAAAAAAAACCTGTTTTTGAATTTCATTAAAACTTCTATTGTGACCGTTTCTTTATAGATAATAATCTAGATTGTTTTTTTACCCAAGTATTTTCCTATTGTAGATACCATTCAAATATCATAATAATTTAAGAATAATTTTCAGATATCTGGAGGCAACTTAAAAAAATGTATTCATAGTAAAACGTTATTAAAAATAATTTTATTATGAGGTTGAGATAATTTTTTGTATTTCAACTATCTGCTAATTATACACGTTAATATAATTGTATGTTAACATAATCTATTGGTTAAATAGCAGTTTACTAAATTGTCTTATTCATAGAAACTGAAAAATAATTTTCTCTAGGGGAAGGAGGGGCAAGATGGGGTAACACGTGTGCTTAGTTTATGATTAAAAAACCGTTAGCGAACCGAATCGATCTAATTTTACGCTTATTAAAATATAAGTATAAAAAGATATTTAATTATAGAAAAATTCACTGTGTTCTCTTTGGTATGTTATATTTAAAATAACACTTTTTATTTATTTGTTTTGTTGAAATAATTATTGTAGAAATATGGCAAACGGAGCATGATGGTATAACACCCTATAATATAGTTATTTGTGTAGTATTGTTACTTTTGAATTGCAATCTCATTACGTTACAGTCTTGTTACTTTTCAAGAGATCACAATAAAAGAGGAGACTGGTGTATAGAAAGTTGTAATGTTAGAACTGTCATTTATTTTTTGGTGCACGTCATATTTTTTTCGCATGGTATGCCAAAGTTTAAGCCCTGCGCGTGGAGAGCTCTGTCTTTTGACAAATGGGTGGGCTTGATATTATTAAAATATTAATACTCGTATATCTGTGTGTGATGGATCCTTTGCTAATTTGCATTGTGTAAATTCTTTATTCTAGAAACATAATGTTTCCTTTCTTGACATGGCATTAACTTATTGGAGGGTATAAATTTTATAATGGCATCCTATTACTAGAAGATATATCTTTGTACATGGCGTTCTTCTACAGGGCTCATATTTTATCTTGGCAATTTAGATATCCCGCACTTGGTGTAAATGAGGGCATAAGCTTATTCAGAAATGAAATAACGAGATTAACACGTGGAACATAAAACGAAATATGTCGTCCCATGATCTTCGTAAACTCAGGGAAGTTATAATATAAGTTATATAAGATAAGTTATTATCTTATATTGAAGTCCCGTGCAATGTAGACAGAACTACAGGAAGACGACGTTTACATCAGTAATTTTCATGAAGTGATTTTTACCATAATCTGGAAAAAAAATTCCGTGTATATTATTTGCTGTGCATGATAAAACTTATATTACATGAGCAATTACTGTAGAAATTATTTACATAATTTTGCATTTTATGTGGTGTTATTTTTTTTATTTATTGTTATCTATGAAAAATTATTCAAATGTTAAAGCCGGTACTAGTGTTTTATTTCATTGTACTTGATTTTTTAACTTATTGTTTTATGCTAGTATGGAATTAGTTTAAGTATTGAAATATAAACAAATGTTTTTTTCGCACTGAATGATGATTTTAGCTTGCGTATGAAATTTATATTGACAAATTGTATATGTTCCATTGATTGGCAATAACTTTGAGATTTATAAATTATATTTTCTTTTATTTATATCAAAAATTGTATTTTTTATTATTTCCACAAGTGATGAAGGTAAATTTTCTTTTGACAAAAGGTAAGTAAGTGATTCTGAAGTACCTACTCATCTCATGCTCTACGATGAATCTGTTAGTGGAGATGTGAGACAACCTCGTCTCACCCTCACAAGGTATAAAAAAGGCTATAGATAAAAGCAGAATAAAGAGAGCGGCTCAAGACACAGTGTCCCATAGATTACATTGGATCGATATTTCAAGAAATTAAAAGAAGTTGCACACCAACTCGTAACAAGATCTGTGTTCCTGAATCCGGACCAAACAAAAATATTGTCTCCAAAACCCATTCTCATATTCGAAGAGTATGCTGCCGCTACGTGACATCATGCTTTGAAAACGCTTCGCTTAAATATAGTTTACCGATTCCTTCAGTTTAGCAAAAAAATTAAAAAGGAAGCATTATCACCAAGAGAAAATAATCACCCCTACCTCAACATAATTTAATCATACATACCTGAAATCATCAGAGGGTTGGACGGCCTACCAGTTATATGGATGTTAAGCTCATATTTCTTATACGGATGTTGATGATGACAATTGCAAATAAATACACAAATATTGTCACGGAGGTCACATGCCTGACCATAAAGAACCAAGCTAAAATGTAGCGACAATTTCCAAAGAGTTCCAAAATTACCGAGATCAACGGATGAAAGCTCTTTAGGATGCCAAGAACCAACATGAGTTGTAAAGCCAACAGTGCTGATGATGGCGTATAAGTTAGAGACTTCCTGAAAGCGCACAGCAAGCTGTCATTCGTTGTTTATTGTATTTTATTTGCAGAGCAGATTGACCAACTGAAGCATACCAAAGTCTATCGCTAAATCTCCGAAACATCTCTGTATACACGCACACTTATTACCTTAAAAGCATTTATTTATTTACACCCAATCCCGAAACGTTTTAAGAATTGTTTAACCACGTTTCGATTCGTCATAATTACAAACATTTTTTAATTTATTTTATTACATTCAGTCATATCATCACCATCATAGGTTGGCTCCTGTATCGTCGTAGCAGGAGCATACCTGTACAATATGAGAGATTTATTTTGTCACATTAATTTCAAAAGGCAGCCAGAAAGAAGCTATATAAATCACACACCCCCAAAAGGGGAGGGTAATCTTAAAAGCATTATTCTTCTTCCTCTTCTACAGTACTACATCCTAAGCTGGGATTTGGCCTCCTCCACACTCCTCACTCCACCGACTCCTATCCCTGGCCAATCTTGTCCAGATTCCAGACCCTCCCATCCTGCTCCGGTCTTCTTGCACACTGTCACTCCACCTCTTCCTCGGCCTGCTTCTAGGTCTCTTCCACTGCTGTATCCATTCGGTCATGATCGTTGGTGTCTTGTCATCTAGCATTCTTTCAACTTTGGGACCTACAGAATCTTTTTGATCTTATGATTCATTTTAATTCTGTAAGTTCTATATACTAGATTAGATTCATCATTTTTTCTTAATATCTGCGCTCAAATCTGGTAATTTGTTTTGTTTGATTTGGGTTAGGCACCACGTTTCACACCCATAAGTGACCAATATTCTTATCATAGTTTTATATATTATCAGTTTGCTTCGTTGACTCGGTATTTTGGACCTCAGTATTTTTTTATATGCATAAAAGCTTCGGTTTCAAGTTTGTTGCTTTTTTAATAATATTTTTTTTTACCTTTTTTTACCTAGCAACCTAATGAACTTTTTTGTGCTATTTTAAATTTTCTTTGATACACTTAAAATGAGTACATCTTTAGAGAAGATAATATACGTATGTCATATATGTAATTTCTCTTCTGTATGTATCAATTTCTTAAGAATACGTATTCGAGACATTTTATAAAGGATAGTAAAAAAAACACGTTTAAATATTTTCTCTTTTCGTTTTCATTATTTTATAAATAAGTTTTATATTTTATTATATAACATTGTTAACATTTTTAAATAAAAGATTTATTCGTGAGACTTTTTTCGTACCTCACGACGAAACAAACAATATGGCATTTTCAGCAATATTTCATCCAATGCTTACAACAAATAGCTAACACGTGCCATTTGACAAATACACAGAAGATTGGAGGGAAATGTAATCAGGGTGCATTGTATCAAATATGATATATATGTTACAGAAAATGTATACCTTTACTAGTCAACATACATATATACCAATTTGACAAGTAAATGTATTCTCATGCAATATCATATTTACATGTAGGCTTTGGCGACCACATACTTTATATATTATATATAGTTGATGTCACAGCTTTTTGTGAATGGTGTATTAAGTGAATAACAATTTAATAATTAGTGCAAAGAATCTAGTTAGATTAAATAGAGTAATGTTAAGTATTCATTTTCATTTTTGAAATATATTTACATCGAAACAGAAGACTAGCGATATTACGCTTTTGCTAATTTATTATATATTGTTTAATAATTTAATATATGTACTAAGAAAAGAAAAAATGTGTTATCAAATAGCATTTTTTTCTAAAACTATACGTACTTTAAATGACTAGTATGCGTATATTCACTAAATGTTATACATGCGTGAGTATATATCGAATTAACGCAAAATAGCCACATCATACGTAGGTACTCAATTTTTAACATTTCATTACAACACATTTAATTTAATATTGAATATTGTTTTTTCTCAAATTTACGACAAATATAATTAAATGAAGAGATAAACGAAGATAAGAACAAATTAACAAATTATAAATAATTATAAAAGTTTAGTTTATTTTATAAATAAATAAAATAAATACAAAATAAAAAAATATTGATTTTATTTACTATTTTTACAAGATTTTGCCACTTAATTCAAAAACTGGAGTTTGAATCTGGTGTATTTTTGATGCATTTAGGATTTTACAATTTTGTTACCAAATTTGATTTAAGACCTTTTACAATTAGAATACAATCTAAGCCTATTCTTGAAAGAAACATGCAAGATGCATCTGAGATGTGATGTTGGAGGAAAATGGTGCGCATTTCGTGGACTGCGAGATGCAAGAACTTATTTCTGTATACTCCGGAAACGAAAAATAATATTTTAAAAAACACGATTCTCTCGCACTTAGACGTATTGCGGTGAGAGTCTTGAGAAGACAGTAGTGACCGGTTAAAGAATGGTCTTCATCGAGATAGTCAGATCAAATAATAAATATGACCGTCACCTCTCTAAGCGCAGCACTCAACATAGCCCATGGCCGAGAGGAACAGAAGTGAATACTTCATGCAGTTCCATCGAACCACGACGCTCATGAGTAGGGAATCCAATGGGCCGGGATTACAATATTTATGAATTCCGGGATTAGTACAAATAATCCCGAAATAATCGGGATTAATATTTTGGATTAACTTCAGGATACCAAAATTAAAGTATGACTAAATTATGAAATATTAAATGCTTTACTTTTGCTTCAGTCACTTTATTTATAATAATAAAACTGTTATTAATCAATCTTCTATTATTATTTTACATTCTTTTTTTGTTAAAAATTCTTCATTTTTTTACTTAAATAAAAATATCTTACATAAATTATATTTGCTTTTTTCAGCGCTACATTAATAAGCAAAGAGCATTTTCTATTCCCGGGATAATTAAAATCCAATTCTAAATCCCGGGATTGTAATTGGTTTTTCTAGTAATGAGTTAAATGATCAGGAAAAAGGATACTCTTGAGAGATTTCCGATAAGTTCAATAAACGAGTTCAAAGCTCCGCTCACCAATTAAATACAAGTTTAAACACTAAAAAAAATATTTTTATTAATAAAAAATGCAGCCTTATCATTGTTCGCTCAAGTTTTTTGTTTGTTTCATAGAAAAATATATTTTGTACATTTATATATTATTTAACACAGAATTCTGACTTCCTGGAATTTTTCCTTTTCTTAACATAATTATATTTTCATGAAATCCATTTTGTCCGCCCTTTCATGTTAAGCTTACGGATAAACGAAAGAAATATTGAGAACAAATTGATTTGAAGTTGAAATATCACAAAATAGTTTTCTCATTTCTACGTTTGTTTTGACATAACACATGCTATTGATGATTATTTTAATTTTGACTTTAATTAAACGGACTATAGTTAAATAATCTCTAGTTTTAAACAAAATTTGCTAAATGGGTTATTTACAAGTTTACTGTTATAAAAAAAAAAACTATACAATTTAACCATTAATTAAATAAACCTGAGATGAACAATGTAGGCAGTTTTTTTTATATAGAAATTCATTTTCATATATAATATTATGAAAATTCTTCAAAATTTCACATAATTATGTTTAACACAAATTAGTGGGTACAATTTTTACGCATTTTTGTAATGCTTTAAAAATTGTTGAAACAATTTTGTAATCTTCACTATTATGAAATGAAAATTAGCAACAAAAAAATATTTGTATTTTTTTCCCACAAATTAAAAAAAATAAAAATACGTCGGCCATGTTAGTATTTAACGACAGGCCTCGTACTGATATTAAACTTAAATATATTATTTTTATATTATACGATAATATTTCTTGTTTTAACATTTTTATTGCATTATTATTAATAATAAAAATATCTTATATTTAGTTTGTACAAAGGTTTTAAAAACAAAACCTTTCATTATCTTCTAAATTATTAAAACACTTTTTTTAATGATTGTCACTTAAGCCCTTTGTAAACCATAATAGCCTTTGATACCACTACAGCATTGTGTTGTTAAGGCAATTGTTTGCGTGAGAAGCAATCTCAAATGTTTTTTTGACCTTAAGACTTCTTAATGATGTGCGTTTTATTCGTACTTTACGTTATTTGTCAAGATAGATTATCCAGCGTAAAACCCATGCCCTGCGCCTTGACCACCGAAAGACAATCCAACTCCAAACCCACCCACCATATCTCTAAACCTGTTTCTTTCATCATCATCATTAGAGCGTTGGGCTAAAGCGACTGGATGATCATCAGTCACCTTCTCTCGACCTTCGATACCGTGCTCATTATGGGTGCTGTCCAAAACTGGCTTCGCCACGTGGCCTGTCACTATAACGTGACTCGCCACTGGTACAACTGGCACAAAATGATCATGTGATATTTGATCGTCAACATGGCTGACGCTATGGGTTATAACTGGAATCATTTTATCGTCAATTGTTATCAGGTGAGAAAGCTTCGATGTGATTGTAGTCTTCTTTGCTTTTGATACGGCATGCGTCAAACCTTGTATCACGGCAATACTATGAGGAATGATAGAAGACTCTTTAGTCAATGCAACAATCAAATGATCTGATTGTTCTTGCTGTTTGGGTGGGTCATGTGTTTGGTGTATTTCGTGGCCGACTAAATTTATTACTGATCCGTGTGCGACAGAAGGACCTCTGTGTATTGTTTCCGACTTGATAGCACTTAAAGAGATCGCTTCTTGTACTTGAAGTGGAAAACTCGGAACTAATTGTCTCAATGCTCCGTGAGACGCAATATCTGATGAAAAATGATGCTCATGGTCTGGAGGAGATACACCAAATGAGACATAGCCAACCCCCAGGGGTTTCGGTGATCTCTTGGTAATTTTACTCTCGGCCGAATCCAGAAATTCAATGTTCAAGATATCAATATTTTTAGGGTCCAACGGCTTGGAGGCGCATTCCGCAATAATTGTCAGTAGAATTACTGATGAAATCTGAAAATAAATAGAAAAAATTATTAAGATTTAGAAATGAAATATTTCAATGCCGATAAATCGGTGTTTATTTTTAAAACAACATTCCTTTAAAGCTTGCATCAATATAAAAATGTTTAAAGTAACCAATGTACCAGAAAGTACAAGTATTAATACTACAATCTATTCACATGCAAGCCTGTTGGCTGCTTTCTACCTCGCTAGGTACATATAAAGTACTTGAGGTAGGCATTACATTACAAGGATTATTTAAAAGATCAAATAATAACGTAAAAATATATTATTATTTTATTTTGTGTATGGGGTCCATTAAAACTATATTTTTAGTTTATGTCTGTATCCAACTGAAATGTTAAATATCTTGTTCCATGTATACTTTGCCTTTAATATATACCGAAAAATCACCACATAAATACTTAATATGATAAGATGTTGGATCAATAATCATCACTAAACAATAATCTTAACAAAGCAGCTGGTGTTGACAGATACTATCAACACAGCTGCGAGACTCTATGAAAGGAATATGCTCGTCTAGACTACTCAACTAGCTGTTGTTTTCAGCATATTAAAATTATGTAATATTGTTTTTAAATAACTTTTTATGTTATAATTATATTTTTTTAAATAATTGTAGGTGAAGTGGGAAAGGACAGTCACAAGCAAAATATCTTCCTACCATTAATCATTTCTTCAAAGATTATGAAAGAAAATACAGGCAGCTAATCTTAAACAATCAGGTATTGACTTTCCTTTTCTATTTATTTTATCTTATCTCACTTCTTATCTTCTTTCTTATCGCGTCATTGGTTAATAAGAAAACTTGCAAGATCAGCGAAATGGAAAAATTGTGACGTCAATGTTATTAATGATTCTAATTTACGAGAGGAAATTACATTCGTTAGTATCTTGACACTCTGAAAAATAATTCCATTATGAGCTCTAAAAGATAACACCTAGTTTTCTAAGAAAATGTTGCCATTACTCGCTCTACTTTTGTTGTTACGTCATAGCACTCATTTGTGAGAAATAATCTTCATTAGAAAGCTAGTAATGAAACTTGACGCTATTTTCATAAACAAATCCTTTACCGAGTAGATTGTACATCGCGTTTGTAACATTCAACCCCTTCACCCATCTGAATACCAAAATTATGCGACGTACATATTCCAAGATTACAGTTAAAGAATAATTTATAATTTTTCTAAAAACTTATTTATATAATATGTTGCTCATATTACGCCATATTAACTCATGACACCAGGGGCGTAACTAGAAAAATTGAGCCCGAATGCAATATAAGAAAAGAAAAAAAAAAGGAATTATATATAAAATGTAAGAACATTAGGTATTATACGTGTATACGAAAAAAATTGGTCTCGTTGCTTCTACAAAGTTTCATGTAACGAATAAAATAATGTGTTTTTAAGTATTTATAAGCACTGGCAACTGAAAGAATAATAGTTTCGTCTCTATGAGATATCTATAATATATATCTTGATGACAATTCCTCGGGGGATAAATCTCAGTGATTGGTTCCTACAAAGACCTATTCAAAATATTGTGAAATATACTAGTATAAATAAGAAGTTTAAAAAATTTAAAAATACTGACTTTTTAAACGTATTCTTGTATATGTATTCATAATTCAGATGATTTTTATATATACACATAAAGAATATAGCGACATCTATATACTGTTACATGGGAATGAATATCAAATTTGCAACCATATATGGCGGCTGCGTAGTTTGCAATAAATAAATAAAAGGTTTCTACGTGATAACATGTATACAACTTCATTATTTGATATATGTGGTAGTCGGACATGAGTAGAATTGGTGAACGTTACATTGTGTAAAGTGATCACTTAAGCCAGCCGATGACAGATTGTAAGCCGTGTAACACCCTTCCAATATAAATAAATAATAGTTTCGTCTGTGTGAGACATGTGTAATATATATCTTGAAAATAATTATTTTGCTTTACGGTGATTGGCTAGTTTCTAACCGATATATTGGCAGGTTATTTCTGTATACATCCATAATGTTTTCATGTATTTTTATAAAAAAAGTGAGAAATGTTTTTAAAAATTAAATTTCCATTTTTTGATGTGATGGTTTTAAAAAATATACGTCTATACTGATGCTGGAAAAAACGACACTGAAGTGGGACTGTGCCGCACATACGGCAAGACTAATCGATGAATGTTAGAATGGCGAAATCCTACGGTGCTGTCCATAGTCTACTTTAACACAGACGGTAGTCTAGAAAAGTAGCCAGGGCTATGTTTTATATATCAGAGGTACATACTTACTGCATTCCACATAGTAAAACTATCACGCAGTTTGGCAAAAAATAAAATTATAATATATATGTAAAAAAGTTTAAATAAAAATTAAAAACGTTAATTTATAAATGTATTATATCATTATGCAATTCACTTATAAATATGTATAAAATATTTGTATGTTAAAAAAATGTCTAATAAATAATAAATAAAATAGTTGAGCAAAAGAAGTAGAGGCTAATCAAAAATATGCTATGTATTAAGAAGAGTGGTGGATTCTGTCGAAGGAGAGCCGCATATAACGAAGATTTGTGGAAATCAAGGCGTCTATTTCTAGAAAACTAAATAACTCACTCAGTATATATATATACTGTCTACATATATATATGTATGTGTGTGTGTTCTGTAGATACATTTTTATATAGTTTTTTAGACAGTATATATATACTGAGTGTAGCACACGTAATGTACAATTGTTTTGGAGTACATACATATTAAAATATGAGTCAAAACTATTGGAGTTGTTAAAAAAAGTAGTTATACAATTATTTCAATAATTTAAAATATTGTATTAATTCTACATAATATGTTGAATACAAAAAATAAAAGTACATTGAACTTTTAGCGGCTAGGCTACATTTAATTAAATGATTTAGGGCCCTAAGCAAAGATATAAAATAATAATGGATCAATTTCGCAAACATTAATTTTGAATACAAATTAAATGCATCAATTAGAAAGATATACATACAGACAAACTCAACAGAATAAGAATCTCTTCCTATCCGGGGAAGTGCGATAACCAATTACATTACGAAAATATTACAACTTGACAAATAATAACGTGTTCTTTTTATTTTTAAGGAGAACACATTCTTATTGTGAAGTTGCAATTTTTCAGAATGTAGGTCTGTGATATTTTTAATACAAATTAAATGTTTTAATTAGAAAGATATACATATAAAATCAATTTATCCATAAATATTGTTGTTCGGGATTCGAACCTGGATCTCTTTCCAAAACGGGGAAGGTGCATTATGCTGTAGCATCCAACTATGCTACAGCGACATTATTTTTGACGACAAATTTTCGAACCTACATGAAACACTTTTTCAAATTAATACATTATCGTACAAAGTAGATGACTTTTAAATAATGGAACGATAGATGTATCAATTTGAAAGTGCAACATATAAGTTCGACAATTTGTCATCAACTTACTGTGTTGGTGTAGCATAATCGATTAATGCATTTTCCCGGATAGGAAGAGATCTAGGTTCGAATCTCGGAAGCAACAACAATATTTTTAGGATAAATTAATTTTATATGTATGTATATCTTTCTAATTAATACATTTAATTTGTATTACTAATGTGTTCTCTGTAAAATATTATTTTTTAAATTCGTAGATTTATATCTTCCGTAACGTTACAGAATCTGTACGCGTCTTACAATTTAGTCGAGAATCCACTCATAAAATATTGCCCTGATGGCCCTACTATCGCTGAACATTTATTCCACGACCGTTTCAGAGCGACTCTTCACCGATAATGGCCATTCTCATTATTGTCCCAACGTTTCGAATAAATCTCATTACCTATCTTCAGGGGACGCCTCGGGATCGGTGAAGTGTCGTTTTGAAATGATCGTGGAACACGTCGTTCAGGATGTTTACGACCAAACCACCGTGTGTTCGATTGTTTATTCATTCGTTTGGCCATGCGTTATATCGTTCGTTCGTTCATTTTTGTTCGTTCGTTATGTCGTTAGACATTCCACCGATAAGGGATCCCCTAAAAATAGGTAACGAGATTTATCCGAAACGATGGGCCAACAATGGTCCCCGGGACGAGATAACCAAGAAACTTAAATTTCAACATTACATTTAATCCGTGAAAACTTCAAATTTAACATATATATATACGTTTATATCAATAACTATATATTTATAATAATTATATACCGCAAAATATTCTCATTTCAAATTTCGGGTTATCAAGCAAGCTGTCTCGAAAGTTTTACGTAACCCAGCTCCATCATTGAGACAGGCGGCACACTTGAACCGCTATTGCGCGGAATGATTATTCACAATACCCCAAAATTCGTGATCCCATACAAAGGCATAGATATCTACCTAAATCTATATCACATTATTTGAAGTCGGAATAGCTGTGCTTTTTGAAGTTTCCTTTATTAAAAAAATGCGCAAGACGACAAACAATTTTAATCATTCGTTCAAACAAGCATTAAATTATACTTATCCTTCAATTAAATATAAATGATAATAATATATTATATATAGATATCTAATAGAGACAAAGCTATTTTTTATTAATGGAAAAAACTTACATATACATATACTTACTTACTTATCATCACGCCGTTTTCGCGTTCAGCGCCACACTCTTCTGTCCTCACACAATTCTCGCTTCATCCACATTCATACGTCCTCTCATACAAGCTCACCGATTGTTGAGACTTCTAACAGAACCATCCTCCATTATCTGGTTTACCTGGTCGTGCTAAGTCTTCCGCGGACGTCCTCTATTTCTGGTGCAATCGTCACTTGCGTCATATATCTTTCTTACCATTCTCTCCTCATTCATCCGTTCCGTATGACCAAACCACCTAAGTGATCCTTTCCTAATCTTACTCACTATACTAACATCACCTTTACATTCTTTCTTTATTTTTCATTTTTTTCTCTGTCATAAATAAATTTACCATATGAGTGATCTCATTTTCATTGCATTTAGTCTACTTTCGTTCCTCTTCTGCCAGCTCCAGGTCTCACTTCCATACATCGGTGTCGGTACCAGGACTGCATTGTGCACCGCTAGTCTTGCCTCAATTAATAAAATAGATATGGAAATTGATTAGGTGGAATGGTGAACATTACATTGTGTAGAGTGATCACTTAAGCTAGCCGAAGACAGGTCGTAATTCCTGTAATTACACTTACATATTTTTCCATTAATAAAAAATAGCTTCGTGTCTATGAGATATCTATTATTTCTTTAATAACAGTGCCTTTGTAGGTGAAAATCCGGTAATTGTGTGTTCTTGGACTAATTCAAATATTGCTAAAAAATATATATAGTTTTTAAATATTGTATAATACATAACATACAAACGATTTTATGGTTTTCATTCCTAATACATATACGATCGATAAATCTCGAGCAATGCGTTAAAATATGTTTAGATAATCATGATGAAACCGAATCAGCTGCAAAAACACAATTGGAAAATAAACAATATTACAGAACACTTCAGAAGTGCACAAATGGACAACGAATAGAATTTGTAAGGTATTATATAAAATTATTGTAGCGTAACTCCCTCTCCAAGCACAAGAGCTGGTCTCTTTTTTTTAGAGGTAAGCGAAAGAAAAACCGTGTAATTTAAAAAATGTAAAATACGTGTTATAAAAAATTGTAAAAATGTCAAATAAATAAAAAAAATTAATAATTCATTTTGCGTAGTTTTGCTTGTAAAAAAATGATGTTTGAAATTGCCCAAAATATTTATTAAATGTATGGAAACTATGCCGCTTAATATTTGTTGATAGAGTTTAATAGTCAAAACTATCAGAACCATCCGGTTATCGTTATTTGTTTTTGTTAAACCTTACTAGCAAGTGATGTGGATGCTTCCTTTTTAGTTAAAATTGTAAAAAAAATATATATGTATCAATTTTTATTTAAACAACTTTAATTATCTATTCAGACGTAATACATAAAACCAACTGTCTTAGCAAACACTAGTATAGCCTATTATATGTAAAATTTAATACTAGTTATCACTATAGGTACTCGTGAGAAATACAGGAATCGAAAAAAAAATACACTCATTCACGAAAATAGCCGTGGATAAGGCTCGGATTGAATGAATAGATTTTTTTCTGTATATCTTTTCTAGTTGATTAATTTAATTTGTATTAAAAAAAATAGTGTACAAAATTGATAGGAAGTCGGAAACGGCGAAACGTTGTAAAAATGGACTTTTATATTATCTCTGTAAACCAGAAATATTTATCAAATATAAATACTTCATTTTGAAAGTAAAACAAAATACTACACATTTTCTTGCTCGAAATGTATAGTAAAATTATTGTTCAATTGTTTGTGTCAAACATTTTTTTGTATTATTCATAATTAAATAATGGTACGTCATTAAATAATTGGCAGAATTTCATTAGAAATCTAACTGAAATAAAATTTTAACTATTTCAATTATATTTTTAATATTTATATTGCAAACTTTATGTTGTGATTTTTATTCATTTTAATATAAATTATTAATAACTATGTGTTTAACCACTTTTACGGATTAAATTTAATACACTAACCGAGTTCAGAAAACACCATTTCCTTCATCAGGATGTAAAATAAACTCACCGGTTGGTTTAGTTATTATATTAAATTTTTAACCACACAATTACTGCGTTTTATATTAGTAAATGTCTTTTCAGATTTGTGAAAATATATTTAAACTGATTACACAATTAAATTATATCGTACAATGATAGCAGCTGTAGAAGAGAATATCTGTGTTCCCTACATTAAGAAGCATTTCTTAAAGTACTCCTTTTAACGTTTCAACTTTGAAAGACCTCGCAAGACAAGCAAATTTCTACGAGCGCCGCACTTTAAGCGGGACAGGAGTTGTCCTGAAACTTTCCCATTTTCTTTCACAACCTTTTTTGGATTTTCACAGATATCCGCCTACAGTGGCTTACTGTCAAGTATCCACGCCGGTAAATATTGAATATTTGGATTTGCAAGATTTGCCCACAGGGTCGGACAAATGTGATTTTAAAAATAATATTAATTTTGAACAAATAATAATTTGTGCAATGACGTCGTATATTTTCATTTCTTTTTTCTTGTTTCGTATTCGCATAAATCTACTTTTGGCGCGCTTTAATAATGACCACGCAGAATGTTGTTGTCACCTATTGCTCGTCACCAGTTTGAGTTTGGCTCTTGACGCTATTGTATGATCGCTAGGTCAATATTGGAATTTGACCTGGACAACAGCGATATCATTCGCGTTGTGGAACAGTCATCTCAGGTGCTGTAATGCACTGTTTTAATATCGATTTGTGGATTATTGTTTTGTTATTTGTGTGTGTCTTCATTTAAAGCGGAAAACATTAGACATCCCTACGCATTGTGGAGTTGGCAGCAACTACAGGGAGTTCAGAGACGTTATACTTAATATAAGGCGAGCATTTTTTTCAAATCCCAGTCCCCGAGACAACTGATTCATCGATTGGTAAAAAAATTTCCCCGATAATCCTTTCCTAATCATCTTCCGATTTCTTTTGCCATCTAGCAGTAATACCGACTTAGAACCGGAATTATCGTATCCCATTCACGGGACGTGCAACCTGGATATTACATAATTGTTAAAAGCAGATAAGTCTTGTAACACGCATAAAGCCCTCATACACAAGTTAACAGAATCAAGACCGAGGGGAAGATTAAGACATCAAAACACACCTACAAGAGGCAGACGTATGCTCGGCAATGCTCGGCAGATAGGACCACGGAGGCGATATCAAGGGATATCAAGAGAGGTCATGGACTTCTCCGTGTCCCATGAGACTTTTAAAGAAAAAGTAAAAAAAGATTTATGTTTATGAAATCCAATTAAGTTCCTTATATATAATAAAAACATTCGTTTGCATGACCGTAACACCAATCTTGCCCTTATCCAGAAAAAAATCTGTTATGAAAGGATATTACATTTATCAAATTCATAATGTTCGAGTATAAACACAAATTAATTAATTTTGATACTAATTCGACATTGATTCATACTATTATCCGGCAGCAATCCGCAGTAACACATAGTTCCACAAACTTTTACAACTTCAGTTCTAGACTCGTCAATCAGTCGCAATCATTATTTGATCGTGAAACTATATGTATGTAAAATTAACGCCCAAAGAGTAATTTGAGTATTGAAATGAATAATTAAATACTTAAAATTTCGTTCAATTGGCATTTATATTTTATTATGAGAATAGAATTTGTTGGCATTAGTTGTTTAAGTCAGGCATACCGTGGAATATTACCCTTGTTTTATATAAATTATATTTACGTGTATAATGTTTTTTTTAAGGTTTTAATATAGTACCACAGGAGCCTCGGCCTGGGTGTTTTGGCAAGCGGAATTGATCAGACAGTTTCTTATAAATGTGTAATTTAAAGCGTGTACGTATAATATTATTTGTTTCATTACAATTTTAAACGTATTTAGTATTCATCTTTTCATAGTATTATATAACGTATTTTATCTAAGACAAAAGAAGAAGCAACTTAACTAGCAGTAGTAGCTTGTTAATCTCGCGGTTAAGACGCTGACTTAATGATCTAGTGATCGGCAAGTTACTCCTATTTCTATAGCATAAACATTTAGCTTAGTTAGAAAATAGTAATAATATTAATTGGACATGTATTCTGTGTACGCATCTCTATTTAAAAAAAAAACTTAATTACGTTTTCATTTGTTATAACTTCTATCTGCATAAACCCAAGATTCATTAGGGGGTCAAATATTCCCATCTCTGGACCGCATTCAAATGTCCCATGAAACTTACACAGGAGTAACTATTCATGTAAGAACAATGAGATATGAGATATTACACGTTCTGGGCGAACATGTTGTTAGATTTATGTTATGCATAAAATAAATTTCGTTTTAGTTCCCGATGCGCGCCCCACGAAACGCGAAGCCGTGGAGCGATTTTTTTCTATGTTTTATACGATGCTGCTCTGCTACTCCAGGAAGAATCTCAGAGAAGACACACAAAATTAAAGTGTATCTTGTCAGTTTTTTACTCCCAAAAGACGTCGAGCTGTCAAAGAGAGTTGCCTGTTTTATTCTTGTGAATATCGTAACGTTCAGAGACGCCAATTCAATATTTACCTACGGTATAAGAACACTGTCACTTCCAAGTAATGAATGGAGGCACTTCGCTGGCTTATTGTCTCCGCGGTTTTCAGCCACGTCTCGACATCTTTGGTTTTTTCGAGTTGTTGTGCCAGCTGTTGCTGGCTATGTTTGTCAAGAGTTATGATACTTTGTTATGTTGCCCCGTTTTGTCGACGACCGCAAGCGAGTTTCGAATATAAAGATTACTGACTTTCATATATTCAAATATTTTATAATATTTCTCGTAAATTCAATTATTGACCCTTATTTATGTAAACATACTTGATGGAACTTAATTAATTTTTTGACTGAAAAAAATATGACAAACAAACTCTAATAACATATTTAACATGATCAAATATGATGACAAGCAACGTCACAGTTAATTATGAGTTATTATGAAAAAATTCAAGCGGTGGCTTGAGATAGGGATCACAGACTTTACTCCATCCATTGTTATCAAGTTAGTCCGTATTTTATACTGAGCTTTTTTAGTTTATCATGATTGCGTAATCTTATTATAACCTTTGTTAAACTGAGAGATGTTCCCAAAAATATTATCAACCGTTTCCGAAAACCAATTTTAGTAACCACTCATATGTAAAAATGGGCAGTGAAGGATCAGGTACTGTGCATCGCCTAGTGAGGTTATAAGTATAATATATATTATGCTTGAAAAAAAAATGCAAAACATCGCGTGTTCCAATTTAAAATTTAAAATATATATATATATATTTTAGATATAAGTATTATATTGATTAGGACGAGAAGAAAAATTACCTTTGAATCTATTAAATTAACCTATGTATTATGAATTGGATGCGTTCGAAATAATAGCACATTTATCAGACTCAGAATAAAAATAATTATAACTAACTGCCAAAAAAATTTCATTAGAAGTAGGTCCTAAAATGACTCAAAGGTCTTCAATAAAAATTTATTTATAATTTAGTGTGCTTCTTTTTTCATTTCTAAGTTCTAATTTAATTAAGTTCTCCAACTTTTTGTGTATAATATTAATTAATTAATAAATTTCACATTCTTGTATTATAGATTTTGATCACGATTTTATATAAATGTCTATTCCTCTGCCATAATTCGAGGTCATTTTTATTTGGAGTGTAAATCACTTACGTTGATTAAAAAATTTGTATCTTAAGTGTATACTTCTTCTTTTAAATAGGCAATCCACCCTTCAAGCGTGATTTGTGCCATTAATCAAGTTAAAACTTTATTTATATAAATATTATATTACAAGTCAATTTTACTATTATATAGATTAAATGTGACAAATTAAGCGAAAGAAGATGACACGAGTTAACCAGGAGTGGAAAATTACCATTGGAGAGATTACTGTAAAAACGTGTGATCCGCAATGGACAAGTGTGTACTTATATATGGAAAATAATTATACTTTAAACTGAATGCAAATAGATATTATATTTATAATACATTTACATTTCTGATTATAACATTTTTGTAGTATTCCGACAATTACTTACACAATTTCAGAAGTTAATAAATAACACATCCGTTGACAATAGTGGTTAATAGGGACAATGTTATTATTTAGAAGTGATCGGTAATAACGCTAGGGGGCAGAAGTGCGTTTAGTTTTGGTACACGCCGTTAAATAGCACTTTCAAAACAATAATATATAATGTTACCTCCACTATGTTGAATATTTGTGATAGAATCCACGTATATTTTTTAAAGCTCCGACTCGCACGGAGTACGTAAAACGTATCTTTCAGTTTATGATGAAAACTCCTAGTTACCTATTCAGTAAATTAATTTATTGTATTAATATTGCACAAATATATCCTAAATGACCGAAAATTTAATAACGTTCATTTTTAATTTTTCACGTGCATTGAAAAAAGTTTTAATCCATTTTTGTCTCGTATATTTATGGGAAAAGAGATAATTACATTAAATAATGTTGATGCATAATTCTAAACATTAATTTAGTCTTAATACAAATAGAATAGAATATAATTCAGTTACATGGTCGCCTCACTATATTGTTCACGGCGGATGAAAGAATCCGGAGAAAGTTTTTAAGATTCATTATTTTAAATTAAATATACGCTCTGGGGATATCAATTATGATTATCTCTTAAGCTGTCTGAAATTGTTAAAATTAACAGTGAGACATACGATGACCGACTTTATATTTCTTTATAGAATCATCAATGGTTTGATAGACTGCCCCCAGATTGCCCAATAAAATAAATAAATTTTGATTATGAAAAAACATGCTGATATTATATAATTTTTTCTTTGTGTATTGCGCTTCTGATGAGAATTTCTATTATTTAAAAAATGTATGTTAATTCCGTCTAAGGTGTGCGGATGTGCACGCGCGCACGGTTTAGCATCATAGCGCACACACAATTGTTATCAAGATTTCTTCTTCATGTGCCGCCTTCTATCAAAGGTTGGCGACCATGTTGATTTATCATATATAAGATCACCAACATTTTTAACATTAAACCGCTTTCTGAAGTTACACAGCCAATATATTCCTTTCTACCTAAGCCTCCGTTGCCTTCTATCTTCCCTACATAATAAGTAATATGGGTAGAGCTAGTATTGGTACACTCACCCAATTATATTAACTCATACCTATTATCTATATTAATTATTGCTACAAAGTGATTCAAAATTAAGTTATGAAGTCCACTTTAAAATTGTTCTTCATATACACCTATTATATAGTAATAAATGTAATTCTATCTACTACTTGTAATTCTAATTAATTGTACAATTGCTTATAAACTATGCCCGTCTCGACACAGAATTTCTCAAATGAGACGGGAAGAGTCCAAACATATTTTTACATTGTATTATATAGTCAAATAAATAAATAATGAATGGCAAAAGATCACATTTTTTATTATGGAGAATGTGGTCAGTGTATGTAGCTTTTCTTGATAGTTGTTTTTAGTTCCCTCAAGTTATTAGTTCTAGTAAGTATCTTAATAAATCTTCATTAGTAATGTAGTCAACTCAGGCCCTGCCAGTAGCCTTAAACTGGTGTGGTAATGTTTTTTATTATTTTCTCCCCCAGCGCACAAATAATAGCATTTTTTATGTATACACCGTGATTCAAAATTAGTTGAAACATTGCTTAATACTAACTATAATAGTTATCTAAAGAGATTATTGATTGTCACATTTAATAGGCTGGCAACAAAATTACATATATTAATTAGAAAGATATACGTATAAAATCACTAAACTACTTCCAGCAGAAATATAACGAATTACAAAAAAAAATATGTACAAAATGCAAATATATGTGAATGAATATGTTGAAAGGTTAAGAGGTTAGTTTAAAAATAAAAATGATTTATTATTACAACAGATTTTATTAAAATGCATTATATTATATAATGAAAAAGTATTCAATATAAATAGTATATCATTATTGATTTTATATGTATATCTTTCTAATTCATATTTAAAATATCACAGACCTATGTTCTGAATAATTACAACTTCACAATAATAATGTGTTCTAATATATTAATTACATACTAATTTAATATCCGTGTAATATTATACTTTAAATTTCCCAACTGAAATTCCTAATTAATTTTTTTAACATCTATTTTTTTATGAAATTATAATTTTTACAAATCAGTAGTACAGTTACAACCTTTGAAGCAAATTCGTTCAAAAGAAAGTGTTTTTTGGCGGAAAATATATCGCTCTGTGAAAATAATAGATTTAATATTCTAGTTCACTGACACTTTCATTGTATATAGGAAAACAATAAAATTCTAAATTTGTTCTACGTCATGTTCGTAGACGCAGAGTGTCGGCCACGAATCTTTTTAATATCATTTATTAATTTAATCAATGTTATTTCTGTAAATTTTGTAATGGTGATTTTTTGTATTGTATTCGAGGACGTTACACGGACGAGCGTGGATGTTAAGGTTACTCCATATTTTGTTATATCTGAATCTTGTTATCACCAAGCTGCACTGGAGCACATCATATTCACAATCGACCCAACGGGATGTTCATTATTTTATTTGAATTCGAATCTCTCTTATTTTAACTCTGCATCGTTGTATTCATCATAGCTAATTAATTTATCTTATTTTTTATCAGGATAAATCTAATTAGTTTAGTATTAATTTGAACTAGAATGTTAAACCTATTTATTATCAATAGATTCTCTGTTTATACTGAAAACATAATTTTATTTATCACTCCAGGGTTTCGATAATAAATGTTCCCAGTTTGGGACGAAGATAGAATATAACAGATCAAGATTGGTGTGCATTTCTGAGGTGTGAAATCCACAATTCTTATGTTCTCCTCTGACTATCCGTTGAAGAGGATAGAACGCCGTTCTTCACCCTCACAATATATATCTATACTTTTGACAGTATACCTATTTATCTCGTGTATATTTTATGTGCAGATATATATATCTACAGTTCGTTTTACATCCAAAATGGACACGTTATTTATCAAATGGATGGCTTAATTATTTAAGTTGTATCTTGTATGCATGTATAATGTACTCTGATGTATTGTTATCAAATATACTTATGTATAGGTAAATTAACTGCATGTAATGGTATTTTTACAATGTTTGACATTATTTCACAAAGACGTATACCAAATTAAAAAATATTCGAATATTTTAATAATTTATGCCACGCCACTGCACTGCAATTGCCATGGCAGTTCTGAATCCTAAAAGTAACTTATCTAGATGATATTTAACATTCCAAAATATTTGGGATATTATTTTTACACAGCAAATACTTTCTATGCCTAAATAGTGTGGAAAGTATTAAATTCGTCTGAGAATTCTCCCACATGGTAGAGTCAGCAAAATGCGGTGCGTGACGTCAGACTGTGACAGGTAATGCCTAATAATTTGGAGTTTGACTTTCATGTGCTGTGACTTTCAGTTTTCAAGGTGGAATGTGGGGAGCGGTTAGTGCAAAAGGAGTCAACGCCCGGAATATGTAACAAAGCGTAACTCGCATATTTCGACGATGAACTGAACGAAGTGAATACCATTGTCAAGAGTAAGAGTTTTCACTTATATGTTATCATTTGAGGATATTCACATACTATTCTTTCAGAAGTAACTAATATTCAATATCTATGTAAAACACAGTTTGTGAAAGATTTAATGTTGTTATAAAAAAATAATAGCAGATTCATTTTTCAGGAGTGAGCGTCATCTTAGAGCTATTAGTTCTTGGAGTTGAGGATAACTTTACACCATTTTATTATACGCTCCCGCAATGCATGTCTTACATTCCACGATACTTTAAATTCTAACGGACGAAATGATACTAATTTGGTGTGACAAAATTTAAATTTTCTTAATTTGACATGGGGCTCATGTGATTCTATTGTTAAATATTTTAAAATTAAAACATTATTACGGATAGGTAATTTTCAAATTCACAGAATTCTATGTACGCCTTTTACATCCATTTTAAGGTAGATTTTAAACACTATTAAATAATAATACCCTAAATAAGATGACATAAAGGGACTCATTTTATTTTATTTTTATTCAATAAAATTTTAAAATTTGTAGAACTCATATTCAGAAAATATTTCATTATGCACATAACGTACATCAAGATATCATTGGTCATTTTGGACAGGCACTATTTTTTTTTTCTAATGACTCATATATATATATATATTTATCAGTATCACTTTATGCATAGCAGGAGCGTGCACTGCATGCAAGCAAAAATACTGTGCATTATTAAAAATTCTGGAAAACTAATATGAATTAAATAATAGATTTATTATAATTGCACTAGCGCGAGATGTGTACCTGTACAATCTTTAATTACTTAATTCTAAAAACTACTAAACATGCTATCCTCTGTTTTTAAGCTATCGTTCTCTCATTAAAATATCTACTTCATATTTTACTAATTCGCGAATTTTACTATCTTACTGTTGTTCTCATGGTCGTTATTTGGGTTGACATAGCTTACATAGATTCCTAATCATCCCTCTGGCATTCTAAGACATGTCCAAGCCACCTTAATTGAGATATGTTTATATATAGAAGTAAGGGGTCTATGCCGGCCTCTTTTATCTTGGTACATTCCACTTGGTCCTATAAAGTAACTTCCCTAAAATAACTCATTTCGGCAGCCTAGATTATGTAAAAATCCTTATTGGTGACAAATGTTATAAAATGGAGCTGTACACAGCTTTATAAATAGTCAGATTAGTCTCGACACATAACTCAGATTTTTTTATTACTCCACTATAGAGGGAACTTAAGATTAATGTTGTATATCTAGTGTAAGTCCCCCTCGACTAGATTTCTCCCCCTTGATTCCTAGCTCTGTCCTAGTTTTTAAGGGTGTACTTTCATTTTTTCAGTTTGAAATCGAGAAATTCTGCGTGAACTACATACTCTTTCAAGGCGGGACTAATAGTTAAATTTCTTGTGTTCTTGCTAAGTGTCACCTAAATACTAAAGGACGTTATTTATTACGTAAATCTTGCTAGAGAGGAAAGTTATAATAGAAAGAGATGACGATAAAATAGTTGATTTTCTCGCATTCGAGACAAGTGTCAAAAATAACCCTTATCTAGTCTTTTTCACGTTTTTTCATATTAATATTATGAAATGAAATAAAATGTATATTGTCATTGTGTCAGATGCATTTTATGATTTTGTTTAATGTAATTGATTTAAAGCAACACGTTACCGTTTTGCGAGCTATTTGTTTCATAATTACGTAGTAATTTTCTATGTTCAATAGCAAAATAACGTTCATCAAATGTTTACTTTATTCAATCAATGAAAAAAAAATACGACATGGAAATAAGTTTAATATTAGTTAATATTAGTTTAATATTAGTAGTTATGGATAAAGTATGCGAGAGCGCGAATTTGACGTCTATCTTGCCGCTCGGGATCGGCGGAATGGAGCAAAAAAAATTAATAATAATGGGATCGATATATAGAAAATATTATTTAGTAAGAAATTATTGTATTTTAAATATAAAACTTAGTTTTAAATAGTAGCTGAAACTTCAGAGCATGTGAGTAAATTACAATATATTTTTTAAAAACGTATTTATATTTTCACAAAAACAAAGTATTTTAAGAACCTATCAAATTAATAATATTCAAATTTAACTGTGTCTTAGTTCAGATTTGTCTTTGTAATCTTGACTTCAAGATAATAAGAAAATATATTTTGTATATGTAAGAATTATCCGTATTAAAACAATTTTGTGGCACACGGAAAATGAATTTAATGATCGCGGTCTTTCTTATAATGCTTTTATTGTCATAATTACGGCAAATAACATTCAGTTTATTAATTTTAAATTAGTGTAAATATCCTATCTAAGTATAACTTCTGATAAAAATGAAGAAAAAAAACGCGAAATTTTATTATTATTGAAAGGGAAGCCTTAAGTACTTCTATGCGTTTTCTATATCTGATCACCACGATAAGGTTTATTCCATACCCCCTGAGATTAAAAAGCAAGACTGTTTTAATTGGTCGAAATTTGGAATCAGCGTTTTAGTGAAACGCTAAATCTTGTTAATGGTTTATTTGCAGACCCCTATTTACATTAAGGTTTTTTATTTGTTTTGGGCCCAGAGACACACCCCATCAATTACAACCCCGGCGGGAATAAACGATGAATGTAGCAATTTTATATTTATCCAGAAGAACATTTTTATAGCATTAAACCAAGCTAACGTACGTAGTACGTACGTCATGTAAATAAGAGAGCTTTCTTGTTTTTATTTTCTGTTGACATTATTTGCCTGTTTTCACTGTCGTTGTTCCTCTCATTAAACAGGGACTAATTTATTATTATTTTCTTAACCTCCTTCAGAACTAATTTCTTCATTTATTTTACGCTTAGATAACATTTCATTTCCTTAATATTGAAATATTTCAAAGTCCGTTTCAAACGTCACTTGAATTCAATTTGATTGATTGATTTGATGTCTCAAATCAGCTGAAACTAATATTCCAGTAAAATTTAAATTAAAAAATATCAACATCTCTAATGTATGAAGTAATATTTTCACTTGCTTATTCTTATTATTACCTACATGGTGTGATATATTTTTAAAAAAATGTGAATTTAACGCTTCATATTTTGGAGATTATTGCTTTTATGTGTGTTTGTATGAAATCAGATTTGATCAAATAATAAACAGCTCCCAACTCGGCTTCTCATTCGTGTTCATTAATTTCGGTATTCACTTTGGATTACTTGGTAGGTAATGTGTTATTTTTAATATATTTATTGCATAGCATTCTAGAAAATATTACGCACTTTTTTAACACAGCTTTGTGAGACATGAATATTGCCTTTTACCAGTAGCTAGTTATTTATCGGTTGCTTACTGCTATTTACATATTGCTTATCGATAATTATCTGTTGCTTCATGAATATTTCTGATTGCGTATTACTAGTTGGTTATTTCATGTTGCGTATTGCTAGTTGCATGTTACTAGTAGTATGTTTTTTAATTGCTAGACACAAATTACCAGTTGCTAGTTGCTTATTATTGGCTGTTGCTTATTGCTAGTTATTTTTTACATGTTGTCAGTTTCTTGTTACTAAATGCTCATTGCCAGTTGTATGTTACATATTGCTATCGATATGTTACTTGTTGCTTATCGCCATTGTTCTTTTGATTCGTGGA
Source organism: Eubasilissa splendida (assembly GCA_031772225.1). NCBI lineage: Eukaryota > Metazoa > Arthropoda > Insecta > Trichoptera > Phryganeidae > Eubasilissa > Eubasilissa splendida. Next base: position 22,337,235 of record CM062859.1, on the reverse strand, counting down.
AAATAAAAACGAAAATATTTTATTTTAATAATTTCATATCATTTTATAAAATATTACATAGAAAAAATACCATCTATGTTAAAAGATCTATTGCACTTTTTACTGCTTTTTTTAGTAGTCTTAGTTGGGATATTTATGAAGAGAACAAATCCAGTAATATTAATTTTGTAAAAATTAAAGTATTTTTATAAATCTTAATCATAAAGCACACACTGCAAAAGGCGTATGATAGAGTTATAAGAGAAAGGTTATGGAAGGTACTCTCTGATTACAGAGTGAATAGTAAACTTATACACGCAATCGCATCCCTATATGAAGGAAGTTCTGCGTGTGTAAGGATCAATGGATCATTCACACCATGGTTTGACATTACAAAAGGTGTCAAGCAGGGTTGTGTAATGTCTCCATGGCTGTTTAACTTGTATATAGATAATTGTGTGAAAGAACTGGAATATATGAATGTAGAAGCAAAAATGAGCGACTGTATTGTATGCTGTTTATTGTACGCCGATGATGCAGTATTAATGGCGAATAATGAACAAGAATTACAGAGGCTAGTGAGTATCCGATGTATCCAAGGAAAGTGACCTTATTATGAATGTCATCAAGTCGACAAGAAAGACAACGTGCAAAATACTTGTTGGTAATGAATGTTTGGAACGAGTAGATGAGTTTGTGTATTTGGGAAGAATGTTCGATGGAAACGGAAAGACAGAGAAAGATATCGAATGGAGGGTGACTGCATGGAATAATATAGAATGGAGGGTGACTGCAGGGAATAAAGTGAACGGCACTTTGAATGGCATTATAGCTATTGAGAACTTATCAACTGATGCAAGACTAGCGGTTCACAATGGAGTTCTGATACCGACGAAGAGGAACGAAAGTAGACTGAATGCAGTGGAAATGAGACCATTTAAGCGTAATGTGGGAGATCCATTTATGACATAGTAAAAAAGAAAAGGAAGGTTTCGTCATATGGAACGGATGAATGAGAAGAGAATGGTAAGAAATATATATGACACAAGTGTTGATGGCACCAGAAGTAGAGGACCTCCGCGGAAGACTTAGCACGACCAGGTAAATCAGATAATGGAGGATGGTCTTATTTTATGTGATGATGTATGAATATGAATGAGACGAGAATGGTATGTCAGGACAGAAGATTGTGGCACTCTATCCTCTCTGCCTACCCCCGCGGTGAAACGGCGTGATGGTTAATCATAAATAAATTAATGACAAACGCATGCTTCTTATACATTTGGTACAATACCCTAATAATTTTTATATTTATCTAGCATGAACGACAGCAATAAATCAAAAGATCTAATAAAATATTTGACCTTAAACGTAGAACGAAGAACCCAATTTGTCTGTTCCGATAACTTTCCGTATATCTTTACACAATATTAGATTGTACAAAATAGTTCGTTTTTCAGTCTGTCTATACGCAACGTATATTACATTATTCATTTATAAAATTGGATATATCATTACTGCCTCGGCATGCCCCAGCAGACAGAAAATAGGCATCCGGCACTGCGATTACATAAACAATTTGAGGTCCGGTTATCTAATCCACATTACTACATGTATGCGGCAACCAAAGGGAATTAGATCAGCAGGCACTCCTGCCTATTTCTACCGTAATAAAATGTATAGAAGACAATTGATTATTTATTAGTAAGTAGTACTGTAAATCCCACTTTCATTCCCGAAAACTCCGCTCAATTCTACAGAAATAAGCGATACGGCAGCGAAATACACGCGGCCTGAATTTAAAACGCTTCTTAGAATATAGTACAAGTGAATACAGATTAAAGGAATATACTCCTTGCACGATCGAGTAATAAATACATTCAAAATGGAGGGATGTACTACGTACGTACATTCGTGTAAATATTATCAATCTAAATAAATGGCTTTTGCTATATACTGAGACGAGTATAAAGCCGGCCTTGCACGTAACGGTATACCTGTTCAGGTAAACATGACAAGTATGCCGAGACTCAACTTTGGTCATGCACGTAGCGACAAACCTGTGATAATCTCTCAGCCAATCGTGGCGTCGGTACAGCGCAACCACGACGATGCGGTAGCGCGAAAAAAAGAAAACCGCGACAAAGGTGATGTAAAGAATGGTTGTTAACCCTTAGCCACGCAGTAACACAGGGCTACCGTGCCAATTAAATCGTATATCTATAAATATGCACAAGGTAAAACTTACATTTTACCTAGTCCTAAAAAAATCATTTGAACATAGAAATCACTAGTGAAAAATCAATTATGTAAAACGAATCATAATAAAATAATAATTTTTGAATTCAATGTTTTATAAAATTGATGTGTTGCATGCTATCTGCGTTAAAAATACCACTTGTACCACGTGAAAAAGATCATACATTAATTTAAATGAAGAGAGATAAAGATGAAGATCATGTTAGATGGATTTTTTGATTAATGCGTTATAAGAATAACCTTTGAGAATAAAATGAACGTATTAAATTATTATATTTTTTATTTCTTATTATATTTATAGTTACTATAACAATTATTATTATAAAGTCATTTAAGCTTGTAAAAGCATTTTTTTCCTATTTAAAGTGCTTAAAAAACTCAAATTTCTTGTAGTAACACGAGTTGACAACATGGCTAGGTAGGGTATTGTTAGCATGGTATGGTAAAGGTTATAAAGAAGCCAATACAGTCACGGCAATTTGACAAAGGAATTCAATGTAATTATTTAAGAATGGATGGCTCAGATTTATACAATTAAATAAAATCTTCCACAATTACGCTGCGCTTGCGAGACGCCATTTTTTCGAACTACGCAACGCGACCTTTCCCTTCGCAGTGGACGATACAACTGAGACCTACACCATGGAGTAACACACACGCTCAGGTTTGCCTGAAGTTAGCACTTACCCATGGGTATAAAATATCAATTTTCAATTGTTGTCGGGTCGCCTGTACAGGTAGGGATACCTATGAGGGTGAACCCGCCGCTTACTCCTATATGGTCTTTTTTTTCGCCACCAGGTTGGAATTTTTTTAATGCTAACAAACAGCTGTGCAATTCCGTCTGTCACACAACACTCTCATTGTCCCCGACCTTTTAATTTATTCAGAAAAATTAACAAATTACATTTGTGGAAACGACAATGTATAGACAGTATCATTGAATACAAAAAAGATAATGTATAAGAAGTACTTGATAACAAATCTGTAACAGAATAAACAGTTGAATTAAAAAATGATAAATAAAAATCTCACAGAGTTACATCTTTTCAGGCATAAACTATAACAGAGTAGGGACACAACGTAGTAAGTGGAGCTGTTGTCGGGGAGTCGAGGGAAAAAAGGAAAAATACACCTCCGAAAAAGGGAAAAAGACAAAACAAAATTATAACGATCTGACTTATCATCAGACCACCACCGCAACAAGTAATAAGGCAACAAAGTAACAGAGTTTCAGAGCAACAAAGAAAACCACTGATATTGGTTTATACCCATAAGTAATTCCCACCTAGAAACCTAAACTCTCACAAAGATCCTGAACAATTCCAGATTCCTTATGCAGCTGAGGAGATCGGAGTTCCGGATGGACACCCGATCCACTTTCGCGAAACCTTCAATCATATGCTCTCTTGCATTCATCAATATGTCATATCGCCAGAGAATGTGATCCTGCGCATGCTAGGTAGGGATACCTGCCAATTTTGTCACATACACGATCCGGTTTGCCCAAAAGACGACCTGAGCAGGCATACCTGTCAGGTATACTGTTACGTGTATGGCCGGCTAAAGAGAGGTATGAGGTTCATTTTCTGAATTTACATCGCGATGTCGTCAATAAGAATTGTAAACACAACGTGAAAAATTAAATTCAACAGCGGATTTGGTCTGGACCTAGCGGGTGTTGAACCATTCTACTTACGCTGTGTTTACTGACCAAATCTAAATAACTAAATATATCAACTTTTTTACATTTGTATTCTTGTCTTCATTCGTATTATATTTTCAGATTGCAACATAACGTAATGTGTAATAGGTTTTCTTTAAGTACTTTTGGCGGAATGAATTGATTTAGATAGTGTTAAATATGTAATGATGTAAATGGAAAACATGATAGGTTATGAGATATCAGAAGGTTATATGTGAGCGTTATAATTTATGGTTTGATAGGGGTGGATCCGGTGTCCATCCGGAACTTCGACCTCCTCAGCTGCAAAAGGAATCTGGAATTGTTCAGAACCTTTATGAGAGATTGAATTTTTAGGTGGGAATTACTTATGGGTAATAACTAGTAATACCAATATTAATGGGGTTTTTTTTGTTTGTGTCCTGCATTGGGGACAAATGACCAGCGGTGTTGCTCTGATGACAAGTTAGATCGTTATTACTTTGCTTTGTCTTTTTCCTTTTGTCAGGGGCGTGTTTTTTCTTTTTTTCCCTCGGCTTCCCGACTACAGCTCAATTTACCACGTTGTCTCCCTACTCTGCTATGGTTTATGCCTGAAAATATGTAACTCTGAGAGACACGGCAAATGAAAAGAACCATATAAGAGCTTTTGCCTAAAAACCATCATGGATAAGCGGCGGGTCCACCCTCATTGAGAGTTAGAGTGCCCCCGAGTAAATTAAACAGGGCGCTTACCTGTTCGTTTAAATTATAACTGAGTATGGGTGTGTGGCCAGAGCAGGATGAATAATGAAACATTACAATAGATCGATGTTTATTGATGCCTGAAACACGGTTACGAATATGAGTAGTTAAAGTTATATAAATGTTTCTATAAAGTTCTATAAAATTTTATAAATGTCACAATTCGTAATATGTATAAAATAAAAGTTTAGCACCGTAGACTGCGAGATGAACGATTGTTTTTATTCTTCTTCAGGCTTTCTGCAACATGCAAAAACTATTATTTTTTTTGTAAATGTTGCTAGAATAGATAGAGATAGCGTGGAGAAATTGGCGAAGTGCGAAAGGTTGTACTCTAACAATATGAACAGATCAAGTCTAAAACATGACCGGAGTCTGTGGATCGTACTGTGGATCATGTTAGTTGTTTACAGCCTTTGTTCGAATGTGGGTGTCCAGATGAGAGACCTTCTGGAGAACTACTGCTACTGAGTAGCTTCATCATTATTATGATTTTCTCTTATTCTGGTTATCAGTGCTTACTTTTATAATCTTGCTTTTGTTTCTCTTTGATAATCATTAATTTCCAACTTCTGTACAATATCATTGTTACTTATCTCTTGTTCACTTTGTTATTTTTCTTTTCTACCTTTTATTCAACTATGATCTACGATGTACTATTCTTGTGGGTTGTATTTCGGCAGTTGTGCTTGGAAGATGAGTCCCCTATATGTTTTTCTTTCGTGTCGTTTTGTTTCCCGGATGGGTGTGCCTCTTCACTTCTCCTCTATTTTATTTTATCTATCTCGCTGTCAATTTTGTATGTTATGTTATTCTATTCTATTTTACTTGTATTATTTTGTACTATCATTTTTATATATATAAACATATTTTATTCTTTACGTAGATAATGTATTGTATATATTCTTATTTACTAATAAAGTAAGTCAGCCAGGGACAATGAGGGCAAATTTTGTTTTGGCAGGTGTGCAGCCTGTCATATATGCGGGGCGCTATCGAACAGCTGTGAAGTAGCATTAAACAATGCTAACTAGGTGGCGAATTAATACGACCTTTCCCAGTTTTAATGGTAATCCATAATAAAAAGTAGAATTATAAAATCGTATTTCACGTGTATTACGTAAACACGTGAAAACATTGTCAATGTATATAGAAGCAGTACCCCACTACTATGTCAATACCCATTATTATGTTTTTTATCCATGCTTGTATTTTTAATTTTAGTATACATTTCCTGAAGAAGATGCCATAGATAAATGTTTTTCTTATTATTTAAAAAGTATACGAAATTATAGAAAGGCTTCTAGGCAAATGCTAGTGACGACAGTAATTCAAATGAAGCAAAAAGATGTCGTAACCTTAAAATTACGTGATTTGTAGAACTTCGTCCATACGCAATACTTTCCTCCGCGTTACATCAAACATAATTGGAAATTGGTAATCCTATAAATCCGAAATAGAATTGGTAGTGGATAACGCTATTTTGAATTAGCCTTCGCCTAGGCAATACCTCTTCCCAGGAAGGGAATATAAATTATTTCTACAACAAAGAGATTTATATGATGCAAATTTATGGTCAGAATTATTAATAAGAAAGTGCATAAGTATTTTATTAATATGGAAGTAATTTACCTTTAAGGTTATAGATGAATATTCCGATAAAATGCGGCGTGCTCACGGCACCGCTTACACGAGAGAAGTGCGAGAGACACTCGCGAAACTTCTCATCTATGAACCGAGTGAAGTGAAGTTCGTAGAAATTCTTGGTTTACAATCTATAAATGTGACCATCGTGATAAATTAATCTGAATGATTAATTTGTCACGTCACAATATATATATTTATATATATATTGTGACGTGATATATTCGACATTTACGTGCTCATAATAATGAAGCTGATCGGTTCAATAGTCAACTGAGATTTATTTAACAGGTAGCCAGTTCAAAACCGCAGATGTGCTTACGTTAATGTTTAACAAAATTGTCATCCTTTGTCCGATCAATGAATAATCCATGAGGATACCTAATTTTTATGAAGCAACCTAACAATTAATTCGTTTGCAGACTTTTAATTAACTTGGGAAATTTGTTGACGAAGTTAAAAAGATAAATTCAATAGCGCTACTATAACGCCTGTAGGTATTTGGTGAACAAGGAAAAACCAAGCATACAATTATATGGTCACGAGTTAGTCACGAGTTCGAGCATACATATTAATATAATGTGTAAATGTATACATTACTATCTCACATTAATAGATAAAATAAATCGTTTAGTTATTTGGTGAGGTTCAACCATCTGTCATGAATGTGGTTAATAAATACTACAAATTATACAAGTATGTCGAGTTTTTTCATTCATAATCAATTAATGTATTTTATAATATAAATTAAATTAATTTATTAGAAAGGTATACGAAAAAAATGTGAAAGTATTAAAATATCAACTCGGAACACGTCAACCATTAACGTTTTTGATAAAAAAAAAATTCTGTACATCTTTATAATTGATTAATTTGATTTGTATTAAAAATACCGGAGAACTTTTTTCTGAAATTGTAACATCACAAAAAAAATGTGTTTTCATTAAAAATGTATTTTATGCTTGTTTTTTTGTTGAGTAGAAAATGTATCTATATATATATCATTTTATTTAATATCGTATCTTGAAAATGTTATTCATAAAATTGTTTCGTAAATTTCCATTTTTACATATTTAAACTATATTAAAACCTCAGATTTTTTACAATATACAGCTAAATGAGGTTGAAATAAATAATAATGTTTTGCAAATGATATTGTGATCTTCTCAAACGATCCTGAAAACCTTCAAAACATTATGCAGAAACTGTCAGAATTCAGTGGCATAGTAATTTTTAAGATAAAGATTAATGTAATGACTTGCTTTGTTAACTCAATAGTCATTCATGTTAATGGACTCCAGCTTGAGCTGGACGATAGCTATGCATACCTAGCAAATTTCTATAGAATATTTAAAGAATTTTATGTGGGATGAGTTATGTTGCTATGTGTGTCGATCGGAATGTGTAGAAGATGGGGACCTATTTCTCTCAGCTCTCCACTGTGTTCGTACGAGGATGATATCGCGGAGTGTATGTGTAGATGTGTAATGTGTGATGTGGATGTGGCTAGACTCAAATAATATATATAACTTATAGTTGATAGGCGTTTACTGCGGATAGATACTCAATACAGATTTTCAAAAGATCTTCCACTGTATCTAAATCGAAAAGTGTTTAATGCATACTACTAGTGCTTATGTGCGGCTGTGGAACATGAACTTATGACAAAATAGCGGTTCAAAAGCAGAGGCATTAAAAGATGTATGTTGGATAGATATCGCACGAAGAGACAGGAAAAGAAACGTTGATAAAATATCAGACAAGATTAGTTTACCCCTTATCCGTCGTTCTAAGGAAGCAATCGTTATTCCAATTTTTAAAAAGGATATCAAAACTGAAATCGAAAATTACAGACCTATATCTAAGCTTTGCATCACCTGTTCATAAAATTATTTATGATCAGATGATGGCAGTCCTAAGACTAGAGATATACATTTTCAATACTCCAGTTACCTCAATTAAATCTAAATTCAATAAATAAACTTTAATGGCCTTCATTTTATTTTTATCACACAGATTTTATTCCCTATCGTATTTTCCTTTTCCTTTCCCCTGGAATATTTTTATATTCTTATTTTCAACTATTTTCTCACACTTTTTTCTGCATTAAAGGTGAAAGTGCATTATAGTCCTTTTTAAATTGTCCTCACTGTTTAAAGTATACTGTATTTTCTGAGAAAACGTGTAACTGGTTTAATTATTGTTTCGCTTTCACTATGATTTTTGTTTTTACAGATAAACTGTATGTTTTCCAAATAAAATAAAAATTAAATACGTCAAGAAAATGAAATTATTATGGGCAGACCACATCGCTCAGAGGGTTATCTAGTGGTACTCAACTGATGAATAACAATGAACTGACGAAAAGTGAGTGACACCTGGGGAGACCTTCATCCAGCAGTGGATAAAAAATGATTGATAATAATGATGATTATCATATTAGTTTTCTAAAATTCATTAATGAAGACGCCACATATATTATTTACACAGAGCAGGATTTGCTTATTTTTATTTATTTATTTATATATTTATACGGTACGTGGTTCAAAGATTATTGGACAAGCGCGGCAAAGATTATTTACAGAAACTAACGTAAAGATATTATATTTTTATATTATGACGTATATAATTCAATTTTGAAGGTATTATAGTATGTACGTTAAAATAGTTCATTATTTTTCTAAAACAAGATTTTATTTAACGCACCTTCTTCTAATACGCCCTTCACTTACTACTAAGCTAAAATTATGTAATAACCGAAAAATTAAACTCAACCATTAATTAAACTTTATATATTTTAATTCATGAGCACCTTAAATAATTTAAATTTAATCGCAGTAAAATGTCATTGTAGTATATTATATGGAGTGCATAATACACTACAATGTACTCCATATAATATACGGAGTGTAATATAATATTGTCATTGTAGTATATTATACGGAGTGTAACAGACCTAGTCCACAATATTTTATAGGTGTTCATTCAAAATGTTAATTGAATATGTGCCTAATCTCAACCATGTCAGAGATTTGAGCATTTAAAAAAAACATAATTATGGGATTATTTCGATTAATATATATATATATATATACAAAATCGTGTCAAGCTTGAAGTCTCCGTACTTCGAAATCAATATTTACGAAATTGTTCAATTATTAATCGATACCTTTGCTTCAAGCCCTAAATCATCTAATAAAAAATAGTATTGCCTCTAGAAACTTGATGAACTTTATTTTTTTGTATTCAATGTGTCATTTAGAATCAAGAAAATATCTCAATTAATCGATATAATCGCATACTTAGGATTTTTTTGAAATGCTTATATTTCTGACATGGTTGAGATTATGCACATATCCATTGAACATCTCGAAATCGGGTCAGGTATCCCATAAAATATTGTGGACTAGGTCTGTTATACCCTGTATAAATAGAATTAAAGAGATAATGAATGTTTGAAGCAGTGCCATAAATTTTTTTTATTTCTGAATTATTATTTGTCCTGGAGATATTTGTAATTATTAATTTAATCAGGATTTTAAAATGGACAAGATTCTAATCTTGTTAAGGGAAGATTCGAGTTTAATAAAAAAACTTTTCCTATAATTGCAAGTCCTTACTCCCAAATTCTTTATTCAAGCGATCCAATTTAACCGATACTGAAAGGACTATGGTTTGGATACGTAATGGTTAAAGACATCTTTACAGTAAAGTACTTTTTACGTATACTCTTATACCCGATCCGGATTTTCATCCCTCGTAAAATCTCCATATTTAGAGGAAGTTAATTTTATCTTCCTCTCACCGTAAGCGCTGTGGGCAGTGGCGCTGCGACCAGCGCGGGCGCAAGATTTTTTAAAACATTACTTTTTGAAAAAGAAATTCAATAATTTAATTATATTTTAATGATTATTTTGCAACTTGGTGCCACACACCCTTAATGATGCGGCGTGCGGTATTTAATCGGTGAAGTAATCTTTATATAATGTGTTGCAATGAAAAATTAATGCTTTGAAATATCTAAATATTATAAAATAAGCCCTCCAATAATGTGTTAATTGAAAAATATTCATTTTTTACATTATATTACCTTACAATCTATTAAATTGCATTTTTTAAATTATTTAACTTTGTTTATTTAAGCCACTTAGTGAGTAATTTAAAATATCAACCAGTTTCGGGAAAAACATTATATCCTTCTTCAGGATGTCAGACTAACCAAAAAACATATATAATGTGTCACATTATTCTAATGATTTTAATAAAACATTTTTTAACTTTTTTCCACTATTTATTATATTATGACCATTACCAATTTCAGCCGGTGTTTTAATTAAATCATTAAATGGAATGTAATAATAAAAAGTCACTTATTGTGATCAAATTATTAAACAAAATTAAATAATGTATAAAAAAAACGTAATAAACCACAAAGTACAATTATAATGCATAATTAGTCTTATATACTTTAACTTAATAACTGTTAATACCTAATATTATTATTAACATTATAAGTATATATAGAGTGAATTAAAAAGATATATATTATTAAAATAAATAACATGAAACTCAGGTGTCTAAAAATGTTACGTTACGCCCCTGACAGTATTATCCTTTTCTTGGCATGATAAGTTACGCTTCTTATGGAGCGAAAACCCGTATATTTGGCGGTAAATATTAACTACATCTTCAAAATAATGTGTTTTGATACCTTCGATGGCAATGAAGTTCAGAAGCAACCGCAATAATTGATTCCGATACGGTCTGTTTGTTTATGAGGTCATTGAATAATAATTCAGCGATAAATGCTGACAAATTTATTAGAACCAACTAACAACGATTAACATATTTAATAGAACTATTCTAGCTAGATTTCATTTTAATAATTAAATTTTGGAACAAAAATATATCAGCGATTTGACATCATTTTTAGAATATCCGATTAAATAAAATAAATTTATATTGAATTAATTTATTGTGGCTTTGGTTATGTTTTTTTAAAATTACGTCAAAAATAATATCTAAGGTACTTTTGATTATTTACGTGTTATATATTAATATACATTTTTAAAACAACACGAAATAATTGTGATACAGATAAGAAACATTGTATTCACCAGTGTAGGCTATATAAATAGGTCTATCGCCTTTACAGTCAACAACACCGCCGATGAACGCACCTTGCAAATACTTAGATGTAAAACGGGGGGGCTCTCATCACCCTTAAAAACACACCTGGTACCGACTCCAGCGTGAGTTAATACAACGCGCCCGCATCCGTCTCCCTGACAAGTTCACTAGTAAACGCTCCTTCTCCGACTTCCTATTTGCATATTTATGCCATCTGTAACTGTCCTCAAGTATTAATAAACTATGTAATAAGTAATCTTTATTGTTCAGTCTCTTCTGGTTCACACATAATACACACACACCCACACTTACACTCAAACAAACATGTGAACAATGGGTGAAATATATTGGGGCACTCATCACACACGCTATAATGCAACCCTCTGACATATCAAACACATATCTTATAATTAATATTTTTTTCTCTCTTTTATAACGCCTCAAAACATTATTTTTCAACATAACGCAATCCCTCATACTAGATAATTTTAGGATTATTTTATAAGATGACTAATAATACTTAACTTGCGTATTAACCTTAAAATATTTCTCTTGTTCGGTGGTTAACACCTGCTGAGAAGCACATTAGGAATTCGCCGTACACATACAAGAACATAAGTACATGTTCAACATAATTAATTACACTTCATTGGATTAACACGTCTAAAGGGAATTTCATATAATCAGATGGCACATCTGACAGATACGTGTCTCGCTTTCTTGACATCTGCCACGTAATCTTAGTTCTGATTTCCGAATATTCTCTTCATTCACACACCTCTGTCAGTCGTGATAATATTATTTACCGCAATGTCACATCAGCCGGCTGTGATCGAATTCATAATCACATATCTATCCGTACAAATAATAATCAGCTGCTTGTGTGGCCTTGTAATTCCGTGATGTCGGGTCTCATGTGTAGCACGTCGATTATCCAGACGTCAGTTATCCGGACATCCGCACATCCAGAGTCTGGCAGACTCGTATTTAATAATTATCTCGCGTGTCCACGGGTTGGGTCTCGGCACGCGAGATACGCTAAGCAAGTGAACAGTAGCCGGCGAGCGGATAATAACGATATAAATACAAAATTGAAAACAATCACGAAGATACATAAATATATTCTACACCATCTCATACAGAAGCCTCTCAAATAATCTTGTCTCGAAAGAACTAAATATTTTGGGACCTTATTTTAGTTTGGGGAGGAGCAGCCAGAACAATATTAGAGTCGGCTAAAAGACCACAAAAGGTAATAAATGGTCGTTCTTTTAGATATCCATCAGATCTTATATTTAAAGAATACAATGCCCTAGACATAAAATAAATCTATATCTTGAGACTCAACCAATATTTCCATGCTAACAACAACTCACCAGAAGCAATAAATCATGGACACAACACAAGACAAACAGCTAACAGCTACACGCCAGTACACGCCAGTTCCGAGAGCAACAACGACATTGTATCAAAGATTCTACGTGTTCTTAGCTCCGAAACTGTACAACACACTCAGCATCAACTGGAAATCGTTTAAAAGATCCGGTATGACCAGATAAGAAAAACTGGAAAATACTGGAATATGTCCATGTTAGAAATTTTAACAATGAACCAGCATGCATGAAATAATGTACATATCTGGTTAAAGTAAGAATTGTATATCTAGACAAATGTTTATAGCGCTCTATCCTCTCGACTACCCATGTAAAGAAACGGCGTGATGATAAGTTAGTTGTATTATATTTATCTGATGTGCTAATCTGTAAAGAAAACCCTGCGTTTTCGATGAAAAAATTATTAAAAAAATATTAATCGTAATAACCTCCATAATAATTATTACATAACATCTTGTTTTGTCAGACACGCTAAATGTTTGCAACATCTCTGTTTGTTTATTTACTCCAATCAACATATCATTACATCTCGGTTTGTATATGACAACAACAAGTTTCCAAATGTACCAATCTATAAGTATATGGCTGAGATATAAATATATAATTTCAGTATTAGCAATATTTTGATATTCTCATAGTGATGACATATATGCTGTTCCAAAAATGTAAAAATGAATTATCAAATTTGGTAAATAGATGGCAATGGTGTAGTAGTACTCGAAGCGAGTTTACATACTAACATATATACAGTTTAAAAACATTTGATAAATATGGAGATTGAGGGGTGAAAATTGGTGAAGCCGAAGACAGGTCTTATGCCCTGTAATTACTCCATTAAATATAATGAAAAATAGCTAGTATTAAAGTCAAAATCATTCAATGGTATTCTGGAACATAAAAAATTAATTCGTTCTATGAAATTTTAAGTTTCATTCTATTGATTTAAATAATTATTCGGTAGTCAATGTACATAAAAGAAAGTTAAAGAGAGAATTAAAATTACTATATAAAATTAAAAATACGAATAATTATTTTGGTTTTATGCATTCTAGACAACCGACGAACTAAACAACGGAATCTTGTTACGGAAGTGTCACACACCTAGAACCAATTGCGCCATACTGTGCACACAGTACAGCGCAGTACGCGTTTATCACTCACGGCGATCGCACACTTGTCCGACGGAGTGACTGCGATTTTAACAACCAAACTTTTTTGTCAAAATAAGCTAACACACCTTCTAATTAAATAACTTCGCTGTTTGTGATACAGTTTTGATATAATTAACTACATGAGATTCGAAATAAACTGCATTTTATCAAAAAAAATAATTAAATCAATTAATAAAACAGAAATAAATCAATTTTTTATTTTTAATTCATTTTTTGGATTTTTTTAATAAAATTAATATTGTATATTTTAATAAATCATACATTTAACCAAAATCAAATGACGGGTTTATCAACAGCTTAAACTTTTTGATCGAACATTCCTTTTCGAATTCAAATGAAAATAATGTTTTAATATTTTCGCTAAAGTATTTCCACTCTTCACACCTATAAAAAAAAGGTTTTTATTGCATGATAATTTATAATATATTCAACGTTCATATTATGTAAAACATTACGATATTTTAATTTGAAGAACCTTTGTGATAAATGACTAGAATTATCCTCAATTCTAAACTATTGTATTTATATTACTAGATAATAAATGTCGTTTATAATACACAAAGATTTTATAGATAAATTCTATAAAACATTTAAATTTTGTTCTATTGAAAATAAGCAAGATAAAATAAAAAAATAATAAGCAATATAAAATAAGTTTTTTGCAACTAAAATATCACACGCCTTAATGAGATATTTAACATAAAAATATTTATATTCATTTCAAACAAAAGATCAAAAATGTAGAAACTGTATTTGGTACTTGTACTTTAATATATTTTTTATATTTAGATACTTTTATTTGTTCATGCAAACTGAATTATAGCCGTGATTATGACCAGTGAATTTTGTTTCGGAACGGTAAAAACTGACCTACGAAGAAATTTTGTTTATATCAATCTTAATAAAAACACTAAAAATGTTTATTATCACATATAATATAATATTTACTCTAAAATGTAGTCAGGAACATCAATTATGGAAAAATTTGACTCACTGTAGAAGAATCGGAAAGAAAAAGTAATATCAAAAGAATATTGC
Source organism: Eubasilissa splendida (assembly GCA_031772225.1). Lineage (NCBI taxonomy): Eukaryota > Metazoa > Arthropoda > Insecta > Trichoptera > Phryganeidae > Eubasilissa > Eubasilissa splendida. The sequence goes on along the minus strand of CM062859.1, from coordinate 22,322,191 downwards.
TTTATTTGATTCGTAAAGAATTTATGAAAAATAATTTGAATCGTGAATAGTTTGAACTCGTTTTCGTTTTTGTATTATTTATTTATAAAAAATAAAATTAAGCATTGTTATTTAATCATTTTAAAACATAACAAAGTACCTACACCAAAAACCTTTAATGACGCTATTGCGTGCTACATTCTGTGGATTACTTAGAGGTTAAGAAAATGGGAATTTCCTCCGGTAAATCCTGTATTTAATATAATAAATAAATAGCATCGAAGACACGTCAAACCTCGATAATGATATTCATTGTTCGTTAGTTCATTTGTAATTCGATGTATTATATATTAATTATAATCTAATAAAGTTCCTACCGGTGCTGACACACATGTATGGAAGTGAATAAAGAACGAAAGCGGTCTGAATGCAATGTAAATGCTGTCAATCAGGCGCACGTGTAAAAATCTAAATACGATGGAGTAAGGAATGAACAAATTGGGAGCGAATGTAGTTCTGCGTGCAGCATAATCGATTGAGTTTAAAAAATGGTCGCTGAGATGGTATGGTCATGTAGGAACGGATGAATGAGGAGAGGATTATAGAAGGCGACAAGAATAGAAGTGTTCGCGAAAGACCTGACATGATCAGATAAATAACATAATGATTTACCGATTGGAAATGGATAAATCAATATCCGGTTTATCTGAGATATTGATTGTGTTAAAAGCTTCAATATGCGAAGAATGAAGAATTAGTTGACGTAATAAAATAAATTTTGTCGAAGACAAAATCAAGATTTTAGATTTTATTAAAAAATAATAGAACATTACTAACATCTGTAGTAAATAAATACTAATAAAATATATTAATTAGAAAGATGTACATATCGAAAAGTATCGTTATTGCGCCACCGAGATTCGAACCTGGATCTCTTTCCAAACCGGGGAAGGTGCGTTATCCAACTATGCTACAGCGACATAATTTTTGACGACAAATTTTCGAACCTATGTCTTACACTTTTTCAAATTAATACATCTACAGTTGGATAACGCACCTTCCCTTATTTTAAATATCACAGACCTATATGTTCACTTCACAATAAGAATGTGTTTTAATAATATAGTAAATAAACTAACATATTACAATTCAATGTACAAAAAGCGAAACACTTAATTAAAATGTCTAAAATTGTTTTCTCACCTTGTTGAGTCTTTCAATCATTGTGCTCAAAATGATAATAAAACCAATTCAAGCGTAGAACAATTCCATCAAAACAAACGAAATAACACAGTTTTCAACACAAATGATAACGTTTATAACACATCAATGTTGTTCAATTCAGAAATCATCCAAAACATCCGGCGACATCAACACTCGACTCTTCACTGATGACTCAAGGAAAATCGTAATATAAACAAATATTTATAATCGCGTAATTTGAAAAAGTACACATAAATACTGATGACATTGAATTCTCTCTGACATTAGTTTGAATTAGGAACGTAATTGGCGGGAAATTGTTTGTCTCTGGTTCGAAATTGACAAATTAAACACATTTGTCTACGCATCAAAATATTACCCCGCTTGACATAACACGCTTAATAATAATTAACAATTGAGTGGTAAATTGTGGTTTATCGGTTAGAATTTAGAACGCGGGGTCAACCGTGACGAGCGTTAACTTAAACCGACAGATGTCTACTGTGGATTATTTAAAAATTTAAAGTGGTTGTGCAATGAAATTATTACGCGCCAATAAACGAGTGAACGCTGATAGAGTAACCAAAGAATCAATATATACAGATTATTATGCATGCATGTGTGTATAAATATGCAAGTGGTGTGCGCGGCGGCAAAACCCGTTTACGTTTTCAAATATGGAACTGAGACACAAACTCGACTAAAATATATATAAATCAAAAATACATTTTTGGATGCAATAATTTTGGTGAAACTTTTTAATCGATTTTAGAGAGTGATTCATTAAAAAAACTATATTTCACAAAAAGCTTCACATTACATATGTTTTAATAAATATTATAAGCCCTGTTAACTCCTTGCTGGTCTAGTGATTAAGATATTCGCCTAGTAATCCACCGGGTTCGAATTTCATTCCAGATAGCTCCAGGCATTGATTGGAAAGAAAATGACAATTTTCAATGATTTTGACATTCAACTTTCGCGCGGGAACAGGACCCGAGACGTCATTTTCTTAAGATATAGTATGGCAGTTCACTTCCTGCAGCCGGCCAATTTTTCGCATTTTAAAAATTACGAATAATAAAATATATATCAGTAGTCAATTTAATTAGTGTGAGTTTGACACTTCAACTAATATTACGCTGAAGGATACTCAACCATACCAGGCGTTCTTTCGTCTCACTCACGGTCGTAATTTTACGTTTATATACATATGTATGATGAGAGTAAGCGAGAAAGATAGCACGCACGTGCAACCACTCATTATAACGATTCATAGTATATGTCAAAGTCAGACAAGTGCCGAGACAAAAAAAAAAGATTTGAAAAAGATCGCGATATAACGAATCCGCACTCGCCGAGGCCGCTATGAATGGGGGTTTGTATAAAAATAATGTTGTCATTGGACATAAAAGAAAAAAATGGTGGCAAATAACATATTTTACCTGGACAAGAAAACGACATAAAAAAAAGCATTGTACTGTGTAAAAAAAGTTATGAACATAAAAAATAAAAATGAATAAAAATCATTTACACGTTGCATCAAAGACTATTGTTAATTAGATTTTTGAATATTGGTAATGTAACAGAAAATATAACAAATCATTGTAAGCTCGGAACATTCTCACTACAGGAGAGCGTAATCCAGAATCGGCTCGACTTGTAGGAATGCTGAAGACAGATTGCGATCGTGATACTCGCGACTGAATATGGAAATTTATTAATAACAAAAGGGGTCGACAATTACTATGTATAATACATTATTTTGAAACGGTGTATAATTCATAATAGATGAATGAATGTACATATGAACGTATTATATAATTTTAGTACATACTCAATACTCAATAAGGAAATAGCCAGTTGTTGTTAATATTCAAATACAATATATATATATATATGTATATATATGTATATATATGTACAATACTTTGATGTACCTACGTAAATGTACTTGTAAGTTGGAGGTCATTTTTAATGGAAGGTATTAAAACTGAACACTTTATTTTCTTACCTCAGGCCCTTACGTCAGTATTATACAATGAAAAATAATATTACATAAATGGTGTTGTTCAAAGAAATAATACAATAAGAATGTTTCGAAGAATAATCTTATCAACATAGTTTTAAACAAACGACGAATTTAATTCTATTCACAGACCACCGTGTATATAGATAGACATGAACAAACGCAAATTTCTTGTTCTAATATTTTCATTTTGATGTCACCCACGTGATCACTTTGGTAACACTGACGCAATCAAATAGCTCCGCGACTTTATTTTAAATATACCTCGATTGGAACGAAAGTTTTAACGCTGACAATATAACATGCATTAATGTAAAAAATACGTCTTGTTTACACAAAGATTTAATTTTCGAAGAGTCAATATAACTTTTACTGTTGCATAAATGTGTCATAAACTATCGGATTTACGTTTCCTCAAATAATGTGTGTAGAATGCTCCTCATTCCGCAACTAATGTTTCGAACCCCTCTCCTATATGTATACTTAATTTCATACCTATACATTTACTGGTCTGTGATCCTATCCTTTAATTATACGCGAAGTTAAATATGTATTATGAAACGTTGTCCTGCGTTATTTCTGTATTATTAGGTACTAGAGGTAGAGATTAAATGGCGAGATGTTAAATGTTTTCTCTTTTATTATTTACGGCCGTAAATAATAGTTTTTGGTTATGATCCATCATACTAACAATTTTAATGTGTTCTAGGTTGAGTGAGAAAACCATTCATCTCTACTTAAATGCATATTATATTAATTAAATACCATTTTTGTGTTTATTATTGTCTATCCACGATTCTTATACATCATCTAGATGTAATTTTTGTTCGTTTTGACAGCTAACTTATAGGTGGAATAATTTTAATTACATCGAGGTTTTATTTACGTGTGGTTTATTTCATTATCATTGAAGTATAGATTCTATCGAGCCACAATAGCCGCCCGCAGGGCCTAGCAGCAAGCAATCGGCGATAAGTTGAAAAAGAAAACGCATATTTTTTTTTAAAGTATACGACAAGCATTGTTTTATTTAATTTTATAATATTTTCGTTGAACATTAGGGTTTTTAAAGTATTTTACGTGGAATTAATTTTTCGCGTTATTCATGTCAAAGATTTAACACTAGAAGTGGAAACTTCATCACCGCCACCTATTTGGGACACCGTCGATAAGCAATTGCTTTTCTAATAGTTTCCGATAAATACAATACGCTATATTCAACATTTAAATTTATAATTTAATCAAATTCGTGTCCAAATATCCAGTAGTATTATACAATAAAATAAAAAAAAATAAGGACATTGATAAAAATAAAGCATGTTGAGTGCACACAAAAAATAATGCATTGCTTAACTTGGAAGTGCTCACGCTAGGGTAATATCAAATATATATCGACCACACCTACATTTAATATTTATTTTTCTTAAAGTAAGTCTAGTATAAATATTAAAGAACACTTCTGTACTTGTCCAATACCATAAATATATTATCTTACGATATACCTACATTTTTTTCTCACATTCGAAATCTTTAATTGATTTTATTAATTAATATATGATCAAATTTTTACTATCTGTATAAATTATCCAATCCAATCTTAATAACACTAAATTAATAAATTTAATGTATTTGTGTTACATTATAATTATTGAGATTTACTGTATTAAATTTAGCAACGTTTATTTGACCATATTTAACCAACGTTGACAGTCACGTATCACGTCTGTATATTTTTTATACCTTTAAACCGGTTTTAAGTAGCGTTTAATAACAGTGGCGTGCGCTTTTAAGGCCAATCTAAAAGTATATTTTAATCATTTATGTAATTTAAATTAATACTACCCAACTGTACAATAGTACGAGTATGCAAAATTTTCAAAAATAATAAGTGTAAATACAATAGATGTTGAATTTAAGGTTTCCGCGAGCACTGATGTATGGAACTGATGTCTGTTCTAGATTAGATCGCGTTTTTTTTTAGTAGCCTTGACAATGGCACGTGGTACCATGCACGTCGATCTTTTTCCAAGGAAACCATCTACAAAAAATTCTATCTATCCTAGAAGAGATACCAGTTTCATAAATATATACATATATTATGAAAAATTCTAATACGTACCTATATAATGATTAGTCGACGCGACCCGAGGTGGATTCAGGAAGTAAAATAATGGTAGATGGATCTGGCCTACCGTGTTCTAAAGTCCTGGGTTGGACGTCGTTTTCCCCTCCAGTTAACTAGCACGTTTTTTGTGAAGAACTGAGAGATCACTGCACTTCCGGAGCTGTTGGGAACACCGCTTCTTCGTGATTCAGCGTCACGCACTGCGTTGCTTTCGGACGGTAGAAAAAGAACACAATCATAAACAGATCATAAAAATGTTATTCTTTATTTAATTTTAAATCTGTAAGCGCTGGTAATAGAACAATTCAAGTTTTACCTGTAATTTAAATTATCTCATAATTAATCCCATAATTCAGATGAATTTACGGTCTAACTCACAGACGTTGGATTAAATTATATTATTCTATGAAACTTACTTATATAAGTACCAACCCACTACACAAATTATTGAACAGTCAGACAGAAGCAGATTATTCTTATCTGTGTGGTGTATTACAAGTATATATTAATTTAAATGCACAAAAGCGTTAAAATCTGGTACATGCCATCAATTCTAGTGTACACAAGTATTTATGTACTGATTAGAATATTAAAAATATTCCTTGGTTTTGAGTCTTTACATAGAAACGATATCTAAGTAAACTTCATAGTAATTTCAAAAATTCTTACAAAACCTTACAAAATTTTAAGGTTTTGAAGAAAGCAGAGAAATTTCTAAATTTGACGCGTCAAGTAGAAAGAATACGTACTGAAAAATATTTTAAATTAATAAATCATTAAATACTAATTAAATGTATTAATTAGAAAGATATACATATGTAACCAATTTTATCGAAAAATATTATTGTTGCGCTACCGGAATTCGAACTTGGATCTCTTTCCAAACCGGAGAAGGTGCATTATCCAACTATGCTACAGTAATTTTCGAACCCATATACATATATCGTTCCATCATTAATGGATAGATGTATTCATTTGAAAAAGTATAACATATGGGTTCGAAAATTTGTCATTAAAAGTACTGTCGCTGTAGCATAGTTGGATAATGCATCTTCCCTGGTTTAGAAAGAGATCCAGGTTCGAATCCCGGTAGCACGACAATAATATTTCTCGATAAAATTGATTATATATGTATATCTTTCTAATTAATACAATTAATTAGTATTTAAAATATCACAGACCTATGTTCTGTATAATTACAACTTCACAATAAGAATGTGTTCTCCTTAATAAATAAATCATTTCTCAATTATTTAAAAAAATCTTCGAGATGTAAATACGAAATGTTTTACTAAATTTGAAAATAATTAACATCGTCCGATACCTTGTCGCGGTAGACTACACTACCAAATTCTTACATCGGTTTCACAATTTATCTAACTGCAATAAAAACATATTTCTAGATATTGTACTCTTTTAAATGACCTGTATTACTCGAACACAGATATCGGTAGTAAATCTTGACATCAAGCAAAAATTTTAGTTTTCTGAAAATAAATCATTTTGTTTATTTTTTTAGTATCTGTGGGTGCACGCCACTGGTTGTATGATATACATTTAGTAAGATAAAGTGCATTTTGAATTATTCATTTAGCCAACATTAGAATGTGTGACATACATTTATTAAGTATTCGTAAATGTTTTCTAGATCAAAATGCAATACTTATTTTAAAAAATCAATGAAGTGACATTTTCTAATGGACATTTTTTTAATTGTTTCACCTACTTTTAATTCACATTTATAATTTCTAGCATTAATACCCGGCGTTGCCCGACCTAAAATAATATCTACACAATTCCAAGTAGATACATAGTTTTTCGATACAGGAATGGTTACGCAGAGGTAGGTAAAGTGATAAAAGTTGAGTTGACACAGGTTTAAGAATATAGATAAGATTAGAAATAACTTATTTTTATATCCTTATTTATTTAAAAAATCATGTGTCCATAGAATATAAAAATTACTTAATTCATTTCTCATCCGTTCGATCCAAAATTGTAATCAAAATATTAACAAAAATAAATCTATAACAAATAATCGATTCGATACAACGATAAAATGTGCACAGATAACTGGTGAATATTATGTTCCAGTTCGATTTTGTTTGGCCGCCATTTTGGTTTAGCAAATATTTGTCAATTCGCATTTGGTAGTCGTAGAGAATAGTTGATTACAATTTATTATGGAGCATTCACCGCCTCAATAATGGGTTGAAGTAATTAAAACATTTTATCTAAATAATAATGGCAATGCTGTAACCATTAATGGTGATCGCCATCGTCACAAAACTTCTCGGTAACCGTATTAGATCAATTAAGCCTACAACATCACCTCACACACCCGAGCTACGCTTAAAATTTATATTTCTACGCATAATGTCAAAAAGGTTCTCGATCACCTGATTTGACGGCTTCCGACTATTTTCTGTGAAGATACTTGAAGGTAAAGGTCTACGCCAATAAGCTGACAACAATTTTGATGCTACAAGACAATATTCGAAATGAAATTGTTAAAATAACACGAGAATGTTATGAAAAATGTGGTTACAAGAACACGCATTTGTGTCACTGAAAGAAGCGATAACTTGACCAATGTTATACTTCACGTATAATTGTAATAAATCAAGTAATTGATAAATTAAAACCAAATTAGAAAATTTTATTTTATTTTTTAATTATTTAAAAACAACATCGGCCTGGAACATAATATTCATCCTGTAATTCTTACCGGACAATACGATTAAAAAACATAGTCGTTATCATCATCATCACAGCTCTACAGCTTATAAGGGCATACTCTATCTAGACATTAAAGTTGGTCTTGAATTGAACAGTCCTCCCTCTGGTTTGAAAGGGTCAGACCCTTCTGAGGTAATAAGTCATACTTGCGAGCAGTGTAGCCCATGTCTTTATTAACTTTTGTTTAAAAAACAGCGGTGTGTTTTAATTTTTCGAACAAATCGCTGTTTTTTAAACACTCGCCATTTCAATGACAATACTAGCCATTGTTTATACGCGTGAGAACGCAGGGAGTAATTATCAATAATGATTTCATTTAATCTTATTGTATTATGACCGTGACCTCGGAATTTGGTTATTGTTTTCAAAATTCAGTACAAATATTAAGTTGTAGGAGTTGTGGTTGTTTAATATAATTGACTCGTGTTTGTGTCGGAAGGTTTTGTTAATGCGAGACTAAAGCGCCTATCTCCTAGTCTCACGTGTGCTAGTGTATGTCGCAGTATTGGGTGACTGTTGTAACTAGAGCAAGGTATTTAAAAATGAAAGAACACTTACAAAGGTTGGCGTTTATTGATGGATGAATTGCATTGAATGCTTGTGTAATTGAACGCTGGAGTGGCTCGCTCGAGATGCCGATGGAAGGAAGGCCTGCGGAGAAGTGGTCGCTAGATCCCAGTATATCCGTCACGATGCATGGCGTCTGCTGATTGGTTGGTTGGGTTTTGGCCCTATATAATTGTTAAGTGAGTCCTTATACAGCCATGGCTATGGGGCGCGTGCAGGGTCACCACAATGTAAATAAAAAATGTATAATATTTATTATGTTAAGGAAAACACATTTTTGTTATAAAATTGTATTTTCAGAATATAGTTCTGTGGTATTAAATACAGATTAAATTAATCAACTAGAAAGACACACAGAAAAAAATCTATCGGAGAAGTATTTAGTTTCTAACTTTTACATAATTACCTAGAAACGTTTACATAATTTCGTACTTAGTTATAAAAATAATCGTAAATCAGTATATAACTGACAATATATTAGTTAAACGATTTTAAATATATAAAATAATATATTAAATAAAATAACAATCACTTTGTATGAAACCACGAAAATTATTATACGTCAACAGGTTTCGCTTATCCCAAGCTTACTACACATATTTAAACCTAATCATAAATACAAAAAGAGTGCACTTATATATACATAAAGAGGGAGATAGAATATAAAATTGCATGTGAAAGAGAGAGACAGAATACATGTATAGTCAAATAGAACATCAATGGAGACAGAATATAAATTAATTTATCCATTAGCCCCATATTAAGTATGTTTCCTTTAAAATTAATTTAATATCCATCAACACTATATTTTCCCCTCCCTTAATGTTCCGTCTATTTGTATATGTATTCTTTCTTTCTCTTTCGCATATAATTTTATATTCTATTTCCCTCTTTTTGTATTTATGATCAGTTTTAAATACGTCCTGATGAAGCTTGAGATAAGCGAAAGCGAAGATAAATTTCGTGGTTTCATACAAAGTGATTGTGATTTTATTTAATATTATATGTCAAACCACAAAGTGATTCCTTTCTACGAAAATATATAAAATAATAGTTATTTGAATGAGAAGTTGTATTTAAATTTGATAATAACCTAGAGACGGTGTACCTAATCATTAGAATATAGTGAATCAACATGGCTTAATATGGACGAATAAGCATTTATGTTAATTGACTAACATGCTCTCGGTTGGCTGCTTGTTCCTTATAGCTTGCGGCTCCAATATTCGGCATGCATTATGTATTGAGACAAGTTTCATTGTATCATTCAATATTACTGTACACATACATAAAACTATACCAAGATGAATATATTATCAATAAATTTTAAAATATATATATTTTTAATCACTATAAACTTTTAACCACACCTTATAACAAGGAATATTTCATGCATATTTCCGTGAATCCTTTGACAGCTGTTATTCTCGGGTTTCCTATTGATAATATGGTCATGTATGCAGAATGAAAATTACCACTAACCTTGATTGGCAGTAGCTGTTTCTCTGGCGTCGTGGGTTGGTCCGATGTATTGCAGTTCTTATCTCTGGGTAGTATTCCGACCGACCGAAATGCGTACTCCTGAAGCTCTAATTGTTGAGAAATCTCTACCGGACGATGTACTGACAGCAATTAAGCTTCGACCGTGGTTTGACAGCGAACCTGGTATCCGAAAGCAGCAACATGCACACAACATAAATGATTCATACCAATCAACAAGAAACTAGGGGTGCCAGTTGAAGGAACAAAAGGTGCATAAACAACGTACAATATTATTATTCTTTGGCCACGTGATCCATATCGAGTCATGTCCTCCTGAATCTTCCGCTTCCATATGCTCAGGTTCTCGGCAACCGTCTCCCAGTTTGGAATCTTTAGAACCAGCAGAAGTAATAAATGTGTATACTTACGCGCTTTGCTAATATTATTACGACCACTTTACTAAATTTCAAAAAGCTACCGATTAGTTAACTTATCCGATCTGCTTATTTTTTATAAATATTTATTACATAGTACAACTTAATATTATACATACTATATTTATTTATTTTATACTTTTGTTTTTATTTATTTTTCATCTACGCAGCTGTAAATAAATTTATGCGAGGTAGCAAAAATAAAACTCAGCATGTTTACTCAGAGAATGAGCTCTCTCCGTAACTATAAATGATTTAAAGAGTGATAGGGGCAGTGCCCCCTTGTCTCCGTAATCTGTAGTGTGACGGGTGGAAAGGAATTGTCCCCGAAGAATGGGGTGCTTGCTAGGCACTGTGAGCTAAGAATTTTTTTTTTTTTTTCTAATTTATTAGAATTTTGGGCTTAAGACTCTTTTCAGCCATTCTTCAGGGGTCTGGAGCAGGGTTGTAGAGGAGGGAAATGGGGAAGAGATTGTCGGGGTCGGCGTCTGAGTTATAGCTACCGAGGGTGGAAATGGAGTTGTTTGGAATATCCTGGAGTTTTTTGAAGAATCTGGTAGCTAGATCGCGAATGTGGGATTTGAGCTGGGGGGTGTTGGTATCGCGATGAATTATGGAGTTTCTCACAAACCACGGGGCTTGGAGAATGGATCTGAGGGTTTTGTTTTGGTAGACTGTAAGTTTTTTAACGAATTTAGCCGTGGCCCAGATGGGGCAAGCGTAAGTGAGGAGGGGGCGGAGAAGGGATTTGTAGAGAAGAATTTTTATATTAAGTTGAATGGGGCTATATTTGTTGAGGAGGCAGAAGATGGATCCCTTTGCCTTGTTTGCTATCCTGAGAGAAGAGGTGATGTGAGCGTTCCAGTTGAGTTTTCTATCTAAAGTTAAACCGAGATATTTGCACGTTTTGTGCCATTTGATGTTAATGTTGTTGAGGGAGACGTGTCCTTTGGGATGGAGGCCGCGTTTGCGATTTTTCGTGAAGAGGATGGCTGCGCTTTTGGACGGATTAATGGCGATGCGCCAAGTTTCAAACCAGCATTGGAGGGAGTCTAGATGCTGTTGGAACCTGTCGGTAATGGTGGAGGGGTTTGTGGAGTTTGTAAGGATTGCAGTGTCGTCTGCATAAAGTGCTGTGATGGAGTACCTATCAGTCGGTTTGGGCATATCGCTCGTGAATATGTTGTACAGAAATGGAGAGAGGATGGAGCCTTGCGGAACGCCGGCTTTCATGAATCTGGTGGTGGAGAAGGTGGTTTTGTTGAGTTTAACTCTGAACGGTCGGTTATGAAGGAAGGATTTGAGAAGACCGTAGAGTTGGGGGTGGAGATTGTAGAATTCTAGCGTTTTGTAAAGTCGGCCGTTGTGCCACACTTTATCGAAGGCTTTGGCCACGTCGAGAAAAATGGCGCCAGTGGAGCGATGTTTTCGAAAGCCGTCGAATATAAATTCGACGACTCTCAGAAGCTGATGATAGGTGGAGTGACGGGCTCTGAAGCCGTGCTGTTCGTCAGGGATGGCATTTGGTCTTGCAGTCTTGTGAAGAGAATTCGTTCGTAAATTTTGCCTATGTTTGAAAGTAGGCTGATTGGCCTGTGATTTTCGCAGAAGAGGGGGTCTTTGCCAAGTTTGGGAAAGAGAATGATGTTGGAAGTTTTCCATGCTTTGGGGAAGTGCTGCAAGCGAAAAGCTGTATTGATGAGGAAGGTGAGGAATAAAATTCCCTTTGCGGGGAGGAGTTTGAGCGCTTTGGTTGGGACGCCGTCGGGTCCTGGGGCTGTATTAGATTTTCTGGATCTGATTATTTTTTTTATTTCCTTTGGCGAGGTGAAAAATTTATTTTAAGAGGGGGGGAGTTGATGTGATTTTCGACGTGGCTATTGATGAAATCGGTGTGTGAAGCTGAAGAGGTGTCGGGGTTAGTGTCGAATTGGAGTTCAAGGCTGTCAGCAAATGCTTCGGCCTCTCTCGACCACCAGCGCACTATTTATTACTCGTGAGACGGGCCCGGCCGCGATAGACCCCCGTCTCACGCCGGACCAATGGGAGCAAGCTTACAGCCCTAGCCCTACTCCCATTCGATCCGGCTTGTCGGCCGCCTGGTGTCGAAAGGGATAAACTGCTGCCCAGTCGGGCGTCGTAGCGCACGGGTCGGCAGATTCTATTTGCGCTTACATTAAATTTAATTTCAAATAAAACCTTACGGCTAGGGATATCGCAAGTTTTTTATTCGTTTATTATCATTACTGCTCACGATATTTCGTATGTTACTGAGTGGAGGGATCCCCCGTAAACCATTTAATTAATATTAAAGGTATATACACGAAATACAATCTGTTCAATTGGCATTGTTGAATATCCACAATTAAACGTCTATCTATCGAGGATCACCTCACATTATTTCCCCAATTACTGGTTTCCCGGGTCCGTGGGGCCCTTTTCAGGGCCGCATATCGACATAGCTCCTGTGAGCGAGATCCTGTGACACATTTATTATGAATGTTGTATACACAATGAGATGTTAATACAAAAAAAAGTGTGCCAATTAGTGATGAGCTAAACCGTTGTTTTAACCGTTATTGTGACTGTGATTGCGAAATTTGTGTTCGATTATAACGATGATAAGTAACTGATTATTCGTAATTCGGCGAGCAATCACTGATATAGTGGAAACTAAACTTCTAACAGTAAAATATCAGTTACCAATCAACGTTATAAAAGAAATACCAAAAGCACAATCAGTCACAATAACGTTTAGCTCATCACTAGTGCCAACCTTCTTTGTCTTAAGCGTAGAGAAAATTTGAAAGGAAACTCATACATAACGTTAAGAGTGAAGAATCAAATTTCTTCGAAATGCACAATTATAGATGATCTGTAAACTTTTCTTTCCGATGGTACAAAAAAAGGCAATATTTTTACACTGTAATATTTTTTGTTATTACATATTGCGTATACGCGTATGCGGAGTATAAGTGAAGTTTGCGTTGAATTCGAGCACTCTTTTTTCATGTTTGTTGCGCTTTATGTAAAAAATGATAGGCAAACAACATTTTGACATGGTTTTCTTATTTATTTAGCCCACAATGCATTGTTAAATACGAAAATCAACTAACAGAAACCTGAACAGAATGTATCATCTGCAATGAAATAATTTACGTGAGATATTTGAAAAGTCCTAGCAGATAAGCAATATATATCATTTTCTGATTGACAAACCTAATAATGTTTATATTTGTCTAAAGATTTTTTTATTAAGATATGCGTACACGGAATACGTGTCACATCAATATTCTTACTATTTTCAAACTAAGCTAAACGCTTGTGCTATGAAAATAGGGCTAACTTGCTGGTCTTCTGGAACAAGGCGCGATCACTAGACCAGCGTATTGATAACTAGACCAACAAGCTACGCGTACCAATAATAATTTTAATAACTTTTTATAAAACTACTAAAAAGATTTACTTTTTTTTTTGTTTCTTTTTTATTTATTTCTTAGTTATTTATTTATCAAAAGTTTTTTATAATTCGGAATGTAACAAGTGCGTAGAGTTATTTCGCGCCTATCCTAGGTAACTTTGTTTTTAACACAAGTTGATTAATGAGAATTAAAATATTTTATTTGTATCATATAGCATGAATTTTGTTTTAGTATTACCGTTACAAACTGTTGTAAAATGTCGTTTTCTGCCTCTCTGATCGCATTTTGTGTAAATTGTTCACCTTAACATGAAATCTCCAGACTCGGTTCATGTTTACGAAACTGATTCAATTAATTCGCGGACTAAAAGCAATGTATCTGTGTGCCGTTTTATTTACAGCAAAAAAAAACTATTCTCGCTCTCGCTCTGTTCCCGATCAGGGTTGCCATCTGGTAAGTAAAATAATTACCCTTTGAACTGTGTTAGCGACAAAAGGTCGCCATATTAAATTCTTTTATAACTCTGTTCGCGACGATATATCGCCGCAAATAATAGATATACTTTTTTACTCGAAAAAAATTCCTAATACCTATTAGCGCTGGTATAAATACATTCTATACAATTACTACTGTTATTCTGACGCATACATTATCAAATATTTATGATTTTAATGTTCCTTTATATGCTACCTTTACATTTTTTTAGTTATATTATAATTATATTTATTAATATATTTTAATACAATCTAATATTTTTGATGAATTTGCACAAAATTCTCTGAATACAAATAAATTCTAATAATTATACAATATTATATAACATGCCTGACATCAAGAAACACTTTTCTCTATTACTCTAAATCATATAGCGACATGTTTGTAAAAATTTCACCTTATGAGCGATGAACCAAACTCCGCAGAAGAAACTGAAAAATGTATATAAAGAAATTCCCAAGTTCGATGAAAATGTTAAACAATACCTTATATGCAAGACCATGAAATGGTAAAAAAAAAATATATCACGGCTATCTTTCCTAAAAGAGGACAGTTGGTTTTTTCGAAAACCCTGGAGCACCTGCCGGTGGAAACCAGAGATTGGTACAGACAGTTAGGTTTGGAGACAAATATGCGAAGAACGATTTCTCTGCAAAAGTATCAGTCTCTATTTCAGATATAAACATAAATTATAACGACACATGTATGCCATTTTTAGACTTCAACCCACAATACAAATTTATTCACGATTATACATAAAATAAATAGCCAAACGACAATTATTATCAAGGATAATATGACCATTTTAACATTTTTTAACAAATCTTAAAAGCGCAAGGCTGGGAAAAGATCGTTATAATATGCTGATTAAAAAATACGTATTTCTAGATTAAATTTATCATTAGTTTTAAATTATATTTAAAAAAAAACTAAAAATATATAGTATCTCTATTTCTTTAATAGTTGTTTATTATTATTATTCTACAGTAATTTATTGGCATTAATATTTTAATTATTAAGGAGACCACATTCTTATTGTGAAGTTGTAATTATTCAGAATATAGGGTTCAAAAATTTGTCGACAAAGGTATTATCTGCTGTAGCGTAGATGGATAATACACCTTCCCCGAATTAGAAAGAGATCTACATTCGTATCCCGGTGGCAACAACAGTATATTTTTTGATAAAATTGATTATATATGTATATTTTTCTAATTAATACATTTAATTAGTATTTTTTTAAATATCACAGACCAACTTCACATTAAGAATGTGTTCTCCTTAATAATATATAAGTTGTATCAATGTGTCCAAAATTTAATTAAAATGAATTGTTAATTCTGGCGTCTGCTATCGGTTTACTCAAAGGTATTTGAGATTCCGTAAAAATAAAGTAGATGGCTTTTAAATAATGGAACGGTAGATGTATTAATTTGAAAAATGTAACATATGGGTCCCTGCCCCCTTTTGCAGAAAACTAATAAAAATAACAACTAAAAATACAATTTAACACGCCCATAAGACACACAACATGATGAAGGAGTGAGGTATCCACGAGACACGGTACCCCGTAAGATACGAAATCAAAGTTCAAAGTCAAGACACAGGATAATTCTTGTGAAGGGGCATTACTGTGAAAATATCATAAAAAGAATGAAAAAAAAAACTAATACCCAATTACCAAGTTAAAAACTAATACCCAATTACCAAGTTAAAAACTAATACCCAATTACCAAGTTAAAAAGAGCATAAAATATGTAATTGAATAACATGATGTTAGTAAAAACTAAATTCAACGATACGACTATTAGCCTCCGCTTCCAAACATAGAAGTAACACGGATCAATTCAAGATCACAATATTTAGATTCAATTTAGCACAATCATTTCTAACTGTCATCTTGTCAGAACAAGAATGTTTTAGGTCAGTGTCAAAAGTCTGAACAGCGTGGCCTCAGTATTTTAGTGGATGGATATGGTAGCTTTGTTTGTTTTTTCACAAATCACTTGCCAGACCGCGCAAAGGTCGCGAGTGGGCGAGGTACCTGGCGAGTGGCCGCAAACTTAATTAAAATACCATCCACTTATACTAATATGGTTGTATTACTGCTCCATAAACAAGGTCTCTCGACAAATTTTAATTACTAACATATTACGGTGTTGTATTTTTTTGCTTCACGTGTGTTTACGCGTTTTTATACTTCGATAGTTAGGCCTGATATAAGTGAAAGTATACACGAAATGCAGCAATGTAAGCTGTAACTAAATCTCATAGTTACTACATACATTGACTAGTTAATATATACATAATTGAAATTTAACACTTTAACTGTAACATATACAGTAGTGACCCGCTAATATATCGGTACGTCAATAAAAGTAAGGAAATTTTTTCAATTGCGGGTTTATGTAAACACCTAAAATTTTCGCTTTTATTGAGTGCGTTATTACGGTTAGCAAATAAAACCGCTGAATAAATAAAATTATTTAGGTACTGAAATGGAACTACATGAGTATATTAAAAATCCAAGATCATTATAGGGGCCAATACACACACAGGGGTCGCTTTTTATATAACACATTTCGCGTATATATTATAGTACGGTTATATCATTATTATACATTTTTTTGTATCACATATAATATAAATTTCAACAGAGATACATACTTAAAGTAAACATGTAAAACACGGCGTATATAATTAAATAAAATGAATAAATACATTGACTAAAAAATGTGTACCTCATAACTTATTACGACACATTATCTTGTGAATAATAATACGAATCACGAATACTTAGGTACGGATTAAAAGTTATAATGATATAATTAGTAGTTTTGAAGTATTAACCGCACATTAAATATTTGCATTCAAAAATTAATAATAAATCCATCAAACTAAAAAGTTGAAATTCGATGAGTTCCATCCACAGACTACCAAATATATAGATATGAACTAACAGAAATTCCTTGAATAAATATGTTCATGATGGTGTCACTCGCATGATCACTTTGGTACCACTTACGCAATCAAATAGCTTCGCGATTTTTTTTAAATATATGAGTCGATTTGAACGAATATTTTAACGCTGACAATAGGTATAATATGCATAAATGTAAAAAATAAGTCTTCTTTACACAAAGATTTAATTTTCGATGCGTAAATACTTTTACTGTTGCATCATAAACTATCGGATTTATGTTTCCTCAAATAATGTGTGTAGAATGCCCCTATATTTCGTTCCGCAACTACTGTTTCGAACCCCTATCCAATATGTTTACTTTATGTCATATATATTAATTTACTGGTCTGTGATTAAATTCCTTACTTGACTTTTATGATAAATTTATTTTTCAAACACACGAAAACTTTAAAAATTTATAATTCTCTCAAATTTAATATTTTTAATGTAGAAGGCATTTGTCTACATTTAACCAATAAATATCATTGGCACTAGTTATGTAAGGTTATCAAAATATTAATTAGAAAGATGTGGGTAAATAAAATAGTACTTAGAAACATATAAATATAATTTTTTCATTGATAATTATCGTGTAATTATTTACAAATTGATCGACTATTATTAATCGCAATCTTTACGATTAATGTTCTTCCAGATATGGATTCCTAATTATTTCAAGTATTCATTATTTATACCGACTATGCCAAGGCCTTTAATAAAATAATTCATTCCATATAAAATTCTACAAATTAAATTTGGATCAGATAGTAAAGTTTTGAGATGCTAAAGTTATTTAATTTAAACAAATATATTGTATTATTATCAAAAAACATGGAGTTTTGAAAAAAATATATATATTAAAAAACCCTTGCTTTTTTTAAGTTTCTTTCTGGATTTGATAAATAAAATGTTATATCTGTACTTACGTTATACTTAAAGAAAAGTAAATATTTTTTATTATTTATTGATACAGAAGCTTCTTCGATTAAGTTTACAATTTATAAAACTTTCAAACTATTTCTATACATTACATTATTAATGATATTCGATTCATTTGATTTTTTTTTTTTCGATTATCTTGCGATAGAGGATTCGAATAATATTATATTCCTACATCTCTAAACTGGCATAGCTCAGATAATAAAGAAGTTTACCGGCAATGATATGTTTCAAGTGGCAGTTGAGTCTTTTTTTCTTGATAAAAGATCTTCCTTTTAAATTTTTAACCTTTACCATACCATGATAAAATATATCCGAACGCAGCCATGCTGTCAACTCGTGTTACCGTAAATAACAATTATAAAAATTTATTTTTATAAGCTTAAATGGCTTTAATGGCACGAATTTATATATAGTATAGAGAATTTATACATAGTATTGAGCATTCAATTTTGAAAAAATGATTAATATCATAATTTAGAGCATTCATTAAGTCCTATACAATGTGTCTTTACTTCTTATCTCTCTTCATTTAATTAGTAAGTAAGAGAAAATTATACGTTTGTTGTTCTTATTGTACGTTTGTTGTTCTATTTACTGTGAAAATAGTGTGTGATCTCTGTCTTTCATATCACACGTAATTTTACCAACGTATTAATTAATTTTACAACGGATTGAATGGAAAAATAATTGTTTTTGTACCAGTCCCTTTTCATAATTGGTTTTTCACTAGTCATTCCTGAGCGCTAATACTTTCTTTAGGATTATCTAAACTATGAATTTTATGTTGCATATATTTATCGAAATATTACAGGTTTAATTATGATGGTAGACCCTTGTTACTGCGTGGTTTGGGAAGGGTTAATGAAGGTATCTATCAAAAATATTCATCATTTTTGTCTGTTGAAACTCGATGACTCAAAACATGAGGACAAACTCTGCAAAAAATCACAAAAAGTTTTGGGCAGAACTTAAAACCGAAATGTTTGAAAAACTGGAATCAGAGATGACAGAAGCACTCAAAGCGCAAAACTTTGTATCTCAACAATACGATGAAATACTGCAAAAACTGACATCACTGTTGAAACTGGGCAAGAACTGAGCTGCAAAGATATTTTAAACAGGAATTTAAGTGTTAGGCTTCGGAACTGAAACAAAAACATTACAGCGATGATGATATTGAAATAACTGAAGTCGCTTATAAAAAGGACGAAAAAATTGATGACACAAACTTGATATCCCTCCCTCTACAAACTGCGTGGCAAAAGAAGTATCCGGCTATTGAAACACATTGCTGATCATAGTAATCGACAAAATGAAATATTTTCAAAAAAATATTGTATAATATAATAGGATTAATGGAAACACAGCAAAAAACTTTTTAAATATGAATTAAATATATTAATTATAAAGATACACATATAAAATCAATTTTATCGAAAAATATTGTTGTTGGGCTACCGGTATTCGAACCTGGATCTTGATCTTATTTATATTAGAGCAAACATATTTATAGGAAACAAGAGAAAAACAATTTTTTTTTTTTTAATTTGTGTATAATTTTTTTTTTTTTGTGGTATTTGATTTAGATATATATTGTTAGGGTAAAGAACGGTGTTCTATTCTCTTCACCGGCTAGTCAGTGGAGAACACAAGAACAGTGGGTTCTTCACCTCAGAGACTCATATCCACCTTGGTTTATCACATTCTGCCTTCATCCTAAACTGGGAAAATTTATTAATTATACCTGGGAGAGATACATGAAAAGATGTTTTACGTTAACTAATGGAATCTAGTGCATTTTCTTTCAAAATGTACGTTTTCATCCATAACTCAAAAACACTTACAGCCGTTTTAGGGGGTTTTGGAATTAGGGGCTACATATGTCAATAATAACACGAAGAAGGAAAAAATAAACTGCTGCTGGAGGGATTCAAAATCATTAATTCTTGACTTTTGAAGTACCTACAAGGGAACTACAAAAGCTGAGATTTGTCTCCAAAGAATCTCATGAGAGTAAAATCCGTATCACAGAAATTGTTTCAAGTCGAAAATACATGACATCAAATTATCAATTTGTCAAAAATCTACATTATGTTTCACCTCAAGAGCGCTTTACACATAAACTGTTTATAGTTCTACATTACCTTTGTTTTTAAAATTAATAATTGTTATTTTAACTTATGAAAATGATTTTTTTTTAAATTGCGTTTTTAGTCTCTTTTTAAATAAGTTAAAAAGTTCCACGCTTTTGGGCCTGCCACCGCAAATGTCCGTTCACTAAACTTAGACTTCTGGTTACGTTTGGTCGATTTTACAACCCTTAGAGTAGACGAAGAGGTTTGATGTCCACCATTCATTGGGATATAAAGCTCTTGAAAATACAGAGGCACCATGTTATACAATATTAAAAATATAATACAATTTCAATAATCAGTGGATATATATATATATATTTTAACATTTGTTTCTTCTCTATGAGAGTAAGACTCGTGTATAGAGAAGGAGTATATTCGAGTTAATTTATTTTTCAGTTGGTCTGTGTACATATTTTTTTAACTTCAGTTACAAATTTATGATAGTCCGTAATTTTTCTAATTGTGATGGGGAGGTTGTTAAAAAATTTGATACCTTGATAAATATATTGATTTTGAGTTGCGGTATATTTTAGTTTTGGGATATCAATTTGATGTCTATATCTTGTAGATAGGAATTCGCTTCTAAAATTTAATTGATTTTTAATTTTGAAAATTTTAATTATTGAATTTTTTTTGTATATGTCTACTATTTTTGGTACTTTAAAATCTGTGAATAGTTGTATACTTGGATAGTCTTTTTTTTTTTTAGAGTAATTTTTATTATAATTTTTTGAGTGATTTCTAATTGTGACATTGAAGTTTTGTATGCACCTCCCCATCCAATAATACCTATGCTGCTGCAATTCGAGTGGATTGTAATCTATGCAGCTAAAACATTAGATGCTCCTAATTATTCCTCACTCAAGATAATTACAAATTTATTATCTAAAATAAATTGCTATTCGAGCGCTGCTATTGTTCAAATGTTTATAGCAATTGTTAATCACGATTTTCCCCATCCCTGTTAGTTTCGCCGGCAAACTGGCGATAAATTAAGACATTATATTTGACACATTGTTGTGGGAAACAAATTGCTGCCGGCTGTAATTGTGTAAAATTTATTACCATTTAGAACGAGCTAATTGTGAGGAATTTGTAATAATTTCATTGGGTTCTTACAAGCCATCAAATCTTGCCGGAGATCGAGTGGATTATTGAAACATCAATCGTTGTTAGGGATAAGAACATTGTTTCGAGATGATTAGACTTTAAATTATTTACTACTATTTTAGTATAATGCTATATGTATTATACTATGCAACGTAATTAGACAAATTTTACAAGGTATTTACATTTATCTTCGACAAAACTCAAACAGATAAACCTAACCCAAACCTACTAAAACCAACAGATAATCAGGCCTATTCTCAAAATTTCAATATTGAAATGAAGGTGATTGTTACACCAACTCTCAAAAATAGACAGATAGTTTTGACAGATTATGGTACGTTTATCTCCCTCACTCTCTCTCCCTCTCTCTCATTCAAATATAACAAGGACGTTAATTTACATACTGTCTATTTTTAAGGGTTGGTGTAACAATCACCTTCATTTCAATATTGCAATTTTGAGAATAGGCCTGAATATAGCATTTAACGCCTATATTTATAATAGTGCTTGCCAACGACCATACCACGTTGAAAGCACCGGTTCTCGTCCGATCACCGAAGTTAAGCAACATTGGGCGCGGTCAGTACTTGGATGGGTGACCGCTTGGGAACACCGCGTGCCGTTGGCTTTTTTTTATACATTTAAAAAAAAATATTTATTTAATTTAGCGAAAATACAATGGCAAAATAAATTCAATTTTTAAATATGTGGTTACATACATACATGGTTTTTCTTTCGCTTACCTCTCCAAAAAAGAGACCAGCTCTTGTGCTTGGAGAGGGAGTTACACTACAATAATTTTATATAATACCTTACATATTCTATTCATTGTCCATTTGTGTGCTTCTGAAGTATTCTGTAATATTGTTTATTGTCCAATTATGTGTTTTTGAAGTGTTCATTTAGTTTCTTTTTAAACTCTTTTATATCCTTTATTTCTTTAATTTGTGTAGGCCGGCTATTGAAATTTTTTATCCATAAATATATAGAATTTTGCTGATAGTGTTTGGTGTTACATTTAAGGATTTTAAAGTTATTTTTAAACCTTAATGATGTGCTTGTTTCAAATTTTCTAGTGTTATTTTTCTTTAATTAATTGATTAATTGAGGTTTTTTTGTAAATATTTCTATTTTGGGAACTGGGAATTTATATACGATCGTATATGGACAAATATTTTAATAAACCTAAAACACAATACACAATGTAAGACTTATATTTACAACTGCGCTCGCCAACGACCATACCACGTTGAAAGCACCGGTTCTCGTCCGATCACCGAAGTTAAGCAACATTGGGCGCGGTCAGTACTTGGATGGGTGACCGCTTGGGAACACCGCGTGCCGTTGGCTTTTTGCATATATTTTTGCCCATTCTTATGAAACTGTGGTATAAAGTCAAGATATAGAAAAAAAAAATGTTTATCAATTCTCACATCGCATCACCTTGTTTTAAATTAATATAACATGATGCAAATTGTAACAATTGTTTGAAATTAGAAACTTAATGTTCAGTGTATTGTTCCGACGTTCAACTGTATTCCGCTAGTGTTTATTTTGATAATAGATTAAGTCATTTCAATCTAAAATTTTGTATTTCCTTATAAGCTACATGTCAACATTTATATGTAAAAATAAATTAAAAATCTAGTAAACTAAATAAATTTTGAAACATTGTGTTGTGGAATACATATAAGAATATTTTTTAATCAATTCAAACGCAAATATTTCGAAACAAAAGAAACATGACTTAGACCAGTTACATAATAATGGGAACATTTTTTGTGCAGCCGTGTTCACTTCGAAACCCTAAAAGATAGTTATGGCTGTCGTCACCATTACCATAGCCACTGTTATTCCAAGAGCATAATGAAGAAGAAGAAGAAAAAGTATTAGATAAATAAAAAATGCAACTATGATAAATTTCTGAACTGAACAGAAAAATGTTATACAGTGAAACCCCTATATATCGTTTTTGAAGGGACCTATTAAAATAAACTATGAATGCGGGAAAATAGAAAAAAGATAAATATTTATCATGTGTTTAAATAAAAATATTATTAGAAAGCTGCACAGAAACAAAAAATGTAATTAAACTTTGCATTGTATAATGTCATGCGGCAGTCAGCACCAGCGATCTCTCTCTCTGTCTCTCTCTCTCTCTCTCTGTCTCTCTCTCTCTCTCTCTCTCTCTCTCTCTCTCTCTCTCTGTCTCTCTCTCTCTCTCTCTCTCTCTCTCTCTCTCTCTCTCTCTCTCTCTCTCTCTCTCTCTCTCTCTCTCTCTCTCTCTCTCTCTCTCTCTCTCTCTCTCTGTCTCTCTCTCTCTCTCTCTGTCTCTCTCTCTCTGTCTCTCTCTCTCTGTCTCTCTCTCTCTCTCTGTCTCTCTCTCTCACGAATGTTCTTCTCATTATTAATGAGTGCCGTTAATCGAAACCAAGCATTTAGCTACGAAGTATGCTGCGTAATTTAAATTTCTAATGCGGTAAAATGACACATAGAAGAACTATCCATTCGATCTATTTTTGGGTGTTTTATGTGAAATTACTTCGGGACGAATAAATAAACGATACACACGGGAAAACGATTATTCGAGGAACGATCGATCGAGATTTAAAAAAAAATCACTTTCTTTTAAATATCTATACTCACACTAAGAAATTATTCATCAACAATAATACATTAGGTACTAGAAACTCCAAAAAATATGAAATAAATCGTTCATCTTTAAGCGCCATAAAATTGAAAATTTTGCGTTATAATTCGTGGACACGAATATCGCGTCCAGCGATTATTCAAGATAAAATAGAAGGCATTCGGTAGTTGGGTAAAAAGGAAACGGACCGGTCTCAAAGTTGAGAAACTGTTCCAAGTGGCCAAGAATAGACATTAGTTTAGACCTTAGACAAATGATGAATATTATCTGTGGTTCTTCAACTAAATACTGACATAGTATCCAACAGAATAAGACGAAAGACTTATAATATCATCTAGAGGATTAAATTTAAGGCATTGATATAGTTTGTAAAATAACAAAAAATTTCATCAGAAGTGTAATAATACACAAAGAAAAAAAATGTACGTCAGCGTATTTTTTCATTATCAAAAATAAATATAAAATGTGAAGATAAACAATTTATCCGTCAAAAAAATGTAATAGTCTAGTCCTATAAAAAGATTTTAATTTACAGCAAAACCGTCGAGTGAACAATGACGTGTGGCGACCATATGACCGAAGTATATTCTACCTGAGGTCTTACTAGAGAAGTGTAGAGGACTTTTACATTTATAATAAATACCCTACTCTCTTCAATAGAACTCAGATATTGCTTATATGAACTGGAAATTGCAAGTAAAAATCCAACCAGTATCACGGATGTTCAGATTAAGTTAATTGATACAATTTTTTGTATTACGTTTATTTTTAACCTCTTTTAAAAGTCCTTCGTGCTACTAAAAAATATTCACGAAAATACCATGTCAATATTAGTCAAATTATGATCGTAAAGAGCAAAAGGTAAGATTATAACTAATGGGAACTTGTCAATCGAGGCAAAACTAGCGGTACACAATGGAGTCCTAGTACCGACGCTAATGTATGGAAGTGAGGCCTGGAGCTGGCAGAAGTGGAACGAAAGTAGACTGATCATAGTGGAAATAAAGATCGCTTAAGCGTATATGTGGCAGATCTATTTATGATAGAGTAAAGAATGAAAAAATAAGAAAATAATGTAAAGCTGATATTAGTATAGTGAGTAATATTAAGAAAGGATCACTGAGGTCATATAGAACGGATGAATGAGAAGAGAATAGTAGAAAGAAATATGACGAAAGTGTTGATGGCACTAGAAATAGAGGACGTCCTCGGAATACTTGGCACGACCAGGTAAACCAGATACTGGAAGACGGTCCTGTTGGAAGCCTCAATAATCGGCTACCTTCTATAAGAAGATGTATGAATGTGGATGAGACGAGAACTGTGTATCAGGACAGAAGATTGTCCATACACTTCGGTGATGGCGCGAAGTTTGACACAACAAGCACAATGCACAATAGCAAGATGTACAGAATTCGGCACGCACGATAGCGAGAAAACCGAATACACACAGTACACTATCTATCAATTTACCCACACGGCAGGACGATAATTCACAATGTTTCACTGCCTACCGTACCACACTGGTACACGATAACTGTTCAGTTCAAAGATTCAACTTCAACTCATACAAAAAAACATAGAAAACACAACCACAGAAAAAGATCGTGTTCTAGGTATAGGGTGAGGGGATAGTGGATAGTGGATAGGTAATAGACAGGAACCATTATATATGTCGCGTTCATATTGCGCCCACACGGTGATCAGCGATCGTTGAATAGTCATAAAGACCGAAAAGTCTTATATAATTTAATTATTTTTGTAATTTTAATTCTAATATAAAATTCGTGAAAGCGAGAGATGAATTGCTCCTTGAAAAAGTAATTATTAGTGAAGATCACTTTAATTATTTATCATTTACTTTAATTATTTTTCAAACTACATTCATTGTTTAATTAAATATAGTAGTTCAATTGATGAATTGATACATGATACGTTAATGTTGATGTTTGGTTCACTGACAAAAAAATTACGTAGTAATTTATATAAAATCTATTCAAAACGCACATTTTTACACAATTACAATTTAAAATACTAGTGTGGAAACTAAGGAGTTTATACGTATTTAATGTGCCCTTAAGGTGAAATTTTTATGAAAATGACGATATATAATAGGTATGTACATCATCCAAAAGTTATTATTATTGTTATTTTTATAATTTACATTATATTTAGTAAAATTTTAATGTTGTAATCTTACAGCCTTATTGGCTTAATTCATACCACCAATGACACAGTTGATATCTTACAACGTTGGTAGCATAGTTTATTTAATTATTTTTGTAACATATATAGTACATATGAAAATAAAGGTAATTGCTTTAAAACAGACCACGTCACAGTTTTTATAAGTTGTATATTGTTAAGGTACAATCAGAAGTTATAAACAAGTTGTTTGTCTAGAATAAAGTTGGAGACAAAATGAGTAGGTAGTTAGATTAGCACAAATGAAAAATTAGTTTAATTTTGCTTTCTACCCACATCCAGCAACCATTTATGTTATCTTAATTTAAAATCTTTAATCACTTTAGACCATTTGAGGTCTAGTGGCAATTTATTAAATATACGCGGTGCACAAAACAAGAAAGTTCGTTGACCAAATCTGGTATCCATTTTTGACACTAAAAAGTATCCTAAGGTTTTGCTCTTAGTTTCCTTTGAATTGGATCGTGGATGTGAGGTTAAGTTTTTTATTTTAAATAGTTTTACGATTGATCTGGTAAACAGTTGTCTTATATTCAAAACTTGAAAAGATTTAAAAAGTTATTCGGGGTTTTATCTAAATAGTGTTTATCACTCTGATGACCCATTTCTGAGCCTTAATTAGAGAATCTATTAGAGTAAGAGCTGTACCGTATACATAATACTACCACTTTAAATGTGTATGAAATATGTGAGAAATATAAGAACATCTAAAAATTATCTATTTGTTAGTTACTTATACTTTACGTAGGAGGGATCGATATCTCATTTTACTTTCAAATGTGTTCACCCCTTATCACTTTTAAGTAATATATTCAATGTTCCCACAAACAGTACACATATTGTGTTGACACCGCCTAGACAATTTCTTACTTTTAATTGAAAAACAGTCTCATTAGTAGTGTCACCAAAGAATGTAGTCATGGAATAGTAAGCCAGGAAACGAACCGCTTTAATTAAATTCAACAAACTTACGACAAATGAAATTTGCTACATGCCCACTATTTTACAAATTACCCTCTGTCAGACGAAAGCGCGTGCCCCAACCGCAGGTAGGTATATTCAAGCCACCCTCAAGAAATAAACCTTAAACACTCCCAAAGACTAAAATATTCCTGAACCCGAGTATTGCCTTCTAATTGTCTGTAATGTTGTCTGGGTAATTATTTATTCTAAGCCTGCCCAGGGAGAGGGAACACGGTTCATGAAAATCTCTTAACACAATATGAGGTAGATACATAAAAGATGACCAAAGATATTAAAGACGGGAGTTATTGTTACCTCAGTTTAATTACCGCCTGACCTTATCTTTACCCCACTAAGCTTCTTGGGGTCAATCGTGGAAGGTCAAACACTAGTCAAAATAAAGTCAAATAAAGACAGAAACGGACACCTGAACGATCAACGTTCACACATACGAATATATCACACCAGCGTAGTGTCGAATTTAAAAGATATACTTCATTTAATCACTTTTCTAGAGAAATTTATTTAATTATTTGTGAACAACGTCTTATAACCGATTCACAAAACATAGTAAAAATCTATTGCCGCTTTGGGCGTTTTATAAACTATATCCTTTGTCTCGGTTAACGTAAATACTTTTTTAGGGAAGATTTTAGGCTTGTCTAAACAGTCTGTATTAATTTATGAAGCCCTGATCGCGCCTTGCACTAACTATGCACTTAACAGTCATTGAATTCCGTCCAGTATCGTCAGCAATGCAAACAACAATACATCGCGACGCAACCAGTCCGAGAAACAACTAGAACCTCCAATAAACTTCGCTAATAACTTACAATTTAACCAAAAGTGTAAATTTATTTCATGCACCATTTGACAATAAACGCAATCTTTTCTAAGTACTATAATTAACGTACTGTAGTCACAACACCAACACTCACACTCACACGCACACTTGGTAACATTTGTATACACTGCGACATTTCATATACATACCGGAGAACTTGAGGAGGAACAGGGAACAATCCTTTTAATACAACATAACCTTAAACTTCAGTCGATCTATCCGAGTGACTCGCACAATAAATACAATCCCTATTAGTGACCCTTTCAAATCCGCATAACGAGATACACTTATCCCCTATAAGTTCACTGAACTAGCTGGTTAATATAAACATCAACCTTTCTATGCCGGGACTTGGGATCTCAAGAGGGACTAAATGTAAACGCGTTCGTTGACCTGACATTTTACTCTAAAAAGAAACGAAAACAATAAGAGTATCTATAAATTGTACCTAATTTGTTAAGCTCGCTATCAATAAATTAGCCAAAATGTAATATAACGTTCTTCACTGTGAGACGTGCAGTCCACCAGTGAAGTAACTATTAAAAATATATATGCTCCAGGCGCAAGTTTAAAAGAGATTGTAAAATAAATTTGATGCCAAAAAATATTTCAATAATAATTTCAACTTCCAACACGTTTTCATAAAATGTGATTTATATTTGCAAGCAGAAAAAATCTTTTCAATCTCACACGTGTCATTGATAGAAATATTTATTAGAATCTAGTCTTTATCATACAGATATATTCATAATAATTTATCTAAATTAATAACGTGACTACATAACAACTGTCATTCAGACATAGATATTCTTTCATATCGGTAAAATTTTGAAAAAAATGAAAAACTTTTTAAAAATTTGGAAAAAAATTCTCAATTTTTTATTTTGTCATTTTTGGTGCAGCAAAATATTCACTATTTAGAATAGCGTAAACGTTCTATTAATATCTCCAAGAAGAATTAGTAGAGAGTATTACATCATCAACAACGCTACAACTCTGGGTGAATTTTTACTACCTGCAGGATTTGTCTCTATGCGGACGATTTGTCGCCATTAAAATATACATTAAATTAAATAAAACACAATCACCTTGTATAATACCACGAATTTTATTAAACGTCAATCAGTTTCTCTTATCTTTTTTTTTTTCATATTTTTAATATTTGCAAATTGAACTTTGATTACACCAACCGGTTTTAGAAAATACCATTTGCTTCTTCAGGATGTAAAATTAACTAACCAAAAACATATATGTCACGTTGTTCTAATGTTTTAAAAAATGTATTTTTAATATTTTTAAATTAAAATAATTATTATTTTAAAAATACATAATTCTAGTACTTAACTTAAATTATTACGATGATGAAAGATGTGGAAAATGACTTGATACAAAAAAAAAAATTGTTGGTTATTTATAATATTTTGTTTAATTTACATGCTTTATTAATTTCTAATGATTCTAAATTATTCAATTGAAGACCGATATTATTTATATATAAAGCAGACAATCCCAAATTTTTATCAAAAATATGATCATTTTCTAATAAATGATTGGAAAATTCTGAAAAACCATTACTATTTAAACATCTTAAATGATCTTTGATTTTATGTTAAAATTATGACCTATTATACCAATTTACAATGCAGTACAATCTTTACAGATAAGTTTATAAACACCGGAATTATTATATTATCATCTTTGTCTTTGGAATTAATGAGAAATTTTTTAAAATTATTATTTGTATTAAATGCTGATCTAATGTTTAGTGTTAGGTGTTTGGATGTTTGATTCAAAAATTTATTTATTATGATGTCTTTGAGATCATGTATGTGTGTGTGTGTGTCAGTCTCTTTCCATTACTGTTTAGCTCCGTGACTAGTTATATACCTTGTATCATAAAACTGTATTATTCATATAATAAAGATTATAATTGTCACATAAGAGTTTCCCATTTGACTACCAACAATCTTCTACTACTACTACTACTTCGTATAATTATTCAAACATCTCAAATGCTGAGTTTTCAGAATTTTTTATTCATTTGTTAGAAAATAGTCTTGGTTTTGATAAAAATTTGGGATTGTCTACTTCGCATGTAAACGGTGTTGGTTAAAAATTAAATAATTTGGAATAAATAAATAAAGCGTGTAAAACTAATCAAAAAATTATAAACAACTAACGAAATTTAACTACAAGAACCATTCTAAAAAAAAATTCTACAATGTTTTTGATTAGTTAATGACATCCTGAAGAAGAAAATGATATTTTTCAAAACCCGGTAGATGTGATTAAGTGGTTAATAAAACAAAGTTAACAATTTAAAATAATTTTGATTATCTCATTAAAATATTATATTATACTAATGTTAAGATTCTTTATACGCAGTTTTCGTTAATATTTTCTTTCTTTTGGAGTTAACAATAATGTGAAAAAACCCCTTACGTAATTCCCTAAAGATGAGAAAAATGTTTTAATTTAAAAATCTGGTACATATTAATACTACATACAACTGTACATTAAAGTTTCTGGTAAAATTTCATTTTCCTTAGGCACGTACAATTCCCTGATTTCATTACATGGCTACGTTATTTTCTTAAATATATTGTCGTAAAAATAATGTCGCCTTTACAACACGTGTGCGTAATCCATGAAATTATCCTCTAAATTCGCCCCATTTCCCTTACAAAATATTACACGTACATACATAGTGGAGAACTGATCGGTTATCAGCGGCATTCGCGCATATTTGTAACAAACAACCCACGCCACAATAGATTTTTAACAAGTTATATAACGTACCCCAAAAGTCTATTTCATAATAAAAAATTGTTTATTTTGGATTTAAGTACAGTCATATTTCTTAAAAATTATGTTTTCTAAATGTGATTATTTATTTTCTTATTTCGCTGGTACTCTTCTAAACGGGAGGCTAAATTTCTGAGAACTGCACTGCACGTATTCTCCGTGATCGCCGCCATTTCTTCTCGGATATTTTCTTTTAATTGGTCCAGAGAGGGAGGACTGTTACAGTATACCTTTGATTTAAGGTAATCCCATAGGAAAAAGTCCATTGGTGTCAAGTCGGGATATCAATTTTCTAGGGAAAATTTCACGAATAACTGGTAAGAATACGCTCTATAGTGACTGATTCCCAAGAACGCGGCTAGCGATAGCCAATCTACCGCTCGTTGCGTTGGTACAGCGAATGAACCAAAATGAAACAGACTTTTGGGACACACTGTATATACAAAATAACACGAATGTAGCAGTGTTAGTTGACTTTAATAAAGTATCATAGTAATTTTGTGTTGGTACTAAAAATGTTGTTAATTTTCTTAGTTCGGTAGAATACTCATTTAGTATTCTTGGAGCAGTAGTTCCGCGCAGTATTCCTTCTCCATAATAAATATTCTGGCGAAGTGTATTAAGATTGTAAATAGCCATCATCTGCCGAGAAATGTATTTAATTCTGTTGTCTTTTATTACGTACAAAAATAGAGACGATAAAATAACGAATGAAAAGTTTTCTATGTAGTGTACTAAATAGAATACTAAGTTTTATACGGTGTATAATCAAATTATAAAATTACTGAAACTTACCTATTTTGGAAAAAATATTTTCCTTTGTGGAGGCCTGTAGGAGTGTTTGGCCTCCACCCGGAGAAGTTGAGCGCACCCAGCGGATATCACCGGCGTGTCAAACAATGCTCCCATCAGCCGAAAACTCACTCAGTACTGACGCCATGTAACAATACCATCGCGGTCAGGGCGTCTCACGATCGCCACTTAACAACTCCAAAAATCGTTTATTTGTACAGCTTAACCTCTCCATATTTGTAAACTCTGTGACTACAATAAACTCAGTACCACCGGTAAGTAATTTTTCTATCTCAGAACTTGTAGCCTGCCACACTCACATATGCACAGTACATTCCGCGACTATCAAATGGATGTGTATGGAGTGGTAGATGAATATTGGGGCATCCACACCTCTCATATTAATCACATCTCATCATTCCAAACATAATCTACAAAATACTTTTGATACAACTTCGACACACATTCATTCGTTTACACCCACACAAACATCAATTTATATTTTTTAACCTCCCAATTCTGATACCTTTATCAGGATGATCAACAACTAAACTTTAATTAAAAAATTCATCGTTCGTAAAAATTATTTTTTTATCTTATATAATTTTATTATATTATTATTATTATTCAATTTCTAACGCAATAAGGAGACATGAATGCACTTCCCCCAAAGATGCATTTACTCCGACTCACCTTACATTATATAATTTTCATTAATTATATATTAAGGAGAACATATTATTATTGTGAAGTTGTAATTATTCAGAATATAGATCTGTGATATTTGAAATACTAATTAAATGTATTAATTATAAAGATATACATATAAAATCTATTTTATTGAAAAATATTATTGTTGCGCTACCGGGATTCGAACCTGGATCTCCTTTCCAATCTGGGAAAGGTGCATTACCAACTATGCTATTAATTTGAAAAAATTTGACATATAGGTTCGAAAATTTGTCGTCAAAAATTAATGCACCTTCCCCAGATTGATAAAAAGATCCAGGTTCAACTCCCGGTAGCGCAACAACAATATTTTTCGATAAAATTGATTTTATATGTATATCTTTATAATTAATATATTTAATATAATTTTCGAACACGGCGAACGTAAGCATGACTTTTATGGATAATGAACAGAATATGAAGTCACTATGGTAAAGAGTATAACACATATTTTTTGAGATTACGTTGGTACAATTTTTTTCGAGAAGGCATTAAAAAGTCATTTAATAAAAAAGATAGATGGAAATAAGAAAATATCAATAAAATTTTCTAGACATCGTATGCAGTGCAGAAAAGTGTATTGGGTAGTGTATCCGACATACCTAAGTTATATATTTCATGATCTCAAGGCAATTTAATTTTCCAATCTCAAGATAATGCTATCTTACAAATTATATAGATTTTGTGTAAAGTTTCATACAGATCTTATTAATATTTATCTCCCTAGAGTTGTTCTTGAATTAGCAAGTTCCATTAGGAAAATTAGGCACATTCGTGACGGATCCATTGTTAATTAAGCAAACTTAGTGCTGCGGAAATTCCAATCATCAAGAACAGGTACAATGGCTGATGTTTCAAATTTACCGACGAATAAATTTTAATATTTGTTACAAATTCTACATTGCGGTTTTTATTCATTTTAATACGGATCATTTAAAACTTTATTTTAAAGAACTTCATGAGTTCAATTTAATACATCTGATTGGTGTATACAGGTGAACATTATGTTCCAGGCCGATACTGTTTTTGAATAAGTAAGAAATAAAAAAAGAACTTTAATTTGGTTTTTATTCATCGATTATTTGGTTTATTACGATTATGTATGGAATATGACATCGGCCATGTGGCTGCCTCTGGCAACGGCACAAATTCGTGCTCTTTTAGCCATATTTTTCATAACATTCTCGCGCACTTCGAGTATTATTATTATTAAAAAAACTCTTTAAACGTAGTAAAGCTAATGTTGAAAAAGTTAATTTCAGTTAATTTCTCTGTAGTTCTTGTTCATGTATTAATGTATGATGGCAATAATCGTTTCTAATTATGTATATCAATATTAAAATATTTTATATAATTTTTTGCCTAGCCGTCAGTAGCCTTAATTTTAGTTGTTTCAGCATATAACGTATTCTTGAATATCTGTTACATCTTAAAATATTTTTCATTGCTCTATAATGTAACTAACGACATTTAAGACCCATTACTTTTTCAGTTTAAAGAGGTCTATGTCATAAAATTATATTTCAATGTAATGATGCATTAGTTTTCATAATAAAGCTCAACATTCCGTAAAAAAATTATCAACGTAAAAGTGCTCCGAGCCTCTTAATTTTTGCTTTCATACGCACGATGAAACAATAATTTAATTTCTTAATAGCCTCCTTCATGACTTTATTAAGGTTCATTTTGAAAAACATCTTATTTTTAATCATGTAATTTGTTGTGATGTAGTTTTTTTTAAATATTATTCTAACCCATATTTGAAATTATTTTATTTTAGGCGCGGTTTTTTCTAGTGATGGGATGATTCCAAAATTTTTTACCGATTCCGATACAATTCCCAATACTCGAACTGTCCGTGAATAATATAATACAAAAAAAATTTAAATCGCTATTACAAAATTTGATTACTATTATTATCAAATGTGAATTAAATATATTAATTAGAAAGATATACATATAAAATCAATTTTATCGAAAAATATTGTTGTTGCGCCATCGGGATTCGAACCTGAATCTCTTTCCTAACCGGGGAAGGTGCATTATCCAATTACGCTACAGCGACAATATTTTTAACGACAAATTTTTGAACCTACAAGTTACCTTTCTGATATCAATCCATTTGATCGTTCCATTATTTAAAAGAGCCATCTATCTTATTTATACAGAATCTCAAATACCTTAGAGTAATCTGATAGCAGACGCCAGAATTATCAATTCATTTTTATTAAATTTTGGACACATTGATACAACTTTATTATTAGGAGAACACATTCTTCAACACCTTTCCCGGTTAGGAAAGAGATCCAGGTTTGAATCCTGGTGGCGCAACAACAATACTTTTCTATAAAATTGATTTTATATGTATATCTTTCTAATTAATATATTTAATTCATATTTAAAATATCACAGACCGTCTGTTCTGAATAATTACAACTTCACAATAAGAATGTGTTTTCCTAATACTCTTATTATCATTTTTGACATTGGTTCCTTCGGCGCCAACATTTAATTACTTAATTGTATTAACCTACAATAACCAACATACATATTATTTGTAAAAAATAACTTTCAAAATAAAGACTTTCAGTCAGATACACAAATAAGGTTACATTATTTGTCAAGTACAAAAGGTATCTGGCAAAATTAATTAAAAATATGCCCGAATTTAATTGTGACCGCGGAATAAACTTCCAAATTTACAGGGTGAACACAAATACAAGCTCGGTGAAAATCCCAGAAATTAAACAATTAACTCCCCCGCTACGGCCGTACTCTCGAAATAAAATTTATTCATTAAAACTTCCGAACTCTTTATCGAATGTGTACAGTTGGGATGGGTAAATTTATTGCCAACACGTAAAGTGCCGATTTCACAAGGGCCTCGGGCACTGCCACCTTCCCGGCCGTATTTAAGGGTAAATATTTGTTTTGACTTTGCAAGTCTCCTCGTCTTATAAGGCGTTCATCCCTTAATAAATTACCGACGCTTTATACCTCGATGCCGACCAATTTGTTACATTTAGCTGGCCGTGTTTCCGAAACCACCGGAAAATCGGAATCCGAATAAGTTATGTATTTATTTGTTTGTTATTCAGTGCAAATTTGTAATTAACGTTTTATGTCAACGGGGCTGTGAAATATTAAAATGAGAAACGCTATAGCTAGAACCATAATAGATCATTTTAAGAAGATTTTTCAGGGTTGTGAACATCACCAGAACCAGGGGTCAGATTCCACTTGTTAGATCTTTCATCGTTCTAATTATTTTATATTATATATTTGTGTGTTATTTTTGTGTAGATTTAAAAACAGAAAACAAAAGCGAAGCTGCTACTGGGAAGAGACAGTTTTTGCGATTCGGACGGACTTTTACGGCGGCGATAATAAAAACATTTTGTATTATATATTTTCGGATTATCGGTTGTGAGAAGGTTTTCGGTGGCTGACCAACAGATTTAAAGACCATCCGACTTCAAGGAGAGCGACGTCGGCGTCTACCAGCACAGGTTCACAAAGGTTTATGTATTTTGGATTTGCATAGATTGAATTACTGTATTCAACATTACCTATAGAAAACCCTATTGAAGTATTTACGGCAACATTATATATATATATATACTGAGTGTCCCAAAAATGTATACATAGTTTCAATGATTATAACTTCAGTTTTTATTCACATATAATTAATATTTGAATTGCAAAATAATCTACATAAAATGCATGACTTTTCCTTCTACCGCAGATGTTTAAAATTATTACCGTTCTGGTCAATATACTGCTGATAACGGTGGGATATTGATTCACTAACTTCAACAAACATTTCATTTGGTATTGTGGCGTATTATTGCTCAATTGCGGGTTTTAATTCTTCCAGTTGTCGGTTTTCTGGAATAGACTTTATTTTTAAGGTATCCCCACAAGAAAAAATTGAATGGTGTCAGGTCTGGGGAACGGGCAGGGTATTCTATGGGACCTCATCGTCCAAGCCATCTGATTCGAAGATTCTCAACAAGACATGCTCTTACATCACTATGATGTGTGGAGGTGCTCCGTCCTGTCCGGATCATCTTTATCGATAGCATGAACCATTGTTGGAATGTAACTATTCCATTTACAACGTTTAAAATGCGATGGACACTTGCTGATGCCAATCTCACGACTTGTTTGTCTTACAGATTTTTTGGATATTTCGCAATAACTTTCTAGTACTTCTTCTTGGTTGATGAACCTTGTTGACGTTCTTGGTTTTCCGGAACGTTGTACATGAACATCCTGAACAGTTCCATTAATTTAAAACTTATTTTTTATCCGATTAATTGTATGTCGCGTAGATGGATCTGCCTGAAACTCATATTTGCATACTTCCAATAATATTTTCAAATAAATTTTCTATTTTCAAAAGTTAATCTTGGTCCACTCATTATTTTTAATTAATTACACTCTGAAAAGAAAGAAAAATCAGAAAGATATGACCCGTTAACAGTGTAAATATTTTTTTGGGAAACTTTTTTTTTGGGGATTTTTGATCAAATTAGAACTTGGAAACGAGAAAAATTTCGAATACATAACTATTAAGCCATTTTAGAATATATTTTTTGTGCACATTTATATTTGATGCAAATTTAATTGATTTTGATAGTTGGTTATTCTGTCTAGGAGTAATGTATGATGCACATCTCTGTCCTATTCCTAATTTGGACGTTTTTAAAATAACATGTTCATTAGTTTTAGGATCAGTCTAATAGTTGTGAAGGATTTATATTTTGTCATCTTTAAAGAAACGAAGGAAAAAAGTTTTTTATGTATGAAAGATAAATTTTAAACAGAAAAATCTTTAAGAACATGATTGGTTAGGTAATCTATAGCCTTTTTTTTTGACTTGATACAATCTTTAAAACAGAGATTATGCTCCCATGATATTCTTTGTACACAACTCTCGACTTTTTTGTAGTCCACCGTACACACATCAAATCATAGAAATTCATCATCTCGCACCACGCCGTATCATTATATATCAAATGTTAATTAATTGGCTAATTTGATGCTCTCCAGCAGCAGTCAAAACCACAGACCAGTAAATGAATAGACAGCCTAATGAAAATGACGATGTTCATTAATATGTATTATTTATTATATTAATTTTAATTGTTATCCTTGTGATGTGATAAAATAATTTAAGCATCCGCGATTACACAGTAGACAGTAGTACTTCTGATACTTGTGAACTATCCGCAATGTGCATCATCACCGCCACATTTCTAGAGCATCTTCAAACTACAACATAAATCTGTCGAAAATAAAAATATGGCAATCGTGACACAGCTGATTAAAATTATTTAACGACTTACACCAAAAAAAATAATTGAACATAGTCAGATTTAAAAAATAAGTAACAGACATACTGAGACGTACACAGTCGTAACAAACACAAACTGAAAAATTGTTTTATCCTTTTAAACTTTCATTACAAAATGTTAATATTATTTTTGATTTTCATTTCTGCCGATGATCTTTGTAATCGACGCTTCAGCGCTCATTATTAGAGTTGGTGTGAATCACATATTCCCATCACGTTGGTTACGATGAAAACCGACCCACGGCAAAATAACCCAGAAAAATTGTAAAACACTTCAATCCTAAGTTCAAATAAAATTGTTTTTTTTTTCTAAAGTTGACTATTCACCTTGTTTAGAGAGAATACTGAAACAGCCGATAGAGATCTACCTTTACCACTATTTCGCTTATTATGGGGCCTCAGGTACAATAA
The DNA here is from genome assembly GCA_031772225.1 of Eubasilissa splendida. Lineage (NCBI taxonomy): Eukaryota > Metazoa > Arthropoda > Insecta > Trichoptera > Phryganeidae > Eubasilissa > Eubasilissa splendida. Next base: position 22,283,809 of record CM062859.1, on the reverse strand, counting down.
ATCGATAATATTTCAATATTACGTATAGCTGCATAATAGCTGTTAAAATGCAAACAAAGATCATAAAAATATTTTTTATATTTTTATGTTCTTAAATATGAATTTATTATTTAAATTCCTGTTTTTTTAACTTTAATAATTGTGTATGTCTATGCCTAACCACAAATATAACGGCGTAAACATTAAAAATATTTAAAAAATCATATTTCCCTCAGGTTCCTTTTCCGGATGATAGATGTAAGGCTTAGCACCGTTTTTGTGTGTTAAATAGTCGGTCTGGTTCGCTTAATTTTAAGCTTCTTCTTGTAGAAGCTCAAAATTTACTGAACGAAATTGAGCAACTGGCGGTTAAATACATAATACTTCAGATTTATTTTAATTATTTTCTAAAGTACTTTTATTCAACGCGGTCTTTATTTGTATTATATATTGTATCTCCTTCCGATAATAAAACATTACGATAAAATAGTATACCTTCAAATGGCTATTCGTATTTAGTCCAATGGTTAAATGCAATGAACCTCTTCAGTCTCGACCTATTCATCTTCTTTCTTCCTTCATATCCGTGTTAACATGTAATGGTCTCAATAAGATAAGACATGGCTCGTCATGCATCTGGATGAGAGGGGGAGGACCTACCCTAACCCGGGACCGGTCCGACTCATCAAAGCTAATAAAAACGCGATTTTAAATCAAACAAATGTCAAAATAATTTCTTAAAGTATAGAAAACGAAAATTTTATCCTCCTCCTCCCTCATACAAATGTGTATTTTATTGAACACCATTCAAATATTGTTTCTTTAAACCCTAGGATCCTGAGTAAAATATAATCACCCACCTTTTGCCAGAATCGCATTTTGCATACATTGTTATTAGATACACAGATATGTAGATATCACAGACCTGACTGTCAAATCAGACACTTTACAACCATTACTCGCCGACTAGTACCATTCTAAAATCTAGACAACAATACATTGCGACGTAACCAGTTCGAAAAGCCAGCTGAAGCGATCCCTTTATCTTGCAATTTAACCTTTAGACAGTGTAAATTAATTTGTTCATCATTCGACAATAAACGCCAACCAATTATAAATCCTGTTTCATTTCATCAACCTCCTTTAGCCACAGCACCAACGCAGGCTCCGTAATATTAATATACACTGCGACATTCATATACACGCGTGAGAATCTGAGGAGATTAAGGCTTTCAAACTCACCTTAAACAAAAACTTCTGATATTGATAACCTACAAACATCTGTCACTCCATCCGAATGACCCCCACAATACACAATCAATACAATCCGTAAAGATATTTATAAACAGCACAAAATAAATTTAAATTATAACTAAATCTAAATCCCGAATACCGACAGTTAGTAACTGATAAAAGAAATTTTTCATTAGAAAATTTATAATGTTCATTAAAATGTTAAAATTAAAATTTACACATTTTTAATGTTCCTTTTTATATTACTAAAAGGATTCATCTATTTTTGTCATTCGTTTGGCCCGCTTGTAGTGATTTAGCTCTTGGCTTTGTAATTCACCCTGCGATAATAATTATGGTAGAGAGTATTATTTTAATTATGTGATTTCCGTTGTTTAAGAGCTCTTTCAGTATTTCCCAAGAAACGTTTTGTGTGCCGGATAACCGGATTGTCTCGCGGGGCGGACTTTATGACCCGTGGCTTAAGTATGAACGGGATTATCATCCGAGAATTTTATTTGAGAATTTCATTCGAAGATTTCATCGACAAATGTATTACAAACATTTTTCCATTTCTCTCAAGGACATTTCGAAAATGCTACACAATCTATTTTTTATGATAATATTGATATTAAGTTGATTTAAAAGCAGAAAAATCTACATAATATAAAGATCGTAGCGTTTTTATTTTAAAAAATATTAATAAGGAAATACGTTAACTAATCAATAAATTATTTTGATTCTTGTGCTGGTTTAGGGGTAAAGAAATCGTCCAGCAAATTTTGAAGATCATCGTCATTATTAAAGAAGATAGTTAGGATAGAAGAATAAGTGCCAATATACATACCCTGTCTCTTCGGTTTGATAAATAATTTGAATATAAATACTGACCCTCACCATAGCCATTCTACCAGATCGTCGGGTCGAACCGTGAGAGTTCCGGTCGCGAACAGTGTGTACGGTGAGAGGACGAGAGAATGTGTTGTGCCAAGAATATTTAATAAAATCAATAAACACTTATTAAAAATTATGAAAAATATAGAGACCCCAATGACCAGCCTAAAATATAAAATGAAAGAACACATTCTCATCTAATTTTTTGTTTCCTTTGTTATATTTCAATTTTTTATTAAAGTTGTTGATAGAAATTAAATTACGAAGGGTAAATTACTATATGCCGTAAACAGTTTGGTAAATAATAAAAAATATATTGTATATACATATATATATTTTTATTAATTTTAAAAATATGATACAATTTGAATAATCAGTAGATATATATATATTAACATTCGTTTCTTCTCTATAAGAGTAAGACTCGTGTATGGAGAAGGATGATATATATGTAATAAAGTTGAAAAAAGAACTCTAACATAACGATATGTCGGAAATGTTCATTTTTTGTATTTGACATTTGTTCCGTATTCATGAAGCACACTTTTGGCGTGCTTTTAATATCGGTCGCGAATATTTTTATTGTCACATTTCCGCGTCCGAATTTCTATTCTCGGCCCTTTTCCTATTGTTCGCCTGAGTTTGAATTTGAGCCTGGCGCAATTGAGGCATCACTGGATCAATATTGGATTATTATTTGATCTCGACAACGGTGATACCATTCGCGTTGTGGGCCAATCATCTCCAGTGCGGTGGAGCACTTTTTTTTAATCATCATGTGATTTGTAATCATATTATTTGTTGTTTGTATGTGCTGTGGGTGAAATGTTAAATCAGCACCTTCATTCAAAAACTTCGGATGCGTCATACTTGAGGTAAGGCGAGCATTCATTCGAAATACAGGTTCCCCGAGATCGCTTCGATAAAAAATCATTTCCCCTCACTAACCTCTTCCTATATCCATCTCCAGATATTCCGTCCCCACTCTGCGGTAATCTCGATTGCACAACATTTTTATTTTCTTTACTCAACAATTAATGCAAACTTTCTACAAATTGTAAAATTCGAAAAATCAATATTATAAAGCATTAAAATGACATTGATATATGCCAAAAAATAATATTTCCAAAATAATACACACACGTTGGGTTATTTTCACTACTATAGATAATTTGGTTATCATTAGAACATATTCTTATTGTGAAGTTGTAATTATTCAGAACATAGGTCTGTGATGTTTTAAATATGAATTAAATATATTAATTAGAAATATATACATATAAAATCAATTTTATCGAAAAATATTGTTGTTGCGCCATCGTGATTCGAACCTGGATCTCTTTCCTAACCGGGGAAGGTGCATTATCCAACTACGCTACAGCGACAATATTTTTAACGACAAATTTTTGAACCTACAAGTTACCTTTCTGATATTAATCCATTTGATCGTTCCATTATTTAAAAGAGCCATCTATCTTATTTTTACAGAATCTCAAATATCTTTAAGTAATCTGAACGGGGTACCGTGTCTCGTGAATCCCTCACTCCTTCATCATGTAGTGTGCCTTATGGGCGTGTTAAATTGTATTTTTAGCTGTTGTTATTATTAGTTTTCTGCAAAAGGGGGCAGGGACCCATATGTTACATTTTTCAAATTAATACATCTACCGTTCCATTATTTAAAAGCCATCTACTTTATTTTTACGGAATCTCAAATACCTTTGAGTAAACCGATAGCAGACGCCAAAATTATCAATTTATTTTTATTAAATTTTGGACACATTGATACAACTTTATTATTAGGAGAACACATTCTTATTGTGAAGTTGTAAACTAAAAATATTGTCGCTGTAGCATAGTTGGATAATGCACCTCCCCCGGTTAGGAAAGAGATCCAGGTTCGAATCCCGGTGGCGCAACAACAATATTTATGTATATCTTTCTAATTAATATATTTAATTCATATTTAATTAGGTTATCACCTAATGACGAGGGGGACTGCACTTCTCGAAACTAAAGTAGTGACAATAACCTAATGTGTGTGTAGTACAAAGTTTAGTTGTGAAAATTAAAATTTCCAGAACACTATTTCTTGCCTTGAAACTACAAACTTATGCTTTAACTTAATACTATAATTTTATACTTCAATTCACATAAATATTATTTGACAAAACAATTTAGTTATTGGTTTTACAAAATTATATACTTTATCTTAAATTATTTCAAATTAATATTAATTTAAAACACATCTGCATACATCAATAATATCAAATATTTGCCTCAGTATGGCTATAGCCCAGTCAGGCTGATATAGAAAAAGCTACTGCATATTTACGCTGCTGAATAAATATTAAATAAAATGATAACATTTAGAGTCACATAATATATAACATTTTCTCGTGAATTCTCGTCAATTGTTAGGGCTTCTATCAAAACCATTTTCCATTATCCATTTTATCTGGAAATGCCTATCGTAGGCGACTTGTACTTCTGGTACTATTTGCATTCGCGTCTTGTATAGATATATTCTTGCCTATATTCATTCATGCGTTCAACATGACTAAACATTTAACCTTTCCTCTCCGATGATGTAAACCGAGTTAACATTGCCTCTTAATTATGTGAATATCTCTTTAAATATACTAAATACTGAGTTCATATTTTAAGAATTCTTCCGTAATATATTTATGTATTGGATAAATTATTTGCAATATATAAGTATTTACCATACGCAACAATAAAAAATGTTTTCTCGAAGAACCTGACGCGAATTTGTCAATACGTGTGTGTGCACGTGCGGAGCGGTGATGACGGCGATGTGCGCGAGGCGCGGGGTACCGGAAGCTTATCGTCACTTAGTGGCAGAGCGTGCGCTGGCCGAGTTTTTTTAACACTTTTACACAATAATTGATATATATATATATATATTCACATATGTATAAAAATATTAATATTTATCAGACTCGAAAATCACAAAAGTCTTTATGCACACGGAGTTTACAGCACCGAAATGCGGGTTATTTTTTAGCACCTTAAGAGAAAGGTTATGCGAACCTTTTGTGTTCCTGTTCAAAATAGTTCTCAAAATAAATATTGTTCTAAATATTCTGTGATAAATGTTTTTTGGGATATTTTACCGTGTATCTTCAAACTCCGTGTCGGTCGATATATCAAAACCTCTTGCAAAGCTATATGTCAGATAAAAAAATACAACACAACGAAATGATGGTATGCATCATTCGTAAGTATTCGACAAATTTACCGCTTTATATTCTTATGTTCAACAACGACTGGACGATGTTGATATTATAAATCGTTTTGATTATTGATAATTAGAACTTATTCATGACGTCATTTTTCAAAAACTGTAACCGATTAATTTTATTTATTTCCAAGCGAATGAGGCAAATATCTTACAACATTAATAGCAATATTTGAATATGTCCAAGAACACACAATTACTAGATTTTCACCTACAAAGATACTGTAATTAAACAAATAGTAGATATCTCATAGAGACGAAGCTATTTTTTATTAATGGAAAAGTATGGAAGTATGGGTAATTACATTGTGTAAAGTGATCACTTAAGCCTGCCGAAGATAGATCGTAAGCTCTGTAATTACCCATACTTCCATTTTTTTTCATAAAATATACCTTCGTATGTATGAGCTATCTATTATTTGTTTACAATATTAATGTGTAGATATGAATTAAATATATTTTAAAATGCAAAATAATTCAAACAACATTTATAATAACACATAGTAATAAGAAAAGACAGTAAATATAATGGAAAAAAAATACAATATAATGTAAAGTGAAAAAAAATATTATTAGATATATCTACGAGTATATAGGTACATAATTTGTCTTATTTTTGAAGGAACTTAGAATATAACTTGTGACAATTGTGACATTAAATAAAATTACTATTTCAAACAACTGAGTCCAAATGACAAATAATCAAAAATAATTAAATGAATCTGTGTGAATATCTCCAACTTACCTTCATTTTACAATTTAAATTCTAAATACACATAATAAATAAAATTATTTTTCATGGAAATAAGGTAAGTAATTCATTCGCAGGACAAAATCTTTTACTTTCAGTTTATTTTTTTATAAATTCGTGAAAATAATTCTGTCGCCGTAATTTAAAGAGAAAAAGGAAAACTTAGTTTGCTAAAAATTTCATTAAATGTTTTAAAAAAAAATAGGAAAATTTTCTCAGACAGGGGTGAAAGTTTTTCAATTATATATTAAAATATTTTCACCATTTCAAAAAAAACTATAAATAAGTTATCTTCAGATACATGTTTACTTTGCTCGTGAGAGATGTGAAGTGAGAAATTTTACTGTTAGAAAAAGAGGAGTGCGATTTGTTTATATTACAATGAATTATTATCGCTCTATGGCGTTCAAAATCACTGATTTGTTCGGTATTTATGACAGGACCAGATCGCCGGTCGACGTGCGCGTGTGTGGATGCTCCTTTATGTTGACTTTACCCATCGATTCCCCCCCCCCACTCTTCACCTATACCACAAAGCACGAATTTTATGTGGGTACCATCTATGACTTTTGAATTGTCAAGAAGTGAACGTCCACTGATATGATATTTGTACAGTTACTGTTGCTTGTGTTTCGGTTTTTTCGCAGCGCGTGCCAAAACTACTATTGTGTTCAAAGTGCTTCGCGTGAATCGGTGAAGTTCTTTCTGAAGTTCAGGAGAGCTGTGACTACAGCAGAGAAAATTCTGGTAAGTCGTGCTTCTTGGTTGGTTCATGAATCCTTATTGTTCTGTCATTATACCAAATTTCTATTTTTTTATTTATTTTCTATTTCTTTTGATTATCCTTCTTTGACTGCAGAAAATTGTTGGCTTTCTGCTTCAAAGTCTCGGTTACCGCTGAATATCATAACCTCCCAGTTAGGCTGCCATTTATTATAACTTAATCAATAAAGCTGTCTACCGGCAACAGGAAGTTCTGGGTTTGAGCCCCGTTGATGACTACATTTTTTCGATAGATGGATTTTTTTCTTGTGTATCCTTCTTATCAGTATTAATTATTTATTAATTAATTAATTATCTGATTAAAATAATAAAACATGTTAAATATTAAAATATTTCATTATTCGTAACTACCAAATGTTATATTCTAAAAAAACGAAGAGAAAATTATTAAAACACAAATCATTAAATCTAAAGTACTACATCGGGAAAACAATCGAAAAAAATTCATTGAAAACAAGAAATACTAGAATCTCTTAAAGGAAAAAAATACCAATAATTATCGAACTGTTTTCAATAATTATTGACCTTTTTCCTTCCCTTTAGAGGGAAATAAATAAGACAAGTAATATGATAAAGTCAGAGAGGAAAATCCAAACAGAAATACGTACAGTATATAACATTTGACGCAAGTCCTCTGTGGTTAAACATTTCAATAATCAATATAAAGTAATTCTCCATGATTTTATAACCTCTTTTTTCACACTAAAGGTTTCTTAACATTAATCTTTTTCAGGACGTTTGTTACTTCTTCAGGGCAGAATAAAACCTAATCTAAATATAAAATGTTGGCTAACTATTTTAAGATTCACTTTTAAAATCTGCACTGCGGACCCGAGTTCTCCTAACACGTTGAGAAAAAATACATTAATGTCAAGTGTCGCCTGGGTTATGGAAAAAGGATCTTAATGGTCCAAACCAGACTGAAGTGTCATGTTTATTGGAAACATTAATTAATTAAAATAATTATGGTATTTTGTTTATGTTCTTTGATTACTTCTAACGATGCTAAGTTATCCAATTTAAGACATTCTTCTTCCATTATTTAATTAAAGGTATTTTTAATGACTAAGGCTAACCTGATCTCCTTCGTCAGAGTCTGTCAGCTGCGAAGTTAGTTTCAGTATTTAACTACATTTACAAAAATATAAAATAAATTTTAAACTCATATTGTGTTTCATTAAGTGCAGGACTCCAAAACAACGAACTGCACACAATACTAATTTCAATTAGTGTTCATACTTTTTAAACTAATTTCATTACCTATGATATTTTAACCTTAGTTCGTTTTGGTTGGATTTTTTTTTTATTCATTGTAAAATTCTTTCACTAAATTAAATTATAGATGGGTCGCGATTTGTTCGTGGCTGCTGCTAGTTTGATAATAATGAGAATATTACCATTTTCCCAAACTTTGTAATGAGATTTTTTTACTTAATTTATCACATTTATTTTAATTTTTAAGTTATATTCCTAATAAAAAATATTTTCAAACACTAATTAATTTGGAGAGCAGAAAAGCTTCATACAACAACTTCATAGGCATTATTACAATGTTTTTTAGTATAACGAGTGTTATGGCGAGAATATATTGTATTTCAAGCACAGAGGAACAGGTTATATTATGAATAAAAATAGCATTGATGAAAAGACATCTTAAAGGAGTGACATGTGTCACAAAAAGGGATGAATGAGGAATGTGGTGACAGTTTCTCTAGAAAAATTTATATTATACTGACTAGAACAGGTGCTGAATATGCTGCCAGGGAAGACTCATCTATTCGAAACAATCTATGAAATATAGGTTTGCTCCCGTGGGATTCTTTGGAGACAACTCTCAGCTTCCGTATACACACCGTATCTCAGACATTTGCCGTCTCGCGCCTTACTTCACACTAGATTAGTATTAAAAACAAATAAAACAAAACCATTTGCTCCGCTCACTTGCCAATTCTGATGCATACGCGTTTATTTTTTAATTTTAAAATATTAAACATGTTTCAAAACCAATTCTAATTTCTTTTAATTACCCAAGTACCAAATGTATTTATACCCAGATTAGTACATTTTGCGTATCGATAGCAACTACATCGTATTTTTTAACGATATAAATCTAGGGTTAAATGTCTAATATTATTGTTATATTCATTAGATGGGTGATTTAAATCTCCCCAACAGCGATTAAAATGGAAAAAATGTTCATAATTTAACGTCTTATGTTATTGTTATTGTTAATGTTAATGTTTAACAATTTATCTATAACTTTCAGATTAAATAGTTATTTATGTAAACACCTTTGATAGCTAGTTCCCAGGTTTCCTATCAACTATCTATGAACTCCACTAACCTCTTTAATTTTGGTCCGATCTTGTTGTTCTTTTAGCTGGCTTGTCTTCTTTAGATTTCGACCGACCGAAGCGCGCACTGGTGTTTTATTTTGACCGCTAAACTGGTCGAAGCACGGAATGTAATAAAAATGACACCTGTCGGTTACCGTCTTCTTAGCTTCCGAAAAAAGGCGGCAATACTCACACACGCACACATGTACATTATTATAAACCAGGAAACCCAGTTGTGCCAATCGAAGTAACAAGCCGCGTAAACAATAGTTGTAGGAATTTGTGTTGGACGTATCAAATCTCCCTGCCAGGTCGATAGTCCTATATTGTTATCTCATCGTGTCTCAAAACTATTCTCAAAATTACCTTCAGAAAAATTAAAATGATGAAGCTATGATAGAATTACTTGATTTGCTGTAAGAGTAATTACTGGTAGCATTAAAAGACAGCGATGCTCCCCAATGAGTTCGCAACGGTTTGCGCAAACCGGTTGTTAAAATTGTAAACCTATCGCCAAACCGTTTTCTCCCAAATATTTATAATAAAATCAAGTACCTACTTTATACGCTGAAATTACATGCAAAATCTTACCAGTTGACAAAAAAGTGATATATTGTATAATATTAGAAGAGTTGATAAATAATGTAAATATAAATACCAATCGCAAACAATGTGTATGGTGATAGATGAGACAATGTGTTGTGCCACGAATATTGAATAAAATCAATAAAGACTTATTAAACATTATGAAAAAAAAGAGACTCTAGTGACCACCCTAAAATGTAATGTGAAAGAATTTATTATCATCTAATTTTTGTTTCCTTTCTTGTATTTATTTTAAATAAAATATTTTGTTGACAAAAACTCTTTAAAGGGCAGTCCTTGCCGTAAAACTGTTCTACAGTTTGCAAAATATTAAAAATTATAATATATATTGTGACGTTATAAATGGGGGTCGCATACACATTGCTCCGTCACTTATTTTTGTCAAGCACACCCTCAGCAACGGAATCTATGTTTTGTTTTGAAACCATCGCCATGCCTGTCAGACTAAAATGTAGCCGTGTGTGATTCACTCTACTTAGAGGAAAACATGACGTTTCCCTCTAGGCTTAACCTCTGGGATTAACCTCTGGTCTTAACCTCTGGGCTTTGCTTCTGGAATTTAACCTCTGGTTTTTCTCTCCGGTTTGTGCCACTGGTGCACACATCTGATTTTTTTACTTCAATTTCAACTGTGGATTTACCTTGGAGACAGTCGCCTCACTGAAGGTGACAAATTTTATCATGATAATCTCCAACAAATCACGTCTACGAATCTGATCGCGTTGGCCTGGATGTTGCGGGCCAAAACGTGATGTGATGCCAAGACGTCGGGTGTCCCATACAAGAAGGACGTCGAACTCGCGCCCAAGCCGACGAGATAATAATTCTGGATTTGTTTTATTTCTTGTAATCTTATATTTTTCTTGATTAGATATCTTACTTTTACTAAAGACTAACATCTTTTATTTATCACCTCCAGGTATTATTATAATGTTTTCCCAGTTTAGGATGAAGGCAAAATGTGACAAAAATGAGGTGGGTTTGTGTGCTCAAGGTAAAATAAGCCACGGAACTCATGTTCTACACTGTCTAGCCTGTGAAAGGAAAGGACGTAGGTCTTCTACCCCACAATATGTATGTAATAAAGTTGAAATAAAAAATAAAAAAGATTCCGTTTGATATTTATTTTGGCATATCTAAAAGAAATAGATGTGTCGTAAAGGCACGACCAATTCATGAAGAATATATCGAATTGATTCAATGATTACATTATTTCACATTACTGCATACACCCTGCATACACCTGAGTACAAAACAGGCCTCTCATTAACCTTAAAATCAAGCCGGCATATGTATAACATTTACTACTTATTCGTGTATCCAAAACTTTGTTTCAAGCATCAAAAAACATCAATCTATCGTAAATAGTATTTCATTGTTCATCCTGCTCTGGCCACACACTCGCATCGCACACGCACACCCCGCATTATAATTCAAACGAACAAGTACGTGCCCAGTTAAATTTTATTTGGGTGCACTCGTACGTTCTCATATAACCTTCTGATATCTCATAACCTATCTTATCTACATATTAAACACTACATAATTTTATTCCACAAACACATATATTTTAATAAATAGTAAAAACTTTATATATGTGCAAGTGCAGTAGTAAGGTTCATTCATATGAATATGAGTGTTTAAGAAAACGTGCAATTTTTCCGCTAGAACGTGAATTTTTATTTTTAGTATTTTGTAAATGCAACCACCGTTAAACGAAACGAAAACCCATTTACCTTTCATCTTGTTCATCGTTATAACGACACCGTGACGCGTTCGTTAGGCTGCCGTTGTCCCATAGAGATAACGGCTATTGGAAAAACTATTGGCCGTAACGCCGTTCGGAATTAACGACCGCGTTAACGGATTCGTTTTAATAAAACAAAAACCAACGGAGCGATTGCGGTATCCGAATAAACACTGTTCATTCATTTTTATTTTATGATCCTGTGACGGCGTGTCTTTGTCGATTTTCGACATTTTGTATTATTTGAATGGGGCCAAATACACCCTCTATGGTAAACAAATTTGTGAAATTATATATTCTTTTCTACGTCAACTTGAATAGGATTTTATATTACTACTAGACAAAAATATCTCTTATGCATTCACAAAGTATGTAAATTTGATTATGTACAATACCTACTTACACATTACATACAAAATTAACAATGTATATAAGAATTATTTTTTTACGAAGTATTCGGAGACCACCCAAATAACTGGACCATGATCTTGAGTACCATCAAGCAAAATAAATAAAAAAAACGAATTAATATTACCCCATTTCATTATTTTTTTATGTTCCCATCGTAGATGTTCCACTGGCAAAAATATTATAATATGGCAAGCCAACAGTGGAATGATTAAAAATTAAACCAGTTCAATGTGACATGAAAAAAACAATTTTAAAAAGTTGATATAATTTCTAATCATACTGATAACTAGAGTAATCATTTCAGAATTATGAAATACCGGAATACTGGCCAATTTACTTTTTTCAACTTATTTACAATTATTTACTATTAGGAGAACACATTCTTATTGTGAAGTTGTAATTATTCAGAACGTAGGTCTGTGATATTTTAAATATGAATTAAATATATTAATTAGGAAGATATACATGTAAAATCAATTTTATCGAAAAATATTGTTGTTGCGCCACCGGGATTCGAACCTGAATCTCTTTCCTAAACGGGGAAGGTGCATTATCCAACTATGCTACAGCGACAATATTTTTAGCGACAAATTTTCGAATCTATATGTTACCTTTTTGATATTAATACATTTAATCGTTCTATTATTTGAAAGAGACATCTACCTTAATTTTACAGAATCTCAAATACCTTTAAGTAATCTGATAGCAGACGCCAGAATTATCCATTTATTTTTATTAAATTTTGGACACATTAATACAACTTTATCATTAGGAGAACACATTCTTATTGTGAAGTTGTAAACTAAAAATATTATCGCTGCAGCATAGTTGGATAATGCACCTTCCCCGGTTAGGAAAGAGATTCAGGTTCGAATCCCGGTGGCGCAACAACAACATTTTTTGATAAAAATGATTTTATATGTATATCTTTCTAATTAATATATTTAATTCATATTTACAATATATTTTCAGTATTCGCAAAAAATTTACAATTACGTCTAACAGTAAGCAATTGGCCGATTGGTTATCTGTAGAATTTTATGTATGATACTATTAATTTAGATGTTTTATTTGTTAATCTCTAAATACCAAAAATATTGGAATTATTAGAAAAATTGATATCGAAAAAATACCGTTATTGAAAAATACTACGGTATGGCAACCCCTACTGACAACACACTATAATGACGTAAATGACAGATACGTAAGATAAAGTGTAATATCTAAAAAATAAAATATCTATGAAAGGCTTCAATTTATTTTCCTACGTCATCAAGTATATTTACATTAAATTAATTATAAATGCAACGGACATTTGAATTCCATTATCTATAAATATAAACATCGATATAGTTGCATGCGTTACATAATTCTATGCTATCTTGGTATAGTAAAGACCGATTATACAGATTATTTTCCGTCTTATATTTATTATGAGTACCTACGTGGAGATTAATACACGATAATAAATCAAAGCTGTCAAAAGGTTAAATCTCATTTTCGTATAAAAATATCTGGTCGGCCATAATATTTCATTATTTTTTTAGATCGATAAAATTATTATGCAATGAAAATTTTATGTATCTAAGATTTGTAAAGGTTTCAATAAATATGTAGATAAAGTAAATTATAGTAACTATTGTTCATCTACTCGTCCAATACAGAAGAAATAGATTGAGCATTTTTGTTTCACTCGATGGATGCTTTTTAGAATACAATTGTAAAATTTGTTATACTTCTTAACATCTGGGTAAGGACAGTGTGTAAAATTTTCTGAAGTATAAATTAATTTTGGCAAGATTTGGTGTCATTTTTAAGGACCTTGGTCACCACCAAACAATGGTAAATGGTTAAGTGGGTAATTTTTTACATTTGATAAAATATTATTGATTAACAATTATTATTTACGCGCTTTTATACTTCGATAGGTAGGCGTGGTATAAAATTTTGAATATGTGTATTCTAAAGCAAAACGGCTTCTGAAAGAGACAGTTTTTCGGTACGGACGGAGGTATTTACGACAGCAATATAAAAACATTTTGTATTGTATATTTACGGTTTTTGATTGTGATAAGTTTCGGAGACTGGCCAGCAAAATTAAGGACTACCAGACTACAAAGAGAGCGACATCGGCGTCCACCAGCTCAGGTTCACAAAGGTTGGTGTATTTTGAATTTGCATAGATTGAATTAATGTATTCAACATTATTTATAAAAAACCCAGGACTAGCTATCGAAGTATTTACGACTATAATTATATTTAAAACTGACTAGTATTAATATTGTCAATTTTTATAAGAAATATAACATGATGAATGTTTTTAATGGATAATAACTTCTTTAGATTTTATGGCAGAATATAAATACTAATCCATTTTTATTCGAAGCCCACAATTCTGAAACTGGTAGGCTTTAAATAATCAAACCTATGTGGTTATGTACGAAGTTTGATATTATTTTTTAATTAAATTGGGCTATTACTGTAAATTTTACGAAAGATCTTTGATAAGGAATCAATAAAATATTTCATTTTGCACGAAACAGGTGCAATAATAGTCATGTGATCATTGTAAGGTGTTCAAAAGTACTACCAAATCATACGGATGTCCATTTATGTATTTTTTCTACGAGCTACCAGCCTTCAACAGATTAATAATTTGTTTCGAAACCTATATGGGTGTAATTCCCTAACTAAATACCTTACAACACTCCCTGACCTAACTTAACTCAGCCTTACCGAGCCCAACCTAACAATGAAATTTGTAAAAAAAACACTACAAAATGTAAGGATGCCTCCCACGGGGATGAATTCCCCCTACCTACCCTATCTTTCTAACGCACATTAGAAAAAATCTAAACGTATTATTTACTGCCTACTTCCAATTTGCAATAAGAGGCTTTTTAGGCCTACGGGACACCCCCCGATAAAACCTTTTTATTCTATTATTTTCACATTCTATTTATTGCTTTACCTTATTACATATATTTTATTATATTGCCTTTTATTCGCATATATTTTCCTTCAAACTTATTAAGCATTTCATTTCCTGGGGGATACATAATTTTTACGGTATGTATTTTATTTAAACTGGGTTATATAACGAGTGGAATAAAATAAATATTAATCATGAATATTTTTTAGGAGAACACATTCTTATTATGAAGTTGTAATTATTCAGAACATAGGTCTGTGATATTTTAAATATGAATTAAATATATTAATTATAAAGATATACATACAAAATCAATTTTATCGAAAAATATTGTTGTTGCGCTACCGGGATATCAGATTTACTTAAAGGTATTTAAAGATTCGGTAAAAATAAGGTAGATGGCTCTGTCAAATGATGGAACGATTAAATGTATTGATTTCAAAAAGGTAACATATAGGGTCGAAAAATTGTCGCTAAAAATAATGCCGCTGTAGCTTAGTTGGATAAAGCACCTCCCCCGGTTAGGGAAGGGTGTTGGAGATCCAGGTTCGTATCCCGGTAGCGCAACAACAATATTTTTTGATAAAATTGATTTTATATGTATATCTTTATAATTAATATATTTAATTCATATTTAATCATGAATATATTTATGTAACCGTATTATAGATTATAGACCAAAAGTGGGAACCTAGCTAAAGGATATTACTGTCACTATTAAAAAAAGTGAATAGCGATGGCCGGGTCAAATTTCAAGGCGCAGAGATGGACAGAAAATATTCTTGAATGGTATCGTGAAGGCGTTTAAAGTTCTTATAAAAGACTAAATTATCGGAACAGTGAGAACGACACGGTAACGATTTATAATCTGGCAGAGTCGTGGGGAGCAACGGCGTAACTACATAAATTAGGCGCTTAAATATTGGGCCCAATTTATTGGGTTAGGTGATTTTTGCTTTACAGCAATGGTCTGGTCTGGTCCTTAACCCTACACACCACCAGGGTATTGCTACTGTATACATTAATAATGTTTACGTAATGCTCGTGAGTATAATTCAATTTCTTGTTGTGGTGGAATTTAGACATTATTAGTCCATATTAACACTGGAAAAGATAACGATAATAACAAAAAATTGATGCCAAATGGATTGTAGGGCGCGAGCTTTTTATACCCCTATCTAACGTCGGCCCAAATGCACCGCATTGGTTGCATTGGCATTGTTACGCCACTAGTGGGGAGGTCCTCAACCAGAAGTTGATCGATAATGGCTCACACGTTCACGTTTGTTATATATTATTACAGATGTTAAAATATTTTAGATATTAGTTGGAAACAAAGCAGTCGCAAAAGCGTTAAACAAGTCAAATAATCTTTAGAGATATTCTTTTAAATATAGCAAAGTGGAATACAGTTTTATATTTTTAACGTGATTTATTAGAAATCAATTTAGAAATGCTAACTAAAATACAAAGATTTTTTTCTAATTAATCCAACTGTCATAAAACGAGGTACTAGTCACTCCACACTACAACTGTACCAGGCGGAGATTTGGCAAAAGGAACGCATTAAGTAGTACTTCCGTCGTCATATAAATTTTAACATCATATGCTATATGATTCTGTGCCGAAACATTTAAAAATATTTTAAAAATTTTAAAAACGTATAAAATATATTTGTTTTGTTTGAATGCATTGTATTATAAAGAGTGTTTTTTTAGAGGTATTGTACTTTAAAATGAAATAAAACACATAAAAATCGAGGTGATGGCCATGGTATTGGCTTTATTGGAAATATAATTCTATGCCATTTGTGTTTAAATATGGTTTCGCGCATATGGGCGCTGTGGCTGGCTCGAATAATGCGAAATATAGAAGTCCAATTTTCGACCACTTTTTGGAGTAGCTAACGTATATCAGCAATAACGCAACGAATGATGGCTTCCAAGTCGTCTATCATCTCTGGTTTATCGGCGTAGACTAGCCACTTCACATATCCCTGCAGAAAATAGTCCAAAGGTATTAATTAAATCGCACGATCTTGGAGGCCAATTCACAGGTCCTTTACGCAAAATTATGCGCCCATCGAATGTTTCCCTCAAATAAATTGATTATGGTGTGCGCTGTGTGGCATATGGCGTTACCATTCAATTGGGGTATGATAAATTCAGTAATCATGGATCTATAGCACTCTTCATTGACTGTAACGTTTGGCCGGCATCATTTTTGAAGAAACAACAGCTTGTTCGGTGCACACAGTACGACATCTCTGCAATTTGCAATCATTGTTCTGGCGTAAGTCTATTCATGGTTAAATGGCAAACCAAACTGAGCACAAATCAGATGTCAGCTATCAAATTAGCCGTCGTTGGAAAATTGTTTTGTTGCCAATTCGAATAACAAACCTCTAAAAAACATCCTTTAGAAGACATGTTGTAAATATGTACTTCGTAAATATATTTTTTTATCAATTTATTATTTTAAATCGCAATTTAAATAATATATGTATATTTTTATTATTAATAATGTATGTAGATACTATTGATGCGCGCATAATTTATTTAACACAATATTTTTATTATGATTTTATACAAATTTTGTCGATAAATATAATTTATCGTTCCTACACATAAATTTCATAAATTAAAATTTCGAGGCCGAGTGATACGTGCAGACAAATAAAAGAGTGTCGAAAAAGTTTAATGAAAATTATGTGTCGTTTTATTGAGTAAATAAATCATTTTTTAATATTTTTCTAAAGTCTTGGGTCTTAGTCAGAAATCAAAGACAAACTTTAAACTCCGTTTGAGTATTTTAATTAGAAAAATTAAAAAAATGTCGAATCATTTTGAAAAATAATTTATTACTTGTACATGTATTGTCGTTGCTACATGGCCATGACCAGCGTCTCCGTAAATGATAAAACAGTAAAGGGAGCAATCTATGTCGTCTCTTAGATCCCTTGTACAAAAAATGTGATAATAACAATAATAACAAAAAGTTATTGCAGATATGATGAGATTTACAACAAATCGCATCGTTGTAGTAGGTTCTCTGTATCCATTGCGTGTACATATTTTACAATACGCTCTGCACACAAACAGTAAACTAGAGTTGTCTTTAAATATTTGTATTACCTCATTTTCACCCATCACTATTTTCACTATCTGAAATATCAACCTGATATTAATTTCATATTATATTTTTCTATTATGATAATATTAGGTCTACGATAATGGAAACAATTTTTAGAGAAAAATGACAAACATGTCACATTTCTAAACTTGTTACTTATTGGCTGAATGGTGGTGATGACTGTTGTTACCGTTGTCCGCGCGTGTGTAGATAATTACCTTAATTCAAATAGAATACCTCGACTCAAAATCTTCAAACAGAATCGAATTTTTAATTTGTATTCATCATATATGACAAGATACAAACATAAACTTCAAGAGTTGATATTAAGTATTATTTTAGATTGTTAACTTTCTTCTTCTTCAGGATATCATTAAGTAATCAAAAACATATGTTTTATTGTTTCTTTAACAGAATCTATTTTTAAAAAACAATAATTATTTAAAAAATAAATTTAGTGCCTAACTTAAATAGTTACTTGATGATACAAAATTATTAGAATAATTTTTAGGAAAAAAAAATAGAATGAGACTTGTGATTAAATTTAGTTGGTTAGTTTTACACGCTTTTTTTATTTTCAATTTTAGTTTATGTGTAAAATAGACAATCCCTAAATTTTTTCAAAAGTATGATCACTTTCTAACAAATGATTAGAAAATTCTGAAAAACCATAATTTTCCAAACATCTCAAATGCTCCCAAGCTAGTATATTAAAATTTCGACCTGTTTTACCATTAGATGTATTTATTTCATTAAGTGGTCAATAAAACAAAGTTTACAATCTAAAATAAATGGATTTTAACAACAAAGTTGATTTTGTTAATCTTAAAAATATATGATATTATCACAAATTCTCTATCTAAATAATAATATGGGAGGTCATCTTCAAAATATTACAGACATATATTACTTAAATTTCCTTCTACACAAATATGAAACTTAATTAAGAATTTTATAGAGAATTTTAGCCCTACGATTTCAAACGAAGCAATTATAATACACTTATTTAGCTTCAAAAAACCTTACTTCGTTACCGAACTAAAAAATATTAAAATTCAATTACAATTCAGTAAGTACAAGGATTAATAAAATGCTGTCCGGTATTATTGGGTTTGAGTGCCAACATTTTATTTTTCATCACTTTTCTTTTCTTTTGGCTCTTTTCGATTATTTGTAATTATTAATATTTATTGTGCAATTTTACCTATTTGCCTCTATACAAACACGAAGCTCAATTTTGTACATATATTCTGTTTTTTAAATACAAAAGATATTATATAAACGACGTCAGACTGGACTCACGTTTTACAATGCCATTCTGATAAATGGTCTCGCAAAATAATAACAAATTGAAAGCTTTGGTGGGCGAAGATATTTTGCGATATCATTTCATTATACCTTCAATCAATTTATTTTGTCACCGAATAAGTCAACATAAAGTGGATGAAGGGTGTGAATGACAGACATGAGTCAATTGTTTAGTGAATATAAAAGGAAAAACTACTTTAAACTCTACTACAAGCTATATAATCGTAACATAACACTTTAAACCTTTTGATACCTACAGTTGTTACCGGAAAACCAGAACAGCGGGAGAAAGAAGAATCCAATAATGGATTGTACTATATAGGTATAATAGTCTAATCTTATTTTATTTTTTTAGGAGAACACATTCTTATTGTGAAGTTGTAATTATTCAGAACATAGGTCTGTGATATTTTAAATATGAATTAAATATATTAATTATAAAGATACACATATAAAATCAATTTTAATCAACAGTACTGTAGCTTAGTTGGATAAAGCACCTCCCCCGGTTAGGGAAGAGATCCAGGTTCGAATCCCGGTAGCGCAACAACAATATTTTTCGATAAAATTGATTTTATATGTGTATCTTTATAATTAATATATTTAATTCATATTTAATCTTATTTCATTAATATAATCATTAATTTTCAATTACGTAAGTTATTAATCACGGTATTGTTTCATATTTAATAAATGTCTAAATAACGTAAAGATTTTTCACAATAATAAGAGCATTTATCTTGTCGATTGATCCTAATTGACGAAACAGATAACAAAGATAGTTTACTAGAGAAATGAAATAATGTATCCTCCCATTTATATACGAGAACTGACGATACGAGTATTTCTTGAAACAATTTATTACGTAAATGATAATATATAGATAAATTAAAAATCGCTGAAAACCCTTTCGATTCGTTTATAAGTGAGATTTTATTACTTCGCAAAAAGATCATTCATTACCAGCTTGAAATTGTCTACATCGGCCACCTGGCGAAATATTATCAAACTACGTTCTAAGCACTATACAAATCTTCTCTACTTCACCGACTGGCCACTTCAGCTGTCAAAAATTTACTAACCTAAAAAGAGTCAGTCGTGCAAATTAACAGTGAGTTATTTTATTATTTATTTCAATATTAAAATAGCTAATTTTTTTACATAATGTTTATTGGTTTGAATATTATTTTTTGTTTTAGATGAATTTTCTACGGAGAGGTATATCTTTGTTATCATCAACGGCATCGAATCTGTTGATACCTAACACATTTGGTAAGTTTAATATTTATAAAACTCTTTATATATTACTGAATTTTGTTCATATTTTACCGTATATTTTTAATAACTAATGTGGGAATGGAGGGCTTTTATTTACAAATACTTTCTATTGTTATTTTTTATTTCCACAAAGGTTTGTAATTTATTTACCAATAATTTACATGTGAATTTCTTGATAACAACACTGACCAGGTTCACACATTAGCTTTACGTTACTTAATACTTTATTTTTTCATTAACTAAAAAGCTGGTACATAGTTATGTAGGTTTAATATCCGTCTTATCTTTAAAAACATATCTCGGATGTGTTTGGCAACCTTTTCAAATAAAATTACACTATGCTTAAATATGTAACGTTCAATTGAATTACTTATTAACTTAACAACAGATTGTACTGCGATTGAACTTTTTATTTTATTCATTATATATATATCAAACCGATAACGTGGATTATTTAAAAACAGGGAGTTATATAATCAAGTTTTAATTATTTTTTAATGCAGTTTAGCTGATTCAAATGCTGACCTTCTGATATTTGTTTTTAATTCATAACGATATTAACTACGATATATATTAAAATGATTTTTTGAAATGGATTATTATTTGTTATGTTTGCAACATTGGGCAAGTTCTCTGTTAAATCGAGTGCTACTGAATCATCGGCAAACCAAAACCATCACCAGAATTAGAGTTATCTGATGTTTAAATTGTGCCCTTCTAAATATTAGTAACTTTCTCCTCAGTACAATAAAGGTAAAGCTTTGACATAAAATTTATTCTTTTGTGTATTATTTTTGGGGGCTGGGAACGAATTAATTGAATTTCAGTTATGGATAAAATTATTTCTATGTACGTCAGGTCTTCAGGGTCGGATTAATGACGAATATAGAAGTTAATAGTTTTCAAATGATGTTTCAACTTCTTCAATGTACTTATGCTAACTCCACATGTTAACTTTATTTTCCAATTAATTATTTAAACAATTTTCATATACACCTTCAAGTTCTTCTGAACCTATAATAGAGTGCAAACTCACCCCCTTGTTAAAGTAAGTATACTTTCTTTAGATCTTTGATCAAGGAATCAGATTTTTCTTATTTAATCATACATTCATGATAGCTAGCACAAATCCGCTGTATTCACTATGCTCTGCCTATATTCTTCCTTTATTCTTATGTTATGTTGAGGTACAAAAGATTCTGTACGTTTTTATTATTAATTGACATGTATATCAACATTATTGTCAATCCACCAGATTAAGGAACTGTCCATCAAGACTGGGCGCTCTCTAGGTTGCTCTGTCTCGTGGAAGAATAATCTTTGTCTAAAAATAGATCCTGGTAAAGAAACAATAATATATGTTTTAGTTAGTTATGACATCCTGAAGAAGAAAATGGTATTTTTCGAAACCGATAGATGTATTTAAACTCAATTAAGTGGTTAATAAAACAAAGATAATAAATAAAAATATATAATCTTTGTCTATGTTATCTGAACATCTTTAAATATGACTTGCCCGTTATCATTGCCTGACATCCTTCACTTTGGTCTGCACCCTAACCCACATGTGTATTTAAGAGTCACATGCATATATTATATATGAAATATAACGCATCAGATATTTTTTCGAACTAAGCTTAACCCGTTGAACTCGCTGGTCTTCCAGAACATAAATCATACCCCCGACTTCATGGTAACTAGACAAGCAACGTAGCGTTAAGCCAAAAAACTAGAAACTAGTTCTAATTTTTTGTACCCCCTGCTTGAGAATACATGCTTCTGAAATATGTTATTCATGCTTTTCACACCATGTCATAATCAGCGGCATAATCTACAACTCTTCTCTGGATACATCTAGAAAACTGAAAATATGGAATTATATTTAAAAAACATAATATTTCATTCTAGTAAACTCAAAATAAATGTTTGTAATGAAAAAAAATACAATTTTTTTTGTTTTTCTTGAAATGTTTGATTCTTATACTGTTAATAATATACAGTATGTTGCATTAATAAACTAACATTTGTATGATTTATTTTATTAAATAGTGTATTTTCAGCATATGTATGCCTTAAATTTTTCATTATGATCATACGTCATTTAATAATTTGATGTAATTCTGGATGGTAATCTTGATGATAAACCATTATTGTGACTGTGATTGTGTTCCATTACAATCATTGTTACAATGATTTAACTGTTGAAGGTTTAGTTACTAGCAATGTTCCCTCTAATTTTTGATCACGGTGTGTGCAATTTTTTTTTTGTATAATTTGTGCGTTAGGAGAGAAAGTAAGAAAAAATAGGCTAATGGTAGGGCATGGGGTCGACCATATTACTTATGAAGATGTATTAAGAGACATAAATGAGTCAAGAGAGCTAATAACAACTATCAAGTAAAGCTGAATACTTCGGACACATACTCCGCAAAAATATGATATTTTACAACTCATTATTTAGGAGATGATAGAAGGTAGCAGAGGCATAGGTAGTGCAGTATGATACTAAATTGAGTGCGCCCGCACACCTTAGAAGTAAAATTGGTTATTAGTGTTCCAGAGAACCAGTGATTCCTAGAAAAATTATGAATAATCAGTTACCAATCATATCCGTGACAGTCACAATAACTTATTTTGTTTTAATAGAGATGCGTACACTGAATACATGTCACATCAATATTCTTACTATTTTCAAAATAAGCTAAGCGCTTGTACTATGAAAATAGGACTAACTTGCTGGTGTCTTGGAATGAGACGCAAACCCCCGACCACTAGGATCACTAGGCCAGCGTCTTAACCACAACACCAACAAACTACTCAACGATTTAACTATCACTAGATGATACTAAATATGTAACTACCGCCTTATGTACAATACAATAGTGGAATGATGCACTATATCTGGCACGTATCAATCTGATACAATGTAACTTAGTCAGTATGCTAACGTTCAGTAGTAATTTTTAATTTTAATATCTGTGGATCTTGGGATTTTGCCTTGTACTCTGTACCTTGGTACTAATAAAATTCCACTTTTATATTTACTTGAATAAGACTACAGATTGATTTCAATCAGTGCCATCTACATTTTGATTTATATATATATGATGGGTCCACTGCAAGACAGTTGAATATTCATGTAAAGTGATTTTTAGATATCTACATTTAAAGGTTTAAAAGGGTCGCAAAAAACATGGGTATTAAGAAGTAAATTAAAGTATATTTTTTTATACATACAATAGTACTGTTACCAGTAAAAAAAAAGTATTGTCACGCATTCTAGCCGTATGTCACTTTTAGAAAATGTCATTTTTCTCGAAACTGATTGACTTATTGTGAAATTGTAATTATTCAGAACATAGGTCTGTGATATTTTAAATATGAATCAAATATATTAATTAGAAAGATATACATATAAAATAAGGTAGACGGCTCTTTCAAATAATGGAACGATTAAATGTAATGTATATATATATATATATATATAATATTTTTTTGTATTCAACATATAATTTGGAATTAATACAATATTTCAATTAATCGAAATAATTATACAACTGCGATGTTTTTAATATGTGTCTATGTATCAGTGTCTATATGTGTATATATATATATATTTGCTAGTTTTTGTTTCTGATACATGTAATCGAATAAAATATTATTTTCACATTTTAGATAATATTTCGAAATGTTATTTAAAAATTTCGATTTATTTTGCTGGCCTGGTTGAATGGGCAACCGGCTTAAAGCGACCTCGGGATAACCGAGAGTCTACTGTAATCAATATTGTAAATGACACGTAGAGAGTAACAGAGATCGCACTGTTAAATATGCATCGCTTCTATCGGTAAAACCACCGAGGTCCGGGGGGCTCCCGTTTAGATTGACTGTCATCCCATTTCACGGTGTAATAATTTAATACCATTCGGCTTCAATTTGCCTGGCCAGGTTTTACATCCGTCGTAAAGCACGGCGGTGATCGCTCACGCAAATATCAATACGGCGTCGTAAAGTGGCGAAACTCGTCCACAAAATAAAACGACGCCATCCAAAGTCCACGGCGTCCGGAAACCGGTTTTCATTGCCGCGATCTCTCCGGAAAACTCGGTTTATGACGTCATGAAAGTTCACTCCGTTTCTGCCGGAGCGTTTCGTGTTCGCAGAGTCATTGCCGCCGCTATTACTGGGCCAAGCGGGATCAACTTTAAAATTTAAACGATGTTAATACTTCATGTTTAGTGCGTTTATCTCTGGTTTTAACACCCCGGTGGTATAACGTACTGATCTTCTCGATGAATTTCGTTTTTTTTTCAACAACGCATATCCCGATATGCTCCGGGTAGGATCAAGACATTAACTTATTTTTGATTTATCAATTATCACACGAGTCTGTATCGTAGGTCACGTACACAATCGTATATTTAAGCCGTAAGGAGTATTCTCAGTTTGTCAATTTAATTTAGTCGCGTACCATCTTATTGGGTGTTACCAGCGGCGTGCAGTCAGTACATTGAAATATGCTGTACTTGACTAGAATTTCTGCGAAATAAATCTAAATAAAATGTGCATCTCGTAATATTTTTATTTCAATTATTTTCATATTATTCATGTTTTAATATATGGTAGTATTCTGTTAGAAAAAATATTTAATTTCGCTTTATTTCTCAAAATATATAATTAAAGACAGCTTATTTCGATGTACTGACTGCACGCACCTTGATGTTACGTACTTCAGTATTATTCAATAAACACTTCCGCAATTTACAAGTGTTTCTTTGTGAAGTCGAAGTTATTGAAGAGAAGATAAAATTATCTTACGGTGCTAAAATAAAAACGAGCATTCCGTTCCGGTGCTGTAAACTAAGTGTACATGTAGTCTTTTGCGATTTTTATGTCGGTACATGTATTGCTTATATTAATCATTAAAATAATAAATATGAACTAGAAAAATATACATGTAAAATCAATTTTATCGAAGAATATTGTTGTTGCGCCACCGGGATTCGAACCTGGATCTCTTTCCTAACCGAGGAAGGTGCTACAGCGACAAATTTTCGAACTTATATGATACCTTTTTTGATATTAATACATTTAATCGTTCCATTACAATCTACCTTATTTTTAATTACAACTTCACAATAAGAATGTGTGAGTGCGGTGCCAAGGAGGAAACCCTTGACCATGTCCTATTTACCTGTCCATTGCGGATAACAGGTTTTTTTTTACAGTGGTATCGTCAATGGTAATTTTCAACTCTCGGTTAACTTGTGTCATCTTCTTTCCCTTAACTCGCCACGTTTAATGTATATAATAGAAAGTTTTTTGAATGACAATGGTATTGATTTGTAATATAGTATTTCGTATTCTATAATATTATTGTACTTTTTTCTATAAAATAACGTTTTTAACTTTATTAATGGCACAAATCACTCTTGAAGGGTGAATTACATATTTAAAAGAAGAAGAAGAACACATTTTTGTTGTGAAGTTGCAATTTCAGAACAGTTATGTAGTATTTTTAATACAAATTAAATTAGTCAACTATAAAGATATATGTAAAAAATCTCATAGCTGCTACTCAGATTCGAACCTGGAGCTTTTCCTATCCGGGGAAATGCATTAACGAATATATTCCTTAAAAATATGTAAGTTATATTAAAGTTTACCCAAAATTAATAAAATTGATTGATTTAATTCTGGCGTATAGGATGTATTACTCAAATGTATTTGGGATTCGTCGTAGTATAAAGTTGATTGTTTTTAAAATGTAATAATAGATTTATCAATTTTAATGAGCTACAGAATTTCAAAAATTGGTTAACGCTTTTCCCCAGATAGTAAAATGTCCAGGTTCGAATCCCAGAAGTAATTAAAATATTTTTTTTACAAAGTATAATTTAACTGACTGACGAAACAGAACTAATCGAGAACTCCTTTTATAATATAATCTTTGAAGACTTTGACAATTAATGCAAGTCTTGCTTCGCTTAGTGGAATCGAAGCGGTAGTGTACAACTCCCATCACAGGTGGGTCCCTCTTTAGAGATTCCTTCGTATTAATTAAATTGATACAATTATATTTTTTTGTCTAAAAATTTTTAATGAGTTAAATGACGTCACTCTCGATCTTGGCTCATTCCAATATTTAATCTTTACTCGAAGTAATTGAGATCTTCTCGTTCATTATCTTTCATCGCTCAGTCACACGTCTCGAAGCTGGCAATTTTATGTCGTTATTTTATTGACGAGATAAAAAAAAATACCCTCTCCGAAGGTTATTCCATATTAATATGTTTAATGATTCAAATCAATTCCTCTCGTGTCGTTTAGGGTTGACACCGAGAAATTTATGGTAAGGTCGTTCCATTATGATTTATTTTTTTATTACATTATTTCGTACATATTATATAACTTTTTTTTTTTGCCAAACTCCATAGCAGTTTTAAGGCAAGGATTACTCTTCAATTAAAGTAATAGTCATACATAGTCAATTAAAGTGAACTAAAATTTTATCAGCAACAAATATACATATATATTTATACAAATCAAATAATTAGGTAATCGAAAAATATTGTTGTTGCGCTACCGGGATTCGAACGTGGATCTCTTTTCCAATCCATGCATTATCAACTATCTTACATCGACAGTATTTTTGATGACAAATTTTCGAACCTGTGTGTTTAACTTTTTCAAATTAATACATCTGTCGTTTCATTATTTGAAAACCATCTACATTGTTTTATTAGGAACAGAACATATTACAACTTCACAATAAGAATGTGTTCTCTTAATGATAAAGTTGTATCAATGTGTCCAAAATTTAATAAAAATGAATTGATAATTCTGGCGTCTGCTATCAGATTATTCAAAGGTATTTGAGATTCTGTAAAAATAAGGTAGATGGCTCTTTCAAATAATGGAACGATTAAATGTATTAATATCAAAAAGGTAACATATAGGTTCGATAATTTGTCGCTATAGCGTAGTTGGATAATGCACCTTCCCCGGTTAGGAAAGAGATCCAGGTTCAAATCCCGGTGGCGCAGCAGCAATATTTTTTGATAAAATTGATTTTATATGTATATCTTTCTAATTAATATATTTACATTGTTTTTACATTATACATTTAATTAGTATTTAAAACATCACAGACCTATGTTCTGAATAATTACAACTTCATAATAAGAATGTGTTCTCCTTAATAAGCTTTAATAGATATTTATGAGCTCATGATTAATTGTCAGCACTCTATAACAGTATCTTACGTCGATGTACTCCGTACCGGAAATATCGACGTTCGCGCCCTCTCTGAATCCGCCAACCCCCGGCGCCAAAATGCCCCAATTTCATCGTGAAACAATACTTCCGACATTGCAAAATACGATTCTCGTGCAAAAAGCTTTTGTACGCTTTCATAAGCCCTCCCCCTGCATACTTCAGGATTCCGCTATATTAATAATATCCTCTGTGCACTGAATTCCTAATGCCACTTGCATCGCCGCACGGTGGGTGCAGCTGGCTCGTTTCGGGCTCAACGGACATTTTAACAGCTTTGCCTCGCTAAATCTGAAGTAGGAGTAAGCTAACGAGACTCCAAAACGTTATTAGCGAGATACCGATTGTTTGGGACATATTTATTTGTTAATTACTTATTTATTATTGAACGAAAATAATGTACTGTGCCTTTCCCTCTCCTCACCCGGCACACCGCCGCCCAGTCGAACGGCGACCTTGAAGCGGTGCGGTAATTCGTGAATCGAATAATATTATTCAATTGAGACGTCGCGTCTATACAGTATATTCTAAAGGACCCTAGACGAAGATAGTGATAAATTTACAGTCCACCTTGGAGGTGTCTGAAGAACTGGATTGTGGTGAGTGCAAACCTCCTTCCGTATATCCTGTTTTCTTCCGGCATCTATGCTTTTACGCAACACCGATTTTTGTAGTGTAAAAGCTCTACTCGATACAGCAGCCTTTAGAGCGTTCATTGCATGCTGAATTATATTACGCCGCAAAAGCTAGTAGTGGTGGTGTATACTTTCCCATGGCCTTCGCCTTTTGACTATAGTTTATTACCATTATATTATGGACGATACCGAGAAGAACGGTAGCTAGAAAAACCTAGCGGAGCATTTCACTGGCTCTCCTTCGCACCCTCTTGCGACCTGGACAAGATGAAGTTCTGCCGGACTGTAGCCGAGTTTCGCGCCTGAAAACGCGGACCTGATCAGTAATGCGAGGAATCTCAAGCTGTATAAGGGCTTCATCAAAACGTGGACTACAAGATGAAGTATATTAGGTAAGATCGTGTGAGCGAGAACGCGGACACTTCACTTCATAAGTCAAATTCTTAAAACAAACAAAATCGTGCGTAACTCCATTGGCCTGTACCGTGTATGGCGTGACTCATACATCATTGTGTTTCGTCCAAGTCCAAGAAAGTATAAATTAAAATCTCTGTTCGATTTTGCAATCTCTTACATTTGTTTTTTATCTCTTTTCTTTTATGTTTATTAATTGTAGATTTCGCGTTTCTGTAGTACTGTGTGCGGAGCCGATAAAATAAGTCTAAACTTCTACAACGGTTCCGGGAAAGGGTGGGTCCCCCCCTTCTAGCGCCCCTTTATTATTTATTAATAGGTGACTCCCTTCCAGAGAACATTTGTTTATTGTAATACATTTACATGTGAGACTGCCCCCGCAACAACACTGTATATCGTTTTTAGGCTAATCTGAGTTAATATATGTGTTGTATATCTTCTTGGATACCGAATGGTATATTATATTGAATAACCATATAAAATAAGTTGTAATACTACTACACACAATTTCTAATTTATCTTACCTGCAACAACACTGTATGTCATCCAAGATGGCCGACTCTCCGTCTATATATCAACACATAAAAACCGATATACAGTCTTGTTACAGTGAGGGGGAGGGGTTTCACATATACCTGACCGCATATTGTCAACATTTATTGGTGATATATCCATTTTTTTTTGCAATGTAAAGGAATAGAATTACAACAATCAACTAGCAACAATTCAAATGTTGAAATACAACATTCGTCGATGAATCGAACAAACTGACTCGGAAGTCCACCAAAATGTATTAATAACGAATAACTTTAAAACGAACAACAATTTGTTATATCTACATTTTAGGTCAATTCCTAGTGACCTGAGCCCTTCATATTTTACGACAACACCACCATTGTAGGTGGCATGAAGGGTTGATATTGTGACATTCTGAGGGATGGACATTTCGAATTTATTTCATCTCAGATCTGGACCACCGTGCGCCGCGCCGAAATTCGCCTCCTCATTGTGTGTACTCGGCGGCCAGAATATGCAATTAAGATTTAAAGAGATAAAATTGAGTTTTCACACGATAGGACACCAAAGAGTACAGAATCAGTATCGTGGAACTATTTTTTATGAATTTCTTACAGCGCGCTGTCGATGTGTAAGAAAAATAACAATTGTAAAATTATACGTATATTCAAGTCCTGAAAATTCAACACGTATATTCAAGTCCTGAAAATTCAAATATGTTCGCGTTTACAACCACGGAGTCAATACTAATGCGCGCTAAACAACTATTAATCCTCCTGAGTTTCTTTCGACACTAATTATTTAATAATATGATTTATATATTAATGATAATTTTTGCACAAGGGGGCTGGGGAAACGGGATCTAGGAAAGATGGAAGGAATTTGGTATAGGGATAAGACAGTAAGGACCCTAGGACCAACCAAGAAGAACACGTCTTACCTTGATTTCACTCGGCTGTAGCCACAGGTCTCCTGAACTTCAGAAACAAAATGTGATGGTTCGCACTACACACAATAGCTGTTGTAACTGTCAGCACGCACAGCGAGCAACCGAATGCACAATAGCAACTATAACAAGTTTCGGTACATACAGCGAGAAACCGAACCCACAATAGTACACTATCAGCCCCACACAGCAGGACGATAATTCACACCATTTTCACAGCCTGACGTGCCCAATAGTAAACTATAACTGTCAACTCAAACTTCTCAACTCGTCCAAAATTCTCGTCATCGAATCTCCCGGAACGATAAGAAATGAAAGGAATCTCGGACATTTCCGGGTATTTATTATGGTGTGGGTCTCCCGCTGGGGGTTGCTATGATGGACGATGCCGGGAAAAGCAGTGGCTAGAGAGACCTAACAGAGCATTCTACTGGCTCTCCCTCGCTCCTCTTACGACCTGGACAGGGTGAATTTCTGCCGGACTCTGACCGAGTTCTGCGACTGCAACAAATAAATGTAACGTCTATCCTCCCCCTTTGGGGGTGCATTATTTTTATAGCTTCCTCTGGCAGCCCTCTGAATTTAATGTGATAACCACGCTAAATGGTATAGATATGGTTCTAGTACGGTGATACCGGAGCCAACCTATGATAATATTATATATAGAAAAGACGGTAATAGACAGGAACTATTCTCTTTATCGCGTTCACATGCGCGCAAGACGGCGATCGGCGATCCGTGAATCATAAAGATCGTACAAATAATAATTATATTACATAATTTTACTTCCGTAACATACCTACATTTGTCGATTTATCTTAATACTCCAACAAATTGTACTTATAACTGTGCCTGCAATAATATATCGTCAAATAAAAACGTACAACTTTCTAGTTGGTATGTAAACATTAACGTTGGAATATTTTAATTTCTTAATCATATTATATATGATATTTATTAACGCAGAGAGCTGACAAAATTTCAAGTGCGCGCCGTTGTTACGTCCACTGCGCATGCGCGCGCGTGCAGGAGCTTAGAGGGAAAATTGTTTAGTTATTGGACTCATTCTGTCCCGAGACAATTTGTGTATTTTATGTTTAGTTCAGTTTAATCTATGTATGTTTACTTCATTTTAATTAAATCATTTTTCAGAAGAATAGTAACGTGGTAATTAAAATTTAATTTAAATAAATCACTCATAAATATACACAAAAAAAATCTGTCTACCGAAAAGTTATGGTCACCGCCGGGACATTCTGCACCCGGTCATTGTAGCTTTACCGGTTAAGAGGGTGGGTGGACCCGCCGCTTACCCGCGACCGTTTATAAGCAAAAGTTCGCCGCCAGGTTGGCATTTTTTTAAATGCTAATAGGCAACTCACTTAAGTGACAAAACGGAGCCGCACAGCCGCCATCACAAACACCCTCATTGTCCGGGGCCTTTTAATTTATTCAGAATAATTAACAAAATACATTTGAAGATACATAACAATGTGTAGATAGAATCATTGAATACAAAAAAACATAGTTCATAAGAAATACTACCATACCAATTTGTGACAGAATAAACAGTTGAATTTAAAAATGGCAAATAAAAATCTCACAGAGTTGCATCTTTTCAGGTATAAACAGAGGCAGAGTAGTGAGACAACATGATAAATGACCCATACAGAAATAGCCAAATTTTTAAGTGAGACATATTTTTAATTACAACGTTAGGTAGCGCTAGGACCTCCAGTCCATTTGACGACTTCTACAATGCAAAAGTCTAAAAACTTTTTTTTTCATTAACGTATGAATACTATAGGAGACAGGATACCAATTTCGCTTTTATTCATTGATGGATAAAATCGCGTAAATAAATAAATAATATTCTAACAACGTATATACCATACATATGCAGGAGGCCCTTTCATTTTACATTGGAGCTCTTTTTTTTTAATTACGCCACTGTTGGAATATTTTTCTTTCTCACATTTCGGTTAATGCTGTTTTGTCTTAGTGAACTCAATCCCGGTACTCGATTTTAATGATCCCGGGATTAGAAATAGCTAATGTTATCATTAAAAAAGGCCAAGATATTTATATAAGTGGGTAAGGAATCATTCGACAAAAATAACGTAAATAAAAATGCAAGATTGACAAATATCAATTTTATTGTGAAACTATTTTATTACTGTCTTTAATGTGCACAATACACCTAGTGTTTCGTCAATTATTAATGTTGGTACCCCGAAATTAATCCAAACAGAAACTTTCTGGATTATACGTACTAACCCGGGATTCGTGAATACTGTAAATTGGGCCTGGATTCCCGGATTACATTCTCTAGTTTTCCGTCGTCTTGTCCTCTAAAGGATTAATTATATAAACGTTATTTGAGTGGACTCTACGGTGCAGATATGTGTCGATATACATATATACTCGACTCTACTCATGTATTTAAAATAATACTAATTAAATGTATTCATTATAAAGATATACACATAAAATCAATTTTATTGAAAAATATTGTTGTTGCGCCACCAGGATCTCTTTCCAAACCGGGGGACGTCCATTATCCAACTATGCTACAGCAACATTATTCTTCGATAAAATTGATTTTATATGTATATCTTTATAATTAATACATTTAATTAGTATTTAAAAATATTACAGACCGTCTGTTCTGAATAATTACAACTTCACAATAAGAATGTGTTCTAATAATATTATTTATAAATTACTCTAGAAACTAATACGTAATTATGATAATTCCGAAAGCAATACCTTAAAAACTAGTTCTTTATAACAAAAGTGTCCCTGGAAGGCGAAGCTCTGAATGTATAATGCGATTTGGTCACGTCACTGGAGTCATCGCATATTGCATTGTGTTCGCCCCGGCCTGGAAACTGAAGCTTTTGAACTAATTAAACCCGAAGCGGAGTTTTCGGAGCAATTAGCGGAGACGCGAACCTCACCCCCTCAACCTTCTGGCGGGGCCACGGAATATTTTCTTAGCGGATCTTCCGGTAAAGAATACGGAGACGGAAGTAGCGCGAGGTGGGTTAACCTATTGGGTGCTAAGAATGTTATTTAAACTCGGTTTCGGAAATATATTTTTTTTTAAATAAATATATAAACCATTGGTATCGATTCTTTCGAAGTATGGAAGATTGAATTTAGTTCTGAAAAAATATCGTATAAATTTCTCATTGTGTTGAAATCTCAGAATTCTCAGTACTTCTTATCAATCTTTTTTTAAAAATAGAAATAAAATTAGTTTTCGCACTATTTTCAAACTAATCGCTTGTGCTATGAAAGTAGATCTAACTCGCCGGTCTCTCGAGACGAGGCACGAAACCCCGACCGCCTAGTCACTAGGCTAAGTTTCTTACTTCTATACCAATATGCACAAATGACAGAATCATAGGAAGGGTGTGAGATAGACAGAGAAAGACAAAATATCATTGGCTGAATTTTGGTATAATAATGTTTCTAATACCATGACAATGATTTATGTGAATAATAATAGCGTTGTCTCTTAGGAAATCTGGTATTATTACATATTTTTGTTACACTGGATGCATTATTTTTTTGTAAGATTTCTCGATGAATGTCCGCCGCATCGAAGGGGTCATATCCCCAAGAGCGTTACAAAACTTTTCAATATTTATCCAGGTGACAATAGCGAATGAAAAACGAGGCCCGAGGAAGGATTTTCAACCGGCGCTAAGTGACAATGGGATGAAAATGAAAAATACTTTTACTTCTTATCTCGGAAGCCGTTTTGGAAAACAGGCGGCGGTAATGAGGGTGAAATAAAACGTCGAAACGAAAACACAACATTATTTCTGCCCCTCCTGTATTTTTCGCAAATAATGTATAAAATCGTCTGCCTCCGTTTTTAGATTTAAATTAAGACTTAATTTTAAATTATAAAAGCATCGCTAATTCAATGCAATAAACGTAGTGTCTAACTTAGTAGGTATATCTTTAAGGTGCGCGTCATTTACCTCAATTTCGTAAAAAAAATAAAAATGGTAGACCATTTTATACGACTCCACGTTTAAACTTTTGAAGTTTCTAGAAAGGCCTGGATGTACGCGAAAACACATATATCCATGGCTGGACTTAATTAACAGAAACCCTAGTGTAGTAACCGCTTAAGTTTACGGCGGGTAGGGAAAAAACCAATATTTCATCAAAAGATGGATTGAGTTGATTAAGGTTTTCTCAGACATTTTAGTTTGTCAATATTCTTTCTATTTGTACTTTGAAAAATAGTATTATTTAGTGGTCTTCCGGGAGGAATCGCGAATCGTTTTATTTATTTTTGTATTAACTCATTACAACTGTGAAGCAATTAATGTGAATCATTTTCAAAAAAAATTTCAACAGATAAAAATGTACCCTGTGATCCTTGTTCCAGTTAGCCAACGTTACCACTACAATATTTTAAATGATAATTATATTGAATATCCTAGCCTTAAAATGTAATTATTGAATATACTGTGTATGTAGACCTTTCTATTAATTTATCGTTAACATCTGTCGAATTCATCATATATTTACAACAAGCGTGAAGTAATGCAAGAGACGGCGAATATATGAGACACGGTGTGCACACGGGGACTACGAAAGCCGACAGTTGTCTCCGAAGAATCTCATGGGAACAAAATCCGTATCTCAGAGAGTGTCTCGAATCGAAAATCTCATTCATGGACACAACCCATTATAGCGACAAGATTGGTACGGATATTATTCAATCTTAAACGTTACAACTTCCGAAACTGTTGGTGATATTTAATGACGACATTATTCAATTGAACTGAAAGGAAAAAAAAACTTTTTGTTAAGGAGAACACATTCTTATTGTGAAGTTGTAATTATTCAGAACATAGGTCTGTGATGTTTTTAATACAAATTATATGTATTAACTAGAAATATATACATATAAAATCAATTTTATCGAAAAATATTGTTATTGCTACCGGGATTCGAACCTGGATTTCTTCCAATCCGGGGAACGTGCATTAATCGATTATGCACCACAGTAAATTGAATACAAATTTTCTAACCTACATGTTACACTTTTCAAATTAATTCATCTATCGTTCCATTACTTGAAAGCCATCTTCTTTATTTTTACGGTATCTCTTATTTGTATACATTTCTAATTAATACACTTAATTTGTATTAAAAATACTTTTATTTAAAACCTTTATTTTTGTTGAGAAAGCCGAGCGGTTGACGTTTAGCTGTAAATTTTTCCAGTGGGATTCCTGCAAAAGATTTCGGCCACTGCGGTAAACGGTAAACCATTCAGCCGGTAGATGAATATTGGCCAGGGGTCGACAGACTTTCTAATGCGAAAAGCCAAATATTCATTAAACGTAAAGTTTTCACTGTAGCTATGGTATATAAATTTTAATGACGAAAAAAAAACGAGATAAACTCAAGATTTTTTATTTAAAATTTAAATTCACAATACAGTCTTAGGCGCTACTTAGAAAAATATAATATATGGTAGTTTCAGAAGCTCAGTGCACTGCATACGAAACAAGAAAACCTAAATAATTAAACAATATTTGAATATGTCCAAGAACACATAATTACCCTGTACTTAAATATAAAAAAAAAAAAATTGGATCTCATTATGACATATATGCTGTTTCATGGAAATTAATTATCAAATTTAGTCGTACTATTTAGATGGCGATAGTGTAGTGGTACTCGAAGTGTTTCAACATATTAGCATATAGATACTTCCAAAAATTTGATAGATATGTAGATTGATTAATGGGTGAGAATAGTGAACGTTATATTTATATAAAGTGATCACTTAAGCCAACCGAAAGCGGGTCATAATTACTCAAAATTCCATATATTTCCGTTAAATATAATAAAAAGTAGCTTCGTCTCTATGCGATATCTATTATTTAATTAATAATAAAACACTTGTTGGGCTTTGTAAAGTGAACTAGTTAGAACTCTGACCTTACTGTATAACTACTAATTAAGATTATGCGAATGACAAATGCTAGTTGTTTAATTGTGTCATATGTTTTCGGCAAACTATTACATGCAGGTATCAAAAATAATTGTAGATTAAAATTTGAACCGAAGTTGAAGAGTCGCAAGTGCCTATAAAAAGAGCCGCGTGCGGCTCGCGAGCCGCAGACTGTCGACCCCTGATATAGGGTATTTGGTATATACACTATGTCATACCGTAAAGTCTTTCCGGGAATTTAAAACAGTTGCGCAACTGGATCGGCCTTTTGATCACGTGTGTCGGTTCTGAAATACTGCAACACTTTTTTTTTTTATTTCCACCTAAATCTATCTGCTGCTGATAACGGCTATTTTTGAATTGAATGTCCAATTCTCTAATATTTTATGTTACGAATGTGTTTAAATATGATTCATTCACCTACAATTGATGCCCGATGTACAAATTATATATTACGTTTACCAGGCCAACGCCCAAATTAGGAACACGTGAACAATGTACATAACATGTTCGAGTTCAAACGTTAAAAAAATCACCTGGACTTATTTAGTATGTCCTATTTATATCTCATCCAGTTATCTGGAATAAATCTGCCGTATAACAAGAATTTTTTTATTCATTGACCGATTTCATTCTGAAT
Organism: Eubasilissa splendida; assembly: GCA_031772225.1. Taxonomy (NCBI): domain Eukaryota; kingdom Metazoa; phylum Arthropoda; class Insecta; order Trichoptera; family Phryganeidae; genus Eubasilissa; species Eubasilissa splendida. The sequence goes on along the minus strand of CM062859.1, from coordinate 22,246,739 downwards.
AATCTGACATAACCTACAGCATCTATCTACTGCGTTTTATCATCAGTAAAGTCTATAAAATCATATGAAGATTGACAAAAACCAGCACTTGAAAATCATTACGACAATCGGAAATACAATCTTTGTTCTGAATGTAACAATTCTTTTTTCTTAATATATTTGTACTATTTTATTTTTTTCACGACGAATGTTCAGTCCAGTGGCGTAACTAAAAAAAACGCGGTGCAAAACAAAATGTATATGTATTATGCGAGTATATGAGGTGCACCACGAATATTACGACTACACGATTTATCCATTAAATAGTAAGACTCATTTCCTATTTAACGTATCTTGTCTCATACTATATTCACACTTTCATGAAAAAAAAAACAATAGTGTGTTTTAGGTAATTAACACTCGCAACTGAAAAAATCTCTGCATCGATAATGTTTTCACGTGTTTTAGTAATATACGTTAGAATATTTTTTTGCTTTTATGTATTTAAAAAATTATATACTCAGAAAAAAGTTTCGATATACCAAATATATTGTAAGGTATACCAAATATATAATGTGGGCCCCGATGCACCACATTGGTTGCACTGGCACAGTTACGCCGCTGGTGCCGTCAATTTGTGAAATATATAAATTAAGTATGTTATACAGAGTGTAACAGACCTAGTACATAATATTTTATGGATGGATACCTGACTAAATTACGAGTCAAAAATGTTCAAGGAATATGTGCAAATTCTGCACTGTTACGGAAAATATTATTGTTTGAAATTTTTACAAAACCACCTTAAACTTTAAGTCCGCGTGCTTCAAGATAAAAATAAATATTTGCGAAATTGTTATATTATTAATCGATATCTTTCATTCAAGCCTTAAATCATCAAAAAATAGTCTAACCGCTTGAAATTCGATGACCAGGGGTGTGTCGAGTAATATTCTAATTTCCCTTAGAAATAAAAAAGCTTTCTTATTCTGCTCGTAAAATTCTGAAAATGTTTAACTGTTGGCCTATTTGTAAAAATATTAATTTTATTTCAACAGTCTGCTTAATTATTAGAACGAGATCTCATCCATTAAAGCTAACCCAGATATATGCTTCGTGAGACATGCTCAATGTACTATATATTTTCGATTGTCAGATTTTTCTATATTATTTATCTAATTTGATTTAATTATCCTTTGATCCGTTAGTTTCTTAACTCTAAATATGTTAGAAATAATGCAACTCCGCAAATAAAATGTGATTTCATAGAAATTTATATAATTTGCTTTAAGTTAAATATTTTGTTTCCGGCGCCACCTAGCAGACTCGAAGATTTTTAAGAAACATTGTTATTTAAAGACGGTCGCTTCCAGCCGAAAAAAATAGATGTCTCATTAATTAGATAAAACCTAACGACATTATAGTGTTACTATTTCTTAAATTAAATATTTCTATGATTCGTAAAATTTATTTTAGAGTGCTAACTTAGTGCTGCCACTTTACTGTATAAATAATATTAAATTTTATATCACACCGGGAAAAAAATCAACAATGAAAAAAAAATACTGGTGATAGAATTATTGTGTAATTTAAAAGCCGTGTCTGTATGGGAACGAATATGCTTTATTTTAATATATATATATAGTTTCGATGAACGCCGTCCATACTTCAATTCAATTGAAAATTTTCCTAGAAAACTTGAATTTTCCTTGACAATAGATTATAAAAAATTCTTCCTTTATTTCGCTTGCATACAGATGTGGGAGTGTATCGCAGTGCTATTAATATCCCGCCATTTCCAGAGTTGGAATTATGAATTTAGCGTTCGAAATTTACGATTAAGCGCGCCTTTCTCTCGGTTTTGCTTAATACCGTAATATAAAGAGATAAATCTCTGTTTCGGTCGCATTTAATCACGGCGCTGGCAATGAATAACAAATTATTGCCGATTGGAAGGGCAAATTTTAATATTTTACCAAAAATATATTCTAATATTATAATCGTTCGTGAATTCCTAATAAAATATGGTATATTACGTTAAATTGGCTACTGGGACAACCGATTTCAAATTTAATTAATTATCTCTATGCTAAGTACTAAGCCTACAAGTCTACAACCAGTGCGTGCTCCCTATAATTATATATGGACCCGAAATGTGGACCCTCATCCTGAATGGCATACACAAATTAAAAGTTGCCCAAAGAGCAATAAAAAGCTTGGAATATAGAACCGAGGTAACGGATGTTGTAACAGATATATTAATTTCTTTAAATAATAAAGAACAAATCAAATTTGAAATCCTACATTGTTCTAAGTATATCGATTGTAGCATGCCAAAGGGATATTTGTTCAAAACATCGTATCTAATCATGATTGTAACTATAAAGCTGATCTTTATGCATATCAATAAGAAATTTTTAAAAAATATATTGTAATATGGCAATATGATCGAAATTTACGAAAAGCAAAGGCAAATATTGTTTACGTGGATCCCTTCGCCTAACAATCACAGATATATTACAATAATTAACCTACCACCAGTATCCTCATAATAAATAAAAAAATCATCATCAATATTAAAACAAAGTACGCAAATATCCGAACTGTCAAAAAATTAACGTTAAAAAAATATTATTAAAGTGTCATGTCAAATGTCGTTTGACTTTTAAAATTTTTTTAAAGTGAAGAATAAAAAACAAGAAAACAGTAAAATCTTTCACCTTTTTTCCATGGTTCAATGATCTTTAATACAAAGTCAGTGTGTAATATACATGTATAGTAGTTTATTACGTAAATATATTATTCGTATTAGCTCAAGTGTCATCGTACATCCATGTTAATTTTGATTCATGAAATTTGTATTCAATAGATAATTCTGTAATATCATTTAAAATTCTAACATGCATATAACCTTACAGATCATATAACTTTAGGCAATGACAATCGTCGTAGAACCCAGCAGGCATACGAATTATCCAGAAAGTAAATATTATTTAAACAAATATCAGATATCTCATAGAGACAAAGCTATTTTTTTAATTATATTTAATGGAAAATATATGGAAGTTCAAAAAAACTCAGATTCTCATAGTGATAAAGTATATGCTGTTTATAAAAAGGGAAAAATGAATTATCAAATTTGGTCCATAGATGGCGATGGTGTAGTGGTACTCGAAGCGAGTCCACATACATATATACAACTTTCAAAATTAAGGGGTGAGAATTGGTGAACGTTATATATATATATGTATATAAAGTGATCTCTTAAATCAGCCAAAGACAGGTCGTAAGCCCTGTGATTGCCCCATACTTCCATATATTTTCCATTAAATATAATAAAAATAGCTTTGTCTCTGAGATATATGATATTTTTTTAATAACAGTGTCTTTGTAGGTAAAAATCCAGTAATTGTGTGTTCTTGGACATATTCAAATATTGCAAATATTGTTTAGCTTTAATTAATTACAGTACATACTTTTTCATAAGCTTAAACATCTCCTGGGTGGAAAATGTTTTGCAGTTAACAATCGGTTAATTGGACTGACGGCGGACGACTACAACAGCAAGATTTTAAAACTCTTAAACAGATTTGATAAATGCTTAAATATAGGAGGTGATTATGTGAAGAAATAGATTCAGATTGTTTAACAACATCTTTTCTGATATTTATTTAAAGACAAAATATTTTTATTTCTGGATTACCCTCGAAATGTATATAGTGAAGAAATTATTATTGTATTATATTATTTATACAATGTTAATGTATTTGTTTTTGACAAAAAACAAATGTGAGTTCACGAAAATTTGTCGAAACGGATAAAGCTGTAAAAATTTAAAGTATCGCACAGAAACTCGGTAAGTCACTAATTTTTTTTTTTCCAATTCCTTATAGTCTACGATACATCTACTCTACATGCGGCTAGACCGCCAAATCTACTACTACAAGTGCATCAGCGCTAATCGCTTTGACACTTTTACTAACTACCTTATTGTAATAAACATCATATGTCACTAACGTCAAAACCAATCAATAAATACAATGTACCGGAAAATGCTCAAAATAAACATATCATACTTTTTTTTTTAAATATGTAAATTTGTAATACGTACATATTTGTAGCATGATCTATATCGAGATTTATTAATATGATATAGTAAGTTATACTTATTTATTATAACATTTAAGTAGATGATAGATTTATTTATCTTATAATGAAAGAACTTATTGGAAACAATTTGGCATAAATGCAAACCGGTATTTCGATGCGACAATAATGATTCAATTGAAATCACGTAATAAGTTTTAATTTGTGCGTGTGTCATTTCGTAATGTGGTATAATGCACGAATCAGTTATGCAAAAATATATTATATTATCTAGTCACCTTCCTCTGCTAATGACTTTATTAATTATGTTAACGATTTAACATTTCATGGTCGCTCGTTTAATTATTTTTATCTGATATAAATTTCCGTATTTACAAAATGATAAGATTTTTGCGGTTCAACTCTGATGGAAAGATCCAAGATACGTTCTATGCAGAAGTAGAACCAATTTTGAAGCTATTTTTTACCAGCGTCTTATACATTTCTGTGTGAAGGTTTCAAGCCATATGTCATCACGGTACAATGTTTGGAGGCGAAGCTGCGTTGCTCAAATAGTAAAAAATTTCGCGGTAGTTATATGTATTATTTTTAAGAAGAACAATTTTTTGTTGTAGTTGCATTTTCAGAACATAGTTCTGTGGTATTTTTAATATAAATTAAATTAATCAAAATTTATTTAGCAAAAAAATATTTTGTTGCTACCGGGATTTGTTAGCGCATTTTACTCAAATGTATTTGAGATTCTTACTTACCATCAGGCCGTTTTTTCCCTTTGGTATCTCTGCATACTCCCCGCGCCACACTCTTCTATACTGATACACAATTTTCGCCTCATCCACATTCATACATCTTAATTCATAAAGCTCGCCAATTTTGGTGGCCTCTAACAGGACCATCTTCCAGTGCCATGGTTTACCTGGTCGTGCTAAGTCTTCCGCGGACGTTATCTATTTCTGGTGCCATCAATACTTGCGTTATATATCTGTATTGTACCATTATTATTACCTCATTCATCTGTTCCATATGACCAAACCACCTAAGTGATCCTTCCTTATTCTTACTCACTATATCAGCTTTACATTCTTTCCTTATTTCATCATTCTTTACACTTATCAATGAATCAGCCATCTGTAAACGCGCTTTCCTGGATTGGAAGAGGTGCAGGTTCGAATCCCGGTAGCAACTAAATATTCTTTTGATGAATAGATTTTTTCTAATTGATTAATTTAATTTCTATTAAATTTATTCTACATACATTGGTGGCCTTATGGGACTCCTCGGATATCCACGATCGCAGTCACATCGTCTTTAAAATCCAGTCGCCTACATCTTGCTGGTCTGTCTTGACAGCATCTACCCATCTACGTCTTGGTCTTCTCAGCGATCTCGATCCTGTTGGAGTATGAGGAATTTGCTCATCAGCTCTTGCTACATGTTCCGTCCACTGCAGCCTCCTTGCTTTCACCTTCCTCAGGACATCTGGGGCAGTATGCTGTTTCTGAAGTTCCAAGTTCATTAACCTCATCAATTCTCCGGTTAGGTCATCACGCATTGGGCCGTAAATCTTGCGCAAGACTTTATTTTCGAAGGCTTGCATGAAAAATCCATGTAAAAGACCAAACTTCCACAACCATACAGATATATCAGCTATCTAAGGGTTACACACAGTTTAATCTTTAAATTCTGTGACAACATCCTCGACGACGGCAATTTCCGTAAAACGCCTAAACTATTAGACATATTTCGAAACAATGTAGAGTCTCTATGAGGGTTTAATCTGGTAGTAACATGTATTGTTCCTCCTTTAATTGAAATAGATATGTAAGCCTACTTCTAAGTGGTCATATTATGTTCATTAATGTGTTAATATACAAGTACAAAAAGTAATAGGAAAATTATATACAGGATGTAACATACCTAGTTCACATTAATTTATATTTTTTATATTACATGTGAAATTTTTAGTAACATGTATGTACTTATGTTTTCTTAACAACCCTTATTATTTTTATCTTAATTATAATTTTTCTGGTAGTCCCTTGCAGGGGCGTGCACTGCATTAAAATAAAATAATATAATCTTTATATTATGAAAAGACCCTATAAAATTCTAGCCATTTTTACCCGGATTAGCTAAACCTTGTCTATGACATAACTCACGATTTTTGTCTAGCCGTGAATTATTTGCGAACCATTTATAACAACTGCGTGTGCATTCTGTTCCGCAATTTGTTAGCACTTTGGTCCTGAATGAACCTAACTTTTTTTTTCAATCCTTATAATAATTGTACTGAACGAAATTGTTTTTTCCTGAATCTATATTTGCATCTTGACGTCTGCGAATTTTCTGCATTATTCAAACAATTTGTGCTTGAGGCTGCTGTTTACGAAACGGAATAATCCTTACTGAAAACTACGTAGAATGACATTTCTACGTATTTGTTTACTTGACAGACTAAACGTTTTGTGTTCCAACCTATGATTATATATTTTGCTATTTGCGCAAATAAGTATAATTTATCATCTGTTAAACGAACGAATTTGAATTTTTCAGCTTACCGATAATTTTCAAAATATTTACCGACGTCTTATATAGGCAGATTTCCTGCCTACGTGCTATTTACTTGTGTATCTTATGTGGCGGATGTGACATATAAAACGGCATGACGGTAAGTTAGTTAGTTAATATTGAAGTACTAACACTACATAATATTCTGTTACGATACTGTGTTAGTATTACTGACGGTCGAATTACGATAGGTCTACATTGGGGGATGTAACACGCTCGATGTATCAGGCAGTATAATTTGTACTTACCAGTCATTATTCTCGGCCATGTGTCTCTTCTATATAGTTTGACAATTATTTAATTATCTATTATTCAGAACATTATCATTTTGTTGACACAAAAGTTATTAAATGTGATAATAAAAATATAGTTACCGAAACTATTACAAATATACTTATCATAATATGTATGAACCATTGTTTGACTTATCCAACACAGTCTATAGACATTCCCCTACAGTGGGTGCAAATATTTTATTGTTAATTATTTTAAAATCTAAAAATATCGCGGAAGATATTTGAAATACAAAATTAATTTTAAATATGAATTAAATTTATTAATTAGATTTTTTCATATTAATACATAAAGGTAACATACAGGTTCGAAAATTTGTCGTTAAAAATAATATCGCTGTATCATAGTTGGATAATACACCTTCCCCGGTTTGGAAAGAGATCCAGGTTCGAATTCCGGTGGCGCAACAACAATATTTTTCGATACAATTTATTTTATATGTATATCTTTCTAATTAATACATTTAATTTATATTTAAAATATCACAGACCTATGTTCTGAATAATTACAACTTCACAATAAGAATGTGTTGCTACCGAGATTCGAACGATCGATCCGTGGAACGTGTATCAACCGGTTATGCTACAGCACACAGTACTTTTGACGACAAATTTTCGAAACTGTACGTTACACTTTTCAAACTAATACATCTATAGTTCCATTAATTATTTTTATATATATGTCTTTCTAATTAATACATTTAATTTATATTTAAAATATCACAGACCTATGTTCTGAATAATTACAACTTCACAATAAGAACGTGTTCTTCTAATAACAAAATTAATTAATTCTTTAATAATTAAAAAATGTATCTATCGAAAAAATATATAATTACCACTGGGACTCGAATCCAGAACTTGAACTCCAGAAACGGGACCAGAGCATCACTACACGTCACAGTAAACAAGACCCAGGATCGCAAATAATGAAGCAAATCGCGCTTAATAATCCCACTCAGTCATAAGTACGTTGACTAAGAGAGAGAGCGAGAATTGTATAACTTAATTCACTTGTCATTCATAAGTCAAAAAACAATTATCGAAAACAATCTTAGATAAGTCACTTAGAAAGATACACAGAAAAAATACATCTAACGGGACATAAACTCAGAACCGGTAAAAATCGATATCTCCCTTAAATTATTTAAGCTGTTTACTGGCAATGGGTAGTTTCTCGCTCATGTCACAGTAATGAGTATAATTGTTTTTTGTATCTTAAGTGTGATGTCCTTGGGATTGTGTGGTTGTGTGTGTGAGTGTGTGTGAGCGCCGAGTTCAACGGCTTAACCGTTTGACCATTACCTTGTACTAAATTGTATCATATTGTAATAAAGGTATAATTGTTACAAAGTCTATTTCTTGGACTTTCGCATTACGAGGTGTACACTGATAACGCACTTAGAAGACAAGTACGTAGCATTAAGTGATTAATATATATTTTTTAAATAATTTCTTTAGAACTGTCGTGATGTTCGGAACAATCGTAACCTAATTCTTATTTTATTTATAACGGCATTCTACGTCATCACAGAAAATCGTGTACTAGAGTGACTGACGATTAATTATTATTACACAAAATAACAGGATTATTAACAATTTATTATCGATTCAGGATTAGTTAGTGAAACTCTCGCGCTGTATTGCTGAATAATGGACCTATCGCAGAGTTAGCGTTATTTAATGGCTTCATTGTTACGATAGTTTGGAACTGTTAAGCAAATATAATAATCGTAAAATGTACTGACAATAATTAAAGGACGATTCCGCCCTAAGGTACAATGCAAAGCGCGATTTATTCAATCATTAATAGTGTTGTAAAATCTAGGACTTGTGCCGTCGCGTTCGCGGCGACGGCGATCGTAGTGCAGAATTTAAATAATATATTTTCACTAAAAATTAGACTTGTAATGAATAATATATTCGGCACTTTACCGAATACCGAATATTCGGCTGTTTACGATGCTGAATAGTATTAAGCAATTTACAAATAATGCGGTGATAACAAAGAGATTATATGTAATATAACCTCTTTGGGTGAGAACGAACCGCTTACTTGTACCCTACCCACCATCCACCCGCGTGTGCACGTTTCAACTAGTGATGATAAAATCGTTATTTTTAACTGTTATTGTGTTCGATTGAAACGATGATTAATAACTAATTAACCCATGACCGGTACACTAGAAAATAAGTCTCCGAACGTTAAGTCTCACTTACCAATCATCGTTAAATTTCAGTTACCAATCATCGACACAATCACAATGTAACGGTTTACCATCACCAGTGTCAACTTGTTCACTCGGTTTCTCGGAGTCGTATTACCACCGCTGAGCTAACACCTAAAGTATGCAATGTAAGAATCGTCTCACAAATAGCATGGACGATAAAAAATTCACGCTGGCTTCATTAATTTTTATGTTCATGTTTGCGATTATGTTTCTAAAATATAAATAAAGGAATCTACAAATAGTTTTATTTTAATTTAAAATTCTATCACGTAGTAGTATTCGGCCGAATCGGCAGAATACCGAATAGTTGCTGAATATTCGTTACAAGCCTACTAAAAATACAATAATTTAATGTTCCTTCAAATTTTGGATTATGATGTGCGCATAAAAAATCTTTTGTGCAATTTTGAGAACGAATGCCATTATTCGTGCGCAAGAGAAGAAAATAAGAAAAACAACACCGTGCCAGTATAAGGCCACCGGTAGGGCCTGGGTTGGCCATATTACCAATGAATAACTATTAAGACGCATAACTCAATCAAGATAACTAATGACAACTATTAAGGAAAACTTAGTTAACTAGTTCTCCCGGCAAGAAAAAGTTCCGGGTTTGAGTCTCGGTTGTGTAATTTTTTTATTATTAGGAGAACACATTCTTATTGTGAAGTTGTAATTATTCAGAACATAGGTCTGTGATATTTTTAATATGAATTAAATATATTAATTAGAAAGATATACATATAAAGTCAATTGTATCGAAAAATATTGTTGTTGCGCCACCGGGATTCGAACCTGGATCTCTTTCCAAACCGGAGAAGGTGCATTATGCAACTGGCATCCGCTATCAGATGACTCAAAGGAGATTCTGTAAAAATAAGGTAGATGGCTCTTTTAAATAATGGAACGATTAAATGTATTAAAGGTGGTGAAATACTTCACTTGTAGTTAAATTTAGTTGGTTGTTTATAATTTTTTGATTAGTTTTACACGCTTTATTTATCTTCAACGATTCCAAATTATTTAATTTATGACGTTTACATGCAAAATGGACAATCCCAATTTTATATCGAAACCATGACCATTTTCTATCAAATGATTAGAAAATTCTGAAAATCCACTATTGTTCAAACATCTTAAATGCTCCTTTACTAAAATATATTAAAATTTCGACTCGTTTTACCAATGTAAAATGCACCACAATCCTTGCAACTAAGTTTATAGACACCAGAATTGTTAAATTTATCATATTTGTCTTTAGAATTTATGAGTAAATTTCTTATATTATTATTTGTATTTCGAATCAAATATATATACACCTACCACGAAACATTAGACCGGCATTTTATACAATTTTACTTTTATTTTTACTCAATAAGTGATTAATAAAACAAAGTTACAAATAAAAATAAAATGTGTTTAATTTATTAATCATCTCGTTCTGTGGCGTCATAAGATCATTTAAACACTCCTCAAGGAAGAAGAAATGAATATCCATTCATCTTATGTATGTTGAATCGTGGGACTATATGAAATAAATTGAGGGTAGGCTATACTTTACGACATACTTACACCTGAGTCGAATTTCAAGCCCGGGGATATAAAACCATCCCATGTCTGAGTATGTATTTTATACTATATGACGTCCTTTTTCCAGCGCAAGTTTCTTAATATATATTTTGTAAAATCTTTAAATTTCAAAATTAAAAAATCCTAGGAACAATCGCTCATTTAATTAACCCTACATACATAAGTTCCTTACGTTCATGTCGCGTAGCATCATAAAACAAACATATATTGACGGCTGTCGGTGTAGCATGGCAACATAAATTTAATTAGATCTGCTATCAATTTTACCACGTGAAATTGTGCGGTTATCGCATCAAATAAAAATAAGTTATTAATATTATTAACCTCCCTTTGTTGTCGACTGCTTAGTTGTTTCTAATAAGTAATTAATTAAATTGGTTACTGTGATAATTCTTTGATTTCCACCAGATTCACTCGGGATTCTATCTTCTGATTACTGTAATTGGGTCCCAATTCCTTGTAAGTGAAACTCAGCCTTTCCAGGTAACAATATTATACGTTTATTACAACACGTTATACAGCAATATAAATTATACATTCAGAGATAGACTAGTTATTCAGAAAAAGCTGTGATGAAAGAGAGCTGTTCCCCCAGAGACGGCCTCTTATAAGGTTCGTCCCCTACCACCCATCTACTCACTTTCATGACACACACACACACACATATACATTTACAAAGTGACAATTCTCATAGTTACACAACTACGAGGCGCATTTTTAAAGTAAATATCGTTGTCGGATACTTCTGGTGTAGCGCTGGGGTTACGACGTTGCGCATACGCAATGGTTTCCTTCATCTTATTGACTCTCCACATGCAACATTAGAGACATTCACATAGTATAGCCATCTTGTAGTGAGTGGTTGAAATGTTTATGACAATAGATGAGCCCACCGACTGTGAGGTACGGTCCGTGATTCGTTTCTTGAATACACGAAACATGAAACCAGCTGACAGTCATCGCCAAGTGTGTCCTGATTTGGCGCCAAGTGATTTCCATATTTTCTTTCATCTTAGGCGGTTCCATGATGGCAATCATTTTGATGATGATAGTGAACCCAAAGACGGAGTACAAACATGGTTTTCATCCCAGGCGGCGTCGATCTATGACGATGGTATACAAAAATTGATACCCCGTTATGAGTACGTACAAGTGTCTTAATAATGGTGGCGACTATGTAGAGAAGTAGTTTAAGGTATGTAGCGTCCGAAGAAAGTAAAGTGTTGTAAAAATGATGTTTCGTTTCTTTAAAAAAAAACCGTACTTACTTTTAAAACGTGCCTCGTATATACAGCTCCTTGCTAAAATATTACTTTTTTTAATATATTTCTGAGAAACAATCGATATTTAATTTTACATTTATTATTCTGAAAACACTACCAGATTTCCCACTGGTAAAGTCATATTATTGCTTTATTTGATTTGAAGTTAGCTACAGTCTAGTGCCACACAGTCAATAGAGTAAAATTTAATTTATTCTTTTCATTGGAGTATTTATAAATTTATGTGAAATTTTCCGGAGTAATAAAAGATTTAAAAGTAAAACTTTAATATCATGAATAATTTTAAAATAAATTTAGTGTTTCTCAGAAATGTACCATTTTTTACAGTGAGTTTAATAATTTGGCAAGGCGATGGATGGATAATATGCTTTTTTATATCATTATTATTTTTACTTGAATTCGAGACATTTCTCGTGCTAATGCGGAAAGCCATCATGTGTTTCAATGTGGCTTTATTCTTCTTCGGCTTTTCTTTTAATTCTTCCAGTGGTGTATTAGAATTCATCTTACAAATATAAATGCTTCCACTATACACGAAGGCTGACAATTAAGTTAGTAGAATTTTTTTAATTATAATTACAGAACCTTAGCAGCGTAAAGCAGCGATGTAGATAAGGAAAAAAACCATGGAGTGCGGGCGATATTATGACTATGAAACATAGATGAGATGGCAAAAGTCACACAGACCTGGCCGTTTAAGCAAACGCGAAACAGCCATAATGACACTGACAATAGCGAAGCCGGCATTCAGAAAGTCACAGACGTAGATGGACAAATGTAATATTATTATGAATACTTATTCGTTATCTGGTATGGTCCTTTTCAAAATACTCATCTCCTGAAACAATGGACTTTGTTCAACGTTTTTTCGACTGCAGGATACATTCAAAAATATTCTCCGCGAGGCCGTCAGAGCACGCGTCGTAAACCATTTCTCCTCCGCTCGTGACCCTCCTCCTCCCTCTCTAATGATTATTTTTTACGTCGTATTTAATTTTGAGGAATAGAAAAAGTCAAAGGGTGACAGATCGATTGAGTAGGACGGGAGTTCCATCACATTGCCGTGTCGCAACATCCAGCCTTCGATCGGAAACAATTCAGACCGAATACACTTCACTCGCGCCCGCAACTGTTTCATTAACTCATGGATTACTTTAAGAACATCGTCCAAAAATACTAATGTTAGTGCCGCCTACTCATTAACAGATGTGACTAAAAAACGACTAAACATTATTTGTATTTTTTTTTCTTTTCTAGGGGTTTTAAAATGGCGAATCTCGTTCCTTCGACAAATGAAGATCAATAATGCGATCTATTGTATATTGCATCCGTTATCCTTCCTAACTTTATAGATGCTTGCATTAGACTCTGCGTACCTCAAAAAGCACATCATTCACGATCGTATCCATCTACCCGTGTTGGTAAAATAATGTTACACATGATGTACATCAATGTTTGCGTATACCAAATTATTGTTTTGAATGTCTTGTAATTTGTATGTTTTTTGTTACAAGCTGGTGGGAATAGATCCCGTGGACTGTATCGATTTAAATTACTGTTTAGTTGACGCAACCCGAATTGGAGTAAAAAAGAAATAATGGCTCGTGGATCTGGCCTATCTTTATCTCAGTCCTGGGTTAGACAGCAATTTACACCTCCTGTTGACTCGCACTTTGGTGGTAAAGAACGGAGATATCACCGCACTTCAAAATGCTGTAAAAAACTCCTGATTTTCGTCGTCCGGATTAAACGCACGGCGCTATTCTCGACCGTTAAAAAAAAGTGTTGATATCTCTGCGTTGAAATTCAATATGTCCCACGTCGGCCTAAATCTCTAAGTATTGATTGGCCAGAACGGAAAAGGTATATAGGAAAACAGAACATAACAATCCTTACCGTACAGGTTTTAAGTGAGACAGAAACGTTCAGTTCTTTGATGAAGAAATTTAGTATTGTTTTTTGGACGATTTTCAGGAATAAGGTCGGCTCTGGATATTTCCCGGAAGCTTCCCACTGCAGTTGCACTCTAATGAATTGTTTTATTTTCCGTGGAAATGTCTCAATTTATATGCTAATTCTGCGCTCGCTAACTTCAAAGAAATGTTGGGAATGTACACACACTGTGCATGATTAATTCATGGCATAAATGGTTTAAATTTGCCTCGTTTTATTGCCGGCATTCATTATTAATTAATTATAGTCGAGAATTGTTTGTTGACACCTCATTTAAAATATCGTATTATTATTCCCTGAAAATTGAAACATTTTTGGATAATAAATAACATATTATTTAGTAAAGTATGGTAAGGTTTATAAATATTTTGTTTCACATGTATATTCTGACGTATGAGCCAAATTTCACGAGTAAAATAGGACATATGATACATTTCTGGGGGACCGGAAATAAAACAAACTTAAACAGAATTCAAACATAACAAAATGGTTTACAACTTGGACTACCTGACGCCGACTGGAACAGTCTGCCAAACAATAGAGCAACTCAATATCAATAATATACAAAGATTGAAACTCTAAAACTTATACAAAAACTTACTTATACTTATATAAAAGACAAAGATATTGAATTACATAGAACATATGAAAACCATCAACACTATTCAAGAACTTCTGGAAACTACCATAAATCCGACTAGAACATAAACATGCCAATTACGACTCATTTGCGGATTACGAAATAGAATTATATAAATCTCTACCACAACAGACAGGATAATTGAACATTGACAGATTTATAAAAGAAGAGACAAACTTACTATACTTAAGACTTACGCAAACACAAATAACTGTATTTTTTAAAATTATAAGTGTTTTAATAATAAGTGTTATAATGTTGTAATTTTATTTGTATAGACCTCTCGGACTTATATGTTTCGACAAATAAATATAAACCGGTTGGTGTATTAAATTTAACTCGTAAAAGTGGTTAAAAACAATTTTTTTAATAATTTATATTAAAATTAAATCGATTATTAATTAACAATAGTTTTGTAAATACATACGTAGTTCCAAGTGCAACCAATTAAATTTTAGATGTTTTTCCTTGAAGGTTATATCCTGATTGCGCCATTAATTCGAGGATATTGTATTTCATTATTTTAATTCTTTTATGTGAAATAAAAAATTGCTTTGTGGAGAAAAATGAATTATGGAGATTAGGATTAGTGTGTACATAATTATTATATTATATTCATTGTCATTATTTCCTATTGCCGTCCCCGTGACTGTCTTCGGTCCACCGTGAATCTTTGTCGTCTCTCTCACTTTAAAATTATCTGGCCAGATGTTAGATTTATTTATTTATTATTCCAAATATTTATATTTTGTCAACGAATAAATAAATATATTCAATTTAACAATAATAATATAGTTATCTTCTTTTGCCTTATACATAAGTGCACAATTGTGTAAGGTCAATCGGAGTAAATGCGACATATAAATCACCGACATGAACTTTGAACTGTTCTCAAACTTCATAAGATTATGCTATAATTTTGAAACATTGATAGGAGGATCATTAACTATTTCATAATTTAAGTCTTTAAAGGATATTTATAGAATTTTATGAAAATTGGAAAAATAGATGCATTTACCCCAAATTTAGGGTAAGCACATCTAGTTGTATTATTTCTCATTAATTGTTAAAATAATTAAAATATATTTACTGATCTGCTTAATGACAATATGAATTAGCTATTTTGGTCCTTAATGACGGGGTACCATACCAATCACTGAGTAAATATATTTCTCCCACGTTGTAAAATTAATTGGGTAAGTGTATCTGGTCTTATAAATCGTAATCCGCATAAATAATCACAAAACTAATATATAGATCACAAACTACAACTCAAAATAAAGGTACTCACCTAATATCAGCGTCCTGATACAAAAGATTATCGTGATATACGAATGATTGAAAAGGCATACGCAACTCGTAAGTTGACATCAAACAACTGTCATAATTCGAAATGGTATTACGAGTAAAAAAATGTTTGGATTTGCACCATCTCTGGACCGTGTCTACAAATATTCATTTTTAAGATTTCTTAATAGATTGCGGCACTGCAATCCAATTTCTAACGTAATTAGGAGACTTCTATGCACTTATCCTGACTCACCTTACACGTAACTGTTCATCGTCATCATGACGTAAAGAAAAAGAAGTGCAGAAGGGTACACGAGTCCCATGCCCAAGAACTTCCAGAACCAGCCACCTAAGGACCCACAAGACAAAGACAGTCTTCCTCGACAACCAAATACATCTGATTATGATAATGATGATGACTATTATGTACATGTATGTACTGTTATATGTTGTGCACGGGATGTAAAATAAAAATCTTTAAAAAAAAATACAATAGCAATGTGCAATTCACGCCAGTTTGAATGTATTTTGTCGCGTTAGACCGCTCCGGTCCGCTAATCTAGGCAGGTGAAATCGCCACAGCAAAGAGAATAACAGAACGAACAAGGGTTGAACAAAATGCACCTACATAATATGTAGGTACGTCTATGCAGAATTTCAGTTGTCGCCAACACATGACTCTCTCCAAAATCTATGATAACCCATGTTAATACTACGTTTAATACCTGTGACAAATTCAATATGTATTAAATATATTAATTAGAAAGATATACATATAAATATGAATTATAAATTATATAATTAATATGGGATTAGAATCCCGGTGGCGCAATATTTTAAAAAAGTAGTACACGTAAATAATTGAAAAAAATGATGTAATTCTACCCCATGAAATATCTACACATTTTTTTTCGATTTATGGAAAGTAAATTCGTGTTATATTTTCTTTTGTGTATTTTTTAACTTAATTTAAATACTAACGGAATAAATACTTTCAACTAGTCACAGGCATCTTCTGACTAATTTCATTTTAAAATACAAACAGTTCAAATATTTAAAAATGACAATGGAAAAATACAAATTAAATTAGTTATTCGCTATAATTCAAATATTGTGGAAAATAATTTATATTAATACGATTTTAACGAAATTTGTAATATATGTATTGTAACTATAATGTTATCGATAAAACTGTAAGTAGCTTTTTATATAAAACATTTCTATTGGTACCGTAAATGGTTTCGACAATTTTCGCCTTAGAAAATTTGTAATTTATTATTAATATAATTATTATTTAGAATAAGAGTAATTGAAATCGGCATTTACCAAACGACTTTTATGGTTGATTATAGCTTATTATAGTTTTAAAAACTTGATGTCTTCCAATTTTTCAATAAAACAATATATGTATTCCATTTTTAGCTCAATTTCTTCCAGTCACGAATTAACGCAGCTTTGTG
This sequence comes from Eubasilissa splendida, assembly GCA_031772225.1. NCBI lineage: Eukaryota > Metazoa > Arthropoda > Insecta > Trichoptera > Phryganeidae > Eubasilissa > Eubasilissa splendida. The sequence goes on along the minus strand of CM062859.1, from coordinate 22,229,348 downwards.
AAATTATAATTTCGTGTGTAGAATTAAGCAGACGTGATTTTTTGTAAAATCAATCTAAATTATATATTTAATATAATATTAATTATTAATAAGTTATTATTATAGTATTTCAATAATTAATCGAATTAAATTATTATTGAACACATGAGAGATATTTTTCTACGGTAGATGGAGCCACCAACCGTCGGTATTATGAAAGTATTTTATTCATGTAACAAAGCTGAGCAACTTCAAATTAATTTTATTAAGAATTTATCTTTCGAAATTCGTACATTATTTCTATACACTCATTCAATTTCATTTTAAAATCCAACTCCCAACTATGATTATAAATATCAATTCGGTTTTCGATTTAAGGAAATATGGGAATATTAATATTTTTAAGATTAACAAAATCAACTTTGTGGTTAAAATCATGTACCGATTTTGATAAAATAAATAATTTGTAATCATTGGAAATTAATAAAGCGTGTAAAACTGACAAAAATATTATGATCAACCAACTAAATTAAGTCCCATTATATAAAAAAAAAATTAAAATGATTCTAATAATTTTATGTCATCAAATAACAATTTAAGTTATGTACTAAATTTATTTTTTAAGTCATTATTGTTTCTCGAAGATAGATCGTGTTAAAGAAACAATATAACATATGTTTTTGATTAATTAATGACATCCTGAAGAAGAATTGATATTTTTCGAAACCGGTAGATGTATTTAATTAATTAAGTGGTTAATAAAACAAATTTATCTAAATCTAAAATAAGGGATTTTTTTTTTAGTCAGTAAATAATATTCATCAACGCGGTTTTGTGTCGTTTTATTCGGTTAATAAATACTATTCATTAATAAGTGGGGAAACAGCCTTTAAACATCAAGTTCAACCTCATAAAAAATGAAACGTCCGTGAGCGCAATATTACTAGAAAATTATAGTTACGTAATTAAAAAAACTTAGTAAATATTTTAACATTAAAAATCGTGTTTTATTTATCTCGGATAATTAATTAAACAAATTACCAATTATAAGATTAATTCTTTTTTCAAACACTTATTTCGATACATGTTTTGAAATCCGTTGAATTGTTCTATTTTGAAAATAATTTGGCTTGATCTCAGGTACAGCATCTTACCAATTACATTTCTGGCCTCTTATATGTTAATCACAATTAAACCTGTATTTTTACAGTTAAATATATTAATTTTTATTTTTAACCTTTTTTTAACCACTTTATGAGTTAAATTTAATACACCAGCCGGTTTCTGAAAATACCATTTCCTTCATTAGGATGTCAAATAAACTTACTAAAATCATATATAGTAGCTTGTTGGTGTAGTGGTCAAAACGTTGGCCTAGTAATCTAGTGGTCGGGGGTTCGCGCCTCGTTCCTGGACATCAGCAAGTTAGTCCTATTTTCATAGCACAAACGTTTAGCTTAGTTTGAAATTAGTAAGAATATTGATGTGACATATATTCCGTGTACGCATCTCTATTTTTTTTTTTAAATTTAAATATTATATGTCAAATTGTTCTAATGTTTTTAAAATTCTATTTAAATATATATATTGTTACGTTGCGCGCTGACACCGGTGGATAGAATGCCAGCGCACCACGCCACCAGCTAGACTCAGTCTGTGGGTTGGTAAAGTGTGGTGTCGGAATGCCTGTCTCGGATGGATGGGAGTGGTCTGAATAATGCAAAAACACTTTATAACACTAAGAACTATTTAATTACATAGTATAAGCAAAACCCGACATTGTAAGCACGATAACTGACATCTTCTTTCTTTATTAATTTTAATATTTTATTATACTTTCTTATTTTAATTTGTGTGGAGATAGCAAGAATACATTATTCCGTTAGAGGGGGTGCAAAGAAAGAAAATAATTTTCGTCCGCCGGTCACAAAGCGGTCAAACAATGACCGCGTGTTATGAAAGATGACCATAAAAGTTATGAGCAATGGACATAATGAAAGGGTTTGGTCACTTCCATTATGGATGCTGAATGGACCAAACGGGGTCCGGATTCGAGAGTCATCTCCCACACACTCGGACACAAAGGGACCATGGGAATACAGGACCATGGGTGTACGGCTGAAGGCTGGAATCCGATGGCTAATTTAGATGTCATGCCCGTTGCAGCTTGCCCTGTCCGTGGGGAGATGTAATCTTGACACTTGTGATTGCGATATTGATGGACCGAGTTTTTAATTTATCGCGTGCGCTTGAATTTATTAGAGATACTGAGTTAGCCATGCAGACGCCGTATCATAGGATCATATCTCACGGTCAGTAGATATACAATAGAAGTCTTGTTTTCAACATCCTTCGAATAAAATTCCTACCAGCAAGGCAGCATCGTATATATATAAATACAAATAAACTTTTTAATGGTCTCCTGGGTTACCGGGACATTATGAAATTGAGCGAAGTGAATTGAAATTACTGAAAGTTGCAGAGACGTTCTATCGAAATCTAGCTAAAAAGTAAATACTTACGTCGTTGACAAATCTTTATTAATTATCTTCTCAATTATTGAATAGGAAACTGTGATTTTGTACGTATTTCGTTAACAAGATTTATTAATAACATCGCCGTCAAACATTAGCAAAAAAATATCAAACAATATTTTACAAATCCGATGTGTACTTTTAACTCATTTGTAACGTAATTTTAACCGATATTATTAATACGAGTACATGAGTCGTGACTAAAAAAATTGCTAAAAAATCTCACTTTTGGGAAGGATTAGAAAACAGTTCAACATGAGCACGAGGATAATACAAGAGGAAGAGATGAGATATCATTAGACCGCGATTTAGGAAGAAGGGCAAATCTCTGAAATCTATGATGCACAATGCAATGAAGATTTTCAATGAAATGCTATAGAATATCAGAAAACAAGAAAATTAAAAATTAAAAATTATTGTATACGATGTAATATGTACATACTAGAGCAAGAATCGGCAGACTTTCCAGTAAGAAGAGCCAAATATTAAGTAAACAGAATGTCAAAATTTTCACACAACCGCAACATTTATTTTCACTGTAGCAATATAAATTTTAGTGATGAAAAAAAGTTATTTTATTGTGTCATGTTTCAGACAAACTATTCCACGTATTAAATATGATTGTAGATGAAAATATAAGCTGCAGTTGAGGAGTCGCAAATATCTATGAAAAGATCCGCAGTCTGCCGACCCCTGTACTAAAGCATATTTGTATATGCACTATTTTAAGAATATTAAAATAATAACAAAAAAGTTATATATTAGTTTTTAATTTTTATTTGTTTAATTTATTTATTTTGTTCGTCCTCTTGACAATCTCATCTCCCGGCAGTGTTCCAAATTTTCCAACAAAAAATCGAGGACGTAGATTTAATATTTCCCTCGCTATTAAACTGGGGACATATCTAATTTTGCCCAAATGGTTTAACAACCTTAACCATCATAACGTGTAATGTCAGTCAACAGCATTAATTTCGTGACTTTTCTCATTAACCCCGAACGCGGATTCTCAAACGTTTCTCGTTTGATCCGCTGATAAAATTAAAGTTTTATTGACTACTAAAAATACCACCGACCCAATGTTCTAATCGCGATTCAATGGATATTACAAGTTGTCGTGAAAATTCATGGGTTTTGATAATCTGCAGTGGTTTGGTACAACTGAATGCAATCACAAGAATGACGTGCGAACCGAATCAGCAAGTTAGGAGGTAAGACGTACCAGAAGTATTCCTTAAAATTCCGTCAATTTAAATTATTAGTTTCACTAAGACTAACGGAATACGTGTCACATCAATATTATTACTATTTTCAAACTAAGTTAAACGCTTGTGCTATGATAATAGGAATAACTTGATGGCCTTCTGGAACGAGGCTCGGACCCCCGACCGCTAGACCACAAGCAATTATATTAGTACTTACCAGTGAATTTTCCTTTTTTATGACTTTATCATAAAGAGGAAAAACTAAAAATAAAAAATTTCTTGAAATAATTGTAATGTTTGCCAAAGATTTTTATTTATTAATTGCATATGCAATTATACAATTTACAAAAAATAACAATTTTTTAAAAAACATGCCAATGATAAGAGATTTTTAAAATGCATTGCCAAGTTGGCAAACAAATCATACAAATCAAAATGAAAGTACCTACATACTCTTCTCTCCTCATCTACATTCATTTGTCTTCTTATTCATTCTATTTGATTGTTGCGGCTTCTAACAGGTATTTGATCTCCATCTTTTAGTATCTGTTTTAACTGATCATGCCGGGTCTTTCGCGACATTTGTTTTCTTCTTCTTCTTCTTCTTTCAAATAGGCAATCCACCCTTCAAGAGTGACTTGTGCCATTAAACAAGTCTAAATATTATTTTATAGAAAGCAGTACAACAATACTATAGAACAGGGAACATTGCATCACAAGTCAATACCATTGACATTCAGGAAATTTGCTATTATATAGCTTAAATGAGGCGAGTTGAGGGAAAGAAGATGACACAAGTTAACCGGAAGTTGAAAATCACCATTGACAAGATCATTATAAAAAAAACCAGTGATCCGCAATGGACAGGCAAAAAAGACATGGTCAAGGGTTTCCTCCTCGGCACCGCACTCACACATTGGGGAGTCCACCATGTTCATCCTGAACAAATGTGAGGCCACCCGGCAATGCCCAATTCTCATTCTAGCGATATTTGCTACTGTTCTTTTAGACACTTTCCTGTTGGAGAACCAAGGGGTGCGGGGAATATATCTTTGGATTATTTTAAGACGATTACCCTTGTGATTGTTTGGATCCATCCATTGTGCAGACCAGATAGAATACGTATATTTTTTTACAATATTAAGTTTGTCATACATCGGGATATGGAATTGATGGGGAAAAACTCCGGAAAGAGTAGCCTTCTTGGCCAGTTTATCAGCACATTCATTTCCCTGAATTCCCTTATGTGCAGGGATCCAAACGAATGACACCTGTTTATTGTTGCTGTACAAATCAAATAGGCATCTTCTGATGGAACAGATTATCTCATTGTCTAGCCAAACTTTCATATTAGCAGAGAGGGATTCAAGAGCTGCTTGAGAGTCGGAGAATATAACAGCCTTATCGACGTTCCGGAGAACGCAGATGTCCAAGGCCTCTTTAATTGCCCAACATTCTGCTGAGAAAACCGATGAATCCGCAGGAAGTCGAACCTTCACATTTATTCCTAATTGAGGTATGGAAACTGCAGCACCGCAAAAGCCCTCAGGGCAAAGTTTAGAACCGTCGGTGAAGATGTGGAGATAGTTAAGCCACTTCGAATCAAGTACACTATTAAACAACTTGTTTACATGATTTTCATTTAGCTGGGTTGATTTGTCTAGTCCAGAGATTACATCCATGTTAGGAGAGAAAAATATAGCACGAAAAGGGGTAGAATAGACTGGAAGAGTAGAATAGCGAGGTGAATCGGGATATTTTGTTTTTAAACAGGATAAGCTATTGCATAAGTTTGGGCGAGATTTATTTAATAAGTATCTCCGTGAGTCTATCAAAGAGGAAAGGGCGGAAACCTTTTCTAATAGTGGGTGGGAAATAAAATTGCACCTTTTTAGAAAGAATTTATCCGACAAATATTGTCGCCTAATAAGGAGAGGCATTTCTGCACATTCCACTTGTAGAGAATTGATTGGAGATGAATTCATAGCTCCCAAAATAAGTCTCAAACATTTGGACTGGATTCTGTCAAGCTTGGATTGAAGGTAAGCTGGTAAAGGATCAAACAAAAAACTAGCGTAATCCAAATGGCTTCGTACTAGGGCTTGATATATGAGTTTCATGGTAGATGGATGAGATCCCCACCATACTCCACAAACCGATCTTAAAATATTAATATTTTTTTCACATTTAGCTAGAACCATATCTATGTGGGATTTCCAGGAAAGTTTTCTGTCCAAAATCATGCCTAAAAATTTAACTTGGTTTTTGACTGGGATACTCACGTTATCAATGGTCATTGACACGGGAGGGACTTTGTGTTTCCTCGAAAAGACAACAATATGAGATTTCGAAGGCGATAGGTCTAAACCATTACACTTTAACCAATTGTTTAGAAAGTTAATACCAGCAGATAGTTTGCTGATCGCAGAATCGATATTGTTGTCTGAAGCATAAATAACAAAGTCATCCGCAAAGTTCAACACGTTACATATTTTTGATATCTTACTTATGAGGTCCGCAATGTACAAATTAAATAGTAAAGGACTCAATACCGAGCCCTGGGAGAGGCCTCTTGAAATCACTCTCTTAATAATCCCTTCCGGGCCGTCCACAACAATGGATCGCTCAGCAAAAATATTGTGTATTAGTTGTGCGAGATGGCTTGGGATATCAAGGTTTTTCATTTTTTCCAGAAGCAGAGGTAGAAGTACATTGTCATAGGCTGCATTAATATCTATAAATGCTGCCACTATAAGTTGTTTTTTTGCAAAAGATGCATGGATGTCCGTAATAAGAATACTTAGATTGTCCAGGCAGGAAAGGGATTTGCGAAAACCAAACTGAAACGGAGATAGAAGAGAATTGTGTTCTATATGCCATTCTAATCTATTTTTAAGCATTCGTTCCAGAATTTTCAGAAAACACGATGACAGGGCGATTGGGCGGTACGATTGTCCTTGGTTGGGGTTTTTATAAGGTTTTAAAATGGGTACGATTTTTTGGGTTTTCCACTCCTGGGGAACTGTTCCTGAATTTAAGCATGAATTAAACATGCCTAATAAGTATTTATGAAACTCTGGTGGGGTTTTTTTGAGGAAAGAGTAAGATAGTTCATCAACACCAGGAGCGGAGTCAGATACAGTTTTAAAGGTTATCAATAGTTCCTCCATGGAGAAGGGAGCATCCAGCCATGAAGAAGGAGAGTGATTTAAAGCTGACTTTGGAAATAGTATTTCACTGTGATTAGGGACATAGGCTGGAGCTATTTTATTGACAAATTCTTCAATCCACAAGGAGTTCAATGGAGACTGTGTAGGAGCACATGAGGAAGCGCGAAATCTTTTAATCATGCACCATGTGTAGGAGGGGGGAGAATCAGGAGAGAGAGACGAGCAAAATTTATACCATCCATCTCGTTTTTTCTTTTTCAATAATTTCTTGACCTTGGCTTGAATATTTTTGGCATTAAGAAAATTGTCTAGACTCATATCATTTCTATATTTACGCATCGCTTCCTTTCTCAATTCAATAGCCTGTGAACACTCCTCATCCCACCATGGATTTTTATGAGACTTTTTGGAACATGGTTTAACTTTCGGGACAGCTGCATCCGCTGCTGAATACATTATGACCGATATTTCTGAAAAGAGCGTTTGAGGATCGAGCGAAGTTCCTATGGCTGGGATGTTTTCAATGTTACTATTTATAATTTCACTATATTTTAACCAGTTAGCCTTTTTTAGATTATATTTATTGGATTTTTTAACTATAGATTTCATTGGATATAGAGGCACCGATATAATAATTGGAAAATGATCACTCGAGTGGGGATCATGTAATATTGACCAATTACATGAACTGGAAATGTTTGCAGTACATATTGATACGTCAACCGCACTAGGATTCTGCGAGGGGGCATTAAATCTTGTAGGAGAACCGTCGTTTAGAATGCAGAGGTTACAGTCGTCGATAAAAGATAAAATTTGGTTTCCTGATCTATCAGAAAAGCTACTTCCCCATGTAGGGGAATGAGCATTGAAGTCTCCCAGTATAAAGAAAGTACTTGGCATTAAAGCAATGATCGAGGACCAGAACTCAGGAATAAAAGGGGTATGAGGAGGCATATAAACAGAGACAAAACCAATTCCGTTAATATCTGCGGCAACTATTTGAGTATTTGTTTGAGCTGGTAAGGGAATATTGGAAAAGGGGAGAGACGAATGAATTAGTAGCGCGGCGCCCGCTCTACCATCGTCTCTGTCGTCTCGGAGAATGGAAAAACCAGCCATTGAATAATCAATACCCGGTCTCAGCCATGTCTCAGATATCGCAGCGATTTTTATAGAAAATGAATTTAGGATATGTACAATCTCATGTTTATTGGAGACAGCACTTCTGCTGTTCCATTGCAGAATGTTTAGAGAGAGGGCACTAGAGTTGGTTTGATGCTGGTGAGTCATGGTTAATATTTATTAATGAATTAAGTAGAGGAAGAAAATTGGCAACGTGGGACGGTATATTTTCGGAGCTAGATATTATAGAAAGCAAGATTTGAGCGACTAAGGTGATTAAGTTAGTAATATTATTGGGTTGGTTTTCTTTATGAACTGGGGGTGAAGTTGAAGATCCTGATGGCGGGATGGCACATCCCACCGACGGGTTTGAAGGCTGGCCATTGAAGTAAGATAGTAAGTCATCGTGAGCTTTTTTTTCATAATAAGAAGTTGACTTTTTTTCAACTTCGTTGATAGCCTTGTATTTGTAAAGCATATTATGAGGCTTGAATGCTGGGGTTATCGGGATTGGCGTCGGGATGGCAATACGGGTTTTATTAGCTGTAACGTCTGCAAAGCTTTTTGAAGATGTTGGATACAGTTTGGAAGCTTGAATATAAGACAGGTTTTGTGAAGCCATGGCTTGCTTAATTTTCCTCTGTCTTGGTAATTCGGGACAAACGTTGCTTACCGCCGAATGGTTTCCTGAGCAATGAATACAAGTATTATTAGCCTCTACTGAGCAGTTTTCACCTAGATGGGCTTCTGAGCATTTATAGCATCTTGGGGTCGAGCGACATTGCAGTTTCGTATGACCGTACCGACAACATCTGTAGCAAATAATTGTAGGGTAAAAATAGAGCTCGACAGGTAAGGAGTTGTAAAAAAGGTATACATATTCGGGGAGGGATTGACCTTCGAATGTTAGGACTACAGTTTGAGAGGGTTTCCATGATGGAGTGTCAGAGGATTTATCCTTATAGTTAAGTCTCCTTGCTTTCAGGACCTTGCCAAACTGAGCAGGAACTGATACGTGTTCAATTATTTCCTCCTCACTTAATTCGGTGGAAATACCGCGTACCAGACCCATTTTGGTAACTTTATATCGTGGAATATAGGCTTTTAAGTTGTTAATTACCAGAAATGAGGACTTGATAAATGTGTTGGCCGCGGTCGGGTTAGTGAAGGTTATCGATATTTTGTTTCGACCCTCGGATTTAACACCTCCGGGAGCAATATTAAAAATTCTACTCTTGAGCAGGAGACTTCCCATTTTCATGGGATGAAGGGATTTAGTGGGATCTTTATCCTGGACCAGAACCAGGAAAGGGCCAAGGGAATGTATTGGATAATCAATCGTAGGAATAATTATTGGGTCGTCAATCTGAATATTTGTCGTTGTTGGGTCCGGAGGTAACATATCTGGAGTGCAGGGTTCTTCTTCTTCCCGACGTCTTTTATTAATACTAATATCCGGAGGGTCCGGGGGCTTGGCTATATTAACCATAATAACTACTATCTAATTCTATAAGATGAGCCTAGATCTAAGATAATATAACAACAATAGACACAAATGAAAGAGCAAGCCGTATACCCCGATACGAGCTTGCTTCTTATGCTAGTACAAAAAAAAAAAAATAATAATAATTGGAAACAAAAATATTATAAAATTGGAACGAAAACAGTCTTATCTGAGCGTTTTGCAGGTAGATCCGTGAAATGTCACCCCGCTTGGAATTGTAACAAACAGCGCGCGAATATTATTACAGAAACCGACACTACCGCCCGCTTCGAATGCAACGATCGAACTGACATTTGTTTTCCTTCTCATTTTTTCTCTGCATTTCATTTTTGATGCCGTCAAAAACATGCGTCGTACGTATATATTTCTTGCATTCCTCTCCTTATTCATCCATTTCACATAAACAAACCAAATAAGTGACCCTTTCTAAATCGTGCATACTGTGATAAATACAAATATATTTTTAACACTGAATTAAAATCGCATAATATCTTTTATCGTTACTACTATGGATACCCAATAATAAATCAGTGATTGAATTGGAACCCTGTTTTATATTAATAATTGTATTTTTTCAGTTTCCTTATTTAACTGTAATTTTAAATTTTATAGCAATTTGCAAGATCGCCAAAGTAACAACTTCATTAATAAGAATTACTGCGTACTTGTGACAACTACAGATAAATACTACTTTAAAACGCCATAATAAAGGGCGCCCTCGTTTGACTACCCATGAAATTGGACGCTTTGAGAATTTTCGAGTGTGGACCATATCTCCTATTAACATTTTCTCTCGAAATCCTTTTTTGCGTCTCTCAGCGGACAATGGACCCGCGTTTGATGGGATTGTGCGCAAGAAACGATTAGTCGGCCGTGTTAGATCGCCCACGAGACTCGGACATCCTCTTGGCTGGCGGTTGTTTGAGTATTTTTTTTAGATAAACGTTAATTAGTTGGCGACTGTCAAGCCCGATTACTGGATTATTTTTGACAACGTTGGTGATGAAAAATAATACAATTTTTACATATTTTTTTATTATAAAATAATTTAAAACATTCATTCGAATTTCATCATTTTAAAAAGTGAACCATATATGTACCTGTTTACTATTTCCCAGATAAATTTGTAGAACTTCATAATCGCATATGTGATAATAAAACATTTTTTTTTTTTTATTTCTACTCGTTTGATTTATTTGAGAGATGCGTTTATCTTTTCCATATATTACCTATGACATTGAAATATTATTAGTGTTGAAACAGAATGGTTACTTAGAATAATTAAAAGCATTCAAAATGTATGTAAATCCTCAGAATTTCATTGAATAATGTTGTCCCTTTTCATCTCATGGAAATAAAATGCACCTGTCTTCAACTATAAATATTAACACAAGTTGTTGAATTAAATTGTTAGATTGATAATGCCCTTACAAGGCGAAATGCGTCTCAAGTAAATTAAACGAGTAGAATCAAAAAACAAGTGTTTTATTTTCACATATACCTATTTTTGGAAATGCTACTGTATACCGGCACATATCAATGATTTTAATACTCTGGTTATCTATACATCCTTATCGAATATTTTTCATAATCATATTATATGATGGTTAAACTATAAATCTGTGAATTAACTATGGTTTGATTTTTTTTTTAAAAAAGCGTAAAAATGTTAATAGGAAATAGGACTAACTTGTTGGTTTTCTGGAAAGAGGTTCAAATCCTCGATCACTAGATCACTTCGCCAACATTTTAACCACTTGACCAGCAAGCTACTTTACATATACATTTAAAAATAACGAACATTCTTTAAAAATAATCAATATTTTATTTAAAATATACCAAACATTTCATGTTATATATTGCGCAATTTGCCAAATATTTTTATGGCGCCGTTTTAATTGAAACCCTCTGTAGTAAAATATTTATTAATTTTACAACTTTATATCGTACTTGGTCTCTGGTACCTGTAAATAAATAGTGATTAATACCTGCTTTGGATATGATTACGTTATAAGTTTTTAAAAAAATTTATGAGAAACTTTAAAAAGATGCCCTTAATTAAAATGTCGAATTCTACCGAACAAATAAATACACTTATCCAGTTATAAATCTCTGTTAAATAAAAGGCAACGTGTTAACACATTCACACGAATACCGAGAGCAACAATAATTTTTTATTAACGCTTTTAAACGCACTTGGCTCGAGAATTACTCAACATATAATGTTTGAGAATCATCAATTGGAAAAAAAATTTCCACTAACAAAATATTGACCCAATATTTTCAAATGTCGAAGACAACACTGTTCAACACAAATTAAACTAATGAATTTCATTTTTTTATGAATGCATTGCATATTATTGTCTTATACATAATATATAAAGGGAAAAAATCCTTAAAATAATAAAAACCCGGAAATTGCAATATTTTGGCCGTGTCATCAGACATCCAGAAAAGTAGCAGATCTTGCATCTCATACTTCAAGGCAAAATTGCGAGAAGAAGAGACCCCGAAAGATGAAGGACATTCTGTAAAGAAAAATGCATTGTCCAACTATTTCGAGCTGTTGCAAACAAAATAATAATCGCCATCATGATTGCTAGCGTCCAACAACCAGACAAGCATTATGAGAAGAGAAAAGTAAAATAACAATTTTAAGAATATTTATTTCTACATTGAAAAATGTTTTACGGAAACCCTGGCCGCGCATTGACCACCATTTGCCGCGAGGTGAGGCTTGCTAGCAACGACGTTGCGCTAGTCTAATTTATTTTAATGTTACGCCGCCTTTTTGGCAAGTGACGCATGACATATTCCTCAAAAAAAAAAAACAACATCTGTCGATACTTAATGATTTCGAGCATTGTTGTATCATACTTCAAACAATATTCTCAAAATATGAATTTTCGTCTTGCATCGGTCTTGCAAAAAATAGTCGCAAATCCGCAGTGAACGGAGCGAACCCTTCTGCCGAAGCGTAAACGTATTAATAAAGGAGCCGACCTTCTGTGGCGATTGTCAGCGCGGATAAAGCGGCACAATGCCCCTTTCTGGTGGTCACCACAATGGCCATTGCGCCCGAAGATGACCACACAGATTTCCGTGTGCACAAATGTAGGGTAACAATGATGTAAATATTTTCATTGAAACTATTTTATATCGTTCTGTAATTATTAAAAAATAACAATACAATTGTCGTGTACAAGGTGAATATTATGTTTCAGGCCGATTTTGTTTTGCCGCCATTTTGGTTTTGTAGATATTTGTCAATTCGCATTTGGTAGTCGTAGAGAGTAGTTGATTACAATTTATTATGGAGCATCTAACGCCTCAACAACGTGTTGAAGTCATTAAAACATTTTATTTAAAAACCACTTAGCCGATGTCATATTCCATAAATAATTGTAATAAACCATAATATCAATAAATTAAAACCAAATTAATTTTTTTTGTTTCTTTTCCTAGTTATTCGTAAACAACATCGGCCTGGAACATAATATTCACCTGTACGTATTAAAGTGGATTCACAACTTTAGAAACATCCAGTTTGGTTTTGACAAATTGCTCGATTTTCTTTATCACCACACTATAAACGGAACGCCACCACAGATTAATCTTCAATTCGTAAAAATTAAAAGTACAAAAATATATATTTAAAGGTCTACCATACCTCCAATAAATTTCTGTCACAGTCATGATTCATGTCGAATAGTGAATGTTAAATTATTGTAATCGACAATTTTTTTTTAAATTGGTAACAAGTCATGTTCTCATTTGGTGAAATTTTAAATACATTGTTGTTGTGGAGGTATATCGACTCCACAATTATCAATATCGCCGACGACCCCTACAGATACCTGAGCGTAAAATTAGGCTCTCATTAGTCGCATAAACCCACTACCGACGTCAACCATGTGCCAACAACATGCGCCAGCAGCTGTCCGGAAACCCGGCATCTGAGCGCCGCCCCAAGATCAAATGCAAATGCTCCTCGGTGTAGACTTTTTATTGCATATTTTCTGAACTGTAACTATGTTCAAGCAACAATAAACTTCTGTCAACTGTAAATAGTTTATCTTTCTAAACCTACTCTAGCCACACATGCACAATAAATACATCGCTGCGATCATAATCAAACGAACATGTGAGTAAATGGATGATTTATTCATCATTCATCCACAAATCACTATTTCATACCTCGCACACGAATTTCACATTTTGTCATTAAATTTGTTCATATAATAAATGTGTGAATCTGGCACGTTGAACTAAAACTTTATTCAACCCTTTACAGCATATTAGGGTTATTATATTTTTGTATTGTCCCGTTGTGTACTCAAATCATGGACACTCTTTCCATTAATGGAACCCAATTTGATAAATGATTACAATTGCCTCAAAATAGTTGTTTATTGTACTTTACTCTGGCTTTATGAAAATTGTACCATGACATAACCATATACCATATACCATGACATGGTTTCAATATTATAGCGTAGAAGTTGATATTCTTTTTAGATAGTCTTTATATTATATACCTAACGATACAGTCTTGAGATTTATTCAGTCCATATAGTCTAATGGAAAGTGTCCACATTCATAGATAAAATTTGTTTCAGAGACTCCTCTCGAGAGTCGCACATATGATATAACAGAATTGAACGCTAAGCGAGCTATGAAGTATTTATCATTTTATTTTGCACGCAGGGTCAAATTACTTAACTGATATATACCAACCTTTATCGACAGATATCATGAGATGAGAAATAAAAGTTTCATCCCTGTACAAGTACCATAATGGCGCATGCATGAAACTCGTCTCGCGAGATTTGGTGGTGGTATAGATCGATATGTACCAGTTGGTCATTCTACTCCATATATAAAATACAATGGATAACCAGTGACAGCTCTTTCAGCCCTCAATTATGTACATATTATTCTCAGGCGATTTTTGAAACGACACTCCGTTACAATTCTTATCCGTGTACACGCGCCATAACAGTACTCAGCTTCATTATAGAGAAATAAAGATATATTTTTAATACATATAATTGGTATTAATTAAATGCATTTCTATGGTTAGCGGGTAAATATTATTATGTCTAATATAAATCTTAATATATAAAATATATTAAGTTAATAAATCCTAACGGCGTACAAATCTTATGTAAATTTAAATGCATAATAACATAATTAAAAATCGTTTATACTTTACAATAGTAATAAAAATATTAACAAACTTAGTTAAGGAAAAAAGAAAAATATCGATAAACTTTTAAATCTTCATTGGCTTAGTTTCAACAAAACTGACAAGAAATTTACTAACCAACCACAGGATTATTAAATACTTTCATCAAATGTGATTGCAGTAAGTAATAATTAAATATTGTTACCTACTTATTTCGCTGAACACGTCGAGACTGCTGCCCTTGTAGTCATCAATTTATTTCACATTTCAATGGAATTAGTTTCTAGTCTAGACGTCTTGCGATAATTTTGATTTATTATGAAACACCCAGTTTGAATGGCAAAAAAAAGTGTATTGTAAAAAAGACACTTTGTGGCACAAATTGAATTATTCATAGTCAGGTCGTACAAATTGGGCGCGTGTCACTCAATGAAAAGTGCCATTACGGAAAGTGGTGTCCCTATAGAAGTAAGACATCCTAATTGACGGAGAAAAAAAATCATTTTTATAAAGACCCATCTACAGAGCAGGTGCTGGGAAATTTAACGCCCGCGGCAATACTTTGACCATGCGTCCGCAACCCCCTCTTAAATTAATATTTATTTGTTATACGAGAAAAATCAATTAGAATATAAGTCTGTTTTAGTCCATCCATAAACATTACCATCAGTTACAAGATTTAGTTTTTAGATTGTTAAGATAATAATTGCAATTTTATGTTTACACCATAATGTGAAAAATGAACAAATCGGGGGTGCATGTGAAGCGGATTGAAACACAGTCGTCAATTATTATTTTATTTAGTTTATTTATTTAATACAAAGGCATAATATATAAGTAGATGTTCAATGTAACTTTATCTACTAACATGCAAAATTGAATAACAAAATACAAAAAATAATTTAAATAAGGATATTAGAGAAAATGCATACCGTGAGTGTTGAGGAACACAACTAAAGTATTTTTAAATTTCTTGCGGCACTGGCTGAAAGAAACAGGTACATTTCGTGTATATGTAAATGTATATTTTTACTTTTTTTGCTAGGTTTAATTTTTAATATAAACCGGAACTCTTTTTGGACCGGAAAAAACACAAAGAGAAGAATGAAAAACGGAAACTTTTACTTTTTTCTCTATGACAAATATTAACAACATTGGACTAGTTCATATCTGTTTTAAAAATTTTCTGAAAAATTGATCTTGTAGATATCTTGGTTTAGTTTTTTAACTAGCTTGATTTACCAAAATGGTGGCTTTTCAACAACTTAAAATATTTGTAACTCCGTTAATAGTAGTCCTAGAGAATCATTATTACGCGCGATATTTGCGTCCCCGGATTTTAGCACCCGAGAAGACCCCTCAGTCGTTTGATATTGCCACCGGACCTGATCGAGCGCTAGGCGATACAAAAGCCATTCATCTTCGATGACTCACCATTAAGCGCTACGAATAACGCTGCCCATTTTGTAAGGAGCAGATAGAAAAAATCTCGCGAGGCATTTTATTTTCCAGGGAAACATTTTTAACCCTTTCCAAACCATGCAGTAACACAGGTCTACCGCTCTAATTAAACCTGTAATATTTCGTTAAATACACGCAACATGCAATTCATATTTTAGTTAATTTGAAGGAAAATATTTACGCTTAGAAATGACTATTGAAAAAATATGTACATAAGGCGAATTTTACAAAAATAATTAAGTTTCAATTTAATCCGTTATAAAATTGATACGTCGAAAAAAATACCATTTGTGGCGAGACAAAAAAAAATCACACATTAATTACACGGTGAAAATAATAACAAACATACGAATATATTGATGTCTTTTTATCACTAATTAAAGAAAGAAATAAGGAAGGTTGTATTATACAATGCAATCTCCTATACAGGACTTGATGAATGCTCCGAATTATAATATATATTTTTTATATTTAATGATTAATATTTATAGTAAAATTATGGCCTTAACCATTTTTTAACATGTCAAAGGCTAAATAGAAGTCTAATTTCTTACGGTAACACGAGTTGACAGCATGGTTGCGTAAGAGTATTTTATATCACGATATGGTGACGGTTAAAGTGTAAACTCTGTAATACGGTGGAAGAAATGACATCTTATTGAGCCAAACTGAATAGCCGCTAATCACAACGTATGGAAACTAGGTAAATCTTCATAATGAGTGCTGCAGCTCTTCGTGAATCTAATTTAAGCAGTTCAAATAAATTGAGTTTATCTGTATATCTATCTTTGTAATTGATTCATTTAATTTGTATTAAACTACAGAACCAGAGAGTTTAAAATAAAATAAAATAAATTCTTCTTCAATATTAGCAAAATTACTTTGTGGCCACATATTATATAAATAGCATCAATTATTCTGAATTCGTCAATCACCTTTTGGAAACAAATCATTATTTTGGCATTAACAAGGGTTTAGAAATTATACATACAAATACTAGGGGTTTACAGTTAGATAAATTTGAAATTTTAGAAATAAGAAAAAGTGTTAATTGTAAGCTATATATTATAAATAACCAAATCTTTTTTTGCAAATAGTCACCTTTTAAATTTATTTCATAATAGTTCCTACTTAGTTATCCACCACTTATACTTTATAGTTTTGTTTTTATCTATGCTTGTATTTTTAATTTTAGCATACATTGTTTCCTGAAGAAGATACCATAGGTATCGAAACATGTTGATTTTGCAATAAATAGTGGTTTAAACAGTGTCTTGTCTTATTATTTAAAATAAATTCGTTTATCCTAGAAATATTATAGTTTTTAAACATATTAGGTAAATCGATTAGAAAGATAAACAGAAAAAAAACATTTTTAAGGAGAACATTTTTATCGTGAAGTTGCAGAACTATATTATGTGATATTTTAATTCAAATTAAATTAATCAACTATAAAGATGAACAGAAAAAAATTAGTGTGTCAAAAAAAATATTATTTCTTAAATTAAATTAAAATCTATTTATCGACCACCGAAATACAATCTTGGAATTATTTATATACATAGTGTACACATGTAGTCTTTTTTTAAATTATACATCTATTATTTCCAATGTTCTAAAATTTTCACTACACAAAATAAATTTTCACTCAAAATGTGTTATATTATAGTTTTCTTTATAAATTATAAAATTTTCTAAATAATAACAAATTTTAAACTTTAAATAACTCTCCTAGGCGATACAGTTCGAATTGTTCTGAAACCAGGCAGCAATATGATCTACGAATTTTACTTAAATTAATTTATGATCTTTAAAAAAAAAATTGCTTTACGATATTTAAAATTGTTCATAACTTGAGTGTTTTTAGAAGATATTACCTCCTTCGCATTAGTGCCAATATTAAATGTCCACAGGAAAACTAAGTTAACGCTATTTAAAACTATCATTCGATGGAGTAGTTTGGAGAATACGATAGATTGACGGGTTGTATAACATTTATCAGAACTTCAAACTTTCTATCTACATATATAAAACTACAGTGACTCAGGTGGGCGAGCCACGTCCAGAGGATGCAAGAATCGCGGACCCCGAAAAGAATCCTTAATGGACACACAGGTGGTAGGAGAAGAGTGGGAAGACACCGATTCCACTGGGAGGGGTGGTGTAAAGGACACAGTAGAGCTGCTGCAGATTCTGAACTGGAATACAGTCACTGAGAACCAAAGCATGTGCGGCGAAAAATTTAGGAAACCAAGGCTCTATATAGGCTGCAGGGCCATTAAAGAAGAAGTCTAGCAGAAAAGCTACTTGACCCTGTCCGTCAAATCTATATTTCAATGCGGAAATCCTATACTATGTATTCTAAGTACTTTGTCTTTTTTTCCAGTAAGAACAAATATAATATTAGACATCAGTGACATCTATTGCACAATACAAAAATGTTTTAAATGAAAATGCACTGACGAATACGATGAATACAAAAAGAAATATTATAATAGATAGTTAATGGCGTATATGTGAAATACATAAATTTGTTCAAAATGAATTTACGAGTTTTTCCTATTACATATTCCTTTTACGTATGCCTAAAATTGTACATAATTTATTATATTTTATGACAATTTTTATGTCAATCTGTTCAGTTCAATTCATTGCCAATGTATTGACATTTACTGGTAAAATAACATTTTAATACACAACATTTTTTTACGCATAACAAAATGTATCAGCGAACATTATTAATGTTTCGCAAGCCTATCAGCTAAAAGACCTGTTTTGAAGTAAGTGATAATTCTGATTCAAACCTTCCTAATTTTTTTTTTGTAATTTGTATTCCAATATCTTTTAAATATGCGTGAAAATCAGAATTTTACCTCATGTTTAAAGTAATCTCGTTCATTACGATTTTTTTTAAATACATTTAATGGTCAAGTATTTTAGTACACCTTGCGTTCATTATTGCACGACCAAAGCACAATCTATTTGGGACGAAATTGATGGCTTACGTGCCTGTTTAACTCAGGCGATTGGATCGTCCTTTCCCTGAACGAGGTACTGAAAAGGGATGATTTAATGTACTAAAAGTAGATCTCCATCGTTGTCAGCAGTAGCCACGCATCCATCAATCCATCCCCTAGATTATTTCCGGCATCTCCCTACTGTACTACCCTGGAGGCCATTTTGTCTAGATGAAATATAAAAATGTTTATTTTCACAAAGAATTACACAAATATATTTAGGTAGGTATATTATTCATCCAACATCCTGAAGAAGGAAATGATGTTTTCCAAAACCAGTTGATGTTTTAAATGACTCATTTAGTGGTTTTAATAAACAGAGTTAAATGATCTCTAAAAATAAACGTTATGAACTAAAAGTACAATTTGCAAATATTAATAATATTTTTTTTAAATGGGCAAAATTAACTTTGTGCTTAAAATTCATTATTTTTATTAGTTAACATTGTTTTATTAACCACTTATTAAGTTAAAATACATCAAAATAGATGTTAACAAATAAAAATAAAAATATATTTATCAAATATCTATCAACACTGTACTTTCCCCTCCCTTAATGTTCCGTCTAACTGTATATCTATTCTGTCTCTCTCTTTCGCATATAATTTTATATTCTGTCTCCCTTGATGTTCTATCTAACTGTATATGTATTCAGTCTCTCTTTCACATGTAATTTTATATTCTATGTCTTATGTATGTATAAGTACACTCTTTTTGTATTTATTGTTAGTTAGTTATAAATACGCTCTGACGAAGCTTGAGCTAAGCGAGACCGGTTAGCGTGTAATAAAACTCGTGGTTTCATAGAATTTATTATTATATGCGTATTATACACGTGTTATTATATGCACATTAGTTCTATAAATTAACATATTATAATAGGTTTTTATAATTTAAAACTCATTTTTAGTATTTTTCGACATAATCCAAAATTTGATAATCTATTATACAAAATTAAATTATATAAATCTGAACTTTTCATGTCGAATTCATGACATCTCGTCACCGTTTATTGCTCTAAGTATAGAATTCCGCCCCAATTTATTTTATACTTGATAGTCTTTATTAACTTATTCTTTTAATTTTCAATCTTTAATATTCCATACACGCATGTGCGTATATTACATTTTTTTTCTCCAAACAAATATATATGAAAAATCAATTTACAGTATCAAAAGAGACAGATCTATAAATGTAACTGAATTTTCGTGTTTTTTTTTTCCGAATATTGAAAATACTTTTTTTTTTTATATCTCATAAATCGCCTCGAGCTGAGTGATTCCATATGCCGCTAACGTTTAACATAAAGCCCTTTGAAGGTGAAAGGGCACCGAGGGACGGGACCCTTAGATTACACTTTAGATGGGAATTCTGCTAAAAAGGTTTTCAGAGTACCTGCCCTTCTCTGGTTCACCCCTGGTGGGTTCAACTGTCGCTCAGCTCCGAACTGTCCCGTCGGGAGGTTGTTATTTCACTTTATATTCGTCACTTTGTAAAATCATGTCCATTCACATGACACCTGTTTACTTTATCATTTTATATTTGCGTTTTTTATATCTAACTATTCAATGAAACCTTCTTATAATCATTTCGTGGTCCATCTTTCAAAGAGGCATATCTCAAATTTGTCGATTTTACAGCTGACGATGATATATCAATTATGTGGTATTTCTCTCTATAGAAAAATGTTTAAAAAAAATAATCTTATCGATTTTTTGATTCAAAGACAGATTCAAAGACTGTGAGATGTATTTATTCCATAAATATTACTTGTTACTGTCATTCATGAGAATGACACATCGAAACACATGATTACGTCAAAATATTTGTATGTAATATTACTTCATTGGAGTTAGTTAGTTAGTTGGAAAACTATATGTTTGTTAGTCAGGATATTTTACGTGTATTTTTCTCACACGAGTGAAATGTCTTTCAAATCTGTCTGCTGTTTAATTTTCTCGATGAATATTATTATTTAAATCTCTCGAGTAAAACAAATTTCAGGGTAGGTACTTGTGTGCCTCCAATATTGTTTCATTTTGGTAAAAGCGTACATCTATGGAATCGCACAATTGAAATCACACGACCAAAATGAATTACAGATTTAAATTTTATATTTAACTTTGTTTAAACCAATGTGTTGTTTTTACCTTGACCGGTTTCGATACTAACATATCTTCGTCAGGACTAGCGTACAACTGTCGACTTCGTCAGTTCAGTGAAATCGAAACCGGTGGACGCAAAAATAACACAGTGGGTTAGGCAAAGTTATGTTTAAAAACTTTTTTAAATTATGTCTAACCGCAAAGTTAACGCTATAAACATCAACAACGAATTATAGATTATTCGTGCGATTTCAATTGTTATTAATTTTGTATACCTACTTATTGTTTTTCTCTGCTTCCAGCACTGCCGGCCCTGCGAGGGCTGACACCGGAGGGCGGAGCCCTGAGCTCCCTAACCAAGAGGATGATCTCCCTGTACCAAATGCACAGGAAGGGGCCGCACAAAAAGATCCGCCCCAAGAGACAGCCCCTCGACGGAAATCCCTTTGCCAAGGTTCGGCTAATTTGATTACAAGTTTGATGACTACATATGAGCGTGAGCGATGTGTATGAATGGATAGAAAGGCATCGAAAGAACCCAATCCTTTCCCGGAACTGTTATAAATATAAGTTTTCACCCATGTATCAGTTTCTCTCAATAAATATAATAAAAGTGTAACTCCCGTCAAATCTTTATGAAATTATTTAAAATGTTATATAAATATGAATTAAATATATTAATTAGAAAGATATACATATAAAATCAATTTTATCGAAATATATTGTTGTTGCGCCACCGGGATTCGAACCTGGATCTCTTTCTTAACCGGGGAAGGTGCATTATCCAACTATGCTACAGCGCCAATATTTTTAGCGACAATTTTCGAACCTATATGTTACCTTTTTAATATTAATACATTTAATCGTTCCATTATTTGAAAGACCCATCTACTTTATTTATAAAAATGTGTTCTCCTAATAAAATGTATTATACAAAAAAAATCGAGATGTTAGTTTCTGAATTTTAATATTCACATTTTGACGCTCCTATCTGCTTTCTTTATTGGTTATTACATAAAAAGGGCATTAATAGGAGTGACAATTTGCGAAACACTCCCTAAGCGGGAGAAAGGACAATACACATATGTTTGAGTCATGCTGTACTCTATCTCATTTCAGTCTGGTGGTCTTCCCAGCATTTTCCATCGCGAGATCCACACCCTAATGAAACTGCGGAAAAGCGAGTAACGATTTATCCCAATCATAATGTTAAATTACAGTTATCAATAACAATAATATATATTTATTTTTTTATTCATAGTAGTGTGTTAATCGGACAGCATTGCAGCAAAGTAAGACATATGTTTCAGTACACTAGTATTTTACTGTATTATAGCAGACAGTGCTTTTCCGGTATAGTAGTAAACAAAGTGCATTGTTCAATATACAAATATATATATATATAAAGAGTAAAACAAGATGCGATTAGATAGCATATAAATACATTGTAAAATAGATTGAAAAAAGTATTTTTTTTAAATTTATTTTGCATTTACATTCTTACATATTATATATTATAAACAATTCTTAAAGTATATGAAAAAGGTGAACAATCTTTATAATCTAAGTGATGTTCACTGTCTCCTTAACTAGACCGATCTATGTACTATGATTAGACATAAATTAGTGTTTGGGCGACGGCCAAATAGCCGACAGAATAGTTCAACAGCCGGCTAAGTACTAACTAATCTTCAATAGTCGTGGTCGACAGATAATTCATCATAAAAAATCGACGATGACAGATTTGGTGACAATAAATTAGATGTCATCATCATCTTCCTCTGTTCCTCCTTGATTAGTCGATAAATACCGAAGTGTCGTACACTTCGGTATTTGTCGACTAATCAAGATCTAATCTGTCTTCATACAGTCCTTGTGGATGTTTATCCCAGCTTAGTCTGAAGCGACGGAGCGACCCATGCCTCTAGGCCGCCTTCCCTCCGATGTCGTTCGTTTGGCATTAGCAAGACAGATCCAAACCACTTTAATTGAGATATTTCTATATATAATTTATTTGTTATAACTTAATAAATTAATTTATTAATTGTAATGATATTACTTTTAAGCTAAGTGAAAAAATGGGTATGTAGTATATATATACGAGAGCAAGTCAAAAATTATCTACATTTTTCGTTCTGCAATTTATTTACACAGACTTTACGGAAGCCAAGCTCGTCGTGGATGATTTTATGGACAGAACCATGACTGGTGTTTAAAAAAGACGCCACCGCACCGATGGTAACTCGCCTATTCGCTAGAACCATCTCTCGAGCTTACTGAATCTCGTCGTTCGTAGAAGTTGACGGGCGTCTTGCTCCCCGTTTTCGTGCGTCACACTCGTCAGGCCGCTTTTAAACATCTCGATCCACAAAAAAACACTTCTACGAGATAAAGCACTGTCCCCGTATTGTGATAAAAGTCTACGATGCCTTCAGCCCTTTTCACACCGTCCGACCAGAGAAATCGGATCACTGCTCGTTGTTCCCCCTTAGTGCAAACTGCTAGCGGAATGGAAATTTTTACATCGTAATAGCCGGAAGGCAAATGACGCGATCGGTATCAAATTTAGCACACGTGACCGCAGAAGGTAGTGTGACAACCTTGAAGGTGTGTTATGGCGAAAGTTTAAATAATGTTTGACTCTTCCTCATTTAAGTATATAATATGCGTGAACAATAATATAAATAAATTTAAAACCAAGTGATGGATGTATTTACGATGCTGAATGATAAGTTGACATTCTGACCAATATATCGAAACCGGTCGACGTCAAATTAATCAAAGTGGTTTATATAAAGTTATTTCTTAAAATTAATAATTGTATCTAACCACAAAGGTAACACTTAAAAAAAAAGAGGAATATATTAAGTTCTTCAATATTAGCAGGATTTCTTTGTGGCCACATATTATAAATCAAAACGTTTCGATACTTTGGTATCTTCTTCAGGAAACAATGTATACTTACTAAAATTAAAAATACAAGCGTAGATAAAAACAAAAATATAAGTGATGGGTAACTATGTGGGAACTACTATGAAAACAAATTTAAAAGGTGACTATTTGCAAAACGGATTCGGTTATTTTTAATATTAACACTTTTTCTTATTTCTTATTCTCGGGAGACATCGATAGATGAAGTGACGAGTAGTAGCTGGGCCCTTCCGGTCGTAAGCTTCCGCATGTATATTGCTGCACACGACCATTACCCTGCATCTTTATGGCTGATGGATATTGAATTGTAGGTACCGCATTGCCGGGCGCGTTCAGCTGCGTATTGATGACAAGAGTGAAGACGATATATTCTTAAAAAACGTTTTTTATTCTGTATCCTGTCCGGGTCCGGTTTGTATAGTTAAATAAATAAGTTGGCCTATCTTTGCAGGGAGTAGTGCTGAAAACCGTCATCAAGAAACCCAAGAAGCCCAATTCGGCCAACAGGAAGTGTGTCCTGGTCAGACTGACTAACGGCAAGGAGATGCTGGCCTACGTCCCTGGAATAGGTCACAACCTTCAGGAACATAACATCGTCCTCGTGAGATGCGGAAGGTAATATATCCATCTAATATTATGTATTTCATTAAAGACATTTTTTTAAAAATCTATATTTAAAATTAGGCTCTCTTTATTATATTTTTTATATCTTCTCAGCTTACTATGCTCTTTCGCTGTAAAACTAAGTGTTTGATAATTCTTTTAAACATAGGTGAAATGTAGAAATATTATTATTAATTTTCCCACTTTTCTTATTTTAATAAAGAATAAGATTATTTATAATAAGAAATATTTAAAATACATACGAAAAACTAACAAAGGTGACACATGCGACGCGCTTGCGTGGTTTTCTACGAAATAGTGAGAATTTAACTGTGATGGTAACCATGTAAAGGGTGTCCAGCTGAAAAATTTAAATTTAAATTGTAATTGCTCGTAAACCATCAGGGTGAGGTAAGTGAGAGGAGGGGTATTGTTCGATGCGCGTAATTTGCGGATTTACCAATCGCAATGAGCCACTGGTCGGGAGCGCACCGCGCGTTCGCGGTTGAGCAATATTTAAAGTGCGATGAATCATTGGTTCATGCACGTCGCGCTTTTTGTACTCACTTTAATATTCGACGAGTAAGTGATGGGCCGAGCACGCAACTTATCTGGTGTTGGGTACAATAGTTCAGACAAGAAGGGACAATAGTTAACCTAACTCCTCCGAGACCATCAACGTCAGCAGCGACGCCAGAACATGTGGCTCAAGATCGGCGTGAAATTATGCGCAATCCGCGTAAATCGATAAGAAAGGTTGCAGCCTGTACTGGAATAAAAAAATCAACAGTATACGTTATTTTGAAAAATAATTAATGCAAATCGTGCAGTTTCTCAACGAAAATGACTATTATTTACGTGAAACCTTAGCGAAAACAATGCTGTATCGTTGTGGAACAGCACAAACGCTTGTAAACATATTTCACATTTTCATATCGATGGCTATGTTAATAAACAGAACATGAGATACTGGTGCCCCGACAATCCGAGGGAACGCCATCAAAAACGTTTACATTCTTCAATTCATACATGATTAATTCATTCAATAAATTAACCCTGGGCACCTCGGTCACCGGACCTTACACCGTATAACTTTTTTTTGTGGGGATACCTTAAGTTGAGAGTTTACAGCAACAATCCTCGAACAATTCAGGCCTTGTAAGAAAATATCCGCCGTGAAGTTGCTGCCATTGAACCGACACTTTGCTCTCGCGTGTTCTCAAATTTAAGAGTCTGATTGGAAATGGAAAATTGAGAAAAATGGACGGCATTTAGACGATATTGTTTATAAAATGTAAAATCCGCATCGTTAAACTCCATTTTGTATAAATAAAATATGAGAATAACATTGTAGTTTTTTTTATTTAATATTAAACTTGAAAATTTTCCGCTGGAAACCCTTTATTTACTACACCCTCTCGTGGATATCAACCAAATACGATACAATTTCGCTTGTCAACTGTA
This sequence comes from Eubasilissa splendida, assembly GCA_031772225.1. Taxonomy (NCBI): domain Eukaryota; kingdom Metazoa; phylum Arthropoda; class Insecta; order Trichoptera; family Phryganeidae; genus Eubasilissa; species Eubasilissa splendida. The sequence continues at coordinate 22,203,065 of CM062859.1, read as the reverse complement.
ATTCAAATCACACCAAACCAACCCGAAAACGTGGTGTAGATTGAATGTATCATACAAATCCGACAATTTTGGACTTAATCCCAAATCTTACAGACTAATCCCGGTCATTTCCCGGATTTCCTTGCACCTCTAGGAAACTTGGTTTGATAATATCAAACCGTTATTTTGGCGAGTCTTTGGATTAGTTTGTTTACTACAATAGTTTTATCTTGTATATATTCAATAGTAGTAAATTTTTCTCTCGATCTCAACCTGATAAAGCAGTTTAAGTTCCACTTGTAATTCACATCGTATCATTTTTATCGTCACAATTTCGTGATTTTTATACGCAGTATAAAAATCACGAAATTGGTTCGTACTTCGTAAACTTCACAAATTTACTGTACTTAAATATGTGACGTGGTTAGGTCACGCTTCACTGGTATTTGCGTCACGAATACTATTTTTATTATTCTGTTTTTATTGACTTTAACACTGTCATAACGTTACCCCGTGAAAACTATAAAGCTTCCCGCTTTTGTTTAGTGGTTAGTGTTTTTATCTTATCGGGATTTAATACTCGATATTTTTTTTTGTTTCCGCGTGTTCCACCTGCTTCTTAAAAAGATGCGTTCATTAATTTAATTTTTTATCAAAAATAAGGGTTAAATTTAGATAAAGCAGTTCCCTTGTATGTACTCGTATGTATTCATTAACACTAACATGGATATTCTTCATGATACAGTATCTGTTTAAAATCCAAATTGTGTTTGATGTGCGTTCGAAGTTATAATGGTGTGTGTCCACGGATGATACATTGATCTCTCGTCTCAGAGATTTGACAATTAAGATCGGTATATACCGTTTGCGTCATTCTACTCTGCGAAAAACGTTGCACGCGACAATGAATTATAGATAATTTATGCTTACCATACAGTTAAGTTCACACTACTGCGAAAGTACAGATAAAACACCAAAAACGTTGTTGCGATTACCACGCATTTTCTTGTGTCACATATTTCGATATCTTGCAAGCCATGCGCCCTGTATTGCAATAATTCAATTGTAAATATTTTATATTTTAGTGGATTTATGACATAGCTCTTCTGTGCCAACAGTTTGACCTCAGTTTTAGCCTTTTGTTCGCTCTATCTTTATATTGTATTTTAATATATTTGAAGAATCCTCTATTAGGGTCACAACAGGACCTGTTAATAAACTGTTTCATTAAGAATAAAATATAATTGTGCAGTTTGCACATTCATATCACATCAGCGTTAAATTAGTTTAAAATAGTTTATTATTTTTGTCATAAATACATTTACAATTAAGCCGCACGGACGTTTGAAACTTTACATTTAAACAACACGAGTTCGTCTTCACATCATTTAACATCGAAATGTAAGTTTTAATGAACCGGAACGCTCGATAACATCCAATATTTTACACTTTTTTTTACAACAATATTTTTTCTGCTTATTTTCCTCGAATCAAAAATAGTGAACAAGTGCTGTAATTTAATTTGAATGAATTTTACGAAGATTTGTGAGATTCCCATTATCCGGAGTTACATTTGTGAGAATTCTACGAACCAGAGCGGCATTCCGGTTTCTCCGGTCTATATCGAGACCTGAGTATGGTACAATAAGTTGATGGACTGCAGAGTTACGAGTTACAGTACATTAATCTGATGGAGTGCAAAGTTTATATGAAAAACCTTCTTTTTTTCAGACTTCAAGACACCCCCGGAGTCAAGCTGAAGTGTGTGAGAGGGAAGTACGACCTCCCTCACGTAATTAAAGCACCGGCATAAATCACGTTCCAGACTCGCTTATTTCGTATTAAGAATGTTGTAAAATAATTATTGTAGATTATATCATAGTAATACACTGGATTTCATATATAAAACATTGATTTATTTTCTTTCTTCGCCACTTGTGTCCTTGGAATAATCTCAGGTGCGTGTCTCATTGCTCTATGCTCATATGTCACTATCTCGAGCATTGTATGCAATGGATTACCTCACTAAACTGATGAAAAAATGGATATAGTTTATAAACAATTTGGAAATGTGGTTTTTTAAACAATATTGAATTGTTAAGGATAACACATTTTTATTGTGAAGTTGTATTTATTCAGAACATATGTCTGTGATGTTTTAAATACTAATTTAATGTATTTATTATAAAGATATACATATAAAATCAATTTTATCGAAAAATATTGTTTTTGCGCTACCGGGATTCGAACCTGGATCTCTACTTCCAATCCGGAGAAGGTGCATATCTTTCGTGACATATTTTCGAACCTATATGTTACACTTGTTCAAATTAATACATCTGTCGTTCCATTAATACACCTTCCCCAAATTGGAAATAGAGATCCAGGTTCGAATCGATAAAATTGATTCTGTGTGTATATCTTTCTATTTAATACATTTAATTAGTATTCTAAATTAAATATTTATTTATTATATTATGTATTTAGTGTATAGGTCCACGCGCAAATAATTTAAAGTTCTCATGTTAATGTGTTAACTACAACCATCTAGCTAGCGGAAGAATTTAGAATTGACAAATAAAGCTGGGCATGTGTTTTTTCGCAAAATTTGCCCTAAATATATATAAAATAAACGTAACTTACGCGCCGCGCGGTTTTCTAAATACACGTCTTCGCTTGAACAGACGTGTTTCAAAACACCGCAAGTTTTCATTTGAAGCGAACTTCAATGCGTTTCAATACACTCAAACGTGATATTTTTTATATTATAAAATATGTTATGTGCTTCACTTAAAAACTTGAAGTATTTTCCAGGAACGGATATAAACTCACACGGGTAAACTTTAATAAAAACATTATTCTGAAAGAGTGTATGATGAATACAATCTCTAGTGATAATGCCCATCACTTTTACAACATCGATATTAGCAGCATAACCTATGTCCATGTCTACTGCACGCCACTGCTTATCGTAGATATACCGTGCCTACTGTAAATTGAAGGCATGTATGTAGAAACGGTTACTTCTCGGATTTTTTCAAAAAACATATTTTCCGGTAGAATTGAGTACTTGCCTTGAATCCAAAATAAGTTAACATATTTTCCATTTCATACAGGGACCTAAGGATGATGTCTGCCTGTCAAAAAATTCTAAACTTTATAATGTGATTTTTAATATTTGTGACCCAAAAGTTTTTTTATTACTGGAAGCCTTTTGCAAAAATTTGAGTAGTCACGGCATTCGTACCTAGCGTGTATTACTCAAAGTTATTTAAGATTCATCGCATGTATCAATTTGATAGTGCTATAGAATAGAACTTCTAAAATTTGACGTAAAACTATTTATTTATAACGTGTTTCTTCAATAGTAAAAGGTCCAGGTTCGAATCCTGGTAGCAACTAAATTATTTTTTCAATAAATATATTTTTTTCTGTATATTAATATAAGTTGATTAATTTAATTTGTAATAATAAAATTACTATAAATTCTATAGATTATAAACACACCACGTTCAGAAATATACGTGATTTTTTTTAAATATTTAATCGGTTTATTTTATTTCTTAAGAGTTATGACTGCCAGAAATATCTACTCACTTTTGTTATTAAAGACTATGATTTATTTCACGCAATTTCGTAATATTTTTTCTCGCAAAATAATTAGCTAACAGTTGTTCTGTTTTGAAAAAAAGAACGCTCCGTCAACGTCATACTGCTACAGAAGAAAATGAACACACAACCCAAAATAATAACTCGATTTCACGTCTTTATTATTTTCAAATTTGTACGGCGATCGATCATGGCGTGAACGGTATCCGAGATACTACCTTTTAAATAACCGTATTTTTTACGTCGGCTTTGGGCGACATTTGTCCGTCGCAAATATACGCCCATTGTCCGCAACATCCCTTAAATGCCACTCAAAAATGTTTACCCTTTGGCTCAGCAGAAGGTGCACATTTTTTGTACCGTTTTTCCGTGAAATATGGGTTATGACAACTGTCATTGTCGACATTGGGCTCTTTGAGGAAGATGCAAAAATGCGTCTGTGTCATAATTTATTATGTAAAAGGAGGCGACTGTCCTTTTGTATTTTTTTGAATAAGGTTTTTGAAAATTTGCAACAAAGCCTCCTTACTACTCTTATACAGTTATTGTATAATTTTCCTATGTAAATCATACATTTTCATTTATTACCTATACAAACTACAACTTACGTATAACACAATCTTAAATACATACCCGTCAATGACTGATACATAATCCATATGTATAATATATATTATGCTTCCCCCCGTCTATACCTATAACTTCTTGGATGTGGCTGCAGTGACGACTTCGTGGCTGTAAAGTACTTGCTTGAACGGTCAGGTCGGTGAAACTCGTGTCATCTCATATACATACGTCTCATGGTCATATCGCCTCGTATTCTATAGTTTTATTCCTTATCTATGTCGCTATCAAATGTGACATGAATATTTTGTCCGTATTTTTAACGTTTGTACAATTCCAGTGAGAGTAATACAGAATGCACTGACAGAAAAGCAATCGGCGAATCTATTAATTGTACGAATTCGCCTTTCTTTTAAATTATGTTAATTGGTAATCCTCTAATAGCGTAAAAATATATCTTTCAACGTGGATACAACCCAAAAACCAATTGAAGCGCCCTATATCTTATAGGAATATATGTGTATATATTTTAGTTTAATATTTTTTCATACTATAAGCAATATTTTTCATGACTATCGCGACAGCTTAATTAATTTTATATTTACTTTTGACATAAAATATATACAGTGTAATATTTTTTAATAAATATTACTCCATAACATAAAAATACCTAATTTTCCAAACTTTATTCTTAATGTAATTTAAATTTTGACTTAACACCACTATTTGTTAATTTTATAATCTGCAAACTGTTAAATTTTGTTTGTCATTACATATGTTTAAATAAAAATATATTTTTTTAATGTAATAACAAAATAAGATATAAAATCACCTTAAATTATGATAGGTGCGGTACATCTACACGAAGATACTTTAAGATGATATTTGTAATAGTGTAATATTTCAATTTAGATTAGTGTCAGTTACATTTACTTTTTCTAAAAGAATTACATTTTTGAGCTCGATGACACAATATTATAACTTAATATGCATACATAATATACGTTATACATACGCGTATGTATGTATATATAATGTACAAGGACAAAAGGAAATTTATGCGAACATGAAAATGCATTAGGTACTTACTTGAATTGAAAAAAATATTATACAGAGTGAATATTATGTTCCATGCCGATGTTGTTTCATTATTTAAAGTCTTTTTAAGACTGATGAATCATTTCCTCAAGTTCTAATCCGGGCTGAAGTAGTACGATTTTTCGGAGATAATAATAATAATAATAAATACTAATTAAATATATTAATTAGAAAGATATACATGTAAAATCAATATTATCGAAAAATATTGTTGTTGCGCTACCGGGGTTCGAACCTGGATCTCTTTCCAAACCGGGTAAGGTACATCCAACTATTCTACAGCGACAGTACTTTTGACAACAAATGTTCGAACCTAAATTTAGAATCCCTGTAGCGCAACAACAATATTTTTCAATAAAACTGATTTTATATGTATATCTTTCAAATTTATACATTTAATTAGTATAAAAATATCACAGACCTATATTCTGAATAATTACAAATTCACAGTAAGAATGTGTTCTCCTTAATACTAATAATAATATTATTGTGGATAATCACCCTGTATATTGTTGACGTCACAAACATTTGCTAAAAGGCGTCAGGGAGCGTGTGCTAAGCAAACACTACTTGACATCTCTGCCATGCAGCAGGACGGTATTGTGTTGTCTTTGTGTTGAAGTTTTACACAAATAAAATATGAAGCTTCAACACATGAGTATTTCGTGCCGGAAATGACCATTGTGCAGAGCTTGATATAAATACAGTTATAAGTGTCATATTTCAGGCACTCCTGCTTAGCCCATTATCTCCGTTAGATTTAAACTGGCCCTCAACTATTTAATATATATACTCAATTTTTTGATGAATTGTGTATTTTATTAAGTTTTACAATATTTTTTTAAAAATTGCGTACATACTTATTTGTTTAATTTTATTTCAAATAATTTTTACATGTACGTGTATATTGTAATGACTGCGAAAATAATCTTTGCTCTGTGATTTATTAATTGATTTTCATGTTCATGTGCGCAAGTCAAATTTTGTTTGCAGTTCGTTCCGTATTGGTTAATTATCATCATATTAAGTGTCTTATAAACAAATAATTCATATTTTCAGTGTCATCAAATTTAGCAATATTACTGGATGTTTGTTTACCTATAAAGGCACTGTTATTAAACAAATATCAGATATCTCATAGAGACAAAGCTATTTTTTTATTATATTTTAATGGAAAATATATGGAAGTATATATTTATTTAATAACAGTTCCTTTATAGGTGAAAATTCAGTAATTATGTGTTCTTGGACATATTCAAATATTGCTAATATAATATACTGGTCAAAATAATAAAATATATAAAAAATTTAAAAATATTGATAAAAATATTTTACAGATAACGAATATAGCTATAAAATATTTTTAATAAATACTAAATCAGATTATCATCGTGATGACATATATGCTGTTTAAAAAATGGACAAATGAATTATCAAATTTGGTCCACAGATGGTGATGGTGTAGTGGTACTCGAAGCGAGTCCACATACTAACTATACAACTTTCAAAAATTTGATAAATGTTGAGATTGAGAGGTGAGAATTGGTGAACGTTATATATATATATAAAGTGATCACTTAAGCCAGCCGAAAACAGTTCGTAAGCCCTGTAATTACCTCATACTTCGATATATTTTCCATTAAAATATAATTTTAAAAATTCAGAAACAGGGCCCCCGTTGAAGTCTGGCACGACCAGATAAACACAGGGACAGCCCTGTTAAGCAGCTCAACAAGACCGTTGCGTGAAAAGATGTATGAAAGTGGACGAAGAAAGAACGGTGTGCCAGGATAGAAGAATGTGGAGTTATATCCTGTTTACCTACCCCGCGTGGCATTAAGTTAGTAATATGTTGTATTTTAGGATGATCGGTATCTCTGTGGAGGATGATCGGTAACCCCGCGTGATATTAAGTTAGTAATATGTTGTATTTTAGGATGATCGGTATCCTCGCGTGACATTAAGTTAGTAATATGTTGTATTTTAGGACGATCGGTATCTCTGTATGCGCTGTAGTTTATACGTTCGTTATTTATGATCAACTCAAATAAATGCGATGGTAAATTTGTGGTACGTTTATAGAATTTTATATACATATAAGAATGAAGATTTTCAAAATTATTGTATTCCAATCTTTAATAATATTCTGTATTTATTTTGTTATATAATATATCATAATTCGTATATTTAAATGACGGATCGGGTCCTGCACATACAACCCGATTACGCTATGATAATTTAATTATTACAAGCTTATGTATATATATATATATCTGATTTATTCACGCTATAACACCAAACTCTTGAAGGGGTAAGTAACGGTGATGGACGCGTCCGTCCTAATATTTAATATCCTCTATAATCGCAGTCATGATTCCTGATGGATTGTTCTCTTTATGAAAGCCTGCGAAATATTTTGGAAAGGAAACATTTCAACACATGTTTTCTAGTTTTTCTTTAATTTTTCCGATTAACCAAACGTTTAATTTCCCAGCCTGAATGATTGGGGGTCTACGAAATTTATATTTGCAGATAAAACACATAGGGTAAAACAAAACTTTAAGGGTCTTGACTTGTCTATCGAGACCTGTCATCCACAGATAACAAAATGAAAAAAATACGACTTTAATGACTGCAAGTTTGCAAAGTTCAAAAGTGCGTGTTAACACGCTTTTATCTTGGCGTAACATACAACGTTCGACGTGTTAATGCGCTCATGGCATTTAAAAGGCTAATAAATACAATGGTTTGAACAGTGTAACTAATTAACTTACCATCACACCGTTTCCCCACTAGGGTAGTCAGAGAGGATAGAGCGCCACACTCCTCTGTCCTGACACACAATTCTCGCCTCATCCACATTCATACATATTCTCAAACAAGCTCGCCGATTATTGAGGCTTCTAACAGAACCATCCTCCATTATCTGGTTTACCTGGTCGTGCCAAGTCTTCCGCGGACTTCTGGTGTCACCAACACTTGCGTTATATATTATTCTTATTTATTTATTTCATTCTTAACATAGTGCATACATAGACACTCCTATATATGCTGTAATATAAAAAAGATTAAAGTTTTTTTTTTTACCAAAACTTATCTTTTACATATTTGGTGAGTTTCATTTTAAATCTATTCAATTTCTTCTCCTTTCTTATGTTTTCTGGCATTTCATTAAAAAATTTCATCGCACTATATGTATATGAAATTTGGACTTCTCAGTCTATCCCTTCCTCTTGTACGATGCATTCATCCATTCCATATGACCAAACCACCTACGTGATCCTTTTTTAAATCTTACTCACTATATCTAAATCTGAAAAGAAAATTCGTACAAATAGAGAAATTTCAATGTTGTTATAATTATTATCATAGAATCTTTAATACTATAATTTACGTAATATCCATATTTTATTTAAAATATCGTCCCTAATAAGATTTACTACTAATATCAAAATAATATTGCAAATATAACCGTAATAATGTCATTATTACGGTTAAACATTCTAAATAATTCGAAAAAAAAAATATTATTTTCGGAAAAGGTTTAAAGTTTAGTTTAATCGAATAATTATCTAAAAACGTTAATATTAAGGGTATAGATTTCGGTTATGATAATTGTGGATTAATATAGAAAAACCAGCATTAGTTAATCCTAAGTCTGGTCAATTTCTGCAATCATGTCCTGCTAAATGTATTATTGATTTTACAGATTACAATTCCAAGTATTTTCTACCTGAAACTTATAGTATTGGAAATTTTGAACTGATTTTATTTGCCTTGTTAGCTAGGAAGGGAGATTATTTTTCTGTACTTAAATTCCACACAGGAATGTGACCTGGACGTTTCAGGAGATTTTAAAATATTTTTTTGCCTTATTTGGTTAGTTGTAAAAATAATAATAAATTATATTGCTGAATTGTTTTTTTTTTTTAAACAAGTAACCTATTCATATTTTAAAACATTGAAAAAAATATTTTATTTAATACACTAATAATATACGTGTACACAAATTTGTTTTTTTTTGCGAATAAATTTGATTACTGATGAAAAGATAGTTCAGATCAGTGTGGTTGGTAAAATAAATGAAAATCAAAATGTGAGTAGGTGAATAAGAAAAAATATTATTAAAGTTTTTAAGATAATCGCGTTCAAATGTTTCAAAGATCATTAGTAAGTACAGAATGAAATTTTTAAAGGGTGTTCAGTGGAGAATTTTCAAGTTTAATATTAAATTAAATAAAAAACTACAATGGTATTCACATATTTTATTTATACAAGATGGAGTTTAACGATGCGGATTTTACGTTTTATAAACAATATCGTCTAAATACCCTCCATTTCTATCAAGACACTTGCAATCGGACTCTTAAATTTGCGAACACGCGAGAGCAAAGCGTTGGTTCGATGGCAGCAACTTCACGGTGCATATTTTCTTGTTCGAGGATTGTTGGTGTAAAGTCTCGACTTAAGGCCACAAAAAAAGTCGCACGGTATAAGGCCGGTGACTGAGGTGCCCACGGTACATATGGGTGAAACTACTTTCTTTTTCAAAATAACGTGCACTATTGATTTTTTTTATTCCTGTACAGGCTGCAATCTTCCTTATCGAATTACGTGGATTGAGCATAATTTCACATCGAAGGAGTTTGGTTAACCATTGTCCCTTCTTGTCTGAACTTTTGAACCCAACACCAGATAAGTTACATGCTGGGCCCATCACTTACTCGTCGAATATTAAATTGAGTAGTAAAAGCGCGACGCGCACGAACAAATGAATCACCACACTTTAAATACTGCTCAACCGCGAACGCGCGGTGCGCTCCCAACCAGTGACTCATTGCGATTGGAAAATACGAAAATCACGCGCGTCGAACAATACCCCTCCCACCTATCTCACCCTGATGGTTTAAAAGCAATTACAATTTAATCTTGAAATTTTTCCGCTGGTTTAGAGGTAAAGTAATCAAAAAGTATATTGATACTGTTGTATATAATAATATATTTATTACGTATTATAATTTATTATAATTAATTATAATTTTATTACGTAAATGGGGACATTTTCTTAAAAAATTCATTGTACAAATTATACAACTCATCGTTTTTAGTGTTTGTGTAAAATTTTAATGAACTGAAGAAAGTAAAATTTTAAATACCAATTAAATGTATTCATTAGAAAGATATACATATAAAATCAGTTTTATCGAAAAATATTGTTGTTGCTACCGGGATTCGAACCTGGATCTCTTTTCAATCCGGGGAACGTGCATTAACCGGTTATGCTACAGCACACAGTACTTTTGACGACAAATTTTCGAACCTGTACGTTAAACTTTTCAAATTAATACATCTATCGTTCCGTTAATTGATGTATGTCTTTCTAATTAATACATTTAATAAGTATTTGAAATATCACAGACCTGTGTTCTGAATAATTACAACATCACAATAACAATGCGTTCTCCTTAATAAAGTAGAATTTATTAAGGAGAATACTTTATTATTATGAAGTTGCAGTTTTTTTCAGAACATAGTTCTGTGGTATTTTAATACAAAATTAAATTTATCGAAAAAATATTTTCGTTGCTACTGGGATTCGAACCCGGATCCTCTCCTATCCCGGGAAATACGTTAACCGATTACACCACACCAACATAGTAAGTTGACGACAATTTTTTTAACTTATATGCTGTAGTTCTTTAAAATTGTTAAATCTATTATTACAAAATTAAAAGCTGTAATCTTTTGTTGCGGAAATCTTAAATACCTTTAAGTAATATTTGCTAGGAGATGACAGAAATTAAATCAAAATCGTCAACTTACTATGTTGGTGTGGCGTAATCGATTGACGCATTCCCCGTGATATAATATTCTCACTTCCTTATTTTCTTTCATCTGTGTCACATGGCAACGTAAAATAAACATATATGTATTAACTGATGTCAGTGTCGCATGTCGCATTCTATCACTTGAAACTGTGCGGTTATCGGTTTCTCTCATTTTTCAACTCATCAATGACGATTTCCTGCCAGAGATGATAAGTTATTAATATACCATAAAAGATTATATAAAATTTTATATATATTATTTTTAATATATCTATAATAAGAAGATGGTACTACTGGCGGTGGATAATTACATTAGCGGGACTTTAAAGCTCGCGGATAGATATCACAATTGCTTAAATGTAGAAATTGAAGAAATATATTAAGGTCTGAGCATAATGAATATGTCAAAAAATGATGCTCAGCCATATTCGTACATCAAACAACTGTCGTTAATAGTCCATTATGATTATGCTATTTGATGTTTCCTCTCTTCCTTTAGATGTTTCAATTTCAAAAGCATGCAAATTTCATCTCCGCACGAAACCTTTTTGGCGCATCCTTCCGGTCCGCACCGGACGTTTGAAGGTTTCTAAGTATGTATTACATACGTTTATTCTTTTTGAATTCGTAACATGTGCCATATTGAACATAATACGGTCTGTTGCGTTTGTTTAAACAACTTTATTTAATTTGACATGACATTCTATGAATAACATTCGGAATTGTTACCATTTGCAAACTCATTTTAAATGGTTTAAAATTGGAAACTTTATTATATTAAGTTAACAATATGTACTACGTATTGAAATACATATAATTCAAAATCTCTTTAGGTAATTTTCCACATTTATTCATCTGTGTTATAATAGTCGACAGTCATCTGTGTAACATAATAAGTAGACGCTTAATATAACTTCTATCATATTTTACATGCCCGGAATTCACGTTCTCCCTCCATTTGCATCTTATTTCTGCAGTCCCGTGACGTTTTAGTATATTACAGACTCTATTTTACGTTTGTCTTTCCCGCAATTTACGTCTGAAATTTATTGACATTTGCTCTTCGCCATAGAGCCAAGAGTGTGTTGGTCGAATATACGCATTTTTCATTCTAATACCTACGTAATTTGTACATTTCGTTGTTTCATCGTTTTTTACAAGCTGGAATCAGCAAGAAAATTGCGTAGAAGATAGTATAGATAACATGGATGGCTGGGAAAGAATTTATAAATAACCCTTGCAGATTTACTTAGACATTGACTCCATAGGACGTAGTGGAAATTGATGAAATAATGAACAGTCGCATAAACAAAAACTTGACAGAAGAAGAACTTTCTTAAGAACTACGAAGAAAAAGTGTCTGCTCAACCCATTTCCTACAAAGGACTATACCTTGAGGCATATTGAAAGCCTCAAAGCATATTTGACTAGTATTAGCAATGTAGCACCAGAATCCTTTTATTTAATTCATAATATTGAAAGAACTATTTAAAAACAACAACAAAACGTGCAGCAAAAAACATTGTTAGATTTTTTTAATTAAAAATAAATAATCAACCAATGTACTTTTTTTTGTTGGTCCCATCAAAAACTTAAAATCGAGATTTCACTGTATTTTCAATACATTTAGATAGATTTCAGTAATAATTTTTCTATCATATCTTTGTTATCGTAAGCCTATAATTTCATTATTAATAATAAATAAATATTTTGTCTACCAATATTTTGTTAACATGTGCTTTATCAAAGTACCTTTTTATATTCTGAAACTTGGAAGTTTCACTTCAATAGTGCGTAAGCGTAACCACATTCAGACATTTTAATTAAATGTCATTTCATCGTTCTGAGTCATGATAGTAACATGGCGACTAATGACATACACTTTGAGTAAATATATCATTAATCGTCTTTCACCAATTCGTAATAACTGATGTCATGTGATGTGTGATATGCCAACAAACATTTATGACTATTCTTTATTTGTATGTTTAGTTAACATATTATACTTATCGCGATTTAAATACGTCTACAATTTGAAACTTCTCCACATGATACGTGTAACATCCATTTTTATTTATTTTCAGATCTTAATATTTATAATATGATGTAAAATATTTGTACATTCACGATTTTTAAACGTTGTCGTAAAATATAATACTACGTGAAAAGATTTACTGAAAAACACACAATTGAAAATCTTAGATATCTCATAGAGACGAAGCTATTTTTTATTATATTTAGTGGAAAAATGTGGAAGTATGGGTTTACGTCATATTACGACACATGCTGTTTCAGGGAAATGAATATCAAATTTAGTCCATAGATAGCGAGATAGTGTAACATATATATATATATAACATCAAAAAATTTGATAGATATGGAGATTGATTAATGGGAGAGACAACATTATATTTATATAAAGTGATCACTTAAGCTAGCCGAAGACAGGTCGTAAGTCTTGTAATTACCCGTACTTCCATATTTTTCTACTAAATATAATAAAAAATAGGTTCGTCTTTATGATATTCTATTATTTGTTTATTAACAGTGCCTTTGTAGGTGAAAATCTAGTAATTGTGTGTTCTTGGACATATTCAAATATTGCCAATATAAAATTTATTTCAAAGTGATGATTTTCTGTTGTTTTTTTTATGTAAATTCAAATATTTATTTAAAATATTATATATACATTTAAGTATTTTAATATCTGCCTCACTGGACTTCGTCCGTGCTTGTGCAAACATTTTACATAGTAACTTAATAATCAGCAAATATAAATTGAAAATCAAGAAATAAGGCAATGATGCTATGTTTAAACATGAAAACCATATAGGATAAAATATGAAATATATTCACTTATGTATTTACTTTTAAATTGTGTCCAAACGTAATGCTTTTTTGATTTAAAGTTGGTATCAAATCAGCAATTAACGTCTTCTAATGATTACTATAATATTACTAACAATCATGAAGCACATATATTTAAATTGCCAATATTTTATGTATTTGGAGAAGAAAAAATATTTCTCAAGATATTTGAATGGCATCGCAGTAACCTTTTGAATGTTTAACTTTTCAATACCCGGCTCGGAATTCATATTTACATAGAAGTATTTCGGTTCCAAACTACCAACTAAACAATTTTAAAAGTTAATCCCTTCACCTTAAAACGTAGTTCTTCGAATAGCTACATTCCGTAAATCGGTTTTAAAGGTAGATTGGTAAACAAATGACAGGTATTTTAAAAATTTAAAAAATAATTAAGGCCACCCTTTAAAAAGAATGTCGTACCAACTGTAGTTTTAACCTCACGTGAATATTAATTACGGTTATAAAATGTTAGAAACATTGTATAAAAATATTTATGCTTAATTGAATTATATTATTACGCATTACATTACTATTACACAGAACTACATTAAACTCACATGGACGTGGCAGACAAAATAAAAATCGATAAAGTACAATTTTTTAGTACTATCATGTTTTTGTGTGTGTTATTTGAACAGTTACTGGAACGGAGGAAAGGAATGAAATTGTATTTAAAAAATGTATTAATTAGAAAGACATACCTACATATAAAATCAATATTATCGAAAAATATTGTTGTTGCTACCGGGATTCAAACCTGGATCTCTTTCCAATACGGGTTAATGCACCTTCCCCGGACAACAATATTTTTTGATAAAATTGATTTTATTTGTATATCTTTCTAATTAATAATTATTAATTAATATTTAAAATATCACAGACCGTCTGTTCTGAATAATTACAACTACACTAAGAATGTGTTCTCCTTAATAAATTGTATTTAATTTATTTTCAATATTTTTTATTTGCTTGTTAAAAAATTGTTGCTTAGTATTGTACTTTGTGTAAGTAAGTACTAGGTATATACTATTTTTAATGTATTTTTTTAGTAGTTACGTACCTACTTATTTCACAAATAAGTTTTTTACGTACCTATCAGTGTGGCTTCTCGCACATGTGAATTTCTAACAAGTGCGTTTCGTCGCAATTTTTTCTGAGATTACTCTAGTATAAAACACTGACTACAATAATTTTATTTAAAAATGTTATTCGTGAAAAAAATTAGCTTTGAGTGTAATATTTAGTTGCAACTTGTCAATTTTGTAACAAAAACGGATTCTCAGATTAGGGTTGCCTACCGTCCCGGATTGGCCGGGATTGTCCCGGAATTGGAATCGCTGGAATGTATATATATATATGTGTGTGTAATTAAGTTTCTATAATAGTTAAGATAAATAAATATATATATAAAATTGTCCCGGAATTGTCCCAGAAAAAGTTGACAACCCTCTCCCAGATACTTACAATACTTTTATTCTCCTTAAAAATAAAATGATTTAAAAACTATACAGTTAATTAAAACATTATTTGATGAAATAACGTATTACATTCTGTAAAGTAACACAAATTTTTTCGATTTGTTTTGCCATTCAACAATACACGTAGTCTCGTTCATATTACACCAAATTGTCGCCGACTGAGTGAAGCTCCCGGCGTAACCGCTTCCTATTTACCGTTCCTATGTACCGATGCGTCATGGCTCGGCTTGATTAGATTCCACCCCATCTCCTAAAATGGCCTGGTAGGGATGGATACAGCCATAACCCTAAATACCGGGACTGCCAATAAACTGAATGTTCCGAATCACGGATACTATTTCGATCTCAGCCAGGCATGTTGTTTTTCAAATTTACTGGATATTACGGCCTCAATGTTTCCATTTTTATAGACACAGATACTTACATATCAGTACTACTGAGTGTTTTGGAAATTAGATTTTTTATTTCTTTGTGATTGTCCGTTGATGTTCAGCGAGGCGGATTGTTCCATTGTGGAGAGCAATTTCGCCTCTCAAAAGCCTTTCTGGGAAATGCCAGGCATTGTAATAATTTTCACACTTTTTTTTATTTTATCAAATTTATGTTATTTTATATCAGACTTATATTCAACAATTTTCACATTTTATTATTTTTAAAAATATTATATCACCTCTAAATACACTTGGGTAGTCTAGAACGAACGTAATTGCTTTTCGTTATAGAATGTTTGCTCTAGCATACATTGAAATATATTATGTATATATGGCCCTGCAGCCTGGAGCAAAATTATCATTCAACACAGCCATTTTATCAGGAATCATATGATATAATATCAAAAACATAACTCTAATGATAATATAAAATTTATATATTTTAATTGTACGAGGCGCGTTTTTTAAGTACCGGATTTTTTTTTAAAAAATAACATCATTTTTATATCACTTTATTTTCTTCGGACGCTACACACCTTAAACTACATCTCAACATAATCGCCACCTAAGGCACTTGTCATTACCAATTTTTGTATTACCTTCGTCATAGAACGACGCCATCTGGGATGAAAACCACCTTTGGGTTCCGTCTTTGGGTTCATTATCGTCATCAAAACGATTGCCACCAAGGAACCTCTTCAGATGAAGGAAAATATGGAAATCACTTGGCGCCAAATCAGGACAAACTTGGCGATGACTGTCAGCTGGTTTCATATTTCGTGTATTCAAGAAACGAATCACGGACCGTACCACACAGTCGGTGGGCTGATCTATTGTCTTGAACATTTCAACCACTCACTACAAGATGGCTATACTATGTGAATGTCTCAATGCCACCAAGGAACCGCTTCACATGAAGGAAAATATAGAAATCACTAGGCGCACTTGGCAATGACTTTCAGCAGGTTTCATCTTTCGTGCGTTCAAGAAACGAATCGCGAACCGAATCTCACAGTCGGCGGGCCGATCTATTGTCTTGAACATTTCAACCGCTCACTACAAGATGGCCACATTATGTGAATGTCTCTAACGTTGCATATGGGGAGTCAACAGATGAAGGAAACCATTGCGTATGTGCAACATTACAACCGCAATTCTACACCCGGAATATCCGGCAATGGTACTTACTTCGTATTTTGAAAACATGTACAATAATTCCACTACAATAAATAAGTATTTTTTAAAAATACATTGTAAATGATTGATGCCCCTGACACGTCCACACGTCATTCGCAGGCGTATGCCACATAAGCACGTTGTTTTTTTCTGTTCGTTGTAGCATTCTGATTTTATTGATAACGATTTACGTCGTAACGCCGTTCGTAGCATACCCGACAGAACTGGTCATAACACAAATATTGCAAATTATTATACTAGGGCGCCGAGAGAAAGTTATGTGTATTTATAAATATGTTTAGGTGAAATGTTTTGTATGTGAAGTACATGTGGTAGATTCTTTAAAGTCTACATTTACATATAAAAATGATAAAAATACGCATTAAAAATATATAAGAAAAGTATCATAAATCGCACAATAAAATGAATCTTGTATGGTGTGTTGTTAACAATTTTATGATGGAGAATACGTAAGTATTTTATCGCAATTGAAACAATATTTTTTGAAATCCAACACAATTATTGCATCATACACTAATCGAATTAATATTCTTTCATATGATACGAGTATAGTGACTTGGTTAACAGACACTTCAAATATCATTTATCTAATAATAATAGTAGATAATTCATGTAATGAGTGTGCATACGCGTATCTCGTTTGTTGCACTATTGAAGCCAAATATGTGCGCTGTAAGATGTAGATAGCATTAGGCAACGGTGGGGTAGATAACGAAAGGGTAGTTGGAATGACGGCATTGGTTGAAATCACCATGGGGGTGAAGTAAATAAGGAGGTATTTTTCTATATATTTACAAAACTGCTAGGGTTTGCGTACATGTTCGTATAAATTTATTTAAGACTGTTATGAACTGCTCACTCCATCTTGATATAGTACAGCCCTATCTGCTGTATCTAATATACCTACATTATTTGTGAGTTATTCTTAATATTCCAATCAAATCTAATGTACTATTTTATTTTTCTGCTTCAAAACAAATAGCTTTTTCCACCTATATACGTGTTAGTAAATATTTATTCACGATATTGATATTAAATCTTCTAAGGCAATAATATATAGTTAAGATACACAATGTAGTCCTAGTACTTACACTGATGTATGGAAGTGTGGCCTGGAACTTGCAAACGAGAAACGAAAGCAGACTGATTACAGTGGAAATGAGATCACTTAGGCGTATATGTGGCAAATCCAGCTTGCATGAGAAGATGTATGCATGTAGATGAGGTGAGAATTGTGTCAAGATAGAAGAGTGTAGCGCTCTATCTTCTCATGCCTACCCCCGCGGAGAAACGGCGCGATGGTAAGTTAATTAGTCAAATCTTCTGTCCAGAAGCGCAACTAAAAAATAGTGGCCCCATTGCAAAATGAAACAATAGACGATCAAAAAACGAATCAAGGATTTTTAATATGTACGGTAGTGCAATGTTCATTTTCATCCTTTTTAATGTCCTGCCGCAATAGCGCACTTAATAAATAATAGCCCAATAGTATTTTTATTTGTTTAATGCTTACGACTTTATTGCGATTTTCGTTTTGCAAAATAATACTTTGGCCCCTTACCGACGAATTAGCCGGGTACCATCGCAAACATCGATAATGTCTTCATGTGCTTTTGAGAAATGACTTTTTAAAATGTATAATTTTATATATTGCTGCGATAAATTTTTTTAAATACTGGTCTACATTAGTGTGTAAAAAGAATGTTAAAGTTATGTAGGGCTCGGACTATTTGAGCTCAAATGACGGCTACAACCTGAGTTTTTAATTTTATTTGCAATCCAATAAATCAATGTATTTCAGTCGCTCTTATACCGCGGGCAGGGACGCCCAGGGGTCTGTGAAATCTTGCTTAGTTGCTCTCGAGGACCCTGAGTAAAATATAGTTATTTCACCCCATCCCACGCTTTCTCACTCTCCCCCTGCCTGGACAAATTGTGCATACATTGCTACACTTAGGACAGTGATGGCGAACCTTTTGGGCTCGCCCCCCCCCCATTATATATTTCAAAAAAACATTTTACATACTGATTTATATATTTTTAATTTAAATTGGGAAAAAAATATGGAACCCATAGTATTTGATTTGATTTGATGTCAATTAATGAATTACCTACTTAATTCAATTAATCGTATTTTGACCCAAAAGAGATACATATGTAATATGTACGTAGTGATAAATTCGAACGTTGTTGTCGGGTAGACGTCAGGTGGCGGGACACGTGTTCTTTGATAACTCTGACATTAGTGAACGCTGGCGTGTCGCCCAAAACGCTGTGTCGTATCATTGGTCCGCCGTCACTGCTTTAGAACATGTGCAAAACAAAGGCACCCCCCCCCCCTCCCTTTTCCCGACCAATCATTTTAATTTATAATTAAATCTAAATCTTGGCTATCAGAATAGAGATTCCCAAAACTTAATTAAAAACAGAGTCTTGACACCATTCAAGTTAAAAAGTTACTATATTTGATAATGTTATATTTAATAAATCTTTTTTTTATTGTTATTTTGTTTTAATCGCAAATGAGAATCACAGGTATTCGGATGTACTATTTTGAAATTCTGCATATACTTTCGTAAATCAGACGATAATAAATCGTCACATATATCCGTGAAAGCTGAAAATATTATAGAGCAACATTTAGTTGTATGCTGACGCCTAGAGCGTAGTTGCGTAATAATTTATTAAATCTATTTAACTCGTATTACCTATACACCTGTTTAATTATATCAGCAACTGGTCACTTAATGTATTACATATTTTTAATATTTGTTGCAAATTTTACATTATGGTTTTTATTCATTTTAATATTGATTGTTTAAAACATTATTTTTGAGTTTAATTTAATACACCAACCGGTTTCGGAAAATAGCATTTTCTTCACCAGGATGTCAAATAAACCAACTATTATAAAGAGACACTTTTGTATCGAGACTGACTTCTAAATTTGATATATTTATGTGTATCGGTTGAATCATCTTTACACATAAAATTTAATAAGTAATGTTATATACTGACGCTTGGGTTATCCAGATAAAATTGTATTTGTGACGGAAAGGGTCCTTTAGCACACGTCACTAGGAAGCATGCTTTCGCTTATTCCAGACAGTGGCGTAACTGCGAAAATTGGGTCCCAGTGCAAAATAGAAAAAAGGACCCTCTTGTAAAAATGTCCTATTATTTAATATATGTACAGTAGTTGTAGTTGTAATACAGTATTCATTTACTGATTATTTAATATATTTATTTTTTCAAGTTTACACGTGTTTTTGACATTTATATGCACATTTTCGGTTTGCAAAGAAGGTTAGTTCCTAACTCGTTGTACTAATGAGATACTACTATATACATCGATTGTTTTCATGTGTTTTTGTAATAAACACGAGAAATGATTTTCTAAATTTTATAATTCCTTTTTTACTATGGTTAATTTTAATGCACCGTATTGGCTGCATTAGCTTAGTTACGCCACTGATTCCAGGTTTCCCGTTGGCGACGCATATCGTTAACTAACGTTAGCGTCGTAACATAATAATGAAATTTATACTTCACATACATTGAGCATCACAGACAGTCCAAAGACGCAATAAAATTCTGTCTAAAAAAACTAAGACCGAACGTATGTTCATAGCATGGTCACCCCTTCAATATGAACACATACAGAGTCAAGACATCAGACCCAACAGCAATGAGTGAGCGGCCTGTGTATGTGTGTGTTAAATTAAATTTTACTGTATTATTTAAACTTGTTAAAATGTGTATTATCTTTACAAATTTGTAGGTTATAAATTACTCACGTTCAAATATTGCATCATATTTTGTTACTTATACTTCTTATTTTTTTCTTTCTAAATTTATAGTTGATGAAATACTTCTGTATTGTATGATTGTTGATTCAAATTTTAAAATATTTGTCTCAACACGGGCGAAGTCCAGTGAGGCAGATATTAAAATACATTAATAATTATAACATATGATATGAAATAAATTTATTTATTTTTAATGAAATCTTTATTTCATGTAGACCATCTAATAAATATAACTTAAGTAATAATTGTATGTTCGTCATAAATCGTCATACATGACACTTGAATGAAAAAAATTATTCATTTCATTGGAGAGATGTGTCGATCGTGTTACTTTACATATGTCGTATACGATATTTTTGTTTTGAGATGGTAAACAAAAAATCTAATGACATATATTTGAAAATTGCAACTGGAATTATTAATTAATTAATTAATTTATCTATCAATTTTTTTCATTATAAGATCGTTTTTCATATGTAAAACGTCAATTTATTTTTTTGACATTTCGTTTGCTTTATGACGTTGGATTTTAAAAAGTTTTTGTTGTGTTTAATTCATAGTGCTTCATGAACAAGACAGCAAATATGTAGAACTCGATCAAGTAACGACACGCTTAGGAAAAATTTTGGCAGAATGGTTGATCGTTACGCGCAAAAAATATGGGAACAAATGCAAACTAGTGCAGCTAAGGGGTTTTAATCACTAGTTTTTGAATGAATTCTTTAGTTCATAGCTTTACTATTTTCTTTGCTACGAAATTGTCAATAATACCTTGTCTTCTGGCAGTCCTATACACATTGCAATAAACTCATGACTATTTAATCCAATTATATTTGCTAGGCCAGCACAGCACTGAGCAATCCACCACTTGCTTGCCAAGCTATCAAGATCGCACAGCCGATTTGGCACGCTCCTAACAGCCACTCCTGCCACATCTGCTATTTGATGGTCATCGTCACGGAATTCCCCGTAACAGCAGCCCTCGCAAACAAACCCCGCTGGCCATCAGTATTAGTTATCCGTAATCTCTGCTTACACAAGAAATAGAATCTGCCAAACACCTCAAGGTGCAAAAGATGGGAGTCAAATTGTAAAGGGTTTAGAATTAAGATCAAGTTTGAGGATAAAGATGCAAAAAGGGCTCAGGGCAGAAGAAAAGATAGAATAATATGACATGTCATTCTTACTTAATTTTTTCATGGTTTTTGTGAATTTAAAGATCCCGTTAGTTTGTGGAACAGTTTTGAGAAATTTTGCGCATAACTGTATTGTTGCACATATGTACTTACCTATTAGTCAGGGTTAGCGGAGGCTTCAGCGATATTAAACCTTTTGGTGTTAATGAAGAAATAGTTATGAATAATCATTATAATAAGGTTGCAGTACTTTATTCAATACATTTCACATTGATATTATTACAATTTTCAAACTAAGCTGAACGCTTGTTTTCAATTCCTAACATAATCTAACCACTTACTTCAATCATACATTGCTTTAATAAAAATAATATTTTTGAAATCTGTTATGTTTAAACATTTTGCAAATCACCCTTAATAATATTGATTTATTTAATATATACTAAGTTAAGTATAAATTCAAATACATAGTAATGTATAAAACTAAATAATTAATAGTAAATGAAAAAGCTTCCATCACGCAAGGCTATATAAAAATGCCACAGAACAACGAAACTCTTCAGTGCTTTACGTGAATGTGAACATACAAAGCTCGTATATTAAAATTTATAGTGTGAATTAATCACAAAAACCACCAGTCTACCAAAAACATATCGAAGTATTCTTCTCTATCATTACCGCTATTTTTTTCAACACAATATATTAGTGATCATATACTGTTTTGCCGACTCGATTTGGCAAAATATCAACAAAAAAAAACAATGAAAAATACACATTAATAAGACTGATAAAATTATATTTTAGTAAACTCTGTTAATTTTAACATTTTGATAATTTCGTAAGTACACATTTATCTTTAAAACCTTAGCTTTGGACTCATAATAAAACATATTCTGTAGTTTTTTTGGTAAACTGAAAACAAATTTAATGATCGCAATCTTTCAATTAATGCCTATATTATCCTTATTATGGCAAATAATATCTAGTTTATTAGTTTTACATTAATTTAAAGGTCCTATCTAAGTAATAGTTTTTTAAAAATGTATAATCAGTTATATAACTAACTTCTGATATAAATTAATAATAAAAACGCGAATAGATGAATTAATAGTATTAAGGAGAACACATTCTTATTGTGAAGTTGTAATCATTCAGAACATAGGTCTGTGATATTTTAAATACTAATTAAATGTATTAATTAGAAAGATATACATATAAAATCAATTGTATCTAAAAATATTGTGGTTGCTACCGGGATTCGAACCTAGATCTCTTCCAATCCGGGGACGTGCATTATCCGATGATGCTATACCATAATATTGATTCATAACATTCTTTAACATTTCAACAATTTCATTTCGAATATTGTCCTGTAGCGTCGGAATTGTTGTTGGCTTATAGGCGTAGACCTTTTTTTTCAAGTACCTTCACTGAAAATAGTCGGGAGCCGTCCAGTCAGGTGATCGTGGAGGCCAGTCGATATCACCACTTTTTGACATTATGTGGCCGGGAAAATTTTCTCGAAAAATTTTAAGCGTAGCTCGGGCAGTGTGTGATATATAACCGTTTTATTGAAACCACATGTGTTGCAGGTCCAGTCGATCCAATTCGGCCACCAAAAAGTTTTCCAACATGTGACGATAGCGATCACCATTAATGGCTATAACATTTCCATTATTATTTAGATATCATGGTTTAATGATTCAACACATCGTTGAGGCGTTAGATGCTCCATAATAAATTGTAATCAACTACTCTCTACGACTACCAAAAGTGAACTGACAAATGTCTGCCAAACTAAAATGGCGGCCAAACAAAATCACCCTGGAACATAGTATTCACCCTGTACCAATAATTAGTGATTTAGTTCAGTTTCAGCTGTTATCATATAAAGAGTAAAAAAAAAAAAAATTGAAATATATATTTTTAAATCTAAACAATGAGTTGGCGGCCGCTGTCGGTGTTAAGCCTTCTCTTTGCATAGAATAATATTTTTGGCATTTTGTCGAATTCGTTTTGCATGCAATCATCTGGGACAAAGGAGAAAGGATGAAACTTTGAGTGCACACTGCCACATGCGCGATTACCGCTGTCGCCAGGGTTGGCAAGAGAATGCGGAACAATCGTACAAAGGGAACAAAAATATCCTAAAGTTTGGCAAAAGGGTAAAGCGAGAATGGGCAAGCAAAATGTTTTAGGATAACAAAAGGCACTATATAACTGCGCAAATTTGTTATTCAGAATTCTAGATTAAACCTTTTAACTAAAGGCGTTGTTTTTAAAAAATTTAATTTATTTCTAAAAATTATGACTATATTTCATAACTTTTCATCTATTTATTTATTTAATTCATAACATAGTGCATACATAAGTACTCATATATTATGCTGTAATATTTATAAACAAGATTAAAGTATTTTCTTTTACTAAAACTTATCTTTTACATATTTGGTCAGTTTCATTTTAAATCTATTCATTTTTTTTGGCATTTCATTAAAAATCTTCATCATCGATTTCTGATATTTTGCCTTCTTCCTGAATGGTAGTCTCAGTCTATCCCGTCCTCTTGTACGATGCTCGTGCTCATGTTGATTTCCATCAATTTTCCGTGTAAATTCCGCAGATTTTTTCTTATTAAGGATTTTGTTAATAAATAAATGTTAAACTTGACTATTTAAAAGTATATAATGCGATTCGGTTTTGAGTACATTACATACATCTCTGTCAAATAACGAATAGAAAACTTATGAATTACGAAACATAATTTTAAGAAGAATACCAAGTTCCTAAGAAAACATTAAAAATCCTGGATCATACCACGTATAGGTATGTATAGTAATAATCTTAAAATAATTTTATTTAAATCTCTTATTCATTAATAACAATTCCTTACAATACTACTTTATAATTAATTATTTTCAATGAGTTGATGAACGAATTCAGAAAAGTTATTATTAACATAAAAATCGCAATTAATATTTTTACATAATGATAAACATTTGAATTGAACCTTATTATTATTATTATTATTATTCCACGGCACTACATCTCAGGATGATGCTCTCTACTGCCTCCTATCCCTGGTCATTCTTCTCCAGTTCCCGGACTTCCAGTCTTCTTCCACACAGTTAACACACCTCTTTCTTGATTTGCCTCTATATCGCTTCCACTGGAGTATCCACTAGTGGAATTGAATCTTCCTCCAACAAAAATCACTTTCGCTGTATTATGCAGATTATTACATTGTACGCTTAACTATATTTCCGTGTAAAATCTACAATCGTTCATACGCATGGCGTATAAATTTCTACTCTATTAATTACTACTGTATAAGTTTTCGTCGAACATGTTGCGTCACGTGAGATGTATAATATCGAACCACTTTCAAATCTACTTGGCAATAATGACAAAGAATTTACGCGTGTATTCAAAAATATCACATATTACGACTGATGTAATTAATATCTACAAAATTGGTCGAATTAGGTAATTGTATATGACGTGCTTGCATGCCCTCTAGCGACAGCATAAATAAATTTCCCTTGAGATCATTAGCGAAGCAACGAATGTGACCAGATATTCCTAAATTGGATGCATAAAATATGTGGTAATACATACATCTTACATACAAAATTCATTCATTCACCGGTCATGCAAATACCATAATGCGAAATTTACAGAAATTGACTTGTTCAACATTAGCCTTACTGCGCTCAAAGGGTTCTTCTTATGAACCACCACAATCTCAATTTTGGCCATTCACTCTACCTATAAAAACACATGTTGCTCTCCTCTTACCGCAACAATAGTTGCAACCTCTCCACCCTTCTCCCTCTTTTTTTTCTTCTTTTCATTAATTTTCTGCATCTAAACATACTTATGTATCTAAATATTTTTGTGGACTTTTATTATTAGTATCAAATGTTAAATAGTTATTATATTTATTGTAATATGTTTACACTGTCAAAATCCCTCAATAAAATAAAATTTAATTTAATTTAATCATATGTTGTATTATATACGTTTAAAAATTGTCCATTCACACATAACAATTTAAAAATTATAAATTGTAATTAATTTTCTACAGACAGTTTCCTATTTTAAAAACCAACAAAATTATAGGGTAATAATAATGTTACTTGTGGAAGTATCAATAAACATTTTATTTCTTAAAAAGTACGATATATGTGCCCATTATTATGAAAGTGTTCTAAATCAAGAAATTTAAAAAAATTAGTTTTTAATTAATATAATATGATGTAATTGTGTTTAATGATATTCCGCTGGTGTTTATTTTGATAATAGAGTAAGTCATTTCAACCTTAAACTTTTTATTACCTTATAAGTTTTCATGAAACATTTATATGTAGAAATAAATTATAAATCTAGTAGACTTTTGAAACATTGTGTTTTGTTATATAAAATTTTTTTTTAATCAATTCAATTGCAAACTTTAAATATCTCGAAACGAAAAAACGTGACTTAGACCACTTTCATATTAATGGACACATATAGTATGGCAAACAATCTATCGAAGAAGTTCGTTTTTTTTTAACAATTACTGTATGACGTTGAATAATTATGAATATTTTAATTAAAAATTTATCTAATTCGAGTTTTGAAAAATAAATTTAAATAACTTACAGTTGACTAGATTCGAGTATACGCTTCCAGAGAGAATCTAATTTTTAGTCTTAACCAATATAACGTAGTTGGTGATGCGAGAATCTTATCATATTTATAAGATAGTCTTTACACTAATTAAATTAACGCTTTATAAAATAGACGCTCCATGAATAATCACCTGTACGGTGAATAGGTGTGATGGGTTATATTAAATCATTTCAACAAATTATTGATTTCAATTCAAATCAACAATCACTGATGAATATCCTTAGTTTTGATTACCTCTGCAGTGTGGTAATTAATGATAACGGCTAGTACCCACACGAGTACAAGAACACCTATATCTGTTGGAAATTGCCTATCAAAGCAAATCGTTCCACGAGTGATCACAAAATCCACCACTAATCGGCACAGGAACCCCTTAATTGTTATTAAGGGGTGACAGAATGGTATTTGGAAACTGCTTTTGATACATTAATATGCACAGGGCACAACCTTACTGGTTGAAATGCGGTCCAATAATTTTCAAATCTGCATATTATCAGACCGCGGTGACAAATGAATTTCAAATCTGAAAATTGTACGCTGTATCGCGAGTCCCAACAGGCCTTCAATATACTCTGAGATTCTGAATCGTGCACAAATAATTATCCAGAATATAGTAATTTCACGTATTTTTTATTCTGTTAAAAAAATTTAAAATATCATATGGAAAAAATGTGTGAATCTTGTTCTTGATTAATAATAAACATTAATATCTACTGATTTCAATTTCATTTGAACATCGCGTAAAAGCACTCACGAGGTGACTAAGTGTATGACGTTTGGGAGAAAACATTATTTCAAACTCTGTTTATTTAATCAAAAAATAAACAAACAAAAAAATTTAATAAACCGTTGAATAATTTTTAAATAATAGCACACCTCGACACAATATTATTCTTAATATTAATAACTGTAAAAAGAGAAGAAGAACAAAATCTAAGATATATGAAGTTGTAATAATGAAATGTTTCTTTACCGTGTGCTCAATACGTCTCAACACCGCCATGGTCCTCTGATGATGTTCGGATTTTTCCGGACACGAATTTGATAAAATTTTTACGGACACGATCTTTCCGGACACTGATTTTTCAGGACATGATTTTTGCGGACACTGATTATTTCGCACAAAAAATATTTTTAAAATACTATATTTAAACGTGAACATTTGATTTGTTAAATTTACAACTGTCGAGTTCAATGTAACCTACCTTAACAGAACCTAACCTAAACTCCGGAATAATCTATGTCCGGAATAATCAATATCCGGAATAGTCAGTGTCCGGAAAGATCGTGTCCGGAAAAATCACCAATCATAACCTCCTCTGATATACCTGGAATTTGGCGCACAACACGTCTGCATTTTTCTCGGTCTTGAGCCATCTTGATCGCAGCATTTAACGGTTTGTTAACTCCTTTATTTGGTCTATCCATCTCACAGGAGACTGTCCTCTCGCTCACTTTCTCTCAGCTTTACTCTTGTATATTATCGGTAATACTTAACTC
The DNA here is from genome assembly GCA_031772225.1 of Eubasilissa splendida. Classification (NCBI taxonomy): domain Eukaryota; kingdom Metazoa; phylum Arthropoda; class Insecta; order Trichoptera; family Phryganeidae; genus Eubasilissa; species Eubasilissa splendida. The sequence goes on along the minus strand of CM062859.1, from coordinate 22,174,891 downwards.
TTTGAAGATAGTACATAATAATTCAATATCATGTTATAACTCTTCCACATATGTAAAAATGCAGGAGCGCATAGGCCTGTCTGGACACCGGGATAAATTGTACTAATAAAATTCATCCAGAACTAGTTGCCAATCAAAAAAAAAAGTATTAACACTAACTTTTATTCTATCCAGCATTAAATTATTTATTTTCTAAAATAACCTATGTGCAGAAAACATCCGACCGGCTATATAGACTCAAGTAAAAAATAAATTTCGTAGTACTTTTGGCGACAGTAGACTATACTCTTTTTTATTAAGTCAACAGAAGGAAACATATTAATTAATAGCGGCACACAGTGTTGTACTCAATATAAAAAAAATACTTTTTGATTGGCGAGTTTTTGAACCGATAAACATGATTTTATTTTTTACGATAATTAATCAAATTCCATATATAATTATATCACATTATGTCTTTACCGTCTATACCAAGTAAAGAATATTATTTGTAAACGATTCTAAAAATTTTAATTGGGCCAGTTGCCTCGGAATCTTCCGGGGTCGGTCTTTGGTCGCCAATCCGCCCTTCTAAGCAAATTTTTGATACAATGTTTCGGAAACGTAAAAATAATACATTGAGCAGGAAATACAGTATTTTAATGACGTTTCAGATGCTCGAAATTTGATGACGTTATAATATACATAATTGTGAAATAAACAAATTTATCGATAATTAATGTGATATGTTTTTGCTTATTGCGCACACTCTACACAAAAATTTATTGAGATTTAATTTGCAGCGTTTTAGTTTTAATGGAACAGTAGGACAACAAAAATACAAAAACAAATCTTCAAATCACAAATAAAGAGACAACTAAAATGCATTTCATCAAAAGCAATTTAGAATGTGAAACTTGTACGAATAAAGAAGGAGTGTGAAATAGGTTGTGCTGGAAAAGGTTGGAAAGAATAGGCCGGACCGAGAGAATTGCAAATGAGGAGAGTGCATGAACAGAGACACATTTTTAGACACAATACAATGCATACTGAGATAGTAATTTATAAAGATAGTAATGGAAGACTACGAAAAGGAAAACTAAGACATACATTAAAAAAATAATTAACACACATGAAAAAACTATAGACCTTCCAGAATGACGTCATCAGACAAGCTCTACATGCCCCTAAATGGATAAGGAATACCCAACTACATCACGATTCGGGCATACTCTCCGTAAAAGAGTTCATAAAACCTATCTCAAAGCATTTTATGCTGACCTCCCAAAGCACCAAAACCTCACGATTAACGTTCCGTCGTGAATCAAATGCCCCAAAGTCGTCTTCCTTTAGAGGCCATAAATCACTGCGTCAGCTAGCAGTACCCTACCCCATGTTAGCAGAATAATACTAAACCATTAATAATAAAATTTTACTGGCCATTATGGGATACATCATGATGAAGGAGCAAGGGGTCCAGCAGATCCGGTACTCCGTAAGACATGAAATCCAAGTCCCAGTCCAAAAAATAATGAGCAAATCAAATGCAGACACTATCAGACATCTTCTGGATAGTGTCCAGGATAGAGACGCACGGCGAGTACTTTATTGCGAGATAAATAAAAAAATCTAAAATATCCTGGTGTAGGTAAGTACATTTGAAAAGTCAAAATTAAAACGGAAATAGATTCCTAGTGACCTATTTTAACGACATTATTTGCTCTTCGGTAGACGATGTTACGTTCACAGTGATGTCATTTGTCACTGCAGTCTGAAAGGATGTAACATTCGTACACCATTAGTCGATGGCATTCAAACAGATATCAATTTAACAATGTGGTGTAATGTTACAAAGAGATCAACGTATATTTAAAATTATTTGTAGGTTTAGTTCCTTGCCTTGTTTGAGTGTTAGTGTAAGTGCACTTTCAACAATTTTAATATAAATAATCTAATATAACTACAGATACTACTTTTAAATTATTTATAAATATTATTAAGAAGAACACATTATTATTACGAAGTTGCAATTTTTCAAAACACAGTTCTGTTATATTTTTATACAAATACATTGTAGATACAATGTAGATTGCTTTATTATAATGTAATAACAGATATATCAATTTGATAGTGCAACATATAAGTTGGAAAATTTGACGTTAACTTACAATGTTAACGTGGTGTAATAAATCAGCGCACTTCCCCGGATAGGAAGGATTCCTGATGACAACAAATATATGATAAATTGATTTTATCTGTATATTATATCTTTCTTATTAATATATTTAATTTGTATTTACATATAGGTAAAATTATCAGTATCCTAGTCAACTGAAAATTGTGATTAAAAATGGTTCTATGACAGGATTTTTGTATATTTTTGTAAAATTTCTTATGAGGAATTAAATTCTTTGCGTATTTAATAGAATAATTCCACTTATTATAAAGGTCACTTTAAATACAGGCAAATTTGTATTTATTTATACTGATTTATAATAATATAGCACGAAAAATTGCAAATTACATGTTTACGTTTTCAATTTTCATTATTTCAATTATAAAACGAAACGCGTTACGAACTTAAGGAATAGCCTCTCAATTATTCAAAATATCTCTTCCTGCACTGGTCACAAGAGTTGTGTAGATTTCGTCAGTGCGTGTTTTTTAATTTTTCTTTTATATACATTTTTAACCAATATCCATAGGTACATATACTTAGTGTACTTAGTTCACAATATTTTAGGTCTAGATATATATAAAAAATATGAGTCGATAACGTTCTGCACGTGCCTAATTCCAACTATGTCAGAGATATTGTTTACGCGCCTTGTTACTTCGATTGGCACCACTGGATTTCCTGGTTTATAATAATGTATATGTGTGTGTGTGTGTGTGTGAGTATTGCCGCCTTTTTTTGGAAAGCTAAGAAGACGGTAACCGACAGGCGTCATTTTTATTACATCCCATGCTTCGACCAGTCCAGCGGTCCAAATAAACCACCGGTGCGCGCTACGGTCGGTCGAAATCTAAAGAAGACAACCCAGCAAAAAGAACAACATCGGACCAGAAAGACAGCAAAATGAAAAACGTTAGTGCAGTTCATATATCATATGTGTACTTATTTTTAATCGGAAACCTGGGAACCAGCTATCGAAGGCATTTACGTAAATAGATATCAACTCCTCCTACATAAAGTATCGTAAGTAAAAAATTTAATTTTTAATCATTCTAGTATTTCGCGTGTATTTGATACTTATTTACGTGGCAGATTTTTTGTATTATATTGTTTTCTATGATGTAGGCGTTTGTTTTCTATGATATAGTAAGCGTAATATTTTAAAAATAAATAAAAATTACATTTTTTTCTTACGATACTTTACGTAGGAGGGGTCGATTTAAGTATTTTTAAAAAGTTGTAAAAAGTTTAGAGTTGTACGATTAAATATTTATTTCGAAGTACGGACACATGATTTTGTAAAAATCTCACAATAATATTTTAACAGATTTTGTCCATACTCCTTGAACATTTTCAACTCGTCCACCCACCATCACCAATCCACCTATAAAATATTGTGGACTAGGTCTATTACATCCTGTATAATCATTCAATTTTTAATGTTTGTTTGTTCGAATAACTTTATTATTGTTTCACCCTGCATGGTAACCATAAACATCAAATTTACGTTATAACATTTTTTTAGAAATTCTATAGGTATGTGTGTTCGAAAATGCACACTACTCACAATAATATGTCTGGGTAGCTAAAGTACATTTCTATGAATTCTTTACCCACAAGGTATTATTAATCTACCTGCACAAAGTATAACGTTTTTCAAAGCAGCCGTTTTCTAACAAATAAAATTTGAAATGTCAAAAAGTAAATGTAACAAATTTTCATTCCTTCCTTCCAGGTACACTGTACACACACATACACATATGCGGTGTTTAATTTATGTCTCTCATTGGAGGGTTCTACAATGGTCACTAATATATTATTCAATAATTATTTAGCATGTTTATTTTTTATCTACGTACGATTAATGTTGTAGTTTGTTTATTATGCTATATCAGTTCTAATAGCAATTTAGCAATCATTTTAATTATAAGACTTATCATTTCGTCAATAATCTACACAATGTCACGATGTCGTCATATTTTTCATAATGTGATTGTGTTACACAATTACAAATCTTTATTTATTTTCAATCCGATAACACGAAATTTGCAAATAATAAATATATCTTGAATTATCTGCGTTATTTGTCCTCCAATAAAGTGTATCAATATGTATACTGTCTACCTACCGTCGATGGTCTCATCATTGTGGTAAATTTAAAATAACTTGGTTATATGGACTATAATAAACTAATATAAAATTAAATATGAATTAAATATATTAATTATAAAGATATACATATAAAATCAATTTTATCGAAAAATATTATTGTTGCGCCACCGGGATTCGAACCTGGATCTCTTTCCTAACCGGGGAAGGTGCTTTATCCAACTAAGCTACAGAGACATTATTTTTAGCGACAATTTTCGACCATATATGTTACCTTTTTGATATTAATACATTTTATTTGATAGCGTCTGCTATCAGTGTACTCAAAGGTATTTGAGATTCTGTAAAAATAAGGTAGATGGCTCTGTCAAATGATGGAACGATTAAAATGTATTAATATCAAAAAGGTAACATATATGGTCGAAAATTGTCGCTAAAAATAATGTCGCTGTAGCTTAGTTGGATAAAGCACCTTCCCCGGTTAGGAAAGAGATCCAGGTTCGAATCCCGGTGGCGCAACAACAATATTTTTCGATAAAATTGATTTTATATGTATATCTTTATAATTAATATATTTAATTCATATTTAAAATATCACAGACCTATGTTCTGAATAATTACAACTTCACAATAAGAATGTGTTCTCCTAAATAATATAAAATTAATAAGGAGAATGCATTCTTATTGTGAAGTTGTAATTATTCAGAACATAAGTCTGTGATATTATAAATACTAATTAAATGTATTAATTAGAAAGATTATTTTCAGTGATTTCGACCACGATGCCACCCAAAAGAGCGTTATGGTCAGAAGAAGACCTGGTAGCAACAGTTCGCGCTGTACAAAGTGGAACTTTGAGTACGTATACGGCTGCACAGAGGTACAAAATCTTCAAAAGAACACTCAGAAAAGACCTTTTTAATCAGAATAATAAAAAAGAAAAATGAACAACATCTGATACTAGAAAGGATGCTAATACTTCACATGTGAAAACGGGACGGTCTTGTCATGGTTGTGAGAAGGATGGGATTGCTGATGTGACACATATACATTATCAGCAGAAGATCTTGATACCTTTGAGTGCCCTGATGGTTATTGAGGCAGACAAATTGTCGTGTTTTTGAAAGATTTCATTGTGAAATTTCAATAATTACAAAATATAATTTAATTCGAATTTTTATGTATATTACAGCCATATTGCCTTATTACCCTACGAAAGTATAATAAGGCCAATGTGCATTGTTTTAAAAAGGTTTAAAATTTTGTTCTTGTACATGTTAAAAGTTGACATTTTAATTTATAATTTGTTCCTATAATACTGTAAGACTAGTTAACAATAAAAATTATTGATTGCAGTATTTTTCATTTTATTTCAATTCTTTGTTAGCTAGTACTTATTTTCCGCAGTTACTTATTTTTTTTTTTAACGTTCATCCCTAAGGGTTGGCTATTGTGAGACGTTTTCTATGACTATTTGCAATTTGGTTCGATGGTAATGACGCACTATTCTTAATATTTTTTTTATTATTATTATTTATTAACTCACAAATATTGAGTACTATTTACCAAAAATGCCTTAATCCCTACATGTAAGTTGTCGCCCTTTCCCAAGTTAAAAACAATTCAAAAATAATTAAAACATTTATAGAGGTCCATCGCCTCCATAGCCATCTTCACCGCTGACAAGCACACATTTATTAAACCAGATCTCCTAACAGTCGAGAAAATACGCCCGATACCGACGCCATAATAATCATAACCATGCGACGATAACCATGCAACCAGAGCTCCCGAGCACCACTCTTCTCGCTGTCGCCTTCCAGATAATATTCTCTGGGAAACGCTTCTCTATGTAGACCACTGTACGGCTATTGTACATCTCTTAACTGTAATTGTTTAACAATAAACGTGTGTCAGCCGTAATTAGAATTTTAATTTCTTAACCTGCTCTGGCTACACACTTATTCAATACACTTCGCGATCTTCAAACGGACATGTGAGCGAATGGTTGGTTATTGCGGCACTTTTCTCTCACACCACAATATTCACAATCATTCTGGTTGATCTGCCATACGCCCACGCAAAACATATATCAAAAATATTAAGTTATCCACATGTATAAGTGGTTTTACTATAAGAATATATCTCCGTTGCATTACATTACTAAGAATTTTGGCGCGATCATAATAATATGAATACCAACCTTAAATACCTACGACTACCTAAATATCTAATGTATTAAGTTTTTGATAAGTTTTATAATCGTTATAACATTTCAATTCCAAAATGTTGCCAATATAATCTTTTGGCACATCTGTGTCTGCATATTGTTGTACGTACGCCCTTTTTCATTTTATTTCCTTAAATACACAATGATGACACGTGTCTGCCACGGGCTACCGACCCTACCATTGAATAGGGTTTTGTTTGTGCCATCGATGAGTATTTCCGTGGCACGCTTTGGAGGTATGTAGGTATGTAAAAAAAAATTAAGATGTTTCACTCAGATTCGTAGAAAGTCATCGATTTATTTAAATACCCGTAATTTTAATAATTCTACTTGAAATAAAAATATGAATCTTAACCACAAAGATAACATTGCTTATTTTAAAAGTATAATTCTACTTGTGTTTAAGGAATTGTTTATGGCGAATGATGAACAAGAACTACAGAATCTAATGAGCGGAGTGTACTATGTATGCAAGGAAAGCGACCTCATGATGAATGTTAACAAGTCGAAAGTGAAGGTATTCGAGAAGGAGGAAAACAACACAACGTGCAAAATACTTGTAGGCAATGAATGTTTGGAACAAGTAGATGAGTTTGTGTATTTGGGAAGTATGTTTGATAGAAACGGAAAGTCAGAATGATATCGAAAGGAGGGTGACTGCACGAAATAAAGTGAATGGCGCTTTGAATGGAATTATATCTAACGGGAATTTGTCAACCGATGCAAGACTAGCGGTGTACAATGGAGTCCTGATACCGACACTGGTGTATAGAAGCGAGCCCTGGAGCTGGCAGAAGAGGAACGAAAATAGACTGAATACAATGGAAATGAGACCACTTAAGCGTATATGTGGGAGATCCATTTATAACAGAGTAAAGAATTAAGAAATAAGGAAAGAATGTAAAGCTGATGTTAGTACAGTGAGTAAGATTAATGAAGGATCACTTAGGTGGTTTCGTCATGTGGAACGGATGAATAAAGAGAGAATGGTAAGAAAGATATATGATTCAAGTGTTGATGGCACTGGAAATAGAGGACGTCCGCGGAAGACTTGGCACGACCAGGTAAACCAGATAATGGAGGATGGTTTTGTTGGAAGCCTCAACAATCGGCGAGCTTGTATGAGAAGATGTATGAATGTGAATGAGGCGAGAATTATGTGTCAGTACAGATGAGTATGGCGCTCTATCCTCTCTGCCTTACCCCGCGGGAAACGGAGTGATGGTAGGTAAGTAAGTTTAAGGATGTACTTTCATTTTTCCAGTTTAAAATTCGAGAAATTCTACGCGAATTACATACTTTTTCAAGCCGTGACTAATAGTTAAACTTCTGATCAATGTCACTTAAACACTAAAGGACGTTATTTGTTAGGTAAATCTCACTAGAGAAGAAAGTTATTTTAGAAAGAGATTACAATATAATTGTTGATTTTCTTATATTCGAGACAAGTGTCAAAAATAACTCGTATCTTATCCAATTTTATTTTTATTATTAATATTATGGAATGAAATAAAATGTGTGTTGTCATTTGAATTAATCGATCGAAAATTAAATAATTTAATAAAGTACCTAATTCATGTCTATTAATATGTTTTGAAATCAGTCAAAAGTACTTACATATACCATCTCGATGTTCCGAATTCAAAATGATTATGACAGTTTCAATTTATTGTTTTGTTTATAGAGATCGATATAAATATACCACTTTACCGTTTTCTAATCTTTTGTTCATAATTACATTGTATTTTTCAATTGCGACTTACATACAAAATTAGGAACATAAAATGTTTACTTTATTCAATAAAACGTTGTTTCCCCTTAAAATCAGTTTTAAAAATAATCTAGTTTATGACATTTGCAAGTAATGCTGTGAATCATTTCAATATTAAATCATATTGTGGCTAAAATATGCGTGAAAACATATTTTCATCATTTTTTAACGAAAATTGCGAGAGCGCGAATTTGCCGCTCGGGACCGGTGTAATGAAGCAAAAAAACTACAATAAAAAATACACATTACTAGGATCAATATATTATTATTATTTAGTAAGAAATTATTGTGTACTGGAAACAAAATTTTATTTTAAATAGTAGCTGAAGCCTTAAATGAAGTGAGTAAATACAATATATCAACGTCGAAATTAAATATTTACAAATATATATATTTTTTAATTTTTAATTTGTCTCAGTTTAGATTTTTCTCCGTAATCTTAGCTTAAAGATTATAAGAAAATATATTTCGTATATGCATGAATTTTACATATTTAGGAAATTTTGTGGTATTTAATGGTAGTGGTCTTGTATTGTTCTAATTGTGGAAAATAATATTCAGTTAATTAGTTTTAAATTAGTGTAAAGGTCCTGTTTAAGTAACAGTTTTTAAAAAAATCTAATCTAGTGTGAAAAAAAGTCTAATCTTCTGATATAAATTAATAATAAATATAAATTATACATTTTCGCACATACTCCTCTATACACGAGTCTTACTCTCATGGAGAAGAAATAAACGTTAAAAAATGTATATGTATATATTCTACTAATTATTTATAAAAATTAAAATAAATAAAAGTAAAGTTGAATTATTATTGAAAGTGGCTCGTTAATTTATTTTTTTATATATTCTGCGTTACATTTTACTTTATCAATTATTTTTGTAATTTAATTTATATTCTTCTTTCATTTACATGACTCAATTGAGGTCTTTGTTTGGAGTCTTGTGTGATATGACTCCAACGAAGGCATAAGGCAAAGTTTATAAATTGTTCTCTACGTGTTGGGCGAGTATGAAGAAACAGACGCACAACATGTATGCAGCCGAGGTGGACTGATGGAGTCACAAGATTGGACAAAGTTCATGCTGCACCACAAATTGACTTGGCAATTTGTGGCGTAACGTGATTTTTTTTTAAAATACACTATACATTTTATTTTTAAGAAGAATACATTCTTATTGTAAAGTTGCAATTTTTCTGAACATAAGTCTGTGATATTTTTAATACAAATTAAATGTATTAATTGTGAGGTATAGAATCAAAACAGACATGTCCAGTTTTTATGGTTTTTGAGTTAAATATGTACAAATATAAAGCAAATTAATGTCTTCAAGACTAGCCTATTGAAATTAGATAAATATTGCTGAATTTCTTATAAAAATGCATTAAAAAATTTCTAGTTATTTCAATCGCAGATATATCCAAATAATTAATTCAAACCCAGACAAATATGTTTTCAGCCAATGAGATAACAGTATTTGTTCATGTGACCTGTGGTCACTGGTCATGTTCAATATGATTCCAAATGTGACAGTTGTGGTACAATGGCTTTTTTACATTTTACTCGAAAACAGGTAAAGTGGACATGTCTGCTTTTGATTCTGGACCTCACAATTAGAAAGATATTCATATAAAATCAATTTATTAAAAAAGATTAATTAGTCATATAAGTTCTAAAATTTGTCGTCAACTTACAGTGTTTGTGTAGCATAATCGGTTATTACATTTTCCCAGATAGGAATTGATCCAGATTCGAATCCAGGTAGCAACAACAAAATTTTATCTATAAATTGATTTTACATGTATATCTTTCTAATTAATACATTCAATTTGCATTAAACTAAACTGTGTCCTATATACAACTGACTATTACTTTTAACAAGATACTAGACTGCCCGCCCGGTAGCAGACGTATCCTGCAGATACGCAGTACTCTGTTGTCAATTTGCAGAATAAAAAAAATAAATTAAATCACCAATACACTTAATAAAACTATAAAAAGTGTTTTGATAGGAAAATAAGAAGAAGAAATGTTTCATGTTTCATATTCACCTACTGGTAGAATTTTTCAAAATTAAAATCGCACTTAAACTAACCAATATAATCAAAAAACCCAGTGTTCATAATTAAACCCAGCGCTCATAACCGGATACTTTGATTAATTAATTAATTAATTAATTCAATTTCGATTTTTATTCATATCAATTATTAAAATTCTGAAAACGCTATAAGAAGCGCTAAATTAAAAAAATAGTTTCCATAATAAAATAATTTAATTTCTACCAAAATATCGTAATACTCTGCGGTAAAAGATTGCCAATAATATTCCTACAATAAAATGTACATGTTGTAAAATAACATTATACATATTCAAATAAACATACTCTTTTTAATTCGGATTCGACTTATATTTCACTTCATGGTGGTCAAATGAACCGATATCTGCATTGTTAGACTATTTTTAAATGATCGGTTCATACCGAACAGTCTAGAGAGATTGATATTAAACGTAAAAATGTTTAATTTTTCATGTGAAAATCGACATTTTTGATTAAAATGAAATAATATTAAAACATAATTAAATAAATTAAAACTATTTTTAATTCGTATTGGGTAAATTTTATTCTTCAGGGTGCATAAACGCGTCGATACCTCCATTATTACGGTATTTTTAAAAGACCGGTTCATATCGCATAGTGTACAGAGATTGTTTTCTAATCTAAAAATGTTTAATTTCTCATGTAAAAATCGACATTATTCATAAATCGCAAAGTTTGTCATTGTTCTGCATGTCAAATCACATAAAAACGGTTGCATTTGTTTCCTCGCGCGGTCGTGAGATTTATACAAATCAGGGTCGGTTGTTTCAGTTTTTTCGCATTATCAGCGCATCTAGGTAGATCCGTACGTTTTTCAAAAAAAAAAATATGCGTTATTTACAATTTAAAGATGAAATTGAAATGATGGGAAATCTCCCATCATAACCTCCAGAATAAATTCCGCGCTATCGCTTTGTATAACTTGAATAATAAAAAAACATGTTTGGTCGTAATGTCGTAGAGAAAAACTCAAAAACATGAAATTCACTTAATCAGGGTTTCCGAAGAAATTAGAAGAAGAAAAAATTTTAAAAATATACACGATGATACCGTCGGCCGCGAGCCGTCCCGGAAATATTTTAAAATTATCGCTTCTAAACTCGCAGAATTGTGAGCGAAAATGTTAAAGTTAGGCTAAATTTAAAAAAAAATAGCAAGAAATTCACTAAACTTAAACGGTCGTAACAAATAGAGGAGAAGAGGAGGAAAAAAGTGTCAAGAGAAAAAAGTTTATGTCATCCTTCAGCTATCAGGCAAAATTCAAAAATACACAATTGGCTTGCAGGCTCGCGAGATACAGCGCTTTCCGTGTGTGACGGATATTGTTACAACGCGACATATATACACCACCGAATATAGCTTACGACTTTAATAATATATAGATGTAGATGATGTTTTCGATTGCAGTTTCGAACGGTGAATTCTCTCATCATAAGATGTAAATAATAACAAAGAGGTACTTATCATCAAATATCATAAAAATATTCGTTTTTTTTTAAAGAATGTTAAAAATGTATCCGCGGTTCTTTTAGGGTGGCGCCTATTCCTAAAAAAAAAAAATCCGACCTTATGATGTATTGTGAAGGGAAGAGGATCACCAATAATCTCGAGGCAGAGCAGATAAGTCTGGGAAAACCACGAGTAAGATAGAGAGCTTCAGTCAATCGCGATTTTAAATAAAGGTTGTTTATTTTAGAGGTTTAGAACTTTAAAATGAAATAAAACACAAATCGTAGTAATGGCCATGGCATTGGCGCTGTGTGGTATTTTGCACCGTCTTGTTAAAACCAATTGGGGAACGAAAAAGTCGAAAAATTGCTGTGCACGATGGCGAATCGACAAATTCGGGTTCTCCTCAATACTACGCTCCACTGCAGAAACAGCTTCCTCGTAAGACGTCTCTGCGGATGCGTATTATCAATTAGACTATTTGTGGTGCAAAAACGGTCCATGGTTATCAAAATTACTTGCTCGGATGGACGGATGAAAAACAAAAAACATCCTTCATTTATGCAGAAGATGGCGAGAAAAAGGAAGAAGATGAATTATATTCTTCACGCTTTAAACTGAGTGAGAACATTTATAATCGATTTTAAGACTATATTTTTAATGTCACTTTAATCACACATTAATATTATTAGTGTATGTATGTATGAATATGTAAATACTTACATAAATACCGGATATTTTATGCATTCAAGTTTATAAGAAATGCGAGTACGTCAATTTTAAATTGCAAAGCAGTGATTCAACAGAGCACTCTGTTTATTACTTCATTCGATGGGGTTGCTGATATTTTCTGTTTACGTCGTCAAACTTTCACCTCCAATATCCATACGAGTGTTTACTTTATTAAATTCCTGTTGCAATACTGCAAATACAATTTCACAAGAAAGACAATAAATCGTCATGTTACATCCGTGAAAGCTGAAAGTGTTCTAGAATAACCTTAAGTTGTGTGAATGCGGAGTAGTCATGTCATATTTTATAAAATGTTGATAAGATTGCTTAATGTAACAATCAAATAATATTAATGCTTAGAATTAACGTATACAATCATGTATTTTTTTTTTTTAGAACCATGCATTGGAGAGTAATACAAATCGACTAACATAATATTTTAATCTTCAAGAGAATATAATTTCAGTAATAAATTCAATAGTATATAATCTTTTTATCTAAAAAGTGTCGTAACTTTAATAGAATTTGTTATAAATATGTTGATATTTTCTGTCTGTCGCCCAACTTAGGAAACCCATAAACTTCAGTATCAGATTAGTACACAAATATTGTATGTCCAGTTTTTACCGAAATTGAATATTATATATTTACGCTATAAAAATATTTTACATCCAAAAACGATGAAGTTTTTTTTTTTTTCAAATACATAATTTCTCAAATTCATTCATATATTTAATGCAAAAAAAGTATGTTCAGCTCGTAATATTATCCAGGTGAGGTTATTAAAAGGATTCTACTAAACGCTATTTACAATCTGATTTAAATATTTCAGTATATTTCCAGCCTAAAAAGTGTCTAAATGCCGGCATATTTTTTATTTGTGCAATCCGTCGTTAACTAAGCATGTAAATATGCATCTGTGATAGAAAATGATTACGCTGTTCATAAAAAATATGTACGTTGTGGGTATGAAACAAGAAGATAAAGCCAGGGGCATACAAAACGAAAAAAACATGTAAATGGATATACGTACCGAGTGATCACATGCAAAGTCTCTATAATTTTGTATTAGCAAACAATTCTGATAATGATAATAATAATAATAATGGATAATTTGTATAGCGCCATTTTCGTAAAAACTTTCACCTCAAGGGCGCTTTGACAATGATGATTAATTTATAATCTCTAAATTTATATTGTACATCTATTGTCTATGTAAATACCTTCGATAGCTGATTCCCAGGTTTTTGATTAACAATAAGAACACATATGATATATGAACTGCACTAACCTTTTATTTTTGCTGTCTTTCTGGTCCGATGTTATTGTTCTTTTAGCTGGGTTGTTTTCTCTAAATTTCGACCGACCGAAGCGGTGCGCGCTTTGGTTTATTTGGACCGCTGGACTGGTCGAAGCACAGTACGAAATTTAATGACACCTGTCGGTTACTGTCTTCTTACCTTTCCGAAAAAAGAGCGGTAATACTCATACACACACACATGTACATTATTATAAACCAGAAAACCCAGTGGTGCCAATCGAAGTAACAAGGCGCGTAAACATCTACATATATATAAAACCTACTATACTATCATACTCCAAATAATCTTCTTTCAAAGGTAAAAAAAAAAATATCTGGTATACATGAATTTCCTCAAAAATAAATATGTACTTTAATAGAATATCAAATCTCGAAAACCGATCATTTCGAATTTTTTAAATTGTACAGGAGACACAAAAATCTGAATTTCTTTCAAACAGTTTGAATTAAAAAGGCTTTTTTTTCTGTAACTGCTAACTATTCTATTACATTATAATATACTAAAATGGTTTCCTTGAATTAAAATGTATAATGTTAAAAATAGCTGTTACAGTTTTTTGAGATGGGTTCTTTTCAAAATTAGTCCAAGGACTTAGATGTTTTTTACAAATAAAGCGGCATTATTAAAGACAATTGTTATAATATAGCAACAAATAGGAAAAAATACCCCCAAAATTAATATTTTTTTTACTAAAAACCTTCTCCAACGTCTGACTGCAATGCTGTATTTGTCGGCCACATCAAAATACCTTCGTAGAAGTTTTCGAAATCCGCCGGTATGTATTGTTTCAACTTTTGTAGGTCGTCCATTTTTAAGGGATTGATTGGCACTTTTGTGGAGTAGCATAGAAATTCTTCAATAGTGGGTATGTTTGCACAACAACCTTTACTTTTCAACAGGACAAAAATTTAGTTGTTAATTTCGTTGCCAATGAAGGGACGCCATAAGACTCCACCCATTTTTTCAGGATTAAAGATGAACTCAAAAAAAACTTGGCACTTGAAAGGAAATCTCGGTAAGATGAGACCATTTCGAAATTTATTTCAAGACGTCATCATTTTTTTACACTGTGAAAATCAAAGACGAGACCTTCTCTCTCATAAAAACGAAGAAGCCCACTTTGATAAAAATTCGAGCCTTTTTCGAAATTTTCAATTCAATTATACCAGCATCTCAAAACATAAAATTCGTAATTCTCAAAACGTATAAAACTAACCATACCACATCTGTGCACTAACCCATCGATAATATATTATGCGTTTTTACTATTGTATATTATTTGTCAACTTTTATATATTTTATCGATACGTGATGTAGCACGTATTTTTAATTTTAACTTATGTTATTAAAAACTGAGTCATTTTAATGGGTATATAAGGTAAGCCATTTTAAATAATATTAATGTTTATATATTACGTTTTTTTTTTCTTTGTTTCTTTGAAAACGCGCATTTTTATAATGAAAATTAATTTGTTTCAAATACTAATTTATTGTATTAATTATAAATATATACAGATAAAATCAATTTTGTCGAAAAATGTGGTTTTTGCGCTACCGGGATATTTATATTTTTCGACAAAATTGATTTTGATAATTAATACATTGAGTTAGTATTTAAAACATCACAGACCTATGTTCTGAATAATTATAATTTCACAATTAGAATGTGTTCTTCTTAATAATTGTTTCAATTATTTTTCCATCCTTTGGCCCCTTATCATCTTTGATTATCATTTAAAATATTTTTTAAGATATTTAAACAATATCAAATTCTGTTCAATGCACATCTTTATTTTATATATGTACTCTGCAACATTAGAGATTTGGTAACCAATTCTGATTGTACATATTTCAGAAATATTATTTATAGAATATGTCAAAATCCGAAACGGAAGTTGCTTCCCGCTGTCAAGATTAACGATGGTCATTTTGCATTAGATAGCAAAACTTTTGTCAACAAAAACACTTTTATCTATTGAAAGGAAAACTGCACTTAGTATGTTACGACATCAGTGACGTCATTTGTCAATGCAGTCTGATAAATGATTTCACCGAAAGGCTGCACCATTAGCTGATACCATTCGTAAACATATCAATTTGAACCTATTCAAACTTTAATGTATTGTACCTACGTAGGTATATATAACAAGAGAAATATTTTCGAAGAGAGTTGTGGGTTTATTCATGTCTTGGTATGTCATATTGTTGGCAGATTTTCAAAACGGAAAGTACTCTTTTTTTCATTCATTAATTCATTTAGTGGTTATAAGACAAAATTAACAATCTAAAAAATGCATTTTAACTACAAAGTTGATATACACATAAATAAATATTACTTAATTATTTGGTAGATTTCGATGAATACTAATTATTACAGAGCAGAGGGATAACTCAGTAACCCATAATCAATTCGTCTGATCAGACCTAATCTAACATTCCAGAGAATTTGACGTGGATTATGTTAGATACTAGTGATGAGCTCAAAATAACGAACCGTGAGTCAATCACTGATATTTTTGAGTCACACTCACTCTCAGTGATTAAATATCTGGGAATATCGTGATTCGTGACTCAAATTTACAGGATTTTCCGTAATTTGATTATCGCCATCTGTTGGAATCTGTTTTTGTTGGTAATATTTATGCTATTTCGTTGGTATTTTTTGTTGGTATGTGTATGTATGTATAATTATTTTCTACTAACTATTCTAATTATTTATGCTAGAATATGTTTTATGCAAATGAAGTTTTAATAATAAAAATAGGTACGCTCAAACTTAAGTTTTTTTTAAATTATTTCGTGTATTATATCAGAAACTATAATCACAGTCACAGTTTTCAATCACTGATATTATCAAATACTAATCACAATCACACCAGTGAATCAAGAGTAGCATTTTTTCTCATCAGTAGTAGATACATGTAATTTCCATACGCCCTGCTTTTAAACCAATACGAAATGGAATATACTTTATCCTGCTGAAATAATAACATGAGAAAACGCTGATATGAAACTAAGAAACTTATTATACGTCAACCGGTTTCGCTCATTTCAAGCTTCGTCGTGATGTATTTAAAACTAACCATAAATACAAAAAGAGTACATTTATATATACATAAAGAGGAAGATTACATCTCTCTCTTTCCCATTCTGACAAAGCTTGAGTTAAGAGAAACCGGTTAATAAATTTTCTGGTATAGCAGTATTACCTATAAAGTAATTGTATTTTATTTAATCAAGTACATAATTATTAATAATATAACGATTTAAACGGTTGAAATAGAAACTCGTAAGTATTTATTTTTAAGATCAAGGGGGTTGCTCTCCTAATTAAAGTACCTATATATATTTATTTTTTTCTAATTTTGAATTATTTCATCATACAACGATCACATGAAATTACAACCCACACAATCTCACCAGGGGGTAGTTTTGTAAATGTGTAATATATACAGAAGAGAATAATGTCTCCTTATTTACTTCACCCCTATAAAAATTTCAACCAATGACGTCATTCCCACAACCCTTTCATTACTTACACCGGTAGAATCGCTCACCCACACTATAGAATTAATAGAGAAATTCAAATGGCAAAGAAGACCTTAGCAAAAACTACTTTTAGTATAATGGATCTATACAACAGACATTGAAAATGAAATAATACTTTCATGTCGGTGGTTCATTTTTTCCCATCCACATATTTACAATACAAAAACTGCTTTCTGACAACGTCGAAAACATCGTACAGCAAGGAAATTGCTCAAAAGTGGAATATCAACTTGTGATCGTAAAATAAATCGACATGTGAATGTCATCATTCTTTTTATTCGGTACCCTTTTCGATGTATCAATATTACTGAAATTTTGGTGGTGTTGAATAATGACCAACCCTCCGATACAATTTACCGATAAACCACACGTATTGGGGTTTATTATTGTGCACAATTACGGCACAAGGGTGTTGCATTGTATTGACCCTTCCGCATCTGGTGTATTTCCGCGGTTAGAAGTGAACCATGGTTGCCAAAATCAGAACCAGAACCTCACTCAAGTGCTCACTGATAAATAATTCATCTTATACACATAATATTTACATTTATAATATAATTAAGAAAGTTTTTTTATTTTAAATTTTAACAAAATATTCGTGCAATTTATTTTTTATACACACATAAATATTTTGAAATTATGGTAGGATCTCTACTAAGCTCGTCACTTATTCTGGACACCTCACATATATAGTTATAAATACAATATACACTTTCAAGATCAGAATAGCTGTTGAGATATAAAAAAAAATCAATAATTTGTATAATGAGTTACAGAGATGTACAATCAGATTTTTTTTAATCCTTTAGATGCCAAAACTGCACGTGTTATATGTTTTACTTTATTAAATTGCAATGCGAACAAAAATATTCGAAACATCTTGGCAAATTGTAGTTGTGTAAAATTTACTTGTACAAATTCTTGGAGGATAATATGCTGGGGTGTGTATAAATTTCATATTGACGCATAAATGCTGGCGTATAATTTTCTGTCGTAGAAAATTTGCCCATGATTATTTTATTTTATTTACACAATATTATTATTACAGGAGGTATATTAAAAACAGCAAACAGCGGCTAACGACAGCGTAGATATTTCATTAGTATAAGCAGATGATCAGTGGCGTGCTGTAAACACAAACATAGGTTATACTGTTACCGATGATGCTAACTAAGTATACAATTGGTAGATATACTACGTATCAAAAAAAAAGTTGTTTTTAAATTTTGATAACAATTAATTCTATCAATTTCGAAATAGACTATAATTGTAAATATATTACTTTAAAATAGGCAAGTTCTTTTATTGCTCTGTACCGTACTCTGCTTTCGATCTCCTTCCGACAGCGGATTTAAAATGTTTCATTAAAAGTGTTCAAAAACATTTATTTAATTAACTGGCTTCACAAATTAGCATAAACGGAACGCATTACAGAAATACTTGTATTTTGACACTTAATTTAATATTGGTAATAATATCCTATAATAATGTAATAATAATTATATATTATAACTTATAAATTTTATCTACGCAAACACCGAAATATGGAATCATAGGTTGGAATACGCTAAGAACATAAAACGTTAGTTTGTCAAGTAAAACAAATACGTCGAAATGTTATTCTACGTAGCTTTCAGTAGAGATTATCCCTTTCGAAAACGGCACCCTTAAGCACAAATTGTTTGAAATATGCAGAAAATCTTCAAACATCAAGATGCCGACATAGATTCAGTAAAAAAATATGTATTCCAGTACAATTATTATAAGGATTGAAAAAACATGTTAGGTTCTTTCAAGATCTAAGTGCTAGCAAATCACGGACCAGATAGCACATGAAGTTGTTATAAATGGTTCGCGAATAACTCACGTCTAGACGTGGGTTACGTCATAGACAAGGTTACGCTTATCCGAATAATAACGGCTAGAATTTTATAGGATCTTTTCATAATATAAAGATTATTTAATTTATTTTTATTTCCCAGAATTTTAGTAATGCACAGCTTTTTTGCTTGTATGCAATGCACACCTCCTGCAGATGATATATGTAATCCAGTGACTCGAAATACGCACGGGTAACCATACCAAACAGTATAGAAGTGGGACTTGAGATCAGCTGCCAAAATAAAATATATTAAAACGAGCAGAGGACAGGCGCCATCATCAGTATCGCCATTCATCGTAAGAAACCGAGCTTTTGAATCAGTTCAACAATCTGAAAATAAATTTAACAAATGAATACAAATTAAATAAATCAACTAGAAAGCTCTAGATATATAAAAGAAGGAGATTAAAGAACTTGGAACTTCAGCAACAGTATACCACCCTAGATATTCTGAGTAAGATGAAATGAAGCTGCAGTAAGCGGGACATCTAACGAGGGCATGAAGAAAAAGAGGGGAAGCCTGGTTCTAGGAAAATTCACCAACAATAGTTCACCGACTAAAAAGTTCACCGATCGGAAAGTTAGCCGACCGGAAAGTTCGCCGACCATAAAGTTCATCTATAATTGATCGCCGTAAAGAAAAGTTATGTTAAAAAGAATTAGGGTGATGATCAAAATAATAAATTAGCTGGAGATAAACCGGCTGGCAAAGAAACGTCGTAGACCCTTATTTTATCGCTCTATTTAAAATTTCATTGAAATTGGATCAATAGTTACAGAAATATTTAAAAAATCGATTTTGTATGTATTTGACGGATAAATGACAAATTATGAAATTAAATACGCTAACTAACGTTTCATGGTTTTTAATAAATAAATCATCGGCAATCAATTGTATAATCGGTGAACTTTCCGTTCGACGAATTTCGGTTCGGTGATTTTCACCACTGGTCGGTGAACTTTCCGGTAGGTGAACTTTCTGTCGGTGAACTTTTCGAATACCGGGAAGACCGAGACGTAATATCAAGAGATATATGGCGCTTCGTTGTGATTGCGGTCATAGACTTCCGAGTACCATGAGACCGTTGAAGAAGGAGAATATATTTTTACAGTTGATATTTAATTAATTTATATTCTATTATTACAGTGAACTTGACCACTGTACGGAATTGATAGTATAGTTTGAACTGATATCCACAAGATCTTTGTGATCATCTGACTAAAGAGCCCGACTCGAGGCTGTCTCGAGCACAGAAAGAAAGTCGCTGACTAATGTATTTTAATGATTAACTTTTTAATTTGAATTAATTAAGGGATTTTCACAATGTTAATAAACATAATAGAACTATCATAATAAATATATAATATATGACACTAATTATAAAAATCTATGGAAATGTTCAGGCACATAATATCGCAGAAGATAAAAAAAAAGAAAAAAGGTGGGAGAAAGGGTGGGGAGGTTGAAACTATTGTCGCGGTAAAGGGAGAGCAAGATGTGTTTGTAGGTAGAATGATTGCTTAAAATTGAGATTGTGGTGATTCAAAAAAGACCTCGTTAAGAGTAGTAAGAAAAAGTCAATTTCTGTTACCTTCTCATTGTGGTATTTGCATGTACGAAAAATAATTGATATTAATACTATTCAAGGAGAGTCGCAATACAATTTTTTTTTTATCGTGATACACTCCAAATATTAAAATTATTGTTACATTGCCTTTCTTTATTATATTTCAAAATAACACGTTTTACATTTTATATTCCTCTTCCTTCGTTCGTAATAACATATATCAAAAATATTATATTATTTTTTATTTGGTTAAATTTTATTTTATTAGGAATATGACTGGTGGCTCATGTTTATAACTGTTGGCGTACAAATCTCGAAAGGCTGTTGAGAAAATAGCTATGTCATTGTAAAATATAAATGTCAGCCCTATTCAATGGCGGGTGGCACGTGTCAGGGTCGTCCTTTTCTTGTATATTTAAGTAAATATAAAAAAGGGAAAAATGAATACATACAATATTATTCACGTAAGTAGAGTACGTATACAGATGTGTCCCGTGATTACATTGGCCACAAATGCAATAATCCCACCCCTCTATGTATATACATATACTCCGGTCAATGTTAACAAAGGGTGCTTCAGAAAATGGCTGCCTCGTTACTTATTATGCATTTACAAACTTATTTACATTTTCTAATAAATTATTATACTTTTAATACAAATTTTGAATTATATGTGTTACATGAACAATTAAGAATCGTAAAGCGTGTAAAATTAACCAAAATATGTATTATTAATAAACAACTAAATTTAGGCACAAGTCTAATCCAAAAAATTTTCCCAATAATTTCTGATCATTAGGTCACACCTTTCATTAGAGATGGCAGGACACGATCCACGTGTTTTTTTTTTTTTTTCAAAATCTTTTTTCAAAAACTTCAGCAATATGGAGCTTTCAATTTATTTTATTATGAAAGATTCATTCAATTGTAAAGTATTTCCTTTTAAAACAAGGCTAATTATATTATAATTATCACCATTAAAATATAATGGCGGAACACTATTTAATCTGGTTCACCGAATTATGAAATATTTCCATATAAATACCATAAAATTTGTAAAATATTTAAACGGAAATGTGTACTTTTCACAAATGAATATTTTAGCACGTTCGGTCTTTTATATTGGAATATCCAAACAAGTATGAAAACATGAATTATTTCATTAAAATAGGGTCCCAAAAAAAAATTATAAATTATACCTTGTCCGCGTATGTTTTTAATACTAGACTAGAAAGGAGCCCGTAAAGGCTGACTGAATTTTTTCGGCAATCGTCGGCACCTATCTATGTTATGATAACACACTTAACATAACAATTTTAGTCAGGCCTGCACTAGATTTATTTTTGATATAATTTCCTAATATTTTTAAAAACTTGATTTAATTTGACATATTGTGGTTTTAGTTTTTTATCACCTTGATAGATAAATAATTCAAAACCGGTTGGTGTATATATTACTATATTATTACCTATTGAGAGCCTTCAAATAAATGGGGATGGAACGATAAAATACCAAATGTTTTAAAGATGAGCAATATTAATAGTTTTCACTTTTGACTCTGCCAGCTCCCATACAGCTAAGTCATGGTACGAATGTATGTATTTAAAAATGATTCTGGAAAATAATGTTCGGCTTTCGAAATAAAATCAGGAATATAAATTTTCTTCTTACACGAGTAATAAAGTGATTCATTTTTTAATCTATTAAGGTATCTAAAGGTATAAAAATGCTAAATCTTATATATACTCCATATATCAAAAATGTAATCCACTTAACCCACGACGTAATAAATTCTGGTGATATTTAAGTGTAAGTTTTTGCCTAATTGCTAGGGTAAAAATACATCCAATTAATTTAACTTTGGTAATTTTCGTGGCATGCTTTTTACAATAAATAATAAAATTTCTGGTCGACGCAATAGTTTTCCCATACATAAGACACCATTTTTGTTAGAAAATACGTGAATGTTGTATGTGTGATATAATTATAACATTAACTTGAAATTCATGAATATCGAAGTATAAGGTCTACGAAGTCTCTGCTCCTTCATGATATGAAATAATTATAAATGCAGTCAGTGCTTACTTACTTACCATCACACCGTTTCTCCGCGGGGGTAGGCAGAAAGGATTCATCCACATTCATACATTGTGGCTTCTAACAGGACCATATTCCAGTATCTGGCCAAGTCTTTCGTAGACGTCCTCTATTTCCAGTGCCATCAACACTTGCGTCATACATCTTTCTTACCATTCTTCCATATGAGCAAACTACCTAAGTGATTACCTTTCTTAATCGTACTCACTATACCAAGATCAACTTTATATTCTTTCCTTATTTCTTCATTTTTCATAAATGTATTTCTCACATATACGCCTAAGTGATTTCATTTCCAATGCGTTCAGTCTACTTTCGTTCCTCTTCTGTCAGCTCTAGGTCTCACTTCCATACATCGGTGTCGGTATCAGGACAAGTTCCCATTAGCTATAATTCCATTCAACGCCCCGTTCACTTTATACCCTGTACTTGCCCTTCTTTCGATATCTTTCTCAATCTTTCCGTTTCTATCAAATACACAAACTCATCTTCTAGTTCCAAATATTCATTATCTACAAGTATTTTGCACGGTGTCTTGCTTTCCTCCTTCTCGAATACTATCATATTCCATTCATAATAGTCAATACATTAAAAAAAAAAAAACATTTTGTCTTATAATCATTATATATTTACAAAGACATCAATTACAATTTAATTTTAGCAAAATATAAAACCCAATTATTGTTTTGAACACCTCATCAAAAAAAATTAAATGTGGTACATTGACGGATGGGTGAAAAAGTAGAAAACATAGAATAAACACAATTAATTTTAAACGTTCAATGGAATCCCTTTGGGACTACAGTTATCTTAATCTACTTTGATTTGCCAATTCATGGAATCGGTAATCTTTAAAATCAATGGAAAATACAAAGTTATTTTTAAATTAATGTACAATAAATAAGATAATTATACCATTGATATTTAAATATTTTATTAAACAACTTTGAATAGAATATATAATGTATATCACAATTCATATGAAAATATATGAATGACACAAAGACGAATATTAAAAAATATATGCTAACTTTCAATTCAACTAATTCACAAAACATTAATTAATTAATCATTTTATCAGTATTCAAAGAACTTATAAATAGAATATTAAGTTCTATATGTAGTCTAAGTCCAATTATAACTTTCACTTTGTTTTTTTTAGATATTGCTGCTATTACTAGATATGTATAAAACTAATTAGAGCTTTCATTATAAATACAGCATTATGTAAAGTTAATTCCTATTTATTAATCTATCTGGACTTGGTTCGCTTCAGAACTGAATACGCTAAATATTAGTATTACACCTTGACGATGTCGTTGTATTTATAATTTAAAGAATGTAAATTTATTCAACCCTTATGTTAAATAATTCTCATGTACTACTTTTTACATAGAAGAAAAAAATTAAAATCGTCTAAATCGATATTATATAATTTACAATAATTATTGCATAATCAATAAAATTATAATATTGTTCGTAAGAGTATATTATACGCGGTGTGACAGACGTAGTCCACAATATTATACGGGTGGATACCTGACTAAATTACTAGTCGAAAATATTTTAGACAAATTAAATATTTAGTACAAATTCTGAAATGTTATGAAAAATTTTGTATAAGATTTTTACAAAACCATGTTAAGCCTTAAGTCTACGTACATTTGCGAAATTGACCATTATGATTCATTATCTCTACCCGTAAATCATTTAACAAAAAATAGTCTCATAACTACGACTTGTTTTAAAACTTATGTCTCATTATGACACTATGTTCGCCTCACATTTTTAGTTTGCCCCTATAATATTATGCACTAGGTGTGTTGCATCCAAAAAAAAGTGCATTTATCATTTCCAAATAGAGTAGGAAAGAAACAAGTACAAAAAATGTAATTAAAATCACTATTACATCGGTGTCAGAGGGATCCCGTACGCAGCGAGCTGCTTCCTTAGAGCTGCCACTTCGAATTTCAATTCGATATTTTCTCTTTCCAAAAATGATGCTCTAATCGCTATTTCATCTTCCTTAATTCTTCTTCTGTCTCTTGATTTCTTTGCTGCAGCATTGTTCTTCTTTCTCCTTTCAACGTAGGAGTCGCCTCCCTTAGTATTTCCATCCTCGGTCGTGTAGCAACTAGTGTCAGAGTTGCCATTGCATCTGAGACTTCTTCTCATCTTCGGATTTGTTATAGTCGCCTGACCACCATTTGCAGCGTGAATCTGCTGTAACATTCTCGTCCTAAAAGCCGAGTACTTTTCAGCAGATTGGGAGTCAAGTAGAGCATCTACGGATGAGAATCCGGCAGCGAGGCTCATTGGATCTTTAGGGTACGCTTTAAAAGGCCTAGCTACTTTTCCGTCTCTTCCTGAAGAGACCATGGGATATATTAGGAAAGAATTGTGCGATCCGTCTGACCCTGTTTCAGTAACGTCGGATTCTAATTTAGCGGGCTGATCTTCGGAAATGACAAGCTGTTGGCGGAAAGCTGCTTGAATGATGTAAGGACCTAGTTGCTCGGGACCAGGGTAACAAGAGGCGTAATTTGGAGATGATCGACGCGATTCCACATTCGAGCTCACTGATGAATCTTTATCGGCATTGTAGAAAGATGGAGAACGATTTTTTGAATTACATGTGCAGTTAGAAGATTCGTAGTCTTTGCTCCCGTGTCCCATTGTGCAGCGTGAAGAGCCGCTATTGGTAGGACTGGGGAGCGGGGTAGAGTCGTCATCGTGATCCAGATCTCGTTCGAATTTATGGACAGGTAAGTGATGGCTGCTGCAGAAGGGTTCCCGTGATTCCTTCGACGTAGATAGATCCAACACGCCCGATACCTGACTGAAATCCAACGGATGTGTCGATGCCATTGCAGATATTTCTCTATAAAAAAAAATACTTACTTAGTTGGATTGCCTATCTACATACTTTGGATAATTATTTTCACAATATATATTTTTTAATATCCTGTTAGTTAAATACAACATAACAACTTGGGTCTGAGTTGGAGAACTCTATTCAAATCTTATATTTTATATAATTAACATCGAACAAATGCAATATGTAACAAAAATATTCTAAATATTTAATTTTATAGAATGAAGCATACGAAATATTATATGTTTACAATGCATGACTGGAATGATAAATAAATCAAATAAACTGAATGAATGTTGATTAAAGTGTTACTTTTTGAAAACACCCATGTCAAAATAATAAACTTTTATATCGTTAAAAAATATTTTAATTTTTTATTATGAAAAAAATGTATCACGAATAAGATTGCATCATAGATAAAAATATTATGTTATCGTATATTTTGGAGCAAAATTTAAGGTAATTTTGTGGCATCGACAAAAAAATTACAGAAATAAAATAATAGAATTACATCCAAGTATGAGTTTTTTTTTACTCGGGCTCTATTAAAATGTTTCTCTTCGACTTCTCAACGGAAAATATTTTAATCCTAGTCCACAAACTGATACAATTCAGTTTTTCATTCTCGATGCCTAGTTTAAATTATTATTAACCAATTTTCAGATTATATACTCTCGTCTAAGGAGCTTTGATAACAAAAAAATACGTAATAGAAGAGTGAAGAAAAATAGACCAAGGTCATATTTGAATTAACTCAATAACACTTATCAATATGATACCAAATAAAATAAAAAAATTATATATTATAAATAGAGAAATTTTCAGAAATAAAGCGTGTTACAATATTATATATTAAAAAAATCAAAATAAAATAAAATCATTACCTCAATCAGTGATTGTTAAGTTTTTTAAAATAAAAGCTTCAGTAAATTCTCACAACACAAAAGTTCACAAGTACTAATATGGATGTCAACGTAAAATGGTATTATCATAAAACGTATACCAAATCACTTATTTTGCGTTCTAGTACAGTACGCATACACAAAACAAAGATACGAAAATAATTTAAAAGAAGAATTTGACAAGACACAACAGTCATGGGTGTCAATAGACAACTAATGTTCAGTGCTAGATGACCAATCTATAAATAAATGTTGGAGCAACAATACTATTACGTTTACCCAAAGGGGTAAAAATGCATTAACTACCGTATGGACGCCGTCACCTTTTGCAAACAGCGCCGGGACGCAAAGTAAAAAAAATGTAAGCAGTTCGAAAAAAATTTGAAAACGCTCCAAGAATGTTAAGTCACTTTCTGCGAAGAGGTCGTGTTTAGCCAGCCGTTGTCTGTCAACATTTACGCGAATACGTCAACCCGTTTCAGGGGAGGGGATACGTGGTCAGTTATTTGCTAATGCACTTATTTGCCAAATATGCCACGCCCAGAATGCAAACGAATACCTCAAGATTTTATTAATATTATTTATTTTTGAACAATTTTTGGAACGTTATTAACACATTATTTAAATTCAATTGAACGTGTTTTTTTATTAAATATTATTATTTCTATTGACTTAACCGATAGATCAGCAGTGTTGATTACCTCGTCGATGTTAGTCTTACTGTCATAGCATAATCACTTGTCCTTAATATATATATTTTTTAAATATTAGATTTGAAGATACGGCATGTTTTGTTTTATGATCAAACATCGTCATGACATATTTTCATTATAACTTAAATAATAATTAAAGATTAATTTTACGATACGGTTTAATAAAACTGTGAAACCACGCTATTGCCAATGTCGACGACAAGTCTACGATAAACGAATGCTCAAGTAAATCAGATATCTAAAGGTGACGAAGATCCATTATGTCTAATCCCGCGGGGAGATGACTTAAAAGGGAGATGATTTTAAATACCTATACATGTCTGCCAAATAAATAATATTCTTGGATTACTTTAATAATATTACGAATTATGTACATATATACCTAACAATGTGAAATGATTTTACATGTTTCTTGTTGATTTCTCATTTCCGTACGTATATTTTATTTGTTATGTATATGATCATTTTAGCACAGTACATTTTTAGTGGTGCGATACGTCTCAACTACTACGCACTATTCTTCCAAGCTTGGAAATTTCAGCCAATCAACAGCCAGAAAAACCTACCGTATAACTAACTGCACTTATGAATAGAACGTGTTTACAAGCCGACATTATAGTTTATCCCATTTAATTAATAAATAATGTAATTCAATGTCAATTATTTTTATATACCTAAAAACAATACCACGTGTCTAGACTTGTAACATGTACATGTAACAATTATTACGGACTTGGATTTTAAATTAATTAAATAATCATTATAAGGATCGTTCCTTCCGCTTATGAAACATATTTTTCAAGATTTAAATATATTTATGAATATATTAAATATCATCAATTTTCATGCAAGCGTGTCGATTATTGAGGCTTTTAACAGGACCAGTTTCCAGTTAAACTAATCATCAGGTTAAACTGATCATGTCAAGTCTTTTGCGGACGTCCGCTATTTCTTGGACCATCAACACTCGCGTCATATATCTTACATACCGTTTTCTCCTCATCCATCCGTTCAACATGACGAAACCTTTTTAGATAATCAGGCCTATTCTCAAAATTGCAATATTGAAATGAAGGTGATTGTTACACCAACCCTCAAAAATAGACAGTATGTAAATTAACGTCCGTGTTATATTTGAATGAGAGAGAGGGAGAGAGAGTGAGGTAGTGAGGGAGATAAACGTACCATAATCTGTCAAAACATAAAAATGGCAACAGGATTGGCCGTGATTCTTCACTACGACGCTGCGGATGAGGAAATCAATAGGTAATTTATGAACAAACCTTTTTCTGTGACCTTGAATACTGTATTAGTACTTATTTTAACCAAAAACTTATATTTTTAGTCGAAACTCGAGAATGGAAAGACGTCGTTTGCGTGATTTGTGCGGTATAGTTGTACCTTATCAAGGCGGTATAGTTGTAAAAATTACGCATTTGGAATTTCCATCGGGTTGCACAAATCACGCAAACGACGTCTTTCCATTCTCGAGTTTCGACTAAAAATATAAGTTTTTGGTTAAAATAAGTACTAATACAGTATTCAAAGTTCACAGAAAAAGGTTTGTTCATAAATTACCTATTGATTTCCTCATCCGCAGCGTCGTAGTGAAGAATCACGGCCAATCCTGTTGCCATTTTTATGTTTTGACAGATTATGGTACATTTATCTCCCTCACTCCCTCACTCTCTCTCCCTCTCTCTCATTCAAATATAACATGGACGTTAATTTACATACTGTCTATTTTTGAGGGTTGGTGTAACAATCACCTTCATTTCAATATTGCAATTTTAAGAATAGGCCTGTATCTTAGTTATCCTTTTTTAGTCATATTCATGTTCTATGAAAAATTTAATTAATTTACTGGTTTCCCGAAATAAACCGAAACTCCTGATTTCTTAGCCTGTAGGCAAGTTCTTTCGTTTCTTCAATTTATACATACGCTATAAATCATACCATAGTGAGAATAAATATGAAGTTATGTATATTTTTATAAAAACAAAAGAATTCGTTAATACATATTTATTCATTAATCTATACAAGAATAGTTATCATTGTACGAATACATACTACGTCTCTCTCACTAGATTAATCTGTGTCGCGGCAGTCAACGTAGGTGCTTAAATCTCTGAAATGGTTGAAAATTGGCACGTGCAGCTTGAACATTTTCGACTCGAATTTTTAAAAGACATAACCTCCTAAAGTATTGTCTAGATCTTTTTCTATATACTATATACTATATTAGTAGGTATTTATCATTTCGATCGTAAAAAAGGACATAATAAGTAGATTAATTTCGTACGATTTTCAAAAAAAGACAGTTTTTAATTTAAAATTTCATAATGTCTACTTAAATAACCAGTCCATGGTTCAAGCATTCACATTTTATGTAATGTCAAAGATACGTTTAGTATTTTTATTATTTAATTAATTAAGTAATCGTCTAAAAGATAGTCATTTCAAATATTTATTGAATAAGAAAAACACATTATTAAGAGCAATATGTTTTCCGTTAATTTAAACTAGATTTTTTAAACATTTTGTATAAATCTAGAATCGGCGTATATAAGCATGTCAGTTTTGAGAAAAAAAATTGACAAGAGAATAAGTTTTCCCGCAGTTAAACAAATCAATCGCGTTTAAATAAATCTTCGAGTATTTATTTACATCGGTGTAATGGAAAAATGGTCCTCTAGACCACATTTCGTTTTTAAACCTAAAACTGACTTATGTCTTATGAGAAATACATGTTTGATTGAGCTGATCGCCTCACCGCTAGACGAAATAAGCTAGCCGATTAATTAATTAAAATTCAGAATGTAAGCGCTGGTAATTAAGTATGATATAAATTTCAATCTGCGTGTTAAGAGATCGATAATAAAATCGACTACGCAATCTACGTATTGTAACTGTTTGCATGAAACAAAGAGTTGCATGTTTCACATGCGAAAATCATTTAGGGGAGAGTACCTACTTGAAACATTTGTTACTTTGTAAGCAGAAATGCCTTTATTTACATAACGAGAACGACAATTATTTATGAGCTCACAAAGACAGTCGTAAATAAAACCAATTTTGACTTACAATATTGAACCTGGGTTTCGGTGATTGCTTTTGGCCGAACTTTTCGCAAATTACGTTTCGTATGTATTTTATTATTGTCCCATAGCCAGGTGTACAAAACTAATGGGATATATGGAAAAAATATCACAGCTAATTGTATAACGGTGAAGACATCCTTTTTATTTAAACTCAATAATAAATAAAACATAGCGATTCGCATCCATTATATCCTATGTTAGTGTAATCCATTTTCTTTAGATATTCACTAGATGGCAGTTTAGCAAAAATAATAAGAAATATTAATCTACAATATTTCAGCATTGTGCAATAGATTTCACTGATTTATAATATTTGTCAAAAACTGCCGTGAATAATTCTTAGATATAATAATTACTCGATAATTTTAGCATTTCAGTTTAAAATGATATTACATAAAAAATTCACATAAAATTTTTAGTTAATTATTTTTGCTTGTCTATATTATTTAATTTCTTTAAGATCACTATATCCTTCATGTATATGTTTTTAATAACATTCTGACGATAATCATATCAATTTAAGATTGCTCTAGATCTACATATATATATATATAGCGTTGTATATATGTAGCGGTCACAATAGCCACCCGCTGGGCATTATAATTCATAGTAAAATATTATTTTGACATTGTTATGTAGGGTTAATTACATAACAAAACATGTTACCTTATAATATATTCTTCTTTTACGGTTCCACGAGACTGAAAGTCCATGACCACAGTTACTACATCCATACGTTGACGGACGTCACTGCTGTAGTCCAGTTTTCTGGACACTCTCCAACGTTTTGCGGGTACTTTCCTTGCAGGTGACATTATTAATATCTCGGTCCTGATCCTGTTGATTTGGGTAAGACTAGTGATGTCCCCTAAAAACATTACCAACCAAATTTCTCCATTTTATTATTCGTTAATATATAAATGTCCACACATAATATAAGAATTCTTCTGCACCAGTATACGAGTATATTAAACGTTACTATCTTAACGTTGACTTTCACCGTTACTAGAGTTTTACAGATGGTTTTAGTATTGGGTTGTCTAATAAGTCTTCCAGATTTTGTTCAATTATCTATTATAAAATCAATTTTTTACACAAAAATTACAATATTTTAATCAATAATGTATTCTCTATTACTGTTCAGGACTTCATCCCATCTATTCAACCAATTTTTCGATGCCTTTTCTATAAAAACCGGCTGGTCTGATATCGAAATAGTTTTCAAGCCAATTTCTGAGATCATCGTCTTTGTTGAACGTAACACCACGCATTTGATCGGAAAGCTACCGAAAAAGGTGATAACTGACGCAGGTCGGGACTGTACAGTGGATAATGCAGAAATTCTAAGTCGAGCTCCTGAATGACCATTTTAACCTTGATTAAAGGCGAAAAGAAGTATGTGTCGAAAATATTCGTTTTTCTCAATTTAACACTCCATTATTTAAGCCCAAAAATTAATAAAAACTATAAGATACAGGAAAATGGAAACACTAACGTTTTAGAGCAGAACAAATGCTATCGAATAGTGTCATTTTTTTACATAAAAACAAAATAAAGAGAAAATATGATTCTAAACGAATCCCAAAGACTAATATTTAGAGTCATTTAATTTGTTTTATTACTTTTTTTTCCTGCATTTATTTTTTGTTTACTGCATTATTTTCATTATTCATAAACTGTCTGCTATAATATAGTAATTTACTAGGGCACCGAATGAATTTTCCTACCAAAATCCTCAGCAACATTTTTCCAAATTTCCATAATGTAAAACACTGTCAATAAATAATGAAACTAAAAAAAAAAATATTATTATTTATTTGTGTCACACCACTTACAATAAATTCTATGTATCCTTACATTGCAAACATTCAAATACATATATTTTTATACATAGTTATACCCACCAATAGTATATAAACAGTTTCGATGCTAAGCCTCCATAATTATAATAATTAGTACTGTAATTTATTGTATAATACATATTTAATTAATTATTTAATGTAAATTTAGAATTTCATTACATCAATATTATATTAATAGGTACTAACTAAGGTTCGATCCAAGTATTTATTAAAATAAATCAAATTAGATTAATCTCTTAGGATATGTGAGGTATAGAATCAAAATCAGGCTTGTCCAAATTTTATTGTTTTAGAGTTAGGTATGTACAAATATAAATCAAATTAATGTCTACAAAGCCCGTTGAAATTAGACAAATATCATCGAATTTCTTATAAAACCGCAATTAAAACTTACTTGTTATTTCAATCGCAGACATGTCCAATAAATAATTAATTCAAACGCAGACAAATATGTTTTCTACCAATAAGACGGCAGTGACCTGTAGTTACTGGCCATTTTCAATATGATTCCAAATGTGACAGTTGTGATTTTTGCATTTTACTCAAAAACAGGTAAAGTGGACATGTCTGCTTTTGATTGTGGACCTCACACATACAGATGAAATTTATTTTCAAAAATATATCTAGTTGCTACCGAACAACTACAATTTTTTCTTGTGTATCTTCCTAAGGGATTCATTCGGTTAATTTATTCTAAAATATGTTATTCTAAAATTCTATTATTTCTAAAATTCACGATAAAAAAACTGATTTTCTTAAAACATTCTCAAAAAATGTTGGAGACTCCTGCGAAAAATATTAACTACAACTATGGTTGGGAAAAAGTTACGCATACAAATGCCTTAAATGTATTGTCATTTATGCAAAATCTGTTACTTTAATTTTAAGCGAACGTCGCGTCCGAGCCTGCCAACATCGTGACCGAAGAAAACGACAGAACTGTCGATAATGGCGCGTTCGTCCCGAATGTCTGCCGAAATAGTCGCACCATTACGGCCATTACGTGTTGAGTGTATTCCGTTAATCCTTTGAGATTTATTGCCCGAAGCCTTTCGTCCGGGAATTTTCACAAATTCCTGAAAGGGTTGTTTGCACAAGGGATGTAAATATGGTCTGGGGACAGATAACAGGCGGCATGCAAATTTCTGACGAACTAAACGGTGACCTACGTTTACCTGCCCGCGTTGGCGGGACATTAGCACGGACCAGAATTGTTGCAAAATCATGGAAATCCCGTCGACATGGCTAGCTTTTAAAAGACTCATAATTCTAGGAATTTTAATAATATATAAATTAATACTTAGCATAACTTTATAAGAAAAAAATTCAAGGTGGTCTCAATGGTTTTTAATTTGCCCGATGGCCAAAATCGTTTGAAAAGCACAATTCTAAAAATTAAATAAAAAAAGCAAGTAGAATCAACAAATAAATATGTTTTATTTTTGACGTACACTTACGTCTTTGGCAGACGCTTCATAATTAAATAAAAAGTAATAAAATCAAAGTACTAACCATAGATTTAATAAAATATATTTATCATTGCTACAATAGACAACCGCGTTCGTTGGCCTAGTGATCTAGTGGTCTAGTGGTCTAGTGGTCGGGGGTTCGCGCCTCGTTCCAGGACACCAACAAGTTAGTCCTATTTTCATAACACAAGCTTTTAGCTAAGTTTGAAAATAGTAAGAATATCGATGTGACATGTATTCTCCTAGAATGATAGGCAGAGAGGATAGAATGCCACTCTGTTCTAGTATACTACTTTTGCCTCGTTCACTCGTTGCACTCGTACGTTCCACACGCGCAAGCTATCTCAGCGACATGTTATTGTACATATTAAAATGTTTTTTTTTATTTAAATTTTATTTTTAAATTAAGATTTATTTCTTAAAAATAGAAATGCCTACACGGAATACAGTATTGTGGGACGAGGCCCGACGACTAGAATGCCTGATTTTAGCATTTTGATTATTAATTTATTATTTATTAATCTGTTATAATTACAATGATACAATAATAAGTTTTTTTTTAGTTCTACAACTTCTCTAAAAAGCATGTACTTGTGCAGAGAAGAGGATTACATATTAATAATTATTGTTTACAATAACTAGCTTATAATAAAATAAAATGCAATATATTTATAACAACGATATAAAAATATTATGAATTTCGGGATACACGTTAATCTTTAAAGTATTTTTTGATAGCATTAAATATTTATTTGTTATCATTAAAATAATACAATAGTATTGTAGCTGAATTTTTCTTTCAAAATGTATCATATTTACACACATTTAAATACATTGCTCCACTAGGCAAGCCTGTTTTAGGGCAAATTGATAAACTAATATATTTTTATTTAAATTTTAATTAAATAAAGAAATTCAACTTATACAAATACAACTTTCTCGATAAATATATCTAACGTTACGTAACAAAGTAACATCGCGTACTCGCTTACTCCAACTACGTTTAAAATGTTTCACCCGAAAAACATACATTATTAACTTTTATATTTTAATATATAATCTTATTTCAAATTTAGACAGCTCAGTCATTGTCCGGTATGGTCTAGTGGCTAGGATACCTGGCTCTCACCCAGGAGGCTCGGGTTCGATTCCCGGTACCGGAATATTTTTTTATCCTTTTTTATTAATCCAAACCTATTTTTAAATACACACTTCCAACCTTTTGCACTATCTTAACAATCGTGTATTAATTGATGTATATTGCATATTTAATAGTGTTGTAATTAATTTTGCCACCGTTCCGATTGATATTTAAGAGGCGACATTTTATTTCGAAATTTTAAAATTGAAACATTACACGAACGCAAAAGTGTACGTTCTCATCCAGTTTTGCGTTCATGCGCAACAAGCACATTCTTAATATTTTTGGAATAAGCTAGATTAGCGATGGCGTGAAACATGTCAAAATGTAAACCCAATTAATAATAATACCATCACGAGTCAATTGAAAAAAAAAACGTAAGTATATTTTTGTACAATATAATATGTTTTTAAAAGAATAAAAAAAAATATTATTATTACGAATTATTTTTTAAATTATCAACAGGAATATTTTTAAATACAAATTAAATGTATTCATTAGAAAGACATACATATAAAATTAATTTATCGAAAAATATTAACCTGGATCTCTTCTAATCCGGGGAACGTGCATTAACCGATTATGCACACACATATTACATTAACAACAAATTTTCGAACCTATATGTTTCCATTATTTGAAAGTTATCTACTATCACAGGCCTATGTTCTGAATAATCACACCTTCACAATAAGAATGTGTTCGCTTTAATAAATATTTTTACTTTATTTACTCATTATTTAAAAATACATACGTGTATTTTTACAATTCAGTGAGATATTTGTTGTTAAAATATATGATTCTTATTTATTTATTCGGAGTTCATAATTCGATACTAAATTTACTTTTGATCAGATAAAATCGACAAAAATGGTGCTGTAATTTATCTGCTGTTTTGTATTTTAAGTTTTCATTCGTATATAAAACACTTATGATTTTTATAATGATAATAAGGTGTACCTAAGCGCTGTTGCTCTTGTACTACTAGATTAGGCAGTCTAGTCGCTATCGTATCGTAGACAAGGAATAGTAAAAAATGATGTTGTACTTTTACATAAATTTTGGTAACAGAATTCGAACTTGGCAGCGAGACACCAAAAATGTTTCGATGTGTCAATTGGTTAACCATACGTTTCAAATTTTAACGATAATTATGTGAAGTGCCAATTTTTTCTGTAAAATAAACTACCTTATTAATTATTTTTTTTGGTTGGTTTCCTACATTGGGCAAAAAATATTTCATAGCAGCAGAAACAGCCCATAAACTAAACGATAATTTTGGTGTGGGTACTTCTTCAGTTGATAACGACCAACTGAAGGCGTTAGTTGAAACAAAAACACGCACAATTCGCGAGTTTGCACGAATGATTGGTGTTAGTCATCTAACAGTGACACGAGGGTTGTGACCTGTTGATGTTCCATCGAATTGGAGATCGCCCTCATGCTCATCTTCTCTGCGGGCGACATATCTGAAAAGTAGGATGATGCGTCTCAGATACACAGTGAGCAATCTACCTCGGATCCATAATTCCAAAATAAAATGAACTCAAACCGATGGAATTACAACGAACACTTTAGGTATTCATTGCCCCGCCAGCTTCTAGCCGGGCTCCTACGCCATCCCTTTACTTGTACCCATCTAAATACAATATGTTTGTATGTATGTACATAGATAGATATTGAATGCGTGTGTAAGTATATTTCAGGTAAGACAAAAATAATATATATATGCCTTTTGGAGTTCTATCCTCTTTGCAAATTAATTTTTAACAGTAGATCTGAACGCTAATAGTATTTAACTTTATTTTCTAATGATGTCATGTAACACTTTTGAAAAAAATTCGAATTCGAAATGATATTACGTCAAAGCATTTTAATCTAAATTATAGGTACGAAATGTACAACAAATTGTGTATAATTTTTATTGGTAAAGGAGTCACATGACAAGCAGCATCTGTATCCTTTAAAAATGTCAATATTATTAATATAATTTAAGCCTTTCAATTCTCAATTTTTATTCAAGGTGTTGACTGTCGAGTGGGGTAACGCTCTAGATTGTTTACCTCTATTTTCGCTTGATATAATTGAGCAATCATTCTTCTGTAATCTTGTTGAAAGCAAATCGAATATATCGTGTAAAAAGGTCAACTACAGTAGTACATTTTCTTTCAACTTCATCGCCCAGAAACGTTAGTTTTTACTCTAATCTACGTTACTCTAACTCGGCTGACAGAGCCGACAAAAAATGCCAAGCTTTTGGGCTAAATCGTAAAATACACCGTACGCCTCACATCAATGATCATACCTACAGAATGACACTCAACATGAATGCGAGAAACGAGGACAAAATAGTGTATGATTTAGTAAATATAAACGAAGCCTCGTGGGAGTAACAGGTATGAAAGTAGGTTGGTACGTTCTTTTGAGTCGCCATTGTTATTGTTACATATTATTTTTCGTCTCCATTATAACATGAATATGCATCTTGTCCAGTGTTGCGATTGTTACGGAAGCTTTCTTCCAAACCGTCGCAATGTGTGGGAATGTCAGCTATTTCAATGGCGGCCATTCGGGAAAATATCGGGAAAGGGGGACGCACAAGTTCAGACAAGTACCTACCTATAGCGGTTGTGTGCGGTAGAATAACAGATGTTTAATAATGAGACGGGGATGAGAATTTATTTGGGGAGGAAGTTTAGTCTGTCGAGCAGAACATAACGATACTTGTAGCAACAAAACTAACATTAGACAAAGTATACAATCTCTAAATTATAATTTACGATCAATCAACATTATAAATTTGATTTATTAAGGTTTAGGTGTATCTGATGGCATTAATCTTGTTTTAACAATTAAGATTTCGATAAGAAATTACACGTACCTAACCTTTTGTAAATGTTAATTTAAAAATAATGGACCTTGAGTGGACTTTGGTAGCTATTTATGGCACTTAGTATCAGTACGTGTTTGATCAGGATAGACGTACGTTCGTCCTGATGAAGATATATCGGTATCGAAACAGGTCGACGTTAAATTAATCAAAATGATTTTAAAGTACTGGTGGAATCACAAGAACAAAATAAAAAATGTTTATAGCTATTCGTAGCTCAACCATGTCAGAGATATAAGCATTTCAAAAAATCGTAATTATGCGATTATTTCGATTAATTTAAATATTGTATTGATTCCAAATTATGTATTGAATTCAAAAAAAATAAAGATCATCTAATTTCGAGCGGCTAGACTATTTTTGCTTAGATGATTTAGGGTTTGAAGCTAGGATATAGATTAATGTATAAATTTCGTAAATATTTATTTCAAAGTACTTCAAGCTTAAAAATTTCAAACAAACATATTTTCCGTAACAGTGCAGAATTTGCACATATTCCTTGAATATTTTCAACTCGTAATTTAGTCAGGTATCCACCCATAAAATATTGTGGACTAGGTCTATTACACCTGTATAATCATTCAATTATTAATGTTTATTTGTTCGAATAACTTTATTATTATTATATGTAATTTATTCTTAAACTAGTGCATATATGCTCGAATATAAACATAAGTATAATGTGTCAGTTTTTAAACCTTTATAATAATATTGGATCATTTTTATGGCGTCATTTTCGTAAAAAATTGTACCACAACGTCCCTTTACACATAAACTGTTTATAGTCCCACATATTATATATTATACATATATCTTATAAAGAACATATTTATTAAGTTTAATTTTAAATACCTTACTATTTACCTACATTTTATCTATTAAACTAGAAGATACTGTGTGGTGTTTTACAAATGATGTTTTATTGTTCTAGCTATCTAGCTGTTTCGATACGTCTTCATAAAAACAGAATAAAAATAATTCTTATCGTCTTAAATTTTGTGTGTATTTAATCGCGTAAATGGGCCATTAGTTATTTCTACATATTATATACGCATGAGTATTTCAGTAGGTAATGTAGCCATCCATCAAAAGCAGTTAGTTCTGCATTTAGTTCTATCTGCCTCCCGTGAGCGGCTCTCGGCCCTTATGGGAACAATCGGGAACCGTTTATACACAGGAAAACCAAACAAAATGCCCAATGCGGAACAAGGAAAAGGTGGTAGGAAAACGAAATGCCAGGTGCAATGCGTGTGGCTTCCTAACTGTACAACTCTATTCCATTTCGCATCCGCCATTGTTGTCCAAACCGTGGATAAAGGGTTGCGGGTTGCGCCCAAAATACACTCAACCCTTTGTCATCTGTCGTAACATGGCTGTTGACAAATATTACTGCGAATTATTTTATCGTAAATCGCAATACGTGCATAATTATACGTGATCCCAATT
Organism: Eubasilissa splendida; assembly: GCA_031772225.1. Classification (NCBI taxonomy): domain Eukaryota; kingdom Metazoa; phylum Arthropoda; class Insecta; order Trichoptera; family Phryganeidae; genus Eubasilissa; species Eubasilissa splendida. Next base: position 22,135,528 of record CM062859.1, on the reverse strand, counting down.
CGAGGATTTACTAACGGCGACACTTTACTACGAAAATTTGATTTTTGAGTTGGCATTGTCAACTTTAATTCAAGCTGCATTTTGCCTCATTGTATCAAAAAACTAACTGATCTTTTTCGCTTAATATGTTATTTTAGTGATTGTATCTTATAAATGAGACAAGTGTGTGGAAGTTTGTAAATACATTATTACATTTATTTGGTGTAATGTATCAATTTCTTCTGAAATATATCAATTAGGTGATTATGCGACTTTTTTAAATGAATGGTACATTTTTCAAATAATCCATTTCTGTTGTCATAAATTTAAACATTGTAATGCTGCTGTTCTGAAGATAGGTAATTATTTACATTGGAATGTGACAATTTTTATTTAGGATAAAATACATTGTGATCCAGAATACTACGTAAAAATAAAAAAAACAATCGGAATTTATACTTGAAAAAAAACTACATGCCTCGGACGGATAAACACTCCTATTATAGATTAATATGTTTTTCTGGTTCGCCCTACCCCACTTCGTATTTTCTTAGCGCGTCTTTTTTGACGTAGTTTTGTAACACATTTTACTAGGACGCCTCCGTTAAAACATATTCCGTATTAAAAATATTTTATTACATTACATTATTACAATATACTTATAAAGACAAATAATATTTATCAAACCCAAATAAAAAGTCGCGCATTTATCGCCGTTACCATAAACAAAAATGTATCTTTTCAAAAAAGGAACGTTACACCTCTGTCAAAAGTTTTCGCGAGAATGCCGAGTGTCGAAAAAAACATTGATAGTGCGTCTAGTAACCGATATTATTATGGTATTATCACTAAAGGTTGTTTGGGGGTTAGGACGGTGGTTAAATGAAATTAATGTTATTGGCGTGTTGAAGGTTTATTGTCTGTATGATAAAAACAAGGAAGACATAGATTGAATGAAGATGTAGAAGGCGCATGTGTCTTATGAAATGAAATGAATTGGCGGTCTTGCTCGGCGAGCGTGAGCCGGCAAGACCGCCGTTGTGAAACGATCAAACTGGAGACTGCCTGGCGGTGAATGCTCGAGCCCGACTTGCAGCAGCAGCCGGCAACGCTGTCGCTAGCGTCGATACCGACCGAGATGGCGGTGGATTTGAATTCCGATCGCTACAGTTGTATACATCATTCACTCTTTCAGAAGCATATTTTTATGTAAGTATACCTGTGTGAGTGTGTACTATTACTATTATTCTTGGAAAGTTTTTCAAGTTATTAACTAATGCAGTTAAAATATGTCATAATATAAAATAATACCAGGTTTAAAGTAAATTGGAATGCATACAATCAAGTCCGCTTCAAAAACACACTTACGACGTTTTGCAACACGAAGACATGTATTCGGAACACCGCGCAGTGTGAGAGTTGCGTTTAGTTCGTATGCACACGTCTGGGATAGTTTTTCAAAAAAAACACACGCGCAGCTTTATCTGTCAATTTTTAATTCTTCCACTAGTTATACGGTTCTAGTTAACACGTTAATATGAGAATTGAATTATTTTCGTGTGGATCTACATATATAATACGTCAAATGAATATTTAATTTACATTTATTTCGCAAAGAATATACGAGCTATGCATAGCTTTTTTTATTGTACAGAGTGCACGCCCCTGAGTGCTAGGTACTATTTATGTAAGAGAATGAATCAGCATTCCCAAATATTTGATTATTTTTGTCATCATTTTATCATTTTTGTTTTCGGTACGGTCCCGACAATAAATAAAGAGTTAAATATGTACTTTGATGTACATGAGCTAATAAAACAAATTGAATTTTTAAAATAGATCCTAAACATTAAATCCGCACTCAGATTCAACAACTGGATGCTTGGTTTATTTAAAACGATTAAAAAATATATACTATCTCGCGTTATATTAAAATAATATAACAATTTAATATGTAGCGATCAGAATTCATATTCACCGCCATCTCAGTCGGCATCAACACAAACACCAACTTGCCTTTACGTTCACGACTCACCGGACGGCGACAGGTTGGGCATTCAGGCATTCAGGGAGTTCCAACCCATTCTGCTCCGCCTGGCCCTGGTCTTCAACTTCAAGCAAAGCAGCCGTCATGTCATCAAAACTGGTGAAGTCCCACGCCAGTACAAATCGTCCCACCATCCATGCTGTAGCAGCGAAACCTATCGTGACCACACACACGTATCGCGACCTTCGACCTGTGACTAGGTCACTGGAAGGGGAGTGCTGTTGCGATCGGAATTCATATTCACCACCATCTCAGTCGGCATCGACGCTAGCGACAGCGCTGCCGGCTGCTGCTACAAGTCTGGTTCAATCATTCACCGCCAAGCAGTCTCTCCAGTTTTATCGTTTCACAACGGCGGTCTTGCCGGTCCGCTCGCGCCGAGCGATACCGCCGACTCGCTTCATTTCAGTTCATAATACACGTGCACCTTCTACATCTTCATTCATTTCTTAAATTATATATGGTCTTCATTGTTATATCCATCACAATAAACACCTCAACACCCAAACGACATTTCTTTCATTTAACCAAAAATATATTATTAGTTTACTCTAAAACGAAAATACTGGTTGTGGATCGTGCTAATGTATTAAAACAAATTTCCCAAATAGCAGGATGTGAGATAATTCAAGAGGTAATTTAATTGGGCGTGATGATCACGAACACTGGTGACAGAGGACAGGAAATTCGAAAATGTGTACAACTAGCAAAAGTTGCTATGAACCAACTTATAAGAATATGGAAAGACAGTGATATCAAACGAGCAACTAAAATTATGTTGGTCTGTACTCCTGTCTTTCCAATCTTCACGTATACAGCAGAGACTTGAACAGTCCACAATAGTGACGATCGTAAAATATACGTCTTCAAAAGTACTCATGTAAAACGATATTACGTATCCCGTGGACAACACGATGCACAAATGCTTCAATCCTACAATAACAACAACCCAAGACTGGAACTTATGGATATGCATTACGAGCCAAGTCTCATCTGATTGAGGCACACGTCAATACTGACGTGAAAGAGGAAAGTGTTTATTTGTCAATAATTTAATAAAACGGTATCCCACCACCACTCCCATGTTATTAGACCTATTATTATACAATTTTAAATAGCCGAACCTTGATCGACATTTCGTTAGTAAATAATTCATAGGATAATACGGACATCTTCGATTGATAGAAACTTGTTAATTTAGACATGATTAAAAATAATTGTAATTGAAATAGTAGGCCAATTTACATACAACCCAAATTTGTTATTTCTTGGGCAATATAATTTTATTTTTTAACAATAACACTTTATTCCTTAACAATTCCGCTATTTAAAAAATATGCATTTCAATAATAAATAATTCATTAATTTTTGTTTTTAACCACTCTGTCTTAATTTATATTCACCAACCGGATTCGAAAAATGTATTTTTCTTCATCAGGGCGATAAAAAAACTAATTAAAAAAGAATAATAAGGCAACCGATTGGTGAATATAATTAACTCGCGGTGATTAAAAAAAACCTAATGAATTATTATTATTAAAATAAATAATTACAACGTGTTTGCTTTAAAAATTAAAAATATATAATTCGGCTCGATAAATACAGTGACAAATAATCAAGGTTCTATTATACATAATGCATATACTCGCAGAAACACGATATTGCTTATTTAAAATATCAGTTCGCTTTGAAAGTAAATATTTCTAGCTACATGCCTTGACAATTGCTTTGTATTTATCGCACGCGCGTTGATCATTTATTGTTTTTGCCTATTGTAAGAAAATAATACAAGTTTTGTGAAAGTTGTTGAGAAATTAAAACAGTTTCAATATAACATTTACATTATGTTATTAGTTATATGTGGAATTACATCACTTTGTCAATGGCAACATTACTATGTTATTTATGAATTTTCCGACTGTTTCCTACACTGATTCGACAGCCATCTTGGGGCGATTTCGGAATGTTTTGAAAGGTAGCCTGATTCCACGTTATCAGTCAGTGATATTCGAGATTAAAAGTATTTTACATTACCAGCTGGTGAAAAGGTAACGTCTATAAACGAACTGAGAATTGTAATCGGCAAGAGCGCTCACAGTAAAGATCGCTACATATACTTGACATTTTGTGCAGTGTCCGCAAGACATTATTTTACATCACTTGTCAATAAGAAATGTGGCGGCTAAATTCGCCATATACGCATTGACAAGAATTGATTTGTATTTTTACTTAACACACGACAGATGCTAGAAGTTGGGATGAACGGATCATTTTGTAATGAAGTAGGGGGTGTGGCGGGTATTTTTGAAGGGTGGACGGCTTGCGAAAAGACCGTTGTACTTTGCGCTTTACTTCGAAAAGTTCCGACAAGCAGTCTTAAATTGCTTGGTTATGCCATCGACAATGCCTTGATGCAAACCTTCAGCGCTGAGCATCAACGCCAAGAATGCGAAGCCAACGATCCGTCATTCGTCAACACTCTGGTCCAAGGAACAGATGAGGAATTAGATGCTGATATGGGGGACAGACTGAGCAAGTTACTGACACTTTTGCCTTTATTAAAACCCAGAAATGACAAGGCTAAGGAACTATATCTTCGTTGCGTACCACATCTGGTGAGACATTGTGTAAATGTGTCGCAGTACACGGATGAGTGTCAACAAATGTTGTCCTACCTGCTGATTCACCCCGCAATCAACAGTACTGACAGAAGGTTATATCATTTCAATATTTCCATTAAAAAATATTCAGCAATGTTTTAAATTCTAACAGTTCATTTTTATTTTATCTAGGTCACTGACTCAATTATTAAAACATCTAGAAGATCACTTCACCAATGGCGGAAAATTCAAAATGGATTTATGGCAACACCCTGAACAGCCCACTTCTCAACTGAAGCCTATGTGGCCGAGCAATGGTAGTCAATCCTTTAGACGAACGATTGGAAAAAATGTGGAATTTAAAAGCACCATTGACCAAGTAATGACAAATAATACGGATCCTATCTGTATACAACTCAATAACGAAATTCTTCATGAATCATTTTCAAAGAATGGAACTGAGATAGAATTAAACGGTGACAACGATAGAGTATTATTTGACCCTGTAATTATTCAACCTAAAGCTAGGAGGTCAAACAGTTTGACCCCTCCTTCAACCTCGTATGTCTATATGTCCAATTCTTCGGAAAACTTGAACAATGACCCGTATTTTGTACAAAAGCCGAGAAGTTTTTCTCTGTCCAGTGAACACAGCCTATTAAACGTGCGGCCTATGGGGAGTCTACCCACAAGTAGCGGCAGCGAAACTAGATTGGATGATCTTAGATTTAATAATATCGGGGATCATGGAGGAATGTCCACCGTCGCCCACTGGTTGAAAACCTTAAGGCTTCATAAATATATATGGCTATTCTCAAATATTTCATACGACGAAATGATGTCAATTGACGAGGATTATCTCCAAAGATTAGGTGAATATTATTCTCATTGAAAATTATCATAATAACTGTTTCAAATAAAAATGATTGAATATTTCAATTATTCTGTTTTCCAATCAACTTGCTTCGAGCGCTCAACTTCAACTCATCATTGTTTTTTTTCCTAGGGGTTACGAAGGGCGCAAGACATAAACTGCTATTATCCATAAGGAAATTGACAGAGAGGCATAACGTTTTAGAAGGTATGGAAAGAGAACTATCAAGTGGCTCTTTCATATCTCTAGCCAGCATGACTGCTCTTCTAGAGCAACTACGGAACATAGTCATCAGTCCTATTAAGCCAGAATCTATCTTGGCAACTCTCGTAGTAAGAGTTTTGGATCTTTGTAAGTCAAATTCAACTTTCTACCAATTGTAATTTTGTCACTAATTTTTGATTTTGTTTCCAACATTCTTATTTTTTGGCACAACTTTTATTATTAAATATATCTTCTTTCCATTGGAATATAATTTCAAAATCCAATCTATGTATTATGTAACATCTGTGTACATTTTGTGTCAAGGAACAACATCGCCGTCTCACTCATTTGCAGCCGGTACTAATATATTAGCTGTTGTAATGTATAAATTCTGAATATGATATATTTTTGTTACAATGTTGCAAACAGTTTTATTGTTTCGCTCCCATCAAATCTATGTATAGGTATATGATTTAATGTGTTAATTTCACTGAAACGTATGTTATAATTTTACTTTAGGTGTTTCTTTTAAATTCTAAATTTCTTTTGATAATAATTCTTTGGGTTGCAAATCATGTTTGATCACATTTTTGATACATAAAATAATTTAATTCATTTTTAAAAAGTGCATTATAGACTTTGAATCATGTAGGTATGTATTGGAGAATTGTTGTCAAAATACAACAAAGTTATTTATTCAATAATGATGATCACAATTGAATCTCATTTTGGTCTCATTAAATATTTATTCCTTTTTTTAATATTGCAAGCAAGCAATTCATTTATAACGTTTACATTTATGTTCCTTTCATCGTCACATCGCGTAATTCGCTAAATTTCTATAATAAGAGTAATAATTAAGAACTCACAATAATGTCAATATTTTCCTTTTTTAAAATTCCTGTAGATCTACCTGCAACCCACCCTGTGTCCACACAAAATTACTTTTCAACCATGTGTTTAGTTTCACCGTAATGAAGATATGTAGTCTATCACCAATAAGTATGGATCGAGGACAATAGAATTTGTTGTTCTTACAATAAGAAATAAACTCCCTGGGTTTTTACAAAAGAGTACGCTTTATCCCAATTTGGAAGAAATGATAAAATAAATGGCTTATCGATAATAACCTGTCTTACCTGTAAGAATAAAATGAATTGTTTAAACTGTGACTGATTAGTGCTTTGATTATATTAAATGTAACAAAGTGGATATAAATATACCTGCAGACAAACGTTTTGTGAGTCTAGTTTTTAATAAAAAAATAAATATAATATATTTAAAAAGAATGGTAAAAGTTGACCCATCACAGAATAACCCAAAAAAATAGATTTTTATTTCGTAATATGAAGTCTCGAATTAGTTATTTTCAATAAAATGTGTGAAATCGTTGTATATCAAAATCATATGGCTAAAAAATCTAATAACCTTACTATAAAATCTACTACAGTATCAATGGGGACATTCGGGTCTATTCTCATCTGTTGGCGGTATCATAACAATTGTCTTTGTCATTATTATATAACATTGTATACTTCATCAACTTTGACATCTTATACGTTGGAGAGACTTGGAATCAAAGGATCAATTTTCAACGATTGGTTATACACAACATTTGTTTATGGTTTAGTGTAGGGGTTCCTAACCGGTGGGGAATTTTAGAGTTCCAGGGGGGGGAATCGCTGCCATATACAGAGTCATAAGCATGATATATCACTTCAATGCATATCTTGGGAAGAGGGAATTATGTTCTGAACAATGGTAAAAGGGAGCAAAAAAGTTGGGAAACCCTGGTTTAGTGCCTTGTAATTGGTCAAATCATAGATAAACATTATGTAAACGTAGACAATAGACAAAAGGGTTGTGTACATTTATAAGGATTGACATCAGTACCTACCTATACACGGTTTTATATTTATGTTTCATGATAAAGACAATCATGGATATAAATTTTAAAATGTCTTTTATACATTGGCTTCTATTAACATAATTAATGACCTTAAAAAATAAGTAAACTGTCTCTAAAAGGTATTTTTAATAAGTATTTTTAATGATTTATACAATTTTTCAAACTCATTGTTTTACTTCAAGTATTACAATGTATTTATATGCTTTCTAATCGCATCTTTATTTACTCTTTATATATACTTATTTGTACATTGAACACTACACTTTACTGTCTGGTATAATACAGTAAAATACTAGTGTAGCAGGCATGGTACTGAAATATATGTTTTACTTTGCTCCAAAGTTATCTGATTATAACAATATAATAACACACTATTATACTATGAATCAAAAAAAAAAAAATTATTGTGTTATCAACTGATTTTTATTGATTCTAAAATGTGTTTTTTGAAAGTTACAATTTGCTTTTGGAAAAATAAAATAAGCTATTCAACAGAATTTTTTTAGATTCCAAGTGGACTCAAAACATGCATCTGATACAAACCAACGTAGGAGTACAATTGACAACAGTAGGAATGACGTAATAACTAGACTAAAAATGTTTTTCAAAAAATAATTTTAAATACAAAGATAATGTAGGACTATAAACAGTTTATGTGTAAAGCGTCCTTGAAGTGAAATTTTTTCGAAAATGGCACTATAAAAATAATCCAATATTATTATGGCACATTTTTCATGAAAATGTTTTAATCATACAAGAATTTTGTGAATTTCACTTCAATTCAAGCTACTAGCTTTCTTGACTTATGACTTTTGGGTGACAGATGCACATACATTCAGATACAGGATCTTTTAATTATTACATACTGTACATTATATATTATATTATTTAAAGAATTTGTGTACCTTAACTCTTAAACATTATTTATTAATTTGAATAACAGGGTCCGTGTCAAACAATTTCCACATATAATTAACAGAATATGTACATATAATTAGGGATATTTTTCTGGCGTAACGCACAGGAACGCTGTTCCGGCACCTATTTTTGACAGATTTTTCAATGTTTCTAAATGAATTTTTTTAATTTTCAAAAGTATATAACTTTCCAAAAGTCTAAATTAGTAATATTAAATGTAGTAAATAAATCACAAATTATTAGATTGAGCATCTTTACAATTACAGCATCTTCACGTTTGCTCTCGAACGGAGCCTCCTATCACGATGGAGGGGTGGTGATGGCTCTTCACTGCTGGCTGGTGGATCGAGCACTGTCTCATGACGCATTCTCTCGCAGCGCAGCACTGGCTGCAGAACTCAAGTCTCTTAAATACAGGGTACCTCCGAGGCAGTTTCTGGCACATCTAGGTGATGCACCATTCCAGAGACGACCCAAGCCAAGGTCTGTTTTTATTTTTAATATTTCTTCCGGTTTTGTGAACAGCAAATCTTCTCTCTTAAGGGATTGAAAAATTGTTGCATTTTTTTAGACTTTGATTTCCTAGGAAACCATCCCTGAGGTGCACTATTAATCACATACAGCTCAATTGAGCTATTTGTCATGTTTACTTATGTTCATTTATACAATAAATAAAAAATTGCATACACATATTTTGCTTAGAATGGAGTTTGCACAAATATAGCATTATTGAAAAGTGATGATAAAACCAATTACATCTGACCAGCTTGTGTGACAAATTTTGAAATATTCCTGTGGGAAATTTTCATTTTATCATTGTGAGGTTCCGGAAAATTATCACTTTTTTTATTTAACTCCCCCAGATAGACAACTGTATCTTACATAGTCAGTATCTTTTAAGATTAAAAAATATCTTCAGTTTAAGGTCAACTCTATATGGTAAAGTACATATTCATTTTTATTGTTAGATTTTATAAACTTTGATCAATAATGCTTTTTTCTCATTTCTTCACAAGTATTTGAATGTGGTTTATATTTTTAGAACATATTGTGAAATATTGATAAAAGTTTAGAGATAAGAAAGTTCATGTCTCTGTTTATCTGCACAATAAGTAGCAGTGGAGCATTTATCTAGACATTTTATTGGAAAAAGAGACATATTTTCAATGATATTGAGCTTTCATTCTTTTTCTCTTGATATTTTAGAATGGGTTCCCAAAATACGGTTCCACTCATATCCGAGTATCAGTTAGTGAAATAACATATTTGTGTCCATTATTATGAAAGTGGTCCAAGTCATGTTTCTTTCATTTCAAGATAATTTAAAGGTTTGCGTTTGAATTAATTAAAAAATATTTTTATATTACACAACACAGTGTTTCAAAATTTATTTAGTCTACTAGATTTTTAATTTATTTTGATATATAAATGTTGCATTTAGCTTATAAGGAGATGAATAATTTAATGTTGAAATGATTTACTCGGTTATCAAAATAAACACTAGCGGAATACCGTTAAATGTCATAACAATACACTGAATATAACACTTCAAATTTTTCACAATTGTTACAATTTGCATCACATTATATTAATTTAAAACAATGTGACGCGAAATAATTGATAAACTCAATTTCTTGATGTCATCATTTTTTATAATAATGTGCACATTTATTTATATTTTACATTTTAATTTTGTATATGCTTAACTAGGACTATGTCCTATTACAAAGCAGATACATTTCTTGTTGGTTTTCTTTAATTATAGCATGTGATATTAGTTAGATTTTAAACAAAAACAGAAGATAATTAATTATGAATTATAAGATATTTTATTGCAAGATGTTTAAAGTAAAAATATTGAAAAGTAAGATATAATTTTAAAGTGTTAAATAAATATGTTGTATTATGAGGTGTTCATTTTTTTATTGACTCTATTTTTGCCCTTGGAATAACAAGGTATCATCTGAAATTAACATCAATCAGAGATATTGGGGCTTCAAAGGTTTTAGTATTAATTTTTCCATTTCTTTTTGCAGTTTATTTTATAACCCGTGAGGTGAAATTTTTACAAAATGTCACTATATAATTTAGAGTAATCAAGCAAACTGATTCCTTATTTTGGGCACATTATTTAATATTACATATATTTAATTTGTATTCAAATCAACAGTTGTAGGTTTAAAAAATATTTCAGGTGATACTAAAATACAATTTTATAATGTTATCATATACATTAAGTTTTTATGTTGTCATTGACATTAAAATTTGACATGTTTGTAATACGGTTTTAATATGAAAATTATTGTCAGTTATACCTTTTGATACAAAAAATTAATTTTTATCAAAATGTCAGATGATGCCTTGTTGTTCCAAGATCGCACATTGCCGGCAATAATTAATTTTGTTATTTATTATAATTAATGAATTAAGGTATACTATTATATATATTTTTCTTAAATTCCAGATGGCGATCGTGCATTGGGGGTGGTAGCTGGCAGATACCAGAGCCAAATAAGAAGAGCTCTTCTTACCCCTCGTTTCCTTCCCCGCCTCTCCCCAGACCACTCCCATCAGCGGCCTCCATGGGTGATATCAACTCCAGACTGGAATCCCTCTGTCTTCAGATGACGGAGCAAGCTATCAACTGAGTGTGACTGCTGATCTTATACGTGTTTTTGTATATTGTGTTCTAGAATTGAACCTCAACGCAAGCAAAATGGAATCGAGTGTTGAAGCTAAAATTAAACAAAATATTTAATGCTTCGCTGTTAAATTAAAATATATGGTTAATCAAAAAAAATCCTTATTACCTCATACAAATGGAGTATGTTACTAATATTGTAACTAATCATGTATTATTAGGAATTTTATTTGATTAGTCACAATAATATTGTAGTTTACGATTAGCCATAAACATGACTTACGTACTGTCAATACTATATTCTGACTGATTGATGTTTGTCAGTAAAGTTGATTACAATTGATAGCAAATTATTTTTTACATGCATCACTTGTATTTAAAGAAATCTGTATCGAACTCGGTTTATTAAATTTCAGGCGAAATTGATCAATTTGTATTATTATAATGCCTAGCTTGACTGAGTGTTTGATGACACATTTCTGATTATGAATGACTTATGTTAGTACTAGTAATTTTAAGTTTGTAAAATAGTGATTGATATAATGTGTTTAACATTATGGGTCGCTTATAAAGTCATCTTGATGAGGGTAAAATCTCACAGAAATTGAGTCCTTTTTGTGAGTTATTGGTTCAGTTTAAATATTTATGTTAATAATAATAATTTTATACACTACACTCAGTCAAATTAAACATTTTCATTGTTATCTTTTAACTAATTGACATGTGCTGGTTGCAACATTATTATATTATGTTTTAAAGTCTTCATTGTAAATACAAATTGTTTACGTACTTCTCAGTGAAAATCTTTCTTCTAGTTCTGTATTTTATTTTTCTTAGAAAAACTATTCAAAACTTTTATAAAAAGTGCTAAATTATTATGTCAGTGAGTTTGTAAATTGTACATTTAATATGTAAGATGTGTCAAATTGGTTTATGCAAGAGTCTAAAGGTCTAAATGTTACTTGCGTAGTGGCATCACGAGTAGTTAGTGAAGACACTGTTTTGTAGTACGCTACATGTCTGCATGTTCGTATGTAATGTTTATTGTTACCCAACAACGAAAAATGTATTGCTTTGTGTTGTCAACTGTATGTTTATGTTGTCTTTTAAAAAAATTTAAAGCATACATACACTTATTAAATAATTTATTCAGTGACCAAACATACTACGATAATATGTTCTTAATTGTTTGCAATTTTAAATTATTGAAAAGTAAAAAGCAAATCTCATGACAATTTTTTGTTTCAATTTATTTGTTCATGTCTTTTGAATTGATTATTCCTAAGTAAAGAGTACGATAAATTGAAAGACAGCTAATGCTTGCATGTGTGTATTGGGAGTGCCCGGCAGCATTTATTTTTTGAAATGCATATTAGCTACTAGTTTAATACATTGCTTCTTGTGTTTTTATCACGCATCTCTAGATTGGCATATGTGAGACACTGTTTATTGATTCTAAAACACTGTTACAAGCATCCATATTGCTATGTCAAATCTGATTACTGTTCTCAAGAGGATATATTGTTATTTGGGGAATATTGAGTTAAAATTTTGGCAAGGTTCCAACCCCCGTGTTTGCTGACTGCCAATATTGTTGTATTTTTAATCCATTCCTTTTTTTTAAATTTTATTAACATTATAAAACCGGTGGTATACTCACCATAAACCCTTATTTATTATTAACCCTCCAAAGAATTATTTTTACGTAATAATCGAAATTCAGACTCGACAGAACAGATACATTAAGATTTATTTATTAGTTATATATATTCAAATAATGCATATGCATATTAAAATGGCTTCTGATAAATTACAGTTAGAGTATTTTATGGCCAGTTCAATTAAACTAGTTAATTAAGTAAGTAGATTTACACTGTTTTCAATTTAGTGTATTTTTGTATAAGTAGTTTTGCATTGATTAGTGTCTATGAAATTGCTAAAATAATGTAAAAATATATTTTAACTAAAAGGCTGTAAAATAAACTCCTAAATAGGTACTTTTAATTTCTTAGGTGTGAATTATTATATAAATGTTCATAAAATTATAATATTTATTGTGTTTGGACGAATTACTATTCAAAATTCCATGGCCACCTTTATTAAAATTCTTAATTATAATTCAATTGCTCTTATTGTAGACATCAACATATTTAATATATTTACATATTATGTAACTTAATAAAGTAAACCGTTTGTAAAACGATACACCAAATTTGCACAAATTCACTATAAAATGACTTACATCATTGTAACAGTTTTACTATATTGAATTAGTTTTAAGCAGAAGTGAAAACATTGTATCTTATAAGAAAATATTATTTACAAGTTCCTTAATTTTAATATCAATATCAATTCCTTTTAATTGGAGTAGTGTTTTTTTTTAAATATGTTCTGGAAAGGAATTTCACAATGTATTTTATCGTGCCTACATGAGTCCAAACAGGTCTATATTTTTATGAATCCAATTGCATTAACTTATAGTATATTATTTAAACAATGATACACTCAATGCTCAAGAATCAATGGCCCTAAAATCAATATTATATAAATCATAATCCTGTTAACAAATATCTTTAAACATTGTTAACTACATTTTTTGGATATTTGTCTTCTAAAAGAACAATATATTTATTATTATCATTTTTATTCTGCATTCATTTCCTTCCAAAATTGCAATAAAATGGTTTGAAAATACATTTATCTTTTGAATACGAAAGTCAGATTTATTGCTGATATTGATTTTCAAAACATATTCAGTAATGTATTTACAGGACCTCATAGAAATTGAGTTTTAAATCAATCAATAAATGATGTAGATTTTTAACAATTTAATACAAATATTTTGACTAGTCCGATATACTGCAAGTATTATTTCAAAACTATTTTAACATGAAACTAAATCTTTAAAGTGAAGTAACTATATTGGCACTAAACATAATCTATAATTTATTTTGTCAAGTTCCCTAATAGATTTTCACAATTGGTCAACAGTCTTATCGCTTTTTTGTATATTTTAATTTTATAAAAGTTGTTTATTGAATTGTTATAAGTCTATAAATATACATATATGTTTATATCTGTATGATACAAGAAAACTTCCAAGATTGTTTGCGAGTGCTGCAGGTTGCATAATATGTGATAAATGCATTAATAGTTTTTCTACAATACTAGAATTGACTACAAATTATATTTAATTATTTTGAAATTATCAATTTTTTATTTTTTATGCAATATCAATAGATTAATCCGGTAAATACATTTATAAATTCAACAGTCTTAATAAAATACAATGCTTCATTTATTGAATTCTAATATTTTTAAACTTGCAAAGTTCATAAAAATTAATTTTTTGTAATACATATGTGGGTACTAGTGCTGGCTCTATGAAACCTTTTTTTTTTAAATCTTCACAACTTATACCAGTAAATTATGTATTTCTTAGTTTTTATAAGTTTTTAAAGGGGCAAACACTCAGTACATTGAAATAAGCTGGATGTATATACGTATTTTGAGAAATAAAGCGAAATTAAATATCTGACAGAATATTACGATGTTTTAAAATCTAAATGATATGATAAAATTGCGATATGAATATTACGAGATACTTATTTTATTTCAATTTGCAGAAAATTTAGTTAAGCAGAGCTTATTTCAAAGTATGTACTGACTGCACAAACAACCAATATTTTATTAATCATATTAGTGATTTATTTAAACAAGAAAAAAATTACATCTATACCAAAAATATCACATATTATTCAAATGTTTATGTTTTACATATATTCTTTATACAATTTTGGAATGGAACCTTCACGTACGCTTCTAAAAGAATTTACGGTTCTAGAAAGTTTTTATTTCCCGGAAGGCAATGAAGAATATATATAACATTTGGCATCCTAATTTTTAAATCTAATTTTGTCTGAAAGTGTTATGTAAATTTGTATTTAATGAAAATTCATCAAATTAATTCAATCATCACAGCAAAATAAACCAAGTAGTCAAAGTCATTGACCGAAAAATATAACAAAATGTCACTTACGAGAATACGTTCTTACTTCCACTGTTCAACTTTATATAATGCTTACTGTAAAATGTGAATGACTTGCGTACTAAAAAAAGGTATTCCTGTCAGTGATAGTGTTGATTTTTTAATTTGTTTTGTATGACACAAAAGCCAAGACTTAAAAATGGCATTTAATTTAATTAAAATATAAAATAAATTCCCCGCTTTCAGCACATTGTAAATATAATACGATGCAAAGTGATAAACTTGAAAAGTTTGAAAATTGATTAGCTTTATTGCTGAGTGGTTGCATAGGGTAAATATGCAACCACTCGGCAATAAAGCTTATCAATTTGTTGACCCATATGTCAAGGATTATATTCCCCCACCAAGCAGCATAAGCTGATCCTATTTTCACAGCACTGGTGATTAGACTAGTTTAAAAACAGTAGTAAAACATGGTATTTGAAAGAATGTTAATATTTTCCTTTTTTTTAAATAAAATAGTTGCCAAATCTATATTACAAATGTTAAAGTCATATTTATTTGTTAACCTTTCTGGTTTTAAATTATATTCCAAGGATATGTACAATAACAGAATGATATCTGGTAAAATATGAATCTTTGTGTGGGAATTTTTTAAAACTATATTAGATAAATTTACTAACATACCTACTCTGTAAATTTTCTGAAAGTAATATGTATAAAATTTAATTAAAATTATTATGTTATACAATAAGTTCTCGACTTACATACATTCAGAATTTTCTGGATTAGATGACATTTAAGAATTTGTGCTGTGATCCCAGAAAAATGCGTAGAGTGTAATATGAAAAAATGTTCATCGGTTATTCTTTGATGTGTTACGTGTAAAGTTTATAATGAAACATAAAAATTTTGAAATTAAACATTTCTGTTAATTTTATTTGCCAAACTAAGCCAAAAGACATGTTGTATACACAGTCAAAAATGTATGTGTTCAAATGAGTTTATGTATGTCTTAATGTCAAACATTTTTAATAATTTAAATATCCACTAATGTTACGAATTTTTGCCAAGTTATTAATTTTTTGAGGGTGGATCACAAACAAATGAATGAATGAACACTCTATTCATCTATTTAGTATTGACAACGAATTTATACAGCACTCACAATGGAGTGTTGATCTACTTTTGAGCATAGATAGAATTTAAAAGAATTTGTTCCATAGCAACAATTTTAATTTTAATGGCAATCCTTTGAATCTCAAGTTATTTTGAATGCACTGTTTCCGCACTTCTCACTTGCTGGTATCAGATGAGGATTATCGATATTGGCGCTTGGTTGCTGTGATTGTTAACTTGAAGATTCAGGAAATATTTGCAAAAAGTTGACCTGTCGAGTTCTGCTACTGTTGCCGATGTGAGGAGAGGGAAAGAAATTTGTGTGATATAATTTTGTGGTGCTGTAATACTTAGATCTATGGTGTCATAAACGCCATATAAAAATACAGTTCTGTTTAGAAGTTGAACTAGTAACATGAAAATCAGCACCGCATTAGTGTTGCTAAATTAATATAAAGACAACCTGGAAATAATCAATCAGGAGTAGTAATTTTCATTTTATATAGTACATATTTTATTTGGAAGATTAGTCTGCTTCTTATTTTGGTAGAGTGATACATTTTTTGCTCTGATAAAGAACTCGTTTTCGTGGGATATGGTTTATTTTCACTTTTCAAATAAAATCAAAATGATATAAAAAATAAATATTTGATTTTTTTTGAAAAACGAAAACAAACTATGTCCCACGAAAACGTGTTTGCGTGTCAGAGCAAAAATTTAATTATATTCAAAACACTAGGATTAAACTATAAGGAACTAAAAACTTCCAGAAAACACGTCCTTTACATATTATTTGGTTTAAGTAAAACTGCAATTCTTGAACCACCTACGGTACCTGCAAATTTTTTATTTAAAATATTTGAAATTAAATATTGTAAGTGTTAAGCTATTTTTTGAATGATAAATGGTCGAAAACACCGGGTAAACAATTATTGTCAGCCGTTCCATGAGCTTTTTAATAATTGATTTTCAAATATTCTTCAGAAGTATCACTGTATACTGTTAAAAATAGATTTAATAATACATTACCAAAGGATATTGGATCATGCCAAAAACTAAATTTCATATTTTTCATATTCATTTATTTAATGCTTTGCCGAAACATCTCTTTAAACGTTTTCCTGAAATAAAATATTATTTTACTACATTTATACTCGTACAACAATATAAATTGATAAAGAGTAATTTGTTTATAGTTATACATTCATATTTTTGTAAGTATGTGCTATATACAATGTAGATTATAATAATTTATTTATGCCTAATTTGTTTGATTGTGTATGATTTTCTTTAAATTTGTATCTTTTTTGTAAACATGCAGTGTTTCTAAACAATATTAAGAGAGGCCAAAAAGTCCCCGATCTTTTGGTTAATATATTTGAGATGCTGAAAACAGGATATCATACATTTTATTAAATCAATTACGCCTACTTATTAATAAATAAGAGATTACGTGTGCAAAAGTGCATAATGAATAACTACACAAAGTGAATGTCAAAGCTTTTCAATTTTTACTAAAATGTCACTGCCCCGACATAAAAATATACATTTTTGTGCAAATATTAATTGTGATTGTAAAATTGTACTAAATATCGTGTGATATCTGATTTTATTGAAATGTTTCATGAAAACACAAGACTGATCTACTAGTGAAGCATCCTTGGAATGTATAAAACAGGAATATATAAACCTTCTTTACATATTATATAGAACAACCATCCAGAAAATATAGATAAATTATTGTTATGCATATTTAGTGAAAATAGTAATGGTTATGTGTGGTGGGATTCATGTAGTGTCTATAAGCATGTCTAATATTTGTAGATTGGATTTTTTTATTTAAAATATTGTGCGGCATAACTTGCGGGTTGTAATAAAAGTGTTCAAAAAAATTGTGTTGTCATTATTATTTTTAAGTGTCAATTTGTTATAAAACATATTAAGATATTATATTTCTTTATCATTTACTGACATACAAAATAATAAGTAACGGTCATCTGGTTTAAGAAAATAGACAGAGAGGATAGAATGTCATTATAAAATATTTATTGTATCATTTCAAATATAATAAACTGTAGAAATAGTGTATAAATAAAATCCATTTATTTATAGTTTTTACAATAAATAGGAATTTTGGATCAAACTAATTTACAAATTTTCAAAAAATATTATCCATGGATTCCTCAAAGGAACCACATCTCGCAAAATTAAAAAAATTATTTTCGAAACTAGTTTTTAATTTATTTATTTTACAGTATTGTCAGTATGCGGTAGTATCAGTTACATTTTAATACCAAAATTAGATTTTCACTATAAATATCAAGAGTTATTGCAGTATTTCGTAGGTAAGGATTTTTAATATTTCCCAAATTCGGTTTATTGAATTTTCGGTAATTATATATATTTTTATATACAGAGATTAGATAACTAAAAATGTTTTAAAATACATTTTCATACTATAACTAATATTTACTGCAAAAATAGAAAAAATATGGATTTAGTATATATTGATCCCAAACTATTGGATTTTGGCAGTAATATTACTAGGATTTGGGATATTTTAAAAATTAACAGACCAATAACATAAGGATAAATGACAACGTTGCAATATGTCATGGTGGTTTAATCCCATAATTTTATTGGCTGATTATGGACTTAAGCAATTTTGTAACTAAATGAATATGGATTTAGGATATTTTGATTTTGATTTGAAAGATCGGCAAGAATTTGAGAGACAGTTCCATCAATAAAATGTATAGTTTTTCTTTCCTATATTTGAATTTGGTCATCTCAAATTTTACGAAAAATGGATTTGGAACTTTTGATACCGAATTCCTTAGGTATTCTGCTGTCCAAACTGCTCAGATAATATATCTCGATCGAATGAAGCGTTTAATATTTGTGAAACTTTGCAACAGAAAATAATGGATGCAAATCCATTCAATGTTGAGCGAGCAATGAAAGTGCGAAGAGATATATATATAATTCAGTTCTCTGACATCGAGTGTAACACGAAGAGGAGATGAAAAAAGATGTATAGCTAAATAGTTTCAAATATATTATCAAAAAATAAAACATTTCTTTCATATTACATATATACATGCACTTTACTAAACTATTTAAAATTATGCTTTATTTCCTAGGTATCGCTGTAATAAAACAAAACCTTTTTTTTCCATACATTCAGATTTATGATTATTGTTGTTTTTTCCCATCAGCATTAAGAACGTTCCCAAAGAGCAGTCGTACTCAACCTTCAAGAAGATGTATGTAAACTTCTATGAATAAAATAAAAAATATTTGAGGTACAGTGTACTTTTGGTTTGGTATTTACTGAGTTATTCAAGTAAATTTCAAGCACTTAACCAATAAATGGAATGGAAAGAAAAAAATGTGCCAGTCTGAAGATGGCTATGACAGGCTGAAACCGGTAATGGTAATTAAATAATAAATAGTGGAAAAAAGTGTTTTAATAAATCATTAAAATGTAATTCCACCATGAATTAACAGTATCAAAATTAGAAATATATATGCATAGTTTAACGTACATATTTGGGAGTTTTTTTTAGAAATTTTCTGGATTGTTTTTTTTTTCAATGCGTTTTGACCTTGGGCTGAATTTAGAAAGTTATAAATGGGCAGGTAAATACAGTTAAGGCATAAACATTGGCTGCCACATGGGTGGGACAAATGTGAACCACATTGGTTATGCCAATGATATTATATTGTCCTGTTATAGTAGCCCCATCTATAAAAGTGATAAGAAAGCTTTTACAGATTTGCGAAACATGTGCCAGTGAAAATAATATTTTATATAATGTCAGCAAATCGGTTATAATGGCGTTCAAATATGGAAAAGGGTCAGATTATATCCCTTTCATGTGGCTGGACGGGACGAGATTGAGCATTCAAAAAAATGTCAAATACCTTGGCCATATCTTTAATGTAAATGGACAAGATGATGATGACAGAGGAGACAGTTGTGCAAATGTGCTGTCACGGCATTTCTACCGATGCAATAAGGAAATGAGAGTATTATTTTAAAATCGTTTTTCACCAGAATGCATGCATACCTGAGGTCGAACTACAAGCAAGTGACGTATAACTGTCTACAAATTCAATATAACAACTCATACAGAATATTGTTCAGGTTGGCGCATTATTATAGAGCCACAACAATGTTTGCTGAAGGCCGTGTGCAGCAAATCAATGACTTGGAAGTGAAAAAGCTACGCTTCAGAGACATAATTCACCGCCGTAAAGCTGTGACTGACGCTCAGTACCAACTCTTTAGTGAAAGTGGCGCCTTAATGTAAGCCTGTCTCTGTGACCAAAGAATGGCATCAACTGCAGAGTAGCTACAGATTTAATAATAACCATAGCTGAAATTTATTACTAATATCTTGTTATATATGTGTATTACATCTTATTTTTTTCTTTTTTAACACAAATATTATTTTATAACTTATAAGTATTATTTATATAGCGGGTCGGATCTTGCGCAAACAACCCAACCACGCTGAAATTAATATATTATAATTATATTTTTTTAAATGCAGAATCCTGGTGATATTTGACTTTGAATTTTGGTCCTATCATCCATATATAGTTAGATTCGAGCTTTGTAAGTTTTATTACAATGAATATTTCATTGAATACAACAGGAGCAGAAAATCTTTAAAATACCCGCATGTTAAGAAAATTTTTGATTCTGTGATTATGTCTTAGCTGATTAATGTCAATAATAAATATTTGCAAGCTTAAAATAATAACCAACCTTGTTTTCATTGGTTAAGGAAACAATAATTATTGAATGCCAAATGTGTGCAACTTAGACCCTGCGAGCGGCATTGTTTTGGTCATATGGTGGCTGTTATGACCGCAGTCTTTCAAATAATATAAGTAATTGAATAAACTTTGAAATATATACATGGCTACAACCGCTGAGTCCAAGAAAAAGTGGCTGGGATAATCATAACAGCCGTAAAATAATCATATCTTGTAGAAGGATACACAAATGAGAAATTATTTAATTTTAGTAACAAATTCGTTTACACCAGTGGTGTAACTACAAAAATTGAGCCCCAATGCAAAATGAATAAAAGGTACACTAAATTAGTATTGTGATTATATTATATAGAATATTAGTACTGCATAGTTTATTTAATATATAGTAAGAAAAATTATATCTGGTTTCCTATAATAATATTCACATTTTCACGAAAAAAAGGGCATATACACTTAGAATTTAAAAAATATTTTCTTCATCGATATTTGCTTCACAGCAATTATTTAGTTCTTAACCCTATACATTAACAAAATACTGTTGATAATATTTTCAGTTGTTTTCGTGGGTGACGATTTTTATAATTTTATTTCTTGCTATGGTGGTCCTTAAATATTATTAATCCATATAAACATTGAAAAAGGTATCGATACAGCAGGAATATCGATGCCAAATGGTTGTAAAGCGCGAACTTTATGTGTCTATCTTACGTGGGACCCGATGCACCGCATTGACATAGTTATGCTACTGGTTTACACATTTCAATAAATATTAATAATATAAATAAAAACACAAGGAAATTAAACAAAAGCATTTTAGTTGTTAGGTTTATTTGAATATTCATATTCTCTAAAACGAAAATTATACAAAGTTGGAATATCCATAAAAGCCCATCGAATGTAAAATAAATAGCCCTTGTTGATTTTACATAAAATTTTCTCGCGGAATACTATTGTTTGTTAAATTTCCTAATAAAATTCATTAGTACCTTCCCGCCGATTATATATATTCGATTAAGCTGGTATCACATATTCAAAGTGTTTGGTAGATTACTTATCTATGGTTGGTTGTTTTTTTGTTTCGTATTGTTCTTGTGGTAGTCGTATCTCGGAAATGGTTGTCAAATATCGATAATTTTATTCGAATCTCAACTAAGTTATGGAGTAATTTTTTAGATCTGCTACTGTGATATTATTGTATTTTATTAGTAATAACGATGACAACAGATATTCGAATACGGAAACGAACATGTATAATTTATGCTGCCGTGATTTTGCTTATTATTTGTGCACTTTTATCGAGTAACGGGTCATCTCAATGTCTAAATGACGTACAGGAGGTTAGAAGTGATCTTCCAATTGAATATTCCATTGTACCGTCCCAGAGGCAAACCCAAAATGCTGAAACATCCAGGTAAATAAACAAAATGTTGATTTACTTTAGCATTCATGTCAGTAAATAAACGTTTTTCATATTTTATAAAATGTATGATAGTTTTAGGCAATAATATTGACTTAAGATTTGACCTATCAAATGACATTATTAATCAAGCTTTGTTAATTGAACAAATATTTCTTAAAAATTGAACGAAGCCTGAAATGGGCTGTTAATTTATCTTCTTACAAATTATTTATACAGCTATATTTCGATTGAATATTTATAATACTTTTGCAATGTGTCAATCTTAACGAGATTAGTTATTTTCAAATAACTGTCATTTTAATGATTTGGTGACATATTATTATTGTCTGCTCCTCCATTAATATGTAAGTAGACCATTTCAATTGCCTTCATAGGTTTGTGATAACAAAGCAATTAGCCTAATTTATGAATGGCTCATCACATAAAATGACTTCATTCTATTCTGTTTGAAAGTAATTAAGTAAAGTATATTTATTTTTTTAACATTATTTATGAAATATTAGATGTACTTCTAAATTATAATCTTCATAATAAATCATATTGATCATGCTTTTCTATTGAATGTATATATGGTTATATTAATATTTATTTGTGGTTTTTTGTGATTGAAAATGAAGGTTATGATTAATGATTGAAATAAACATTGCCACTTCATCATGGTCTACCTTTGGTACAATATCTCTTCAATGAATTATATTATCTAAATATGTTATGGCGGGCTTAAGATTTCTGAATGTTTTCAAAAAGGTCCTATTTATCCTATATATGCTATATACCTCCACAAATTTATTAGATGGTATGTCAAAGGGCAAGGCAAACCAGGCATTGCAATCTTAAGTTTTGGTTAAAATATGAGTTATTGATAAATATTAAGTAAAATAATGTAGGTAAGGCATCCCCGGAAAAAACCTGTTGCTCTGTTAACCACTCTGAAGCTTTTATTACTCTGAATTATTATTCTGCTGTTTTCACATTTCAATTTGGTTCTTGTCTGGTCACTATGAGAACAAAACAAAACCTACTTAACTAATAATTGATTATTTGTGTTGGATATTTTATAATAATAATATTGTATAAATAATACAAGTGTACCTACATAATGCAAATATAAGTGGTTAAAGATTAAAGAAATGAAAATGTGTGTTAGAACATTAAAACGTTATTTGAATTTTATTCTTATACGGGCTACCTCATTTATATGACGAGTTTCTTTACAGATCACCAATGTAAAATTAATCAGTCTTTTTTTACTTACCGGGACTCCTATTCCGTATCTTATCAATAATTTGAATAGCATATAAAAAAAAGTTTTAACATTCTGCTAATCTGAAATTTCATATTTGTTATGCCTGCAGTTCACTCTCGCCGAGGCATGGCGTGAAGAGCCGAGCACGAGAATGTACTGCAGCTTTCGGCTTGCATCGCTTATTCTTATGTCGACACGGGTCGTCTTGTGTCATTTCACTTCGTATCGCACGCCTTACCTCGCCCCGTCCGCGCTCCGCTCCTGTCAGAGCGTGGACGAGGCGAGGTGAGGAACCTCGGCGAGAGTGGACTGCTGGCATTAAATGCGCATGTTTTAGAGGCCGTTTATAATCGAGCATAAAATGAGTTACAGAATTCTGCTGCGCGCCGTTGCAGGAGACGTATTTTGTTTATCATCCTATAACTCAAAATATTTACGACGTTTACATTTCTTCGAAAAGTGCTTCAATTAGTGATTGTGTATTATTCACTCAAGTTCTCATTCTCGTTAGTTTCCACTCTAGGATTTCTAGATCCTTTTTAAAAAAAACACGTTTATTCAGTTTTTTAAAGAATGTCATCCAGATCTTGTTGAATAATGAAACAAAAAGTTGTGTTAGTGAAGTTAATTTCGTGGTTCTCAAGAAGTTACTTCATACACTGATACATATAGGAAATCATAAACAAAAAATGGCAAGAGATTATCGTTGCTCTGAATACCACGGACCAGTGAAAACAGTTAGACAATGAAAAGAAGTAAGTACTATTCATCAGTTTCGTTATCCTTTTTCTTCAATCTATATTATCATTCTTGAGTGGTGAACTGCATATTTTTATTCTTCCCTTTTATACGGCACAAGTTTGTAATCTAATGATTCAATGACAATTATTTGTCTCATTTACTAAATTAATGTTAATAATTTTCTGTTACTGTTAACGAATCTCAGGAAAAATTGAAAAATAAAATTCTGCATTATTCATTTTATACAATATCTGAACATAATATAAATTATTTTCTTAATTTTCTGGCATTTGGGAAATTGAAGAGCACCGGGGCAGGTTCAGCAACAAAATAACATTTAACCGAGCTGGAAGAATATCTGACTGGAGTGCCCAATGTTCCTGAACCCGGAATTGATGTTAACGATGCGAAAATTTTTAATTTTCCAATTATATTACCATCCATAACTATTGAGAATAATTCTACTATGATAAAGGTGTATAATTTATATTGCATCTGTTTAAAATATATCTGTCATTATTAATTAGTACAGTAAAACCTCAATACTATCACATCATCTTGCTCATAATTTGAGCAAGAGAGTGTCCGTTATATATTAAAGATACGTAATAATAATATTATAAATATATATATATAAAACCATGCATTATTAAAAATTGTGGGAAACAAATATAAATTAAATAATCTATAATATGGATTAACATGAATAGATATTTACGGATTTATTACAATTAGCACTATCTGTATACCAGTAGAAATTTTAATTGGTTAGTTCTAAAAACTACCACGACAACCCACCTCTGTAGCCGTAGCGTTCTTGTCGACGTAGCTACAATGCGTCGATTGTAGCTATTCACATTACTCTCTTCTATTTTTAAGCTAGTGTATTACTCAAGTCGTTCAATTGGCTATTTATTGAATTGAATATTCCTTTCGATTGATCCGTTTTTTATGGAGTCGTTACTTATGCTGTTTTTTAACAGAATAAAATTTACAACTTACAACTGCGTGCAAATCATTGAAGTGTCTACTTCCTCTTTTACTAATTCGGAAATTTTACTATCTTAATATGCTGATTTCAAGATCGTTCTTTGCATTCGAGATGCATTTGGTGCATGGATTTGTTTTTGATTTGGGAAAAGTTAAAAGCAATTGGCAGAACTATTTTCTACGTTGACCTTTAATAAAAATAATTATTTCCTTTAGTTATTACGTGAAAAATTTTCAAACAATAAAAGAGTCATGTTCAGTCATAGAAAATGTTCTTAAAAATGTGCATGTATTTTTTATATTAATTTTATATGGGTGATAAGGTATTATTTACGTTAAAACATAAACTTTAAAAACACTATTAATAATACTCTAAAATTACAAATAAATACATGATAGGGATTCATTTTGTCCAAAGACGTTGGTTAAACGAAAGTTCATAATCTTATGTCCAACATATATTGTAGTACATATATTATATATGATTGTATAATATCATTTGTAATAGCATAACCTAAATCTATATCTACTGCGCGCCACTGGTAATATTTATTTATGTCGGCAAAATTACTAGTGTTTTTTCCAACACATTGCCTATTCATTAAAATTAGTAAAAAATAATTGTGAAATAATAACAAAAATAACTCATCATAAGCAAATTTTGGTTAAAAGTGTTTTCATGTATGATGATATACGGATGTGAAATTTTGTCTGTTAAATCAAGGTCTGCGAAATTGAGGGTTTACTGTAATAAAGTTTTATGTATTATCATGATACTTCATTTTCTCCTAACTTATATCAAAAGGGAAAAGTGTTGAAATACACCATACTATGAAGATAAATTTATTAATGTTTTCAGGTCCAAGAAGATTCAACAGTAAAAGGACAAATCTAACTAACGGAAACCATGAGCAGAAACTAAAGGAATATATGAATTTCACAAAAATATAGAATATAGTTAAAGAATATTTAAAGCTTGCGGGAGAATTAAATCAGGGTATCTTGATGGTACCCCAAGGATTTATTGAATCGGTACACACTTTCATTTGCAATAAATATGGCCCTGCGATCAGCAAGATCTCAGATTATTAATCAAACTATTTGCTAGTATTATAAACTTTGTGAGCAATTTAAGTGTTTATAAAGATCACGATCAAACTAAAAATTATTTGTATAAAACTGGTTAATAGTTATAGTTGATATTTTGATTATAAATGATACATTATAGGTCACAAATCACTCTCGAAGGGTGGATTGCCTGTTTAAAAGAAGAAGATACATTATAGGATTATTTTATTTTGACACTAGATAAATATGTAATGAAAACAAGTAATTATTAAAATTCTTGAAATATGTGCACCTCTGTCTATAAACTTATTACCTAAATTATATACTGCGACGTTGCGAATGTAGTCACATAGTGTTTGATTGATTATTAAGAAAAACACATATTTTTTTACTTATAAATAATTTAATTTTTATTTAATAAATAAGTCGTCACTTGGGATTGATTTTTTGGGATGGCCACGTTTAAAAACTAGTATCACCAGATACACACGAACTTCAAACCGCACGATTCATAGATGGCAGTACATTTGGAAGTACAGTTGATTATTGCCATAATGTAGTATTGTTGGAGCAATTAATCATTACGTAACTATATCACGATCCTCATCCACATCGGTCCCTCGTGGCTATGCTCCTCCACTTTTCCCAGTATCCTGCAAATATGAGATCTCAAGGCTGTCACCGGAGAAGTGTCTGTTAACTTTTGCTCTTGTTCGGTCCAACGGGTTGGGGATCTTTCTCTCCATCCTTCGTAATGGCACACACAACAAGCTTATTGAATATTGAATTTGGTTAAGAATCAATATATATATATTACGCTTCCCCGTCTATATCTATGACTTTCTGGATGTGGCGACTTCGTTAGTATCATTTGCTTCAGTAGGCTGTAAAGTACTTGCTTAAACGGCCAGGTCTGTGAGACTTCTGTCATCTCATGGTCATATCACGTAGCACTCTATGATTTCTTTCCTTATCTATGTTGCAGTCAAATGTGACATGAATGTTGCTAACGCAAGTCGAATACTCATTCCCTGTCCTCTTTCGTCCATCCAATCATTTTATACCTGTCCCGCTCTGGCCGATTACCTTACATCTCGCCGCCCGGGACCACTCTCCGATTGTGCTTCGACCACGAAGCATTAAGATTTTTTTGTGCTTCTTCTGCCGCCCTACACTCACGCCGTGCGTATCGCTTGGATCGCGCAGAGGAAGTTGAATCGTTTTCGGAAGTGCCGTTATAGAGATTTCGGTTCGGCATAATATACGTGCTCGTCAACCGGAGGTGCAATCGACGCCCAACCCAGGAATTCAATGCAAGGTAGGCCATATCCATTTGCCTTAGTTTCCTTCAGACTTCCATTTCGGGTTGCGTCAAATATTTAAAACCATTCTAGATACAGTCCACGGGATCTTATCCCACCAAGTGTTTTGTTCGCATTTTTCACGTTTATACAATTCCAGGTAGAGCAATACAGAATGCACTAATGCAGTAAAGCTATCAGCGAAAGCAGCACAAATGCAATGTGTTTGATGAAATATAGATCCTACGAAAAACTCTGGCCGCGCAGCGATCACCATGGGCCGCTACGCGGCCACTATAAGATGTTTCGCGGCCACAATAGCCGCCCGCAGATCCTAGCATTTGATTTATCCTCGCTGCCTCTGGCGTTCTAGGGAATTTGACCCACTCGCGCATCAGACGTAAAATGATAGCATTTATTTTTTGGTAATACTTCCACTGACTGTCGGCCAACTCATGTAATTCACTAAACTCATGTGATCCTCCGACATCAAACTGATAACTACCATGACTAAAAAATGTAACCAATGTTTAAAATATTTTTGGCACTCCAGCACTTCTTATTGGAGATTCTAAATATGGCTCCAAAACCAAGTATCTGACAGTTTGACTTAATCTGAATTATTTTATAAGGTCTTTTCCGATAGGTCAAATGGATTGTTCGCGTGCCGTAAATTTCTGTATATCAATATTTTCCTGGAAATGTTTTTGATGGTTAAGAAAAAATATATATAAAAAAAAGAATAATGCTTTTAACCTTGAATTAGTATCGTACGTAAATTTTACGTGTTCAAACAAAAGCATTTGAATATTTGCTCCGCCCACTTGCCAATTCTGACGCCTCCCCCACTCTAGCAATCATCTCCTTGAATGTTGATGCAACACCTCACAGCTCAGTCACGTTGCCACTTTTTCAAGTCAAAGCTAAATATATCTAAATTGAGCAGAAAGCTTCGTGGGTCCATTTTGAAAGTTATTGGTAAGCAAGACTTTGGCCATCTGCAATGAAAAAAATAATGACCACTTACTGTAAGTGTGGAATGCATCAAACGAAAATTTGCCCAAATTGTACTAAGGTAAGTCGATGTGAGTGTATCCAAGTCTCTTAATTACGTTTGAAATTGGATTCCGGTGCCGCAATCTGTTAAGAAATGTTATAAATCAATATTTGAAGAGATGATGCAGATTCGAACATTAGTTTTGTTTGTAATACCATTTCAAATTATGACAGTTGATTGATGTCAACTTACGAGTTGTGTGTGCTCGGTAATCTTTTGTGCCAGGACGCTGATATTATGTAAGTGCCTTTATTTTGAGTTGTAGTTTGTGATGTATATATTGGTTTTGTGATTATTTCCACGGATTACGATTTATAAGACCAGATACACTTGGCCCATAAATTTTACACCATGGGGGAAGTGCATCTACTCAGTTGATGGTAAACCGTTACGTGACTGTGATTGTGTCGGTGATTGGTGATGAGATTTAACTATCGGAGGTTTACTTTCTAGTATACCAGCCATTGCTCGAAGAATTACGTTAATCAGTTATCAATAATCGTTACAATCGAACACAGCCGCAGTCACAATGACAGTCAAAATAACGGTTTAAATAACGATTTTACCATCACTAGCGGTCGGTATGGTACCCTATATATTTTTGTATGGAAACTTTCTCAATTTGTGATGTGTAGACAGTTCCATTAATTGTAATTGTTTTTTTAAATGTATTTACATTATTATTTATTTTTTTAAATTGAAAAATGTTATTTTAAATATTAAACATGTTCCTAAACTAATTCTAATGTGTTTCTTATTTATGCCCGAGAATCGAATGTACCCCACATTTGCGTCACTTTTGACAATTCGTATGTAAATAACGGCAGCCAAAAATATATCGGCATCATATTCCTGTTCGATAAAATTACGACGTTACTGACAGATTTTTAATATAAATGTCGTACGAATACGACACTGGCCTCTAAAATTATTCCGTTTGCTTAGCGAATGCGGGTCCAGGTCATATAAAAGTCTAGAAACATGTTTACACTATCGTTGATTAAGTGCGTAATAACCTAGGTGCAGACATTTTGGGGGCCCTTGTTTCAAGACATGAGGTCCCCAAAATGGTAATATCGCAACACTATGAACTACGAATAGCGACACAGATATAGAGGTGATATTTTTTTGTTAAACTATCAATAATAACAGACCTGGAGCCTAAGGCTCCCGAGCCGACCCGACTAAGACTGAGGGTACACTTAGTCACGAATACCCGACGGCGGCCAAGCACAGTGGGATCTGCAAGAATCTTCCGGTCGGGCAGACGAAAATCTGTAGCGGTGATGTCCAGAGAAAATCTAAAGCGTAGTCCAATTGTAGCAGCTAGTGGTCGAGAAACTCTGATTCCTAGGCATAGCGCGGGTATGTTGTCCTTTTATTTATATGCTCGCCCGCGATGTTTAATAAGTCGCAGGTTAGGGCAATCGCCCAGGAGTTATTTCTTAGACAATAAAGAAAGAAAAAATCCATGCATAAATATGTATCAAACAAATTATATTCACTTATAGGCGATCGCCCCACATTATTTTCCACCATTAGTATTCGTTATTACTTATCCTGGTACGGCTCCGTGAAAACGGCCTCGTTCAGGGCCAACTGAGGGGCGGAGTTTCACATCGGCGAAACCCCCACCCGGCAGCCGACCGGCTCGGTGGCGGCCGCTGGTGGCCAGTGGCGCGGTATCATGTGCCGCACAGGATTACTCACAAATATAGTCTAATCGCATGCAGAGAGTGAATGTGTGCTCTTTGCTGTCATGTTTCAGGGATGAACCTTTTTTGGACCGGACCGGTGACGAGAAATGGATTCTCTATAAAAATGTTAAGCGCCGAAGACAGTGAGTAGAGAAAGAAGGCACCGGCACCCCAGGCGAAAGAAGGTCTTCCACCCACGTGAGGTGTTGTTTTCTGATTGGTCGGATATAAAAAGTTTAGTCCATTTTGAACTGCAGCTTGAGCGGCTCAAGTTAGTGCTAAATCATAAAACGACCATCTTTGGTTTCAAGACGAAATGTGTTCTAAAGGCTGGAGTAGTATGAATGGGAAACGATGCCTCATCCATCATATTCGCCGGACATTGCCCCATCTGAGTATCATTTATTCCGCAGTCTTCAAAAAGACGAAAAAAATATGAATTCTGTAGACGAGGTCAGAACAGTATTGGAGGAGTATTTTTCGTCACGGACAAGCAGTGAATTTTGAAAGAGGGGACTTGCGAAGACACTACCAGAAAGATAGAAGAGGATTTTAAATGGAAAATGAAGAAGAGTATGTTTCAGATTAAAGACACATTGTTTATCTTAATTTTGATAAATAAAAGAAATATAAAAAAAAACGCATTATTTATGGGATGACTAATGTAAATCCAACGCCGAGAATGGGCCATTAGTACTGCATAAATACAATAATTCCGGTACAAATGTATCACGTATTCTTGCACCTAAATACATGTGCAAGAGAGCGAAATGTGACGTGTTTTATGCAAATGATCGTACGTGATTTGAATCCCTATATATGTAGGTATGTTGAACTTGTTTATTTGTCGAGCCTTCTGAGATCTGACTATTTTCATAATAGAGTCACCGTTCCGATAGGTGTTGGCGTTCTGCATGTGTGTGGTGGGCCCTCTCGGTCCGTGAATACGTTCAGTCGAAACGCGTGACATGGCATTGAATTAATCTGAAAATCTTATCACACGTCATCTGAAAAAGTCACGCCGAGCGGTCGGCTGAATGCACTCCATGGTCACCAAACGCCAAGTGTGATTGGAATTAAACGTGGAATGTAATTATGCATGTGTCGTGCATCCAGCTATGCTAACGGTGTAATAAAAATGTACACGTGTAATGTTATCAGTTCAATAATAATACCGATTGATAAAATGTCTGTGTAAAATTGGTCCCATCGTCTGTTCAAGAAATGCAAAATGCAAAATTGAAACTTTCGTAGTCTAATCTCGACTTTTGGCTGTACTAATGTCTTATACGTAGTATGGCGGTAAGGTTTATAAAGCGGCAGATGCAGCCCTCATATCCAGTTTAACACCTCTTGCCGTGAGTACATATTATGTTCCAGGCAGGGTTGCCATTTTGGTTTGACAGACATTTGTCAGTTCGCATTTGGTAGTAGTAGAGAGTAGTCGATTACAATTTATTATGGAGCATCTAACGCCTCAACAGCACGTTTTACATCTCAATATTGAAGACTCAGACTTTTGGAAAAAAATCATGAGCGACGAAGCTCATTCCGACTTGGCGGGTTTTGTTAATAAACAAAACAGCCGTTATTGGGGCACTGAAAATCCTCAATTGATACACCGACGACCTTTACACCCACGCAGAGTTACCGTGGTATCATTGGGCATATTTATTTCAGGATGCAAGAGGCAACGCTGTAACCATTAATGGTGATCGCTATCGTCACATGTTGGAGAACTTCTTGGTGGTCGAATTTTGTTAATTGGGCCTTAAACATATGTGGTTTCAACAGGACGATGCCACCTCACACACGGTCCAAGCTAAACTTGAAATTTTGCGAGAAATTTTTTCCGGCCGCATAATGTGAAATGTGCGAGAATGTTATGAAAAATGTGGTTAAAAGAGCACGCATTTGTGCCGCTGCCAGAGGCGGCCACTTGGCCGATGTCATATTCCATGCATAAATGTAATA
Organism: Eubasilissa splendida; assembly: GCA_031772225.1. Taxonomy (NCBI): domain Eukaryota; kingdom Metazoa; phylum Arthropoda; class Insecta; order Trichoptera; family Phryganeidae; genus Eubasilissa; species Eubasilissa splendida. Next base: position 22,102,967 of record CM062859.1, on the reverse strand, counting down.
AACCAAATAATCGATAAATATAAACCAAATTAAAATATTCGGTCTGGAACATAATATTCATCTGTATTTGTGTACTTCTCCCCTGGAAAGCATTATACAACTCGTCGGTGTATTATTAGACACACACTAGAATGTCCTGGTACCAACACTGATGTATGGACGTGATGTCTAGAATTGGAAGAAGAAGAGCGAAAATCGTCTGAATGCATTGGAAATGCGATCAGTAAGGCGTATATCCGGCAAATCCATTTATGATGGAGTATGAACAAATTAGGAAAGTACTTAAAGTTGATCTTAGCATTATGCTATTCACTATGGATATAATTAAAAAATTGTGGTTTGGTCATGCGGAACGAATGAATGAGGAGAGAATGGTAAGAAAGATATATGACGCGAATATTAATGGTACTAGCAATAAAGGATATCCGTGGAAGACTTGGCATGACCATGTAAACCAGATAGTGGAAGATGGTCCCGTTAGAAGCTTCAACAATCGACGAGCTCGCACGAAAAGTGTGAATGTGGATAAGGCGAGAGTTGCGTGTCGGGACAGAAGAGTGTACCACTTTATCCTCTGTTCATCCCAGCGCTACTCTGCATTCGTACAAATTTTCTTCAATAAATATTCTGAATGAAATGTTGAATACATCGTCAAATTATTTTTGAGGTTTATCACAAAAATATGAGACGTTTATATATTTATAATGGGATTATGCTTTTAGAATGAACTCTATTCAATTGATTTGTGCTTAACCTTTTAAATGCCACGTGCGCGTTAATACGCCAAATTTTGTATGTCACGCCAAGCTATAGGCGTGTTAACACGCACTTTTGGACCTTGCAAACTTGCGAGGATTAAATACATATTTTTTAATCATTTTGCCATCTGTGAACGACAGGTCCCCAGATTTTGATAAGTCAAGACCCTTAAAGCTTAGTCTTACCATATATATTGTCTTCCATTTCAAATAGAGTTGGCAGTTAAAAGGTTAATCAAATTTATATCCGGGTTTAGGAATTACTCATAAATTTTGGTTAGAGGGTCTCTTGAACACTGACAGGTTGTTACTTAGGGCACAATATTTTAGGGGTAGATACATATTACAAATATTCAAGCTACGTGTGCCTAATCTCAACCATCCCAGAGATATAAGCATTTAATTTCGATTAATTGAAATATTTCATTAATTCCAAATTGTAAATTGAATACAAAAAATAAATGGCCATTGAATTGCGAGCGGCCAAACTATTTCTTGTTAGATGATTTAGTGCCTGAAGTAAATATGTATAATAATAATGGATCAGTTTCGCATATATTTATTTCGAAGTACATACACACACTTAAAAGCTTAACATGATTTTATGTACAAATTTCATACGCTAAGATTTTTGATAATGCAGTACAGGTCAATATAATATGTTAATAGTGTAACGGTTTGGAGGCGAGAAACCGCGGCGTGATACATTTATCTCTTTCACACGCGTTACTCGTACGAACCTTGCTTCCGTTCACCCATTCGTCCCATAGATACATCACATCTATTATAATACATTTTTGGGGATATGCGAGGATGCGGTTAGGATTTAATGTTATGAATCAGAAGGTTATGTGCGAGAACCCGGACAAGAAAGACTCACAGTTGACAGGAATTTACTAATACTTGAGCATAGTTAGTCAATGTTCCCTAAGGTGTGCGGGTGTGCGCGTGCACACGATTTGGCATCATAGCGCACACAAAAGAGAATAGCACGCACACAATTTTTAACAAGGCTTCTTCGTGTGGCGTCTCCTATCGAAGGTTGGCGACCATATTGCTGTAGGTATGTTGATTTATCCTATTGGTTATCACTAATATTTTGGATGTTGATCCACTTTCTGAGGGTACACAGTCAATATGATTTCTTTCTACCTACGCCTGTGCTGTTTTCTATCTTCCTCTGCATAATGAGTTGTTCAAAAGATCATATTTTTCATTGCGGAGAATGTGTCTAAAGTATACAGCTTTCCTTGATTCAAAAATTAGAGTGAACATTGGTTAGCCAGGAAAATATGCCTAAAAATCTAGAATGAGGGGCGTTTGCTGGGGATCTAATCGGGAAGGCGGCTGCGAGAGAAGTGGCGCGCTCTGGGACCGGTTTCTCGAACGGCTGCGGACGCATTGTGTTGACACATATTGGGGTCGGTACCGTACGTGATTTTGAGGCTGTTGAATGCCTGGTATCTGCAAGGCGCGTTCCGGGGTCGTTGGCGGTGTTGCAGTTTGTGGAGACGATTGACCACCTCAACACATTATATATATATATATATATTTTGATTTCAGTGAAATTGGGTATTTACAAAACGAATCTGTCTACTTGAGCCTACCTACTGGTTGAGAAAATAAACATTTTGTAAACAAATGAGTAAATTTTCATGAAAAGTGAGGACATGCAATTTTGGATAAAATAACGATTTACGTTTTTGCGAATTTCGCAACAATGGCCTTCGAAGCACAAGCAATTAGAATACTGCGTGTTCAGAATATTAAATACAAAGCGGATGTAAAAAACATTAGCGACCACAAATAAAATTGTATACATTATTAAGAAAACCAACTAACTATAATACAAATGAATTTTTTCTCGTCTATTGTTATTTTTATCCAAACATTTACATTAATACGTGGTACTTAAAATGACTTCGCGAGTCTCATGACGTGACATTATATGTATATAATACATCTAAAAACGTATACATTATATTTCAGATAATTTTTATTGTCGCCCTAGCGACCCAGAATTATTTTTTTGTTATTTGATCTAAATAAATATCCATGACACAATTATTATTAAATAAAATATATTTGAATAATATTACACATTAAATGTCAGCGAATCCCTGCGCCAGTAGGCTTTCCCACTTAAATATATATATATATATATATATATATATAAGTAATTATTATCGCACACACTAAGTAAAAAATTTATCAACCATTAAGAATTATCAAAATATTATGTTTTTTTAAATAGTTCATTTCCGGTAGCAGCGAGGCGATATGCATAAGATTAGAAATCAGTTTCCGTATCTATATGTACGCAATACTCAAATGGTACAAATTATACTGTTTTGAATATACGGTATAAAGCTCATAACCACGATAACTATGTGGGGCTTTGTTGAGAATCTGCATCCGTTTACTTCGCTTGAAACGGACTAGTTCTAATAATGAGTGTAGAATGCGATACCAAAATATGAGTATCCTGCGATTAGTAGAAAGGAATAGGCTTCGCTGAATGGTGCAGGGAGTGGTTTACCCCAGTACAACCTAACTTATTTTATTAACGCAAATAAATATTATCTAACTTAAAATTATTGCGATGTACGTGCCATCTGGCGACAGATTGTAATTGTGGATCTCGCAGCTCTAGCGGCGATAATGATTATTTTGAAAGGTTTGTATCTTTGATGTATATTTTATCTTGTTGCTTGCTTCATTTTTTTTTAAATGTCTTATGTAATTTTGAAATAGCATAGTGAGTACATATGTTGATTTTTAGTACTATATTTATTTATATCACGGCATCTGTTCCTTTTCTTATGATGCTGGTTGGAAGAACGATATAGGAATTTAAGAAATGAGAGAAAACTTGACTAGTTGGATTTGATTCCTTCAGATATTGAAAAATGTTAGTTTAAAACATTACATCAATTAAGTATGTGTAGTTATTAATAAATTTCACGATCGCAACATCTTTTCAGCATTCCTACAAGTCGAACCAATTCTAGATTTTGCTATCCAATAGAGAGAATTTTACATTGTAAAAGTTTTATTTGTGTCGTTTTCTTATCTACATGAAATGTATTAGGATGTAAGTTATTTATGATCTTTTTTTTTCTGTCCAATTCCTTTCTACGTACTTATATCTGTGTTATTTCCAATAAATTAAAGTACATAAAAAAATGTAAATACGCATTTCTTGAATTAAAAAAAATATAAGAAAACTAAATTTTTTTTTTTTTAAAGTTCAGCTGGCCTGAGGCCTAAGCCACGCCCACCCACCATACCTCATTTTAAATCCGGGGTCATATATCGCCAGGCTATGGCTAACAACACGGAGGCGCGTCTATATTGTCGTATTTATATTAATAACAGACTTATCAGATCATAGTATAATATAAGTTGAGGATACATATTAAAGATACCAGCAGATAGCAATAGACTTTCGCCAATTGACGTTGAGCCTTGCGATGATGGTGGACGCTACGTGGCCGGGACCACTGTTTTCGGAATTGATAAAATAGTAAAGAGCAATCTGTGTCTCGTATCCCGTGTGCAAGATCATATGAAAAATGTATTTATATTGTATTCACGCCCTTATGGGCTTATTAATTAGATTAGATAAAGCAAACAAATAATAACATATATTATGTTTTAAATCTGTCGTATGATGGGTAAGGAATCACATTGATAATATACGCTCACTATTAATTACGCGAGGTTCACAATAAGCACTAATCATTTTTTCAATGCCTAAAAGTGCATGCTGTTTTATAATAGATCTTTCTATTCACACTGGTTTATCATTAAATTAATAGCATAAAATTACACAAATATATATATTTTTGTGTTTAAATCTCATTTTATTCCCAATTATTATATACTCAAATATCCGCTCGCTTCATCGTGTTGAAATATTCACATGATGACAAGCGACTTGATATTTTTTCAATATCATATTTCCTAACTTCTCAATCATTGGCTGAGTGTAACGCGCGCGCCTCGATTCGATCTATATCGATTTTTTTTATTTATCATTATATCATGAATTTCTGATTATGGGGGTTCATCTTCAGAAAATAATTTTTTTTTTCTGTAAACATATCATTTTCCATTTGACATGAGGGCGGTGATATTGCTCACAGAGCATATAAATAAACGTTACTTAATATTACTGATGCGATTTGTATTTCGTCTATGTATGCAGTATGTATTTGTATGTAGACATTCCAGGAAATGCCCTCTGTCTATTCTAGATTCAGAGATACTGATAGTTGTGAAATTGTTATTGTTTTTTTCCCAATTATTTTGCTACCCTTTTTTTTCCTATTGTATCTTGGCAACCCTAATAAATTTATATTCATTGTTGGCAATAAATTACCGCCATAGATAATAATAGACATTATAATTTTATCATAGCCAATACCGAATTGAAAGGAACCTTCAAAAAGTAAATTTTAGTTTGACGTTTGTCTTGCTTCTGTTATATCGTTCTTTTTGAGTCGTATACGGTTGTCGTGGTAAATGAGTATTTAATAGTGAATAACTGGCAATCTTTGCCTCGTAATTCTGCCTACGTTATAAATAAGGGCAGAATTCACTATGCTCACGGAGATTAAGTGTAAGAAACGAACTAGTTTTATGTGTCTTTTGGTGCTATCAGTAATATTTTTGTTTTCATATAGTAATAGGACACAACAGTGCGCAAGTGACAGGAAGGAGGTTAGGAACCCCGATCTTCCTTCGATATATGCCATCACACCTACATACGCACGGCCGGTGCAAAAAGCCGAACTTACAAGGTAAAGGTTACACTTCATTTTAAGTCACGATTTTCATTGATATTTACTCATGTTTAAAAATGCTTATACAATATTGTACTCATATTTAGGGCCACATTACATTGTTATTTTTATTTATTTAGTGTTTCACAATGTAATAATTTAAAGTAATATTTTCACAATTAACAACTTATGTGATGTGGAGTAGTTAAGTGTGTTAATGTAGCTCAATTTTATGGATACAATCAGATATTTCTTACATATTTATAATGGTAACAAATCAGTTCAAGTAAAGTGTACCTAATATATATATTTATAATATATAATCTTATCCTGGAAGATTGGAAAGACGATTCTGATAAGGGTAAATATATCATTGCAATTTTCCTAGATTTTAAAAGAGCTTTTGAAACCATCATCAGAGATATAATAACTCGGAATAAGGGGAATTGACATGGTTTAAGGAATACCTAAGTAATAGACTCCAAACCACTAAAGTAGGTGATTTAATATCTGACCCCCTTATATTATTAGGAGTACCATAAGAGTCAGTTCTTGGACCTATCCTTTTCATTATCTATATAAACAACATCGTAAAAATGATAAAGTATTGCAAAATAAGATTATTTGCAGACGATGCACTCATATACATCGCGGGAGACAATTATGCAACTATACTGAATGAATTAAACTATGACTTAAACAATATGGTTGAAGAAAAATAAACTAAAACTAAATGTAAACAAAACTAAATTCATGAAAATTGGAAATAAAAGAATACCAATCACACCAGCAATTATCATAGATGGTGAAAGTCTAAAGGCAATGGCTGAAATAAAATATTTAGGAGTCATAATACATTCAAAATTGAACTTATTTAAAATGTAAGACGTGTGACTAAAAAGATTGCTAAAAAAATTTCACTTCTAGGAAGGATCAGAAGATTAATTAGTACTGAGTCTTGTAAAATAGTACACAACTTTGTTATTATTTCTCACATTGACTACTGCAGCAGTATTTTATTTTTGGCTAATGAAGAAGAAATGCAATAATTATCAGTACTGAAAAATAAAGCTTTAAGAATAATATTCAGAAAAAATAGATATATTTGGATCAGTGCAATGTTGAAAGAAAATATATTTCAATGTTACGGTATTAATTTTTATAATCCACACTAAGAAAATATTGGCAGAATTTGTAAGAAAAATTGATGCAACTCAACATGAGCACAAACATCATGCAAGAGAAAAAGATAGACTAAGACTGCCATTCAGAAAGAAGGCTAAATATCAGAAATCAATGATTTGCAGTGCGATGAAGATCTTTAATGAAATGTCAGAAGATACATAGATTTAAAATGAAACTAATATGCAAGATAAGTTGTTGTAAAAAGGAACATTTTGATCTTGTTTATATTAGAGTGTATATAAATATACTTATGTATGCACTATATTAAAAATAAATAAATAATACAAAGTCATTAAAAATATAGGTTACTCATTTAGAGATGTGTTTAACATCTCATAGATGAAGTAGGTCTTACTCATCCAAAACATTGAAAAAAACATTTTTTGCAGTTTCTTAAATTTAATTTATTGATAACTGTTCTATATAAAATAATGATATAGAATTTTATATATATATATATATTATCATCATGTGATTATTTATAGTTATAAATAACAATGTCATGTTAACCACAATATTTATTTGTATTAATAAGTATTGACCTGACTTATTTTCTGTGGTTAAAGTTTGTGGGGTAAAATGTTACTAATTTAAGAAAGAAAAAAAATATATATATTCTTTTTGTGCTTGAGTTTTTTTGGTAAAAACATTTTAATCAATTATCGTTTATATTACTATTAGGTTTTCGGGGAAATAAATCCCTTACCTTACTTGTATAGCCATCTCTCACTTATCAATCTTTTCTTAATAGTTAATTTTTTGATTAATTTACATATGTGCCTTTTTGCGTACAAAGTAACTTTTTCTTTCAACGCTGCGTAGTAGTGAATTTTGAAGACTGGTTTATATTTGCTGATCATGACAATTTCATTTATTCATTATGGCACTATAGCCTGAAGTGGGCCTTGGTTGCCTTATGGAGATCTTTCCATTCTTCCTTATTTCATCAGTCACAATGACAATTATATTGCTATTTTCATATTAGTGATATTTTTGAAGACTAGCTTACATTTGTCGAGAATGAAAACTATGTCGCAATTCTCTTCTCTGTCTGACAGCAGAATATTGATTTTTATGATTGTTTTTAAGACCCATCTCTGTTACAGAAATATTTTAATGTAAATTTAACCTTTTAGAATCCAGTTAATATGGTAGTTAAAATTAAATTAAATTAAAAGTCTTCTGGTAAAATGTTCTGGTAAAGTGGAATTTTCCACTCACAAATATATTCATAGCAGGCTAATTGAATATGTAAAATTATGTCTACTTCTATCTTTTTAGAGAAAATAGCAGGCATGTGCAGTCAGTACATTCAAATATGCTGTCTGTAAGTAAATATTATGGGAAATAGAGCAAAATTAAATATTTATCTGACACATTATCTGAATAATATGATAATAATATTTTTAAGATTAGCAAAATCAACTTTGTGGTTAAAATCTATTATTTTAGATTGTTAACTTTGTTTTATTAACCACTTAATGAATTTGAAAATTTGAGATGTTTGAATAATAGTGGTTTTTCAGAATTTCTAATCATTTGTTAGAAAATGATCATACTTTTGATAAAAATTTGGGATTGTTTATTTTACATGTAAACTGTTTTGGTCTTAAATTAAGTAATTTGGAATGATTGGAAATAAATAAGACGTGTAAAACTAATCAAAATATTATGAACAAGCAACTAAATTTAACCACAAGTCACATTTAAAAAATTATTCTAATAATTTTGTATCATCAAGTGACAATTTAAGTTAGGTACTAAATTTATTTTTTAAATAATTATTGTTTTTTAAAAATAGATTTTGTTAAAGAAACAATATAACATATGTTTTTGATTAGTTAATGATATCCTGAAGAAGAAAATGATATTTTTTGAAACCTGTAGATGTATTTCATTCATTAAGTGGTTAATAAAATAAAGTTAAAATCTAAAATAATATGATAATAATTGTGACAAATATTTTATGTGTCACATATTTTACTTCAATTAATTTTGCAGAAATTCTGGTTAAATACAGCTTATTATAATTATTACTGACTGCACATTTTAAAACAATCCTGCATTGATTAATTATTGTGTGAGATTGATCACACACACACAACCTATTTATTATTAGACGAAACAAAACTTTGCATTCAATTCCTTTAAGTAAATTTACCAAAGATTTTTGACATTGTATCTGAAGTTGATGTCCGAATTAAAGCTATTCAGCTCCGAATTTCATAATTTTTTTTACATACCTATTTATATAAGCAGATTAGGCCGGTGCTTCAGTAATCATTCAATCTTGAAAACATAATTTCTTATCAAAAAAGGGAAGTACAACACTACAACCTATCTAATAACCCGTTGGACATATTCTTAAAATAATTTTAATACTTAATATAAGATGTACCGTCCCGGCGATGATGCTACACACTGTTTTTCATTCCCAAAGGTCAAGCGCCGAACGAGCTGTTTGTGTTTTGGTTAAATATACAGTGTACACCAGTAGTACAACTGGCAATAATAGATTTTTAATTTCACATATGTGCTCATTATTATGAAAGTGGTCTAAGTCAAAAATCGAATAAAATGAGTTTATCAATTATTTCACATCACATTGTTTTAAATTAATATAATATGATGCAAATTGTAACAATTGTGAAAAATTTGAAGTGTTATATTCAGTGTATTGTTACGACGTTCAAAGGTATTCCGCTAGTGTTTATTTTGATAATTGAGTATGTCATTTCAACCTTAAATTTTTTTATTTCCTTATATGATTAAATACATTTTGAAACATTGTGTTGTGTAATATATAAATATTTTTAAATCAATTCAATCGCAAACCTTTAAATGTCTCGAAACGAAAGGAACATGACTTAGACCACTTTCATAATAATGGGCACATATAAAAGAGAAATATAACAAAATAATTATCTAAACTAATAATAGATATCTCATAGAGACGAAGCTATTTTTATTATATTTAATGGAAAGATATGGAAGTATGGGTAATTACCTATCTTCAGCTGGCTTAAGTGATCACTTTATACAAATATAACGTTCACCATTCTCTCCCATTAATCAATCTTCATATCTATCAAATTTTTGGAAGTTGTATATATGTTACTATGTGGAAACACTTTGAGTACAACTACACTATCGCCGTCTATAAACTAAATTTGATATTTATTTCCCTGAAACAGCATAGATGTCACAATGAGAATCTAATTATTTTTGAAATTATTTAAAGCAATTTTCTTTATTTGTAAAATGTTTTTTAACACATACATACTAGAATACACATGAGAAATCAATTTTTATATATTTTCTTATCTTGAATATGTAAGGGTAACCTATACTTCCATATCTTTCCATTAAATATAATAAACAATAGCTTTGTCTCTATGAGATATCTATTATTTGTTTAATAACAGTACCTTTGTAGGTCAAAATCCAGTAATTGTGTTCTTGGACATATTAAAATATTGCAAATAATTATCTGTTTGTTGTATTTGACCAATTTTTTATTTTTACATATACAGTGTCATTTAACACTAATGCATTATTTTTGCAGGCTTGCCCAGACGGTTATGTGGCTGGACAACTTCCATTGGATTATAATAGAGGACTCTGAACAGAAGACGACTCTCGTAGAGAACTTTCTCAAGCAAACATCCCTTCAGTATACGCATCTCGTTGCCAGAACCAAGAAGAATAAGATCTTAAAACCCACTGTTAGTATATTTCAATTTTTTATTTTCATAACTACGGAGTTATTTTTGTTGCAAAACGGTTTTGTTAAAATTGTATAATCTGATTAATTAGAATCTTTACAATTTTCTGAAAATTTTACTCAGTTTGTAATCATTTTGGAATTATAGATAATATATTTATTAAAATTATTCAGTTCTAGGTTGTTGAAAAGGAATTTCTTTGAACAAAATTTGTTCAAGTGGAAATTTGTTTTTAAAATGATATATTTTAATACTATCCTTGTTCAAAACTATTTTTACCTTTCCCTACCCAAATGTTCGAATCGTTTATATATATATATAAGCTTTCTAATGCATCATATAGATAGCATATGCTGATAGAAAAATTGACTGATGGTTTTCAAGATCATCTTTATAGGATTTCGAAGTCTGTGCTGAGTTAAATAAAAGTGATTTTATCGATCCCACTGACTCATTGGCTGGTGTCTTTTGACAGGAGCATTAACAAATGCCGATTATATATTTTGCTCAAGCACAAATCCACTATAAAAACAATAAGTCGCAGAGGATGCCGGCAACATACTGATGCGAATAAACATGTATGGAAATGGTCCGCCCTTGGCATCTAGCAAGAAAACCTGACAATGCCCATGGGCATGATCGGCAGTCAACGTGTTGAGGGTTAATTCATAATACAGTATTTGTAAGGGTAGATGATATTCTGTAATTCAAAAAATTATACTTTTTTTTTTTACAATAAAAGCTCTTTAATACAAAATTGAGGAAATCAACATTTTAAAACATCGATTTTCTAATTAGGAAAGTTTTCAAAATATCAACATATTTTCTAAACATTTATAGCTGTACTTCAAGTATATATTTTCTCAAAACATTTTGTAAATTAAGTTAAAACACTGTTTTATTCCACTATATTTTATTGTATTTAAACATTATAACGTTTTCGGGTACATCTTCCCATTATCAATAATATAATTCAACTATAATTAAAAACACAGGGGTTATCTGTATATGGTTTTCTATAGAAGACAAAAAATAGAGGGCTGAATTTCAGTTTTTAGAATTTTTTCTATTTTCATCAATACATCTTATAAAACCGTAGCACTAGACGTGGAAGGGGAGGGTTGTTTGTCATACATTCTAATTACCATCATGCCATTTCTCTACAGGGGGTAAACAAATATAAAAAGTTACCATTTGCTTATTTCACTTGTTTTAAATACTATCTATTTGAATACAGAATCATCACACCATTTTCATATGGGGTTTATACATTGTAATGTCTGACATGTATTCTCTGCCTACTTTTATTTTATTGATGTGCTGTCGTCATCCGCCAATAGCCGCAATTCTCAGAGTTCAGACTGCTCTTATTGAGAGTAAAATAAATATGAAAACATTTATTAAAATTCAATGTGATGATTTGTGGAATGTGTCTCATTATTTACTCTATCTATAACTAAGTAAATACAGCATAAATTTAAAAGTAAATAGTTTTTTAATACTGCAAAACCAGTTATGGTGTGGTGTTCTACCAAATCCAACAAGGTAATGTGTGATTAGTATTGCTTTATATTCTCTCTTAACCCACGTAGATAATTTTTAGGAAAAATATTATTAAAACAAATTTCCCATAATATTTGTTTCCGTTTGAACAAATTACCTTCAAACCGGTTTCCTTTGAATAAATTTCTTTTAAACAAACAATTGCACTCAAATAAATTTTACAGAATCTAAATTAATTGTTGCACTCATTGGATTTTAGATATGTATTTTGAACAGTTTCTACTAGCACTATCTCGCTAATTTGGTTAGTTTGATGCTGCTGAAACAGTTGGTGCTGTTGACAGCTGATAACAAGGCGTTATTTTTTGATTGTGGCGCCCTGTTAGTTTTGTTTTGTGTAGGTGTTAAGTGTACGATAATATGTTGAATGAATGATAAAGTATATAGGACTAGTAACTATTTTTACACATACTGAACCACATGTGTATAAATTATTTTAATTTTAATGAAACCTAAATTTATTTTGATAAAATAAAAACAATGTCGGCAGTGCGGCAGCACATTCTTTTTTTTTAATACCAGTTTAAGTTTTAGTTTTGGTTGAAAATTTTTAGGAAATCTGTGTCTGGATACTTTTTCTCGCACATTAATCTGTATATTTGCATTTCTTAGTACTCTTTGGCAAAACTGCGTGCAATGAAAACTTTTAGTTACTTTATATTATTTATGAAAAAAGAACATGAAAAATCCTTACAAAACAATACTAAAGAGTTTTAAAATATCAAAAACTTTTCTTAATTGCTTTTAAAAAAGTATTTTCAAAATAAGATTTTTTTTCTTTGATTTTTTATTTTTTAAGTGTCTGAATTTCAATGTGAGAAAAAAATAAAAATGAAGATTTTTTCATCAGTATTTAAAAAAAACTGATATTTTCTAGTTATCCATTTCATGGAATAAAATTTGAATTTATGATATGTAAAAAGTGTTTTTTTCGAGGTTTTTTTTTCGAATTGGCAACACTTTTTCCAGGGACAGCCAATTTGATAGCTGATTTGTGCTCAGTTTGGTTTGCCAATTCACCACTTAGGCCAGAACAACGCTTGAAAATTGTGTAATTTATTTCGAAAATCGTGGTTTAATTAGCGAAACATACCGTGTGCTACGTCCATTTTGCGGTCGACATAATCGTCCATCCGAGCAAGTAATTTGAATAACCATGAATCGTTTTCGCACCATGCATATTCTAATTGATAATACGCATCCGCAGAGATGTCGCGCTGTGCGCACCGAAGAAGCTGTTGCTGCAGTGGAACGAAGTATTGAGGGAGACCTGAATGAGTCGATTCACTATTGTGCACAGCAATTTTTCGACTTTTTCATTCCCCAATTGAATAGCATTAATGTGGAAGAGCTGTGGTTTCAATAAAATGGCACAATATGCGACACATGCGCGCCATAATCAATTTATTGAAGGAAACATTCGATGAGTGCATAATTTTGTGTAATGGATCTTGTGAATTGGCCTCCAAGATCGTGTGTTTTAAAACCTTTGGATTATTTTCTGTGGGGATGTGTGAAGTCGCTAGTCTACACCGATAAAACCAGAGACGATAGATGACTTAGAACCCAACATTCATCGCGTTATTGCCGATATACGGCCCCAGCTGCTCCAAATAGTGATCGATAATTGATCCTATAGATTGCGCTTTATTCGAGCCAGCCGCGGCGCCCATATGTGCGAAATCATATTTAAACACTAATATCATAAAATTATCTTACCAATAATCTTTGGCCATTACCATGATTTTTATGTGTTTTATTTAATTTTTAAGTTCTATACCTCAACAAAAAACATCCTTTATATATATGTATTTCATTTTAATCTATTTTTTACATTATATAGTATTTTGGTAATAAAATATTTACAAATGCATATTTATTACCAGTGGATACGCTGATAATATGTTTAGTCTGGGTATTGTATTTTAAAATTTATTATCAATAATTATGAAAAAGGCTGATAAGATTGAATTGAGTATTTTAATTTCTTCAAACAGTTGTACAATTCTCTTGAATATTAATTTGCCTAGTGTTCTTGGGTGGAATTTTGATAATTTTATGTACACTTTCTGCAATCTTTTCGCTTTTTATTAAAACTATTTAATATTTACCGCTAATCCTTTACAAACTTGTTTTTGACCATTGATATATTGTAACCACACAATAATGCAAGTTTATCAGTATGAATTTGCTGATAAACATTTTTATAATATACCTCCTGATTAGAAATAAACGTACAAATGTTTGAATAACTAGGACATATCTTAAAAACATTTTTTCTATTGAACCTAATACAGTTATAACAAAGCATAACATAGACCACAGAGTATTATATACATCACCACAATACATATTACAGCAATATTCAATTATGTACATTTAAACCCCGTGCAATTGATGACATTTGTAGAAAAAAATTCCCTACAATCTCACATCAAAATCATTAATTAATCATAAATCTAGAATATTATGAAAAATTTTCTTATTAGGAGAACACATTCTTATTGTGAAATTGTAATTATTCAGGACATAGGTCTGTGATATTTTAAATACTAATTAAATGTTATATATTAACAACTAATTAGAAAGATATATATACAAAATCAATTTTATCGAAAAATATTGTTGTTGCACCACCGGTATTCGAACCTGGATATCTTTCCAAACCGGGGATGGTGCATTATCCAACTATGCTACAGCGACATTAATTAATTAGTATTTTAAATATCACAGACCTATGTCTATGTCAGACACAATAAGAATGTGTTCTTCTAATAATATATAAGTTGTATCAATGTGTCAAAAAATTTAATAAAAATGAATTGTTAATTCTGGCGTCTGCTAACGGTTTACTCAAAGGTATTTGAGATTCGGTAAAAAAATATAGATTGCTTTCAAATAATGGAACGATAGATGTATTAATTTGAAAAAGTGTAACATATAGGTTTGAAAATTTGTCATCAAAAACAATGTCGCTATAGCATAGTTGGATAATACACCTTCCCCGATTTGGAAAGATATCCAGGTTCGAATCTCAGTGGCGCAACAACAATATTTTTTGAAAAAAGTGATTTTATATGTATATCTTTCTAATTAATACATTTAATTAGTATTTAAAAAAAATTTTGCAAGAATTTAATTAAATATATATTGAAAACAATACAGACATGTAAGACAAAAAAATTTTTAAATCACGAGACATCAGTGGTTAAACACATTAATAAATGATGTGGCGATTCAGGGTTGTGATTTGATTTTTACAATAAAAATCATGAATTAAAAGGATTTTTTAAATCATGAATCAGCATTACTTGAACTCGAAAATTGACATACTTGTGTTTTAAATATTATTTATACATACAACAACCCTATTTTGATTGTTTGCATTGCTATTCTCATTCATGTGTATTATATTAAAAATCCCAACATTCTGTTTCAATAACCTATTAATTTATTCATATTATTATGTTTTAACATTAAGAAGCAAAATTATTAATCCCTTTTAATAATGTTTTGATTGTCATTCCTGTGTATTGCTGGAGTTATAAATACATTCACACTAGAACCGCTAGTACATTGTGTTCTTTTGGTTTTTTTTTCCCTGACTCATCAAACCTTCATCTTCACCCTGGATCGATCATTGGCTTGTATTGCTCGCTGTAATGCAATAAAATAAAGGAACCTCATTGGATGAAGGCTCGCGGTGTGGAACAGAGGAACGCCGGCCTGGATTGGCTGCGGAAAAATCTCAATAACGACCAGCTCAACGGGGTGGTGTTTTTCATGGATGATGACAACTCTTACGCCCTCAAAATCTTTGAAGAGGTCAGTAAAAATCATTGATTTTTATTTTAATTACTATTATTTGTGACTGATTTTGAATTATTACTTCCAACTGACGAGTGACGCACCTCTCGAAAATATAGTTAAACATCTCGGTTGTCTCGATAGTCTTACCATTGTGGCGTAAAAAAACTTTATATCACAGAGTGACCGCCACGTCAATTAATGAAAAGGTAATTTTTTTTCATTTTAAACGTTCTTGTAAACAATAAATTTTAAATATCATTTTTATTATTGTAAGTAAACACTGAAGAAATTAGCAATATTTGAATATGTCCAAGAACACACAATTACTGATTTTCACCTACAAAGGCACTGTTATTAAACAAATAATAGATATCTCATTGACAAAGCTATTTTTTATAATGTTTAATGGAAAATATATGGAAGTATGGGTAATTATAGGGCTTACGGCCTGTCTTCAGCTGGAGCACTTAAGCCGAGCGTTATATTTATATATAATGTTCACCAATTCTCACCCTTCAATCTCTTATTTATAAATTTTTTTAAAGTTGTATGTATGTTAATATGTGGACTCACTTCGAGTACCACTACACTATCGCCATCTATGGAATAAATTTGATAATTCATTTCCAAATTTAACTTAATTTAATTAATTTAACGTAAGCCAGCCGAAGACAGCCCATACTTCCTTATAATTGCCATTAAGTATAATAAAAAATAGCTTCGTCTCTATGAGATATCTATTATTTGTTTAATAACTGAAGACATTATTTTAAATTTTGCTGAAAATTATATTTTGTAATAGTCTGCGGAATAATGAATATGTTTATCTTATTCACTTGTAGTACATTAGATTACTTTTACATTAACTTGTAACTGATAAAGTATTCCATGTATGTATATATTTGTGTTTCGGGTGATTTATAATGATAACACACGAGAAAAGGAATTGCTGCAGCAATATGCATATGTTCTGTGTAATTATTTTTATCAATGTTGCTTCTAGATCAGCCATTGAACTTTTGTTTGTATTCATTTCATCATAGTCCATTAGAGCTGGGGTCATTCAAGAACAAATTTATATTTTAGAACTGTTCAATGTTCTAAATTATGGGACCACTTTCAATAATAATAAAAATTTTCGCGTTTTTACGAAAATGTGGGATTTTATTAATCATTTATATCATAAACTATTACTTAGATATGACCTTTATACTCATATAAAAATAATAAGCTTGATGTTATTTGCCATAATTAAGACAATACAAGCATTATAATAAAGACCGAGATCATTTTATGCATTTTCCGTGTGCTACAAAATTGTGTTAATTTTAGTAAATTATTGCATAAACAAAATATATTTTCTTATAATCTTGAAGTCAAGATTACGGAGACAAATTAACAAAATGTTAAAAATGAATAGTGTTATAAACCATTCAATTTGCAGGACATATGACCAATTTTCGATGTTTTTAAAATACTTTGTTTTAGTGAAAACATATGTTTTTAAATAATATATTCTATTTACTCACATGCTTTGAGGCTTCAGCTTCGGCTTCAAGTTTTATATCAAAAACATAATCAGTTTTTAAATAATATATTTTCAGTCTTATAAAATACAATAATTTTAATTGTCCATCAGAACTTCAATACACTGTTCGAACTGGCCGTAACAGTCGTGGAATCCATGCGGTCATAATTTTCGTTTAAAAATGCCAAAAATATATGTTTTCACGCATATTTTAATGAATAGTGAGTAGAATCTATTTATGTTAGCAATCAATGTATTTTCGATGATTTCTCTGTGTTAGCGATCCACAATGCAGAGACCCTCATTGTTGTATTTAATTTTTTCACTTATATCCTCAAAGTCTTATTTACTGTTAAAAATGTATTTTCTGTTAATATAGCTGTTTATAATTAATTTTAGTGCTTTTTTTTTATTTACACGTTCTGAACGATTCAATGTTTTTAATATCTAACAATTGTTCAATGTTTTTAATATCTAATGTAAACACGTTGTGGTTATTAATTATTAATTGTTCAATGGACTGAACCAAATTTCCCATCAACTACTATATACACATAGATCATGTATATATATACATAAAAATTTGGTAACAGAATGAATACACAATTTGTTCCACGAGGTAGATTGAATTACGATTTGTACAAATCTTGTTTATTGAGTGGTTAGGTCCGAGACATGAATTCCACTTTTAAAATTTGTATGAGTTATTTTTACATTGGTTCATTTCGTTCACACCACCTTCCTTTTAGGCTTGGTTGAATGACTAATCTTTTTTGGAACCATAAATCATTATTTTACTGCATTTTTATCGCATGTATTATTTTTTAAATATTTTACTAATATTTCATATTAATTTGCTGTTTACTATATGGTTGGAAATACCCTCATTTAGTAATTCAAATCAGAAACTTAATCCTGTCGTTGGATTAGCCAAATAGCACCACAATAAAAAGTTTATCTTAAGCACTTTAGCTCAGTTTGAAAATAATGGAAAAAATTGGAATTTACATAAAATTTTTATCTAAATATGTATATGTACATATTTTATTTTTAATTGTGTAAATAGTTTATAGATTTAATTAAATATGTATATTTTTTTATCAAACTACCTAGACACTAGTAATAATTTAATAGTTATTTAAACCATTATTGTGACTATGATTGTGTTCAATTATACAATTGAATTTGATTATGTAACAATGATTGGTAACTGATTAACGTAATTATTCAAGCAATGACTGGTACACTAGAAAGTAAAACAGTTCTAATCTTAGTTACCACTCATCATCACAATTAGTCATATGATAGTTTACCATCACTGCTAAAGACATCAAAAATAAAATTTATTTCATCATTTATATTAGAGATTTGTCTTGAAAGCCATAAATGACAGTACGTAAAGTAGTAAATGAGTTGAGCGCAAAGCGAGCTATGATTCGTTGCTGTGTGTATTTTGTACACACAACCGGTACATACTGACCTTTAGCAACAAATCTTTGAGGTCAAAGTCTCATCTGTGTATTTTATTTTGCTAAATTCTCTGCAGATGAGACAAATTCACAAGGTGGGAGTGTGGCCTGTGGGGCTGGTGGGAGGGATGATGGTGGAAAGGCCGCTAGTCAGTGAAGATGGAGAGAAGGTGATCGGGTTCAACTCCGTATGGAGACCGGAGCGACCGTTTCCTATTGACATGGCTGGTTTTGCTATACACCTGAGACTCATCAAGGAGAACCCCAAAGCTGTGTTCACACATAAGGTGCAAGCTGGATACCAGGTTAGTTAAATGGACTATACTTTTTTATATTTTATTGTCTTCTTTCTGAATACTGCATCTTGACAGTTGAAATGGACTCCAACTTCATGGAACATGGTATACTAGGTGCAAATGAATTATTTTTTATTGACCATCAATACAACAATGTTTAAATTATCGTATTTTTACGAGTATAAGTCGCACCTTTTTCCCAATTTTTTTTTTTAAAAAATAAACACACAACTTATACACTGCCAGTCAGATTTGCAAGTTATAAAATATTTGCACATTGTTTAAGTACTTATAAAATATATTTGCTTTTTCATCTTCTGTCCTATTTATGATAAACGACTATGGACGGATGTGACACTAGATACTTGCAAGACAATAATTTCAAACATGTTGGATGGATGGCACTGAAGATGATGCAATTTATGAAGAAAGTGCCGATTCAGACATTGACAATGTTCAATAATAATGCCATTATGTTTAGTAATAATATTTATCAATAAAAACTTTTTTTCATAAAACTTTGTCCATAAATTTAGGGTGCTATTTATACTCATAAAAATATGGTATGTGTATATAAATTGCGGTTAGAGTATCCACAATAGGGTAGGTACAAAAATCACACATCTACCACCCATACATTTGTTAAGGAGAACACATTCTTATTGTGAAGTTGTAATTATTCAGAACAGACGGTCTGTGATGTTTTAAATACTAATTTATTGTATTCATTATAAATATATACATATAAAATCAATTTATTTATTATTATTTATCCCGGTAGCGCAAAAACAATATTTTTCAACAAAATTGATTTTATATCTATATATTTATAATTAATACATTAAATTAGTATTCATTCATTTATACTTGTCAATACATTTTGAGATTATGTGAGCATGTGTCTTTGTAGTTGATAAGTTCAGAACTTAGATTGTGATTCTGAACCAGATTCTGGATAAATCTAAAGCAAAAATTTTGAAATGGTAATTGACTGAAATTAGCTCTTGTAAATTGTGAATATGGTATTAAAAAATTAAATGGTTTCCTTCATTTTTATAGGAGAGCGAGATTTTGCGCCAACTTATAACAAGGGATGAACTAGAGCCTCTTGCAGATAAATGTACTAAGGTTTATGTCTGGCACACGAGAACAGAGAAGCCTAAAATGAATGAGGAAAATAAATTACGTGCCAAAAATTCTAAAGGCTCAAATGATGGTATTGAAGTCTAAATTTTCTACAAATATTAAAGAAATTTTTGCAAATAATTTTTTCATCCAATATTTTTTTTCTATAAATCCTGTGATTCTCATTATTATTATTTTTTTTGGGCATTATTGAATGAATATAATATAATTATATATTTGTGAAACATTTTAAGATGAGGGAGTATGTTCCACATATAAATGATATTTTAGTTTTTAATTATTTGAATAGTTTATTTCAATTCTTTTGTGTGAAATGCTTGAAAATTTTCAATTTTAGTGTTTATTATTTTAATATTTTGTACATAAATATTGATAAAAAGTGTGTGATAGCAATTTTTCTTTACATAAGTACATTTGCTTATTTTAATTATATATAGTATTATTATATTTTGAATTTGTATGAATTTAAAATAAGTTTTTTGTTTTGAATCAATCAAATAATTGTTTTGTATCATATTACAAATTATAAATATCATCTCAACAGTTTGATGAAACAATTTTAATTCGTGATTTTTTTTATTAAAACATGAAATGTTAATTATTTGGTTCAATTTTATATATCATAATATCTTATGTTTTTTGGAGTTTTACATTTGCACTGTGTTTTGAACAGTGTATTGCATTCTCCATTCATAACTTTACAGGTCTTCTCTAGTCAGAATACCACTCTATTTGAGAAGTATATAAATTATATACATTTTATTAAATTAATTATCTTTTTGATTTTGCTGTTTTATTTGTGTACAATCAGTTTTATTGCATTTGTAACTATAACTGTCTTGTATTATT
This sequence comes from Eubasilissa splendida, assembly GCA_031772225.1. NCBI lineage: Eukaryota > Metazoa > Arthropoda > Insecta > Trichoptera > Phryganeidae > Eubasilissa > Eubasilissa splendida. The sequence continues at coordinate 22,081,851 of CM062859.1, read as the reverse complement.
ACAGGAATTAGATTCAACATTAAAAAATTACAAATATCTTATTCTTATTACAATGATCATTCTTCCGACTATGGTACACATTTTATTTTACTATTGGTAATTTTATATATAGTATTTTTTTCCTTTTTTCATACCTTCCGCATTGAACCAAAGACTACCAACATTTTTTGTCAAGGAGCTTAACAGCTACTCGTTTGAATTTCAAAGACAATCGTGTGTATTTTGAATATATTTGTCATAGAATATACATTTTAAAATTTTTATTATACATAATACTTAGTGACTATTGTAGTTTGTCACTGAAAAAAATCTAAATATTTCATTGTATATACTTTTAAACATTTGAAATCTTTTTATACTAAATTGTAACATTTGAATATAACGCAATAAAAACTTAATCTCAATCGGTATAATATTAAGTGTAAGGTTTTCATTACCACGAGTGAATAGAATTACGATTTTTCTAGAGAATTTTAAACTCTCACTTAATTTTAGATTTTATATGGAATTTAAAACTCATTTAGTACCATAATCATGCATACTCATAAATTGTTATATGTATTTTTAATTTTATGTAACTTTAATATTATTATTTTTTAAATAAAACAAAATTTATACTCATTCACGGATGAGAAAGGCATATATATGGATAGAGTGAAGTGTTGTGAGGGAATAAGTTCATTATAATTAGGCCATAGACAGAGTCTTATAACAGATAGCTATTAATTATTATCTTTTATTATTATACCTTAGTTTTTGTATCTATTAAATGACAATTGTATTAATTAAAAAACTTCAGATAATATAATTTTAAGTGGCAATTATGTTAAAAATTTGCAATTTTAAGAATCTTCTACCATACTCAAAGAATAGATCCTTCAAGATTTTTGTTCTTCCACATTTTGATTGCTGTAATGTAATTTATAATGATTTAATGGCTGACATTGGAAAAAAATACAGAATTATCCCAATATGTTTTGTTGATAATGTTAAACATCATGGTCACATTTCTTCTAGTTATAAAATAACTTTCATGGTCACGTCTCAACCAATGTAGGAGTTTGGATCTTTTCTCCATTTGCTTCCTAGTATTTTCTACACTATGACTTGCCAATCTATCATCTGAATGCTATTCAACTCTACAACAGAGCTTCAACATTCACGTCACATCAATGCGATACATAATACATATGTATTAACCAGCAAGAATGATTTTTGTCCTTTTGCATAAACATAATTTTATTTTTAGTTTTGAGGTTTATTTTATAGTAAGATTTTCATTCTTGTATTTACTAAGGTTATTTTTCTTTAATTTTTATGTTCTTTATGGGAACATATAAAAAAACATAGGAATATTACATATAGTGTTGGTAACAGTACTTATGTATGTATGTAAATGTAAATTTGTAAATATGTAATTGGTTTTTCCGAAACTGATTTTTGATTCTTATTACATAATCCCAATTTCAATTAGAAGCAATTTGGCAGTTTAAATAGTTTCTCTGAATTCTACAAAGAGGACAGTGTATATTATACAGAAGCCAGCATCTGTAGTGTAATTAAATTATTCAGATACCAAAACTTGCACTCAATATATTATATCCATACATATGTCTTTTGTTATCCAAGATTATTTTAGTAATTTATTTAGTTTTCTAAGCATACAATGCATAAGCCAAAGTCTAAAACGGCGTCTTATAAATTTAAAGAAATTTGGTCAAAATTAAAAGTGTTTTTTTTTATTTTTATATTTATATAGTGTTTTTGATTTTGGAGTTTCTATCATGTACCTACTTTTTATTTATAAAATATTTATTACAAAAAATTAACAACTTGGAAATGTCTAAATGTGTGTGCACTACCACATTTTTCAGAGGTAATTTACGCATTTACTGAATCTCCAGAAAATCAAGTCCCCATTCGGGTAAACACCAACAAATGCCATTATGAGTTGAATGTAGTAAAGCAGCGTTAATCGAACCCCTTTTATTTGAAATTTTTAAACATTTTTAGACCAAGATTGTCAGTTTCATACTTAATCAACCTGTTAAACACGAAAACCCCGTTACCATGCAGTACAAAATAATTTTCTGGCCCTTGCGTCATAAATCAATACATTTTTCGTCACATAATTTGAAAATTTAAAAAAAATTATAAAAAATTAACAATCCGCAAATTAACAATTATTTGACTGCGCTTTGTTAAAAACCACGCGCACCCATGTGAAGCGTTCTTTATGTATTTCGCAATACCTGCCGACACAACACGCGTCTGAACCTACTTTGTGTGGTACTACCTATACGTATATATTGGGGTACTCTATGTACGCTTTCTTCTGTTAGTTGCATTGATTTGCGCGGATAGTTACGCTAATTATTTTTCGCCTATTCAAATTTCCCTAATAACTTGTGTTTGTTAAAATCTTAATATTTTTTTTGAAAGATTGTTTTTTCATAATATTTCACGTATTTATGAACGATTGTATTTTTAATAATTGTGTTAATAATATTAATTTTCCTTGAATGTCATTATTGTTAACTTATCTTATAATTTCACATAAAATTTTTCGAGTGATCCCGAGACACCGGCAGAAATATGTACTCATTAAATGCGATGGTAAAATTTGTATTGCGGATGTCTCAAAAAATGAGACAAGGAAAAATAGATGATTTTTTCAAGCCGAAACATGGGTGACAATTAAAAATATTAAAATCTGTTCTTATTATTTTTAGTTTAGTGTTTTCGAGATGATTTCGTGAAATATGTCAAAATGTGTATGCTTTTTACGAAATTAGCAGCTTTTTTCACGATTTGTGATTTTTGCGCGATGGCATCGTGAATAATGTAAATTTTTTTTGTTCCTTGAATTTCTTATTAACGGGGTTCCGCGTAATATGAATTCTATATTATTTGGTCCATTGAATTACGAATTAACGCGGTTCTACTGTATAGCAATAAAATTAATAAAAACATGTTCTTTAAAAAGACAAAGCTCACTAAGTTCATTTGTATAATACAGTTGTTTGACTCCACAAAAACATCAGTTCGAGGTCCATACGAAATAGGTTATACTATTCCTATAATACTGTATTATATTTATAAAGTATTTGAAAAGTAAAATAACACATTTAATTATTTTACTTTTCTTTAATATGTATATGTATCAATAGTGATAGTAAATTGTTCAATAAATTGATTTAATACATATCTCTCATTCCACTAATCACTGTTGCTGTCAATCTTACCTTCTTGCTTTGAACACGAATTCGGCAATTCCTTTCATTGTTTGAGGATTTAATGACCGATGAAAAAATCTCCCAATATGTTAGATTACAATAGAATAATAATATTATCTAACCTACCTTTCTAAGTGGATTCATCAGACCAAACCTCATCAGCGTTAAAAATTTGATGTACTCTAAATCGTTCATCATTAATATTTTGACCAAGGTCTTCATTGAATTTTTGGGTATTTAATGCATATAATGCGAAAAACGCTTCTGAAAACTTTTAAACCTAAATTTGGTGATTCATTTCCTGTCCTCGATCTTGTTAAATCAAATACATGTTATACAAGCACATTACATATGTTAAATCAAATCTGTGTTATGTAAATAAGTACAATATTATATCTGCAAAGATTTGCTGAGTTAAAATTTGAATTATTTATTTGTCACTATATTCTAAATGATATCTCAGCGTGCAAAAGTCAGGCAAGACTAGCAGTTCATAATGGAGTAGAAGAGGAACGAAAGTAGACTGAATGCAGTGGAAATTAGATCACTTAGGCGTATATATGGCAAATCCATTTATGATACAGTAAAGAATGTAGAAATAAGGAAAGAATGTAAATCCTATTTTAGTATAGTAAGATTAATAAAGGATCACTAAGGTGGTTTGGTCATATGGAACGGATGAATGAGGAGAGAATGGTACGAAAGATATATGACGCAAGTATTGATGGCACCAGAAATAGAAGACGTCCGCGGAAGACTTGGCACAACCACGTAAACCAGATACTGGAAGATGGTCCTATTGGAAGCCACAATAACAATGTGAATGAGGCGAGAATTGTGTGTCAGGACAGAAGAGTGTGGCGCTCTATTCTCTGCTTACCTCTGCTGGGAAACGACGTGATTGTAAGTAAATGAAAACTGTATAATTTCGATGAATACAAAAAAAGTATTTGAAATTAAAATGGCTGAATGGGGATGATTTCTGAAATACGATAAGCTTTATTGTAACAAATTTAGTATACCACACTTTGGCTAATGACAGAGAAATATACAATATATAATTAAAAAAATCTTTTTACGTATTTTGTTTTCTATTAAAACAATTCACTGTGTAGCGGTAATTATTAGAAATGTACAAAAGTTAGAGAATTAATCTTGTGTTATTTATTTCAGTATGTACAAGAGTTCTAAACAAGGAATATATTTCATATTTTCTCTCTTTTTATTAAATGATTTCCATTCTCTTGAATTATTTATAAACTTTTATTTTAGATTATTTTATATTTAATTTGCTTCAGCTTATGTATATCTTATTGATTACATACAGTTTAACAATATACAACATTTTTATTAAATTATTTTTGCAATTTCATTTTTACAAAGGTATCACACATAATTAATTTGCATTATCAGAATGTTAAATACAGTAAAACTCCGTTAATTTGTAACTCGCGGGAGTGATTGGTTGAGTGATCAAAATTGGGCAAGAAATTGGAATATTAAAAAGCCCGTGAAAAATAATGTAAAACTTTTAAATCTTCAAATTAAGTATGAAATAGGTTATGTATTTAAATATAAAAGTTTTAGTTTCTTTATTACATCAAACAAATTGCAACAATTCATAAACAAATAACCGGATATAAAATCAATAGAACTGTTGCACACAATTAATTTATAAATTACGAGATTCAATGAAAATTGTTCAAATTATTTTAAATTTGGGTTACAAGGGTGAGTAGAAATATATAATTCGCAACGCGCCGACAATCATTGTCAAAATAACAACAAATCTTATAAAACACTGCAAAATTTGGCATACATGTGGTATCACTCGGTTCGGCCGCGGTCTTGCGAGTTGTGAGATCCAAGCGCGCCAATCTATTGCGATAAAGAATAACGCCGTGATTGACTAGGGGGTGGGGCTAGCTACAGATGTTTACGAAGGGATGATGAATGCATAGTCGCGCGAGTTTAGATTTAAAAATACGTGAATATGCAAATTACGTGACTCAATTATTTGCTTTGGGTATAAAAAAATGTATACATACTACGAATAATAAGGTTTTACGAATTATCGGTAGACATTAGTATGAAATGTTATTTTCGGGGCTAAAATTTTTGAAAAAAGTGCAAATTACATGAAAATATGAAATATGGATACACAAATTAACGGAGTTTTACTGTAATAATAAAATGATGAATTAAGAAAATATATTTCAATTTTACCGTACCATTTAAATAAATTAAAATGTATTCAAAAATATCTTATTGCTTTATACGTCATATGAATCTCTTCTTGAAAAATGATCATATATTACATTAATCAGCTACAATGCCATGATGATCATCCAAGACACACATTCTTCACTCTATTCTAAATGTTCAGGCTTAACATTTTAGACATTCCTTTTCCACTTTCTGCTATCTTGACAATCGGCATTAGTGATGCTGAGTCGGTACTGCAATTTATGGGCCAGGGTCTTTTTTAGCCTTCCTCAGTATCTGATTTGTCATGACCCTCTTCAACATTAAACTGTTTACCTTTGTGTTACGTGCTCGAACTAGTGAAGTCGCGCTTTGTGTGCTTGATACAATATTGGTACTACCTTAATTGTTCTGTGGATGGTTTCACTTCAGATTCTACCTAATCTGATGACACTTAGCAACACACAGGGCATGCGTATCTGCTGTATGGAAAAGTCATTCTTCTTTTCGTCTCAGAGCTCAGCGTTCCTTCCCGTTACTGACTACTGACTGCCATTTTGTGCATTTTAGTTTGCCTAATACCCCAGTTGTCTCGCTACCCTAATTGTCCCACCCACTCATACCCCTCCGTCTGATATGATGGTTGAACCCAGGTATTAGAACGTCCTTGTATTTACCAAGTTTTCTGATCTTAACTGGATTGCGTCATTTGAAGTGTTCCTTCTTTGGTCTGCTTATATTTAGTCCATTATCTTCTGGTCTCTGTCTTCGTTTTTACTTCTTCTCTAGGATTGCAACATTGTCAACAAACATCATGTTTTCGTTTTTTTTTTGAGATGTGAAACATTTTTGTTTTGTACTACTAAACTTGCTTTCCTAAAGCAATTCTGCGGAAAGGGGAGACTTGACTCTTATAGAATATGGTCCACAAATTTTTTCTTTTCACATTGATATTTCATTATATCTAAGTGCTCTTATTAGTTTTTCTCAGCAAGGGCATAACCATTTGGTTCGCTATAGTTCGCAAGTTCTAATGTTAAAGATATTATATTCCTGGCAATAAATACATGTTTTGTATGGATATTTACCTCGATTACTTCAAATTAGTGTTGCCATTTTTCATCTGAGATAGCTACATAAAAATTAAAATATCAAAACATACCTTCTATTATACTTGTTCAGCAGAACTTTTTCCTTAAGACAATATAGACAACTAAGTGTAGACCGCTTATTTTATGATGAAGTGGCAATTTTTTCTCTACATTGTCCATAAGTTATATGCCGTCCCTGCCTTTGGCTATTATCATATTTGATCAGTTGGTTTGTTTAGGCTTTTCAAAATCAAACTTTCAAAGTTAACAGTAAAAATTATGAGTTTGAGAAGTGACAATTTTTTTTCTGTTTTTGAATACACAAATGTCACAATTATTATGTTATTCAGTGAGATATTTTATCAAATTATCATTTGCCATTTTTGTTAAAGAATACCATATTTTTTATATTGATAATTAAATATTATAGCATTATAGTTGGAGTGGCCATGGTTTTGCAAACTATTAATATGTACTTGATTGGTGAAAAGTCAAAATAGTTCATTTTTTTTTTTTGATGTTGGCAGCCAATGTAATTAAGGTATTTTTAATAACAGTTTATGGGTGAATTGACACATTAGCAATATTAGAGAATTGTTTAAAATAACTAACTTAGTTAAGATACTGTTTAAAACTATTTTTAAACAACTTATTTCTTAATTTCTTAGTTCATGGCTTCCTGGTTCAGTCTCTTAAAAAAATAGAATATTGTATTGGGTAATTCAAAATCGAAAAAGTTATATTTCTACTAATCAAATTGTAAATAATCTTAGTGCCATGTTAATGAATTACGAAAGTATTAATTGTTTAACCAAAAATATAATTTTATTGTATGTCATGCTGCTTATAAACCTGTGTGTAATAAAAATAAAATAATAAGTCGAGGTAAAAATTTTGTAATTTTGTTTTTCATTTTTTCAATGTAAATCAAAGTTAATTTCAGATGGAAAATACGCACATGTGTTGTTTGAGGAAAATTATTTTTGGAACAGATATTGGTATGGCAGGGTGCAATCATAGTTCAACAAGCAGTAAACAGTACCTTTAATGCTTAATTGCTTAATGTATATTGTTTTCAACAATATAAAAATTGTATTTATATATATCATTAGTTTTAAACATTCTAGAAAATCTGGTCTCTCTTTCGCTAACAATAAACTGAAATCTTGTGGAAATATATCATTTCCCAAATAAACGAGCTACAATGTGAGTACCAGTCAGTGGAATAATTATTTTTAATTTTTGTTTGATTTTCTTACTAAGTCACCATCACGCTATGTTTTTGCAGAAATAGACAGAGGTTAGAACTACTTTTCTGATAAAATATTTCTCATCTCATTCACTTCATACAACTTCTCCTACACACACGATTGTTAAGGCTTCTAGCAAGATCATTCAACAAATATACATGTACATTTGAAATTAACTCTGTGGTGAAAATTCATATTTTTATTTGTTAACTTTGTTTTATTAACCACTTAATTGAGTTTAAATACATCTACCGGTATCGAAAAATACAATTTTCTTCTTCAGGATGTCAATCCTAACTAAAAACATATATTATTGTTTCTTTATCAGAATCTATTTTAAAAAAAAACAATTATTTAAAAAATTAATTCAGTACCTAACTCAAATTGTTACTTAATACAAATTTACTGAATAATTTTTAGGAAAAAAATTTAGAATGGTACTCGTAGTTAAATTTAGTTGGTTGTTTATAATTTTTTGATTAGTTTTACACGCTTTATTTATCTCCAGAGATTTGGTCATGGTTTTGATAAAAAATTGGGATTGTCAATTTTGCATATAAACAGTGTTGGTGACAAATTAAATAATTTGGAATCGTTGGAGATAAATAAAGCGTGTAAAACTAATCAAAAAATTATAAATAACCAACTAAATTTAATTACGAGTACCATTCTAAAATTTTTTCCTAATAATTATTCCAGTAAATTTGTATTAAGTAACAATTTGAGTTAGGTACTAATTTTATTTTTTAAATAATTGTTTTTTTTAAAAATAGGTTCTGGTAAAGAAACAGTAATATATGTTTTTAGTTAGGATTGACATTCTGAAGAAGAAAATAGTATTTTTCGAAAGCGGTAGATGTATTTAAACTCAATTAAGTGGTTAATAAAACAAAGTTAACAAATAAAAGTATATATACATGTCTCAAAAAAATTTCCACCATGGTCAGCGGCGTGATGTAATTTATTTATCTGACAGATCTTGTATTTTGTCTTTGGTTTGTGTAGTGACACCTACCGGAGACCTTACTTCAGCCTCTGAATACAAATACACTTTTTATTTTTGGCGGGTTCGGGTTAATACTTAACTTGAAATATAGAACTGTTGTACTTTTGATTGAATTGACATGATTTAACACATCATTTAATACATTTAAAAATAAATATATTTTTTAAATAGTCCATTGCCTTTTGAAGTCTATTTAAAAAATATATAAATTTTGACAGCGGGTGGTTGGAGGCTTTTTAACACCGTCAATAATAGCAGGTTTACATACATTTAAGTACAGCCAAAAATTCTGGGAAATAAATTAAAGTAATATGATATTAAGACATATATCTTATTCAGGGTGTAACAGACCTAGTCCACAATATTTTATGAGTGGATACCTGACTAAATTACGAGTTGAAAATGTTTAAGGAATATGTGCAAATTCTACACTGGTACGGTAAATATTATTGTTTGAAGTTTTTACAAGATCATGTTAAGCTTGAAGTCTACGTACTTTGAAATAAATATTTAAGAAATTGTTCAATTATTAATCTATAGGCTTTGCTTCAGGCCCTAAATCATCTAACAAAAAATAGTCCAGCTGCTCTAAATTCGATGACCTTTAATTTTTTGCATTCAACATATAATTTGGAATCTATAAAATATTTCAATTAATCAAAATAATCGCATAATTATGATTTTTTTAAAATGCTTATATCTCTGACATGGTTGAGATTAGACACATATCTCTTGAACATTTTCGACTCATAATTTAGTCTGGTACCCACCCATGAAATATTGTGGACTAGGTCTGTTACACTCTGTATATATATTTTTAATTGAGGTTAATAGTCCAGAATTCTTAATTACCTACAGCTTATTTGCAAGTATGGATTGCACTCCCCTAGAGAATAATAATATTAGTTTATTATCTGATCTGAATAGTCACATTTCGCCGATTTCTTCATCAGTTAATTTTCTTTATCGTAATAATCACAATATTTTTTTTTCAAACTTATATATTTTGAGCAGATCTTGACATTATCATATTTCTTCTCTAGACTTTGGTAACAAATTCGAGGTTATTTGAGATTTCTTAAAAAAACTATATTTTTGTTTCAACGGATTTCAAATCTCCACATGACATTACTCTGCAAAAAGATTTAGAATTAAGGCCTTGCTTATTTGTTTTGTATTATATTTTTGTGAAACTAGAAGAAAAACTAGCGCACTCTTGGCTGTAGAAAATCATTTACGTTAAATTAATAGTTTCCTATGACCATGAATGCTACTTATGACCCATCTAATTACGAGGGTGTGGATATCACCATGGAGGGGAGAGCGCCGACCCTCCCCGGACACCCTCTTATCTCCGTCCCGGGGGTAAACCATACCCCCATTCATTTTTTTTTTCATTCTTTATGACTGTAAATTAAGGAGACTTGGACGCACATAGATTTTCTGCTTAATTTGTAAAATAACTTATATGAATATAATAAAAATTGGTAGATATCTTGATATTCTTTTCATAGTTTTGTTCTTATGGCCCGTGTCCACGGATGAGATTTTGAGTGCGTCCAAAGAATGGCACAGAGTTCAGCTCGATGTGATTTATGAATCATCACATCATTGTGTTTTGCTCGTACACAGTATACACATACATTTACAGACTTGGAGATTATCGTGGACGCGGGCCATTATATTGATGATTTTAGATGTTCTCTTCTATTCTGTAAATAACTGTTGCGTGCATTTATTTGTATTGGGTGATAAATATATTAATTTGTAATTGATTCCAGCATTTTACTTAATATTTGTAATTGTAATATATCTTTGTAAAATAAAACAGTATTATGAATATAAATTTGGTCTTTGTTTTACTTTTTAAATATTTTATTCATCATTATATACAGTAAAACCGCGATATAACGAAATCCAAGGGCCCAAAAAATAAAAATTCGTAATAACGAATTCCCACATATAACGAAATAAATTTTAAAAATCCTACTATATATTACGCGCCGTCGCAAAAAAATGTTGCGCGGCTTCAAAAAAGATCGCAAATTCTGCAAACAAAGGAGGAAGAAGGCCGTAGGGAACTGAATACTTACATATTTTTAGTAGTTTTGTTATTATAACAGATAATCAAAGAAATTAAATTAAGAAAAGAACCTATTCAACACCAATTGGAAGATATTTTTGTAAATTCCAGAATATTGCAAACACAAAACAATATTTTAATTGTGTTTAAATGTATAGCCGCTTCAAACATAGTTTTGGGCATGAAACATAAAGAATAATTCAAAAATAAAAATTTGACAGTTGAATCGCGGCATTTTTATAAAATGAGTCGTATATAAATTACGAAGGTACTTACCGGTAACGGCGGCAACCACTTCAAAATATGATACTATGAACCTATGAAGAAGTTTGAATTGTTTTACTACCTTGTCGGCAGACCGCCGCGCACCGCCGAAAAGGCCGTGCGCGGCGTTTCCGTTCGCATACGGCAGATGCAGCGGCGCGGCTTTGTAAGTGCGAAATAATATTTTCATCTTTTAACATTTTTTTATTTCGTTATAAATTTACGTAAATATATTGGCATTTTTTCGTACGGGACAAAAATGATTTTGTTATAAATATTAACGGGATTTCGTTATATAAATGCATTTTTGTATGAAAAATTGGTTTTAGGGACTAAATTTCGATTTTTTTTTCGATATACGTCATTTTTCGCTATATCGGGGTTCGTTATATCGCGGTTTTACTGTATTTGAATTTAAAATAAATGTCATATATTTAAAACATTTTTAATTTCACGACAAGTAATTTTTGAAAAAGTACTTACGCCTTAAAAAATAATCATTTTGTATAGTGTTCTATTGCATACTGGGATGTTTTGGATGTGCACATCCCAGATCACGCTCTCAAAATATGTTGTACTAAACGAGGGTTTTAGAAAAATGTGTGATGAAAAAGTAACCAAACAAATACGTTGTACACGTTATCAAGGTGGCTACATACTTTATTCAGTATGCATGTTTGAAAATTAAAAAGTGTCCTTTCACAATCTGTTAGGTAGGTAACTAATTAATAATTTGAACTCAAGAATAATATGTACCTACGTACAGGCAACCGTTTTCTAACAAATAGAATTTCAAATTTCAAAAATTGTCAAAAATAAATTAAATAACATTTCATTTCTTCCTTTCTCCTTTCCCAGTGAACTATACACATAACACACACACCATGAGAGTACTAATTGTACTTACTCAAATTTTTTTAGCTGTTGCTAATAAGAGTGTTACGAGCATGAGCATATTAGTGTATCTTGGAATGTAGTCTATTAATCCCCCGAAGTTACGTGATGATAGGTGAGTCCGACGAAAATCGCTTATAAGTGAAGTTGTAATTATTCAGAACATAGGTCTGTGATATTTGAAATATAAATTAAAATTTAATAAAAATGAATTGATAATTCTGGCATCTGCTATCAAATTACTCAAAGGTATTTGAGATTCTGTAAAAATAAGGCTCTTTCAAATAATGGAACGATTAAATGTATTAATATCAAAAAGGTAACATATAGGTTTGAAAATTTGTCACTGTAGGATAGTTGGATAATGCACCTTCCCCGGTTTGAAAAGAGATCCAGGTTCGAATCCCGATGGTGCAACAACAATATTTTTTGATAAAATTGAATTTATATACACATCTTTCTAATTAATTCATATTTAAAACCTTTATTTTATATTTAGGGAATTGAAGAACTCCAAAACCCTCATTGTTTACTTGCATCATATCACCAGTTTGCGCGGAGATTACCCGATGGAAATGTGTTAATATTATCTATTATATCTACATCTAATACAAATTCAGGTGAAGACAAATAATATAATGTTTTTTTTTTGTATACATGTTTACATTCCAAATATGTTGTTTTCTTTTTCTTACCAGGTGCAGGAGAATCAGATTTATTTTGTTTGGACGACATAGTTTTTTTAAGGGTTTAGAAAACATATAACAACAATCTTAACTTTCGTCGATCGTTGAATCGTACACGTAGAGTTCGCGCGAAACGCGTTTAATTTGATGATATGTTTTTTCCCATGTGATATTTTGGTTTACATATAATTTGTTACAATACATTTTGAAAACATTTTAACAGTTTTTTCAGAAACTTCCTGAGTGAAAGGTGTCATGTAACATTTTATAGAATAATCAACATCAGTAAATCTCTAAAATATATATCATTTTTATTTTCCTGAAAACAAAATTCAAAATTGAAATAAAATTCGCACAATGTTTGAAGAGACCAAAACAATATATCACACAATGGTCTGTAAAGGAGATGGGGTTAGGTAAACTAGAAAAATATACTCTTTAGAGTGGTGGTATGATACGTGCGTCTGAGACATGTAACACTTTTTTTTTAAATCTGTCTTCATACATACAATTTATTTTTCATAAAATATTTTTCAATTCCAATATGGGTCTTAACCCTTTGTTGGAATTGACTTGAGCCCTAAATAATTTAGATTTGCCCATTGACAAATGGAGTTATTTATTACTGAAAGGCCTTAAAAGGTTGCCCGTAGAGATCAAATTTCATTTTGAACAAGGGTTCGGCGGAGGTAGTTCACGCTACCTACGTTCAATGAGCTGATGGATTTTCTACAGACTGAATGTTAACTAATTGACATGGAGCAGGTTCATATTTCACTGAGTCATACCCCACATTACATGCGGATCGTATGTGTAAAACGGTAAACATGATTCATTTTAAATAAATGTTCACGAACTAGAGTGGCCCACAGCAGCAGAGGAAGACAAACTCATAGAAATATCCACTGCTATTAAATTGCAGTTTAAGAAACAATTCCTTTTAAGTTTCTGGGCCCAATCAGGCTTTCCGGAACTATTGAAGAGGGGTCTGAAAGTATTGATGGCTTTGTGAAACAGTTTGAAAAATGTAGAGAATATGACTCAGCAGCTTTTCAGTTATTAATCCAGCACCAGCCTTCTCATTGACAAGTAATGTTAGCCTCAGGGTATTCAGTTTTTAATTTTATTACCCCATTAAGAATAATAAATAAAGTGTGTGTTTATTTCTTCCTTTTCTCTAAACTTTATTGTCTCATATTTCGGGGATCAACGACAACTGTAATTAATGGGGGTCCGTGGTAATGAAAAGGTTATAAACAACACATTTAGAGGATTTAGATTTAAAAAAATAAATTGTTTAAAAATTTATTTTATTCAAGCAGTTTCTCCACTTCACATATAAACAATGCACTTAGTTGTATAAAAACTTCAAATGGAAAAAATGAATTACACACATCCTACCTATCTTTTTTTTTTACAATTTTATGGAACGATAAAACCACATTTACCAAACTCCATTTTACAGCAAAGCTCCCAACAAATAAACAATGTTTTAAATTTGTTAAGGAGCTATTTATTTTGAATAATTAACATTGAATTTATAATTGACTAAACACAAGTAAATATTACATAGTCTTCCTAGTGGGCAAACTATAAAAAATAAAATAATATGCTTTGAATGTCTAGTGTGGTGTAAAACAAAGATAGTTCTTGACTAGTCAATATGTATCTGCTATACAATAAATACATATTTAACCCTTTGAGACCGAATTAATAAATTTGATTAAAAATATTGTTAAAAACAATAAGATATTTATTAACTAAAATTCTTTTATTGATCTGTAAATTTTAATGTTGCAACTACTCGAGTCCGGTTGTCTGCTATATATTTAACATAATACATAAATTTGAAGAATCTTGTCATGCTACATTGCTTTTTTCCCCAAAATATATCAAGTTATATGAAGTAGTTCTGGTTTGTAGTGTGTTTTAAAAGGATGCCTATATTTGTGTTAAAATAATATATTTTTATATAAAATTAAATATTTTTTAGAAAACATTTTTAATATGTAAAAATGTTCAATTTTAATTTTATGACACTTTTGACAGGAAAGAGCGATAACAAAATAATAATATTCTTAATAAACAGTTTATTAATGTAATTGTAAAAGAATCGTGAAAATGAATTGTTGAATGATTTCAAAGGGTTGAATGAAAACTAAAATTAAAATTTGTCATGTTAAATTATGTTAATTTATTGTACATACATAAAAGAGTCAGATTTTTTTTTATAAAAATTCCAAATTTAAATAATTATTATTTTCCAATGAAAGACCTTAAATTAATTTAATTAGCTGCAATAATTAATATTTTCTTTCAAATGTTTTAAAATCATAATATTTGAGGGGTTTAAAAGCAAAACAGTACTATCCATAATCACCCTTACCATATATGTGGCTAAACAGAAGAATGACAAAATTCACCCACTATATACATCAACGATGTATATAGTGGGTGAATTTTATAATTTAGAAGTGTTCTGCATTTTCTATCCCAACGTTTATATTTTTGAAAAGAAGCTGTTTTGCTTTAACACCATGACACTCAATATTAATACATTATTTAACATTTTATTCTAGTCAATTGTAAAAACCGTTTCACACGCAATAATAATATTCTTTATGCAACATAGAGATTAATAATACAATTTATAATTAAGTCATGTTTTTATTATACCTATAACCTGGCACTTATATAAATGCGTCTTAAAATTATAAAGCCAAAATAAATTATTTTCATAATGTGTGTTTAATATTTCGTAATGTTTGTTTTTATCTGTAATTGCAAAATTATTGTTTAAATATAAAATAATGATATACATTTACAAACTAGGCAACTTTATCATTTTAATTTATTAAAAAAATATTTTATATTACGTAGTTAGCAATTACTACATTAACCTGACATTTTTAATGAGAAAAAAGTTTCATAAGCTTTTTGGATAATATTTGGTGGACTCTATGCTTGAATATTTTTTTAAGTAAAATACAGATAACATCAGTATTGGTTATAGAATCTCGAAGGGAGATAGGCGATTAAATTTCTCAGTATGATTTGTACAAAAATAATATTTTCATAAATAGATAGGTACTACAATATAATTTTTGTGATTTAAAATTATTAATGAAATGTGAAAATGATAAATTACCCAAATAAAATTGGAACTTCCAGTTATTAAATTGATAACTGTGTAGAGAGTAAATAATATTATACCAATGATAATTAGCAAGGTTGATTTATATATGATTCATTTTATCTTTGGAAACTTAGATAAGCTAAACATTTGATTATATTTTAATACACATTTAATTAGCTATAGCTAACAGAAAACTGCTTTTAATCAATTCCACATAACCACAATAATATGTATTAATCTCTAATAAATTAGACGCATGTAATTCATTAATAGTCTAGCTCTTTTAACAAATAGTTAAACTAGAATGATACAATTTTTTCATTATTTTTAGAGCTTTAACTGAATGCGGAAAACTCTCCAAATCCTGGACTGACAGCTTGTAATTTGTCATGGATAGTTACTTAAGACACCTTCTAAAATTAAATTGTCAATTTACCATCATAATTTATGTAATATTAATTGTACGATTACAATTGTAAGTTAATTTTTTTTTCAAAAAGATTAAATTTATGTGGTTATATGAGTTATGCCTGTGGTAAAATGATTAAAAAATGTTAATAATAGATATTACAATACTTAACTGAAAATGTATAATATTAGCGATACACTTATTAATTTAAAAGTCACACTGCGCTTTTTAATAGCTATAATTTTTTTTAAATACAAAAATAAATATAATATTCGGTGTAATTTCAGTCAGGGTGTAATGAAACATTTGTTTTACTCGATTGGTCCACAAGTTCTCGCAAAAGCAAATTTTTTATTAAATGTAAATATATCAAAGTAGCTACCACGATTATTGTAAATGTTTGCAACTACAGGAGACTTTTGACTATGATAATACACCGCATATTACCTTTATTTTTTCCTTACTTGCATTATGAGAACCTATATAATATACAGTAAACATACATTACATGTTGGCAAGTACACAGTACAATTTTGATTATATGTATGTACTTCCCACATAACTTTGGAATTTGGAGGATATTTGAAACATTTTACTTTGTAATAAATATTTTTTAATGCCATATGTAATTTCAAAGTATATATGCAAGATGGCCAGATTTTTAAATTCCATATATGTAGTGAGGAAAATTTGAAAAAATGTAACTGAAAGTAATACTATTAATTTTATTGCGACTTATGCAAGTTAGATCGTCAGTCACAACACACATTGAAAATTTAAATAATAAATTGCATTGTGGGACATTTTGTGCTAATGCAGAAAATGAAAACGTTGTATACCAGGACATCTGGCTTTCTTGTAATTTTTTTTAAAAGCTCTGAGTAACACAAAAATCACAAATACTTTCATAAAATATAAATTAAGTATTAAATCTAATAAATATCTTTATATCAAAAAGAGAGACATTCTTTGTAGGTTTATAATGTGACAGTTTAATGTCACGTGTTAATATTATTTAGTAAGTCAGGTATTTACAAGCTGGTAAATATTATTTGGCATCCATCAACTTTCACGTGGCAGTCCTTGAAAAAAGTTGAATTTCAATTTTTTCCCAAAAGATGCCAATTTCACGTGAAACAAAAACATACTTATGCAAAAATGAAAACAGTTTTTGTATCAAGAATGTCACATTTTTTAATCCACCGAAGTTTTATAATGGAAAAAAATAATATTTGTGTTTGTAAATACTGATACGTCAATTATACACTTTTATATTTTTACCAACTCAATTGTAAAATATTTGAGTTATTTTTAATACATTTCTTGGACTTCAATACATAAATGATTTTTACACAGCTGAATTCTTGCCGATTATGTCTCCAGTTTTGGCGTGCACTCTCCGTCCATCAAATTCGACTGAAGTATTTCTCATCATAGATCCATCAATCATGGCTCTGTCATTGCATTCCTTGAGGGGTTCTTTTTCATCTCTGTAGAATACACAAAATTTAATGAGAAAATAATAGGTAGACCATTCATTATATTATTTGTCTTCATGTCTTTAAACTTCAAATTTATAAGTAAAGCAAATGATTTAAACGTTATGTTATCAGTCAGGAAATTGAAAACTTAATTAAAAAAGTATATACTTTGTTAAAAAATATATTTAATCTTTAAACTATTATTTTGTAAACTATTATTTATTTAAAAAATAATAGATATCTCAAACAGACAAAGCTATTTTTTATTAATGAAAAAATATGTAAGGATTGTAATGTAATTACCCAAACTTCCATATTTTTCCATTAATAAAAGATAACTTTGTCTCTATGAGATATCTATTATTTGTTAAATAACAGTGCCTTTGTAGATAAAAATCCGGTAGTTGTGTGTTCTTGAACATATTCAAATATTGCTTATTATTTATTCGAAAATCAGATTTAAAGCAATTAATAAATAAATGGGTATACCGTGGAAAACGTTCAACACGAAATGTGAAATTTTCACACATTAGTGTGAAATGAATGGAATATGAAAATTTCATTAAATGTAAAATACTTTAAAATAAGAATGTTATAGTGAATAATCTTGATTTTATCTGACCGATTTCCATTGTAGACACAGACCACAAAATATATAGACATGAACTAACACAAATTGCTTGTGCCAATATTTTCATTTTGGTGTCACCCATGTGATCACTTTGGTATCATTTATGCAATCAAATAGCTCCGCGACTTTAAAAAAAAAATTACTCGATTTGAACGCTGATAATATAAAATGCATTCATGTAAAAAATATGTATTGTTTACAGAAAGATTTCATTTTCGAAGAGTAAATACTTTTACTGTTGCATAAATGTATCAAAATCAGAGTTATGTTTTCACTAAGGTGTGTTAAATGCCCCTAGTCTCTCAACTAATGTTCCAAACCTCTCTCTAATATGTACACTTTATTTCATGTCTATTCATTTACTGGTCTGTGATTGTAGATGACATGCAAACACACTCAGCAGTTATAATAAAGAATTTTGAAGATAAATATATTTTGTACACTGGTAACTACTTGGCACATTAAAACAGATACATATATGAAAACAAACATCTTTTTTAATGTAGCACTAATACACAATTACGATCCACATCCAATTGCCACAATTTAAAACACATGCAGGAGTTGTCAATAGTGTAGATAATAATAATAAAAATCTAAACTGAAATATCACAGAAATGATCTTAAATAATCAATTATATTAACTGGAAAACAATGTTCATATAACAACACAAGCATTACACTAGGATTGGCTTATACTCAGGTTATTGGAGAAACATTTTACCATTATATTTATTAGTTGATCGCTAAAATATTTCTGAATGAAAAAAATCATTGATAGGTTATTACATACAATTAAATATTCCATAGACGGCTATAGATTTAATTATTACGTTAGGTTTGCAGCGAGAACTGTTCACAAAAACTAATTGGCTTTCTTTATGGCGGTCTTTTTGCATGCAGACATCTCGATTTGTAAATTTTCATAAATCTGACATTCAAAAAATTTGTTTCCATTGTTAAAATAAATGTCAGAATAGTAACTTTTTCCATGAATTAACGCAATCTTTTGGCACACACATTTGACTTTTATTTCTTGATAAAATAATATTTATAATTAATTGTTCTGTATATTATTGTATGTAATTACATATTTACTAATAACATTTTTCCAGTTATCTGGTTTTTGTCGAGAAATAAAAATTCAAGGTTCGATATGTATTTTAAATTATCAACAAAATTGATTGTGTACTTACAAATATTTGTTAATAATGAAGTCAACACATTAATTGTGTACCTTAAGTTAATATAATTCAAAAATGTAAAACAAAATGTGAAGATTTATGACATCCATTGTAAACATTTTTATAATTTTTTCTTTCAGATTTGCAAAATATTTCAAGGGTCAATTTAGTTAAAACCTGAGTATATGAGTTTATTACATGCTGTGCAATCAAAAGGAAGAAAGAAATGTGAATTGTGTTAGTTTCCTTACATTGGTGTGGTAGGTACATAACTATTGGATGTGGCGGGACACCGGACGCGAGTGGAGCAAGCACATAACACACGGGAACACATGTCAAATAAGTCTCGATGTCATAACAATGTCTCAAGTTGTAAAGAGCATGAGGGTTAAAAGAGTGCGATAAATAAGAATAATTGTAATTACATTTCATAGCAAGCAAAGATTTGATGAAGGTATATCAGAATTCAGAATAAATAAGAATGTCTTTATTGATTTCTACTATGTATATGTTAGCAATATAATGATTTTCCAGGTTTTCTGATTACTTAAATAAAAATGTTTTAAAAACTCGGTAGTATGTACATATTTACAGTGTCGATGATACACTACGTAAATATGTATATTTTAGCCATTTGTTAGTTTTGTGATTGCACATCAAAGATTACAAGGATTAATGAATTCAGATTTTGTATTACATATTCATTTGATTTCAATTATAGTTTTTTGATGATTCGTTGTAATGATAGAGGAAAAGGAAATTATAGTTGAGGGTAAGGAATTTTGTAAGACTGCTTGAAAATTAAATATGCCTGAAAAAATATATTACATACTTGCGTAAAAGGAAACTTAGGCGTATATAAGAAATTCTTTCATGATAAAATTGTTTTAAAAATCAGAATAAGTTTAAATCAATTTAAGAAAAATATAAGTTAAAAAATAAAATAATAGAATAGCTCAACTTTTAAATGCATGCACCAAACTAATATTCTTTAAATAACTGTTTTGAATATAGCAGGCTTTCATTACAAAAATAACCACTTTAATATTCATGATCTATTATAACAACAGTGGCATTTTACTTAAACCATTTTAGAGCAATGAATATTCCATCCAAGGACTAGGTGAGCATCTATGATTTTAGAATAATTTTTGCAACACTACAAGTTTAACAGAAATAAAAATAACTGCTTATTCAATGGAATATAGCTTATGTTTCAATACAAAATGAGTTGAAACAAAGCAAATGAAACAATGGAGGTATGTACATTGAACTAAACACAAATGAAAGCAATGTTGTTTGTCCCTTAAAACATAATTTTAATTTATGCGAAATATATAGTTTCATTCGTATTTTACAGAAATTATCTTTCATAGTATTTTAAAAGTAGGCATTTAAACTAGTGTAGTTTAATTACAGCTAAAACAAAGCGAGAATCATAAATATAGATCAGTCATGATCTACAAAATTAATACTGTTTGATAAAATTATATTTTTATTTAATCTATTATCCTGAACTAAAGAGATATTCATATTTGTTATGGGAGTGGAATACACAACAAAAGGTTAAAATTAGAAAACATGATTATATCATGTTGGATTGATATTGTACGAAATTAATTGATTACTACTTATTATGTTTTTTTAAAAGAGGTTGTAATGGAATGCTCAATGATATCGTTGTTTGGTTAAGTGAAATGCTATTGTAGTTTGGTCGGATGATCAACAGGGCGTGATCGGTGTCTTACGTTGGAGAGTTGGCGAGCTTGACGGGGGGCGGCAGGGGGGCGGGCGAGGGAGGGGCCTGGGGCGCCTTGTTACTGCAATAAGGGAGCGGGAAGCGCCAACCGTATAGACTGAGACAAACATTTTCTTCATTCAAAATGGGATTTCTCATGTCAGACTTGTGCCAGATTTCATTATTTCAAAAATATGAGAATACGTTTTAATAATAATTAAAAATTGACAATTCTCTGTACCTGTCCTAAATTTGTTGTGTGAAACGTCTTACAAAATGTGTATTTTTATGAGTAGAAACACCAAACTAATAAAAAAAAATCACATTCTTACTAGAACAATTCGAGTAGATGAGTCAGAATCGTATTTTTAGTACTGATAGTAACAGAAAAGATTAGAAATAACAATCCTATGGTAAGTTCGCACACCAAAGATGCGTGTCACTAAAAGTGGCATAGCATGTTTGCCTGAATCCATGTCACAATTTATCATCTATTAGTTTTAGAATGTCATATTCGGATAGCTAATAACTATTATTATTATTTGTGTAATAATTTTTTTATTTAGTTTGACTGATTGCCATTGATCAGAATAGCTATTAAAATAAAACAGATTTGTGAAAACTTACAGCTTGGCACATATGGCGTCAGATAGGATTAAATTTCTTAAATATTAGAAATAATTGAATGATGCTTGTCATTATTAAAATATCGCCATTATTAACAATCTTTCCGAAGTTAAATTAAATGGATTCATCTAATCATGACATAATACAGATAATAGATTAAATAGGTAGCGTGACACTGGAGAGTTACAATGTGACTAGGTCTGTGCCTCTGATGCTTTGATGATTTGCAAGTATTCAATTACTTAAATGTGGTCATTCCTTTTACACAGGCGTAGTGCGTGGCGTGTATCTTGGGTTAGAAACTTTACTTTGTTATGTTTCATGATGTGATTTGAAAAAAAAGTGCAATGATAAATCTAGGTGAGTGATTCCAAATTATTGAAATTCGTATCACTACAGGAACATGCTGTGTATTGGAAAATGATCAGAATTAAAACATTTTTGCTAGATTTCAATCTAATGAATAATTACACTAAAATGCTTTCGGACACTAAAGATGAAGAAGTCTAACATTTATAACATGAAATAAATAATGGACATAGTCATATTAAAAGTAAAGAATGTTTACCAAGTTTTATAATAAAATTTTAGTAAAATTTGTTTAATAAAAGCTGTGAAACCATTAACTTATATACCTTTTATTCGGGTTTAATTAATAATAACTTATTCAAAATTTATATACACATAAATTTTTGACATGGCGTATAATGTAACATGAACTTATTTTGTACTACATAAGTAGTTTGTGTTCAATTTTAAACAAACATTTTATTTAGAGAAATATTCTTAGTTTCTTGAGAGAGTTAATGAGAAAGATAAAGTTACCACTGCGTCAAGATCATTTACTAAAAGATTTTTTTTATTTAATCAGTTTCTCAGTATATGCTCCATTTTAGTAGGCAAAAAGCTTTATGGTAAAGAGTACAAAATTTAAGTATCATCTTTTATTATTGTGAACACGGGTGAGATTTTTAAATTACCAATGATGTAAAACTCAGGAGCTTGAATATAAATAATAGCAGGGTCTATCAAATTTTGTATTATGGATGGACTTAAATATTATTTTGGAATTGATCTAACTAACACATTATATTAACTAACCGTGACCTATTTCACAGTGACCATAAGTTCCACGGAACTGAGTACTGTAAGGTTGAAGCAGAGATGGTTCAGAACAATGTGGCTTCACTTTTTCGAGCTATAAGAACAGTTCCCATATCTATTGTTGTTTGTTGTTGGTTCTATTTATCAGTTATATCATATATCAAATAAAAATACTGGTAATAAAATTTAGTAAATTTTATCATTAGTCTGTCATAATATTGTACTCTTTAGACACTACTTTACAAATAGAATAATTGAATAGTAAATGTATTTTGATTATATATTAGGTAGATAATAATAATTCTCTAAAATATTTATTCTCCCATATATAAAATGTAAGTGCGATTAAAGCTGTTTAAAAAAGTAAAGGATAGGGTGATAGAAAAAGTTACGCTAAGATTTGTTAATTAAATACTTTTAATCTATCTAAAGTGGGTTATTAGTACCAATACTTGGGAAAAACCATGAAATTTGAGACCTTCAAGGAAATATGAATTAATATTATATATACTAGGTTTGATCACCCGAAGCTAAACATATATTTGATTAATTTGATGAACATAAAAATGAATTTAATTTAATTTAATCAAGAATGTGAATGAAATATTGAGTAATTTTATAAATAGGTATATCATAACCTAGTATTTCTCACCTTCCTAATTTTGCTTCGTCTTCTTCATGTTGTTTGGACTTCCTGTTGCAGATTGTTGCAAATACTCCTTGACTCCTAATGCAACACAGCATCAAGTCTATTACCACCAGCATGAGCAATACTCCAGCAATGACAATACCGATGATGGCTGCACTCGACAATGCTGGGCCTTCGTGTCGGTGCACAGATGTGTCCAAACCTTCAAAATATTTTAGTTATTGGTAAATTGTTTCAAGGCACTGTCGAGTAGAGTGATTTATTATTTTAACTTTTTTGATCTCGATTTTAGAATTTTACAAATTATTTTTAAAATTACAAATATTTAAAGAGAACATTTTATAGTATACATTTTTTGGTAACTTATATTTTACTGAAAAAAAAAAACAATTAATTAATCTACACATGTATATTTTTATTTTATTGATATCAGTATGTATATTTTATATAATTTTTACAAAAAATATGCACACGATGATCAACCAATGTGAAAGAAAATGATCAAAAAAATGGTAAAAGTTTGAAGAAAATGATCAAAAAAGTTTTCAGAAAGCTGATGTCATTTGATAACGAAGAATTACATTTAAAATTAAATGTGTTGCAAGGCAAAAGAATACAGGTATTGCAAAAATTAGTATGTAGTAATGTTAGTACGGCGTATGCTTGTGTGGATGTTCGCAGAACTGACAAGTGAGAGTTAAGTGCTTGTAGTTTTTTTCTCTAAGAAGAAAAATAATTTTAAATTAATAGATACATAAAGTTTTAATTTAAAATGCTGTCAGTTGGGTCAATCTCTTATTTCTTACGGCACATTTATCGTATTAATATAAGTATAATAAGATGTAGCTTGAACTGCAGATACGGGAGAAAGTTCACCTCCTGATAGAAAGAATGGATGTTCAATACCCACAGAGACCAGCATGTTTTTTTTATTTATCACATGCACTTGGAAAAATAAAAATGGATTGCAAATTAACATTTTCATTTAAAATATTTATGCTGACAACATTTATGTACATTGATATCCCATATTAAAACCATCACCTAAATAAATAAACATCTATTTTAAATTAAAATCATTCATAACACACTATGCATTGTTGAAGATGATATAAAAATAAACAAATTTATAGTAAAATGGAACAAAATAAATAATACTATTATAAGTCAATTATAATAAATATGTGTGAATCAATAGTTTAATCTTAGATGTTATAATTTATATGACTATATGATAATACGAACTAGTGAATAAAGATTCTAATAAAAAAATTGAATACAACATATTATTATCTTTATTGGAACTTTCACTTTTAAGTGGCAGCTTTTGTAAAAAAGAAAGACATACTGAGATAATTTTATATCACCTTCAATTTTCACAAACCTATAAATAAAGTCATACATCACATGCTGGGGGTAAGATATTAAGTGACCTCTAGGAGCTAACAAATTCCTAAGAATTACAAATACAGATATGAAATCTGTATTTGTATTTTTTGCAACAGGTAGACATTTTCACTAAAGAAAATGTGATGTAAAATAAACACCAACGTGCAATTCTAAAACAAAAATTGATACATTCAAATGATTAAAAGAGTCCTTAAACATCCTGTTTGAAGGTATACAATAAATAAATCTTCATAAGTAGGTATAACATTGTGGCAAAACAATAAAAAATACAAAATGAATATGAAGTGAAATATGGTCACACATCGAAGATAAATTGGGGCTTCACAAAGATAATTCAGAATAGTGAAATTCTAAGTATTTATTTTCAGTAAAGTCCTAAATGACAACCAAAACAAATAAAAAAATTTAGTTATTACAATTTAGCTCACATTCTATAAAAAATGAGCACGTTTCCATGCTACGGGCTATGCACCTCCAGTATAAAAGAGGCACTGAAATTGTTTTTTTTTCTGATAGTGGATGGATATAAATGAAACAACTCTACTTGAGTTTATTAGCACTACTCGGGTTTCGAGAGAAACAATAACACTCATCGACAGGTGAAGTATTAAACTACCTACACAAAAGTATAGGAGGATTAAGTGGTAGATATACAAATAATTATGTATTGACAGATGGAGGAGGAGGGGCGGAGTTACTGATGGAAGGTGGAGGAGTGGTTGTAACGTGTAGTGTAGTAACACTATTCGGGTTGTGCTAATAAATTCAAGTAGAGTAATAACATAGTTTCATTTATATCCATCCATTATGTTGAAACTCTACAAAGTTAACGCCGATTCTATCAATAATATATTTTTCTGATAGTTTTAGTAAGTAAAGAGGCAAGCATTTCATGGTGTTTTGTTAATGGAGTACAGTCAAATACAAGAATTAAGAGATGAAATGTAGTAGTTAGTGCTAAGTTAATAAAGCCAGCAATACTGGAATGCATAACATGCAGTTATTGTTATACATAAAGTATTTATATGTCATATTACCTTTGATATTCACGTATGGAGGATGTTTTATGGTAATGGTGAACCTTGCAGTTAGTGAACACAACTAGATTAGTCAATGTGTTGTCTTCTTTCAATACACTTACATTATTAAATGTTGAATGTTGAAATGTCAAACATTCGTGAATAGGCGGACAAATGTTAATTTCAGACATTTTTTAGTATTACTCTTTTCAACGATACTTCAAATAATAAAATATTGTTAAAAATAATGAGGGAGTTAATTATTTATAAATATAAATGTATTAAGCATACACACATAATCTTTCATGTGGATTATGCGTACACAAAATAAAAAATCTGCTTATTTTTTAACTTAAATTTAAATGTATTAGAAAAAAAATTCAAATTCTCATAGAAATTGCTGACATTTCATTTAGTATATGTGCAAGGTTGTTTTTTTCCACAGGTGATGCCACCGCCAGTATTTTTCAATAAAATTAGAAGAGATTTCCATAATACAAAATCAGAAATATAAAAAAAAAATGTTAAAATTAATAATATCATTAATAACAGAAAAATGTTTGAAACAGCACAATTTATTTTTAGTTTCCCTTAGCACTAACTCCCCCATTAATGAAACAATCAAAATGAAAACATTAATTGTCATGTTGTATTCATCTTCTTTATTTACGTGTACATTAAATGGATTTAAATACATTTTCTATAAAAATTTCACTGTAAAAATTAACATTGGTTACTTTTTTATAAAAATTAACAGTAGTTATCAATTACCATACATTTTTTTTATTCAAAACTGATTAATTGAAAGACGATAATTGATAGTGATAAAAATATTCTAAATAATAAAATACGGTAACTGAAATAATAGTGAATTTTTTTTAGACATACATTTGCAAACTGAAAAAGATTTTGTAGTCATTAATGCTTCTCACAAAAAAAAGTGAATATTGAATGTTAGCTTAAATGAAAATATTTATGTAAATATAAATACAAGATTAAGTAATAAACACTATGAAAAAATACGAAAGTTACAAAATGTAGGTATTGAGAGAATCAAATATTTGCAGGTATGCATTTTTGCAGAAGTTTTATGAATACTATGCTTTATTTACCTTAAAATTTCACTGTATTATGCATGTAAAATAATGAAATTGTATAACACAAACGAAGAGAAAGATCTATTTATTTTCCTGTATATTTGAGAAAGCCAAATAGTTAAAAAATTACAAATATTTTTTAAATCTGTCAATTTGTTAACATGGTTAGAGATTCAGATAATAAATTTGTATAATTCTTATAATTTTTCTGAATTAAAGATAATTGTCTATAATAACCATTATTAAAAGTGCCATTTGATGACATACATACACAATATTATAATGATACAAGTATTCATACAAATACAGTGTAGAAATTAATGAATCAATTCTTATTGTCAATTTTAAATTACTTATCTATATATTATATATTAAAAGGTATCTAACTATATACACTGATTTTTCTTGTATAGAATGCTCACATTAAAATTTTTTAAAAGTTCAGCGAAATTATAATAGTAATGGAGAAATACAAATTTTTTAATTAAAGCAGATCAACTTACATTGACAATAAAAATCAACTAGAAAGATCGAGGCAATCTTTAATAAAACAAGGTTTAAAAATGTTGAAAATATTCTTATGTGATTATATTCAACAATCAATAATTCCTACTATGGTTAGAGATATGAAAATGTACACCTTATTTATGTATTATATATAAATAACATGTTATATGGTAATGGTAGTTACTGTAATAATTATGGTGAGATCTTTTGTCACATTAACAATGTCAATTCCTCTGAAATAATTGAGATCTTAAATGGGTGGTTTATGGTTAGTTATGTCGGAATATTTTTATCCATCAAAGAACAAGGTAATTATAACACAACAACTGTCTAATTTCTTTACTTTTTTGTGTTGACTTAGTACCGTAAGTTTTGCTAAATTGTCCAATGTGGAATTGTTTATTATTGAATATTTTCCATTGGCAGTTAAAGATGCCATATATATAATGAGCAACTACCAATACCACCTTGTAAACCATTGTCACTTACATAAATATAGTATTTACATTACTTTTCATTTAAAACCATACAGAAAAGAAGGATACAATTTAATGGGTAACTCATTTCAATATTGTAACCATAACAGTTTGAAACCAGTTTAGTTAACAACTGAATGGGTTTTTGTTTCATTTAATCACCTCCGTGCAAAATGAAACAAAGTGTTTTACTTTAAATGACTTTTTAAGATGGAAAATCAGTATTTTTTTTATTATGTCTTTATAGTATTTATGTACAACATAAGGAATGCTTGATATTAAATCAAAAATATATACACTGATTTGTAATGTAATTTGGCTTATTTAAAAGTGGACAAAATGTGATCATATTTAATTAAATAATTTCTTCAAGCCGAGTTTGATTAAAATTTTATTATTATGAATAATTGTTTTTTTTTATGTTCTTAGAACCTTGCTTATTTTTTTGCAAAAGATTTGTAGAAATAAAAGATATACATAGTGGTAAGGAGAACCAAATTTTAATTATATATTTTTTCAAATGAATACCCAATACGTATTATGAAGGAAAGCTGATGTTTGAATACTAAAAACATTTCTTAGAGTAAATGAAATATTGTACAAAAGTTTATAGAAAAGAATGTCACCAAAACATAGGAAAAAAATATTAAAAATAAAAATTGTCCCAAATTAACTTTCACCAGAATAAAATATTTAGATTATTCTACAAAAAAAATAAGCATGTTAATAATTTTTATAATAATGTGACCTGTGTAAAAATATATTTCCACTGATAATTGTTTTTTTAAATAAAAGTTAGTTTAGCGTAAGTAAGATGATATTCTAACTATTAAATTTTTTTTTTTTTTTAAATTAATAATAATACGATCTGTACACCTTTATATTTCATAGTAGAATCACGCATTATTAGTTTGCTTCAAAATGTGTTCAAAAGTTTGAGAAACAACTTACCTGTTTAAAAAACATATTTTAACATGCATCTAACTTTCATCTTGTGACATTCGACTCGAACTGTGACTTCTGTCTGAACATATATATTCTGCCCAATATTATGATTCTGCTCTACAAAGCAAAGAGGGGGATAACTGTATATTTGTGAAAAATTGGATAGTTTCATCTAAATATGTAGATTTATTTCACAAACACTAAAATGTCATATGCAGATAGGGGCTTTTACATTTTTGCTATTCAGGGATGTCTTAGTAATGCATGTCTAAGAAATATAAAAGATAATCAATTTTAATATAGAAGTATACATTTATCATTATTATTGGACTTGAACTTTGTGATTGTTCTACTAGTCAGTCAGTCAGTCAGTTAGTCAGTCAGGAGAGCAAAAAGAAACTGAAGTTATAAGAAAAGGAAAATCCGTATTAAAAAGGTAAAGATTGTGAGACAATTTATTTTATTTTAAAGGTATAAAATGTGTATTCATTTAATTTCATTGTTTGTAATCATAAACCTAACGCAAATTTTCGTTTTGTTGGCACCCACGTGATCACTTTGGTGCCACTCACAAAATCAAACAGCTCCGCGACTTAAAAGAAAAAATAATTTGATTGAACGAAAATTTAAACGCTGACAATATAATATGCATTAATGTAAAAATACGTCTTGTTTACACAAAGATTTAATTTTCGAAGAGTAAATATTTTAATGAATGTGTCACAATCTATCAGATTTATGTTTCGTTGGATATGTGTATGTAGAATGCCCCTCGTCACGCAATTAATGTTCCAAAACCCTCTCCTATATACACACTTCATATAATGTTTATTAATTTACTAATCTGTGTTTGTAATGGAGTTTTGTTCTTGTAGATATTTAATGAAGTTGACACTAGTATAACTTTGCGGCACGAAGTCATAAACAATGTTCCCTCAATGTCTGGTTAAGGGGTGCACATGAAAAATCTTTTGTGCAATATTATTAATAATAACGTTGGATAATTTTTATAGCGCCATTTTTGTAAAAAATTTAATCTCAAGGATGTTTTACACACAAACTGTTTAGTTCTACATTATTTTTGTATTAGACACATAAATAAGCCAAGATAATTAATAATAACTATTAAACAAAGGAAAGCTGCATACTTCGGACACAACGAAAATATGATACTTTACAACTAATTATGCAGGCGGTGATAGAAAGTAGAAAGTAGGTAGAAAGAAATCATCTTAGCTGTGTAACCTCAGAAAGTGTTTCAATGCTCAAAATGTTGGTGACATTATGCAGGATAAATCAACGTATTGCAACATGGTCGCCAACCTTTGATAGAAAGCAGTACACGAAGAAGTCTTGTTAAAAATTATGTGTGTGCTATATATTTTTTTGTGCGTTATGATGCCAAATCGTGTGCGCATATACACCTGCACACCTTAGAGGGAACATTGGTCATGAACAGTTGAAAAAAGGAAGACAATAAAAAAGATAATCATCACAAAACACAAAATAATAATCTTATACTTTTGTGGTTTATCTAATTATATTTTCTAAGATGTACTTTAAGGGAAAGTACTTTGAACCAGGTCATATTTATTATGAGGACAGATTCATATTACCATAAAGTAGAGATATCATTAAAATCAATAATAAACGTCAATTCCTCCAAAGTATGTAATTGAAATGGATTAAAATACATTTATCTGAAAGCTTTGGAAATCCATATCATTTCTATTCAATAGAAATAATTAAAATTCAAGAGGAATTACAAAAGCTGGATGTGACAAAAAAAAAATTGGAATATTTCTGATCAGTTATCACTGTATGCTTAACATAGCAGACTTATATTAGGTATAATACAAACTAAATATGAAAAAATTAAAAGGGTTTTATTTTAAAATATTTACACATTAAACACTCGGAAATCATTATAAGTATATTATTTACAATTGTGTGTAAATTCCTACGTGAGAATGTTATCATTTTGAATGTTGCACCATATTAAATAAGATGTTAGTATGGTAATTAGTATGAGTATATTCTAATAATATTAATTAATGTATTTAATGACATTTTGATAAAAAGGATTACATATGATTTATCATAATATAATTTACACAATCTATAGTGAATTGACTATTTTAAATTTATCCCGTTGAAGTTGCACGTGACCATTTTCAATACAAAGTTAATTTACTAATTGTATCGGCGATCACGTTTAAACATCCAACGAATTAGATTTTCGATGATATAATTTTAAGTTAACATTTTGAAATATATGTAATTTCAAGTCTTATGTGTTTTTTCATACATAAAAAGAATTCTTGGCCATCCATTCTTAAGCACACTTTGAGTGTTTTGACGTAGGCACTATGCGAAACCAAACTTTTTAACATTATGAATAAAATTAACGAATTTACCAAAATGAAAATAATTATATGAAAATGCACATTGAACCTTTAATATAAAGTGATAATATTAATACCACCAAAAAATCTGGAAAAGTATAATATTAAATTATATATTGTTTATTATTACACATCATTCTAATTGTAAACTGTACCCAAAGGTAAGCAAAAATTATGTTTTATTTGTGACGTTGTCATAGAAAGAAAAGACATCACTAACAAAAAACACATTTCATTACAGGCAACCGCTTGGTTTGAATAATATTTAAAAATGTAGAAGCCTTTGACATAATTATACTAAATGGTTGGTTTCATCAGATATATAAACAAATTTATTAATAATAAATATATATAAGATGATTAAGAACTGAAGAGTCGCTTTCTGCCATCTTGGAACAATTAATTGATCATTACTTTACCTATGGAACACATTTAATGACATTATTGTGAATATAAATAATTATTAAAAATATTAAAAATGATGATTAGTGAAATTCCCTTCACCAAAGAAGATGTAGACGATGCTTTTGTGGCACTTCCATAGTAAATACCTGAATAGGGAAGAAGTTCATGTATATTTTATAAAATATAATTACATATTATATTGAAAATAATATTGAATACGGGTAAAAGTTATAGAGACATACATACTACATATTAATATAGTAAATTCATAAGTTTACTAGATAAATATAAAATATTGGGTAAGTACTGAGGCTACACACCCTTACTTTTGTAAAGCAGAAGTGGATATGGTTTATGTAAAAAATCATAAAGGGATCATTCAGAATTGCAAGCGAATCCTGTACTGCGAAAGTACCTTTTCAACATTTTTATCATGTCTGAAAAACGTTTGTATTATTCCAATACACATGAGCTTGATTTTAAGAGGTAAGTTAATTTTAGCAGTAAAACTATGAACTGTTGAACCTAGGACTATTTTAGCTGTAAAATAAATTTTTTGATTAGTTTATTTCAAGAATATTTAAAATAATTATTTCTCATCTATTATAAAAATGGTGTGGAATTTGGTTGGTCGATTTTCTCAAAATTGATTAAAAAATGTGAAGATTACAAAAAATTGTTTTTAGTATCTTTTCTGTACATGTTTATATAGTTTTTTAATACAAACATTTATATAGTTAGATTAAACCATCCAGTTATTGTGTTTCGTGCACGTTCTATGCGTTACACGCTTCTCTCGACCATGCTAAAGTGTGACGATCTTGCTAAAGTTGTGAGATATATGTTCCCAAAATCGATCGCTTGCTATTTTAAATGATCACATTAACGCTTTACATTGTAGTGTAGTAACAGTATAGTAAAAAATACCCATTGACTGACCATTGTAAGTAAAATAAATATTCATAAAGAAAAACTTGATCCGATTTGTAGTTAATATATACCTGGTTACCTAATATAAAAACAAGTTTGAAAATAGATCAAGGATGTTCCAGAAGCATAAACACTATTTAGAATTCTAATGTTAAATTATTCTACTAATAACAGCTACAAAATAAAAATAAGACTCAAAAATTAAATGTAAATAATGATTCTAAAATAAATAAAAACTATGTTCACAAAGTTCACGTAGTCCATAACTGATTTGAATAAAATATCGAAAGTAGAAAAATTGATGTCATTAAAATTGGAGACAATAAGGCCTTGCATTATATTATCAGAATTTAAACATTAACTTGCTTTTGTTTTAACTATACGGAGACATTTTGAGGATACAATGTGATTAAAATTTTTATAACGATTTTAATGATAAAAAAATATGAGCAATGGCAATATAATAAAATGAGGATTCAATTTTAGGTTTTTTATTGTAAAATGAAAAACTATTATGAATGACTGAATTTAGTCACTTTTCCGTAAACAAAAAAAAAGTATTATAAAATAAATATATACGTAGGAACTTATATATAAAAAAAAAATTAAATACATTAATGTATGTATGTTATAAATAAAGTAAAATAAATATGTAGATATCTTCTAAGAAAATGATTATATTATGAAAATATGTATTACAAATTGAATATAAAAATTTACTATACAAATCTGTTGTGTTTGCAAATATAGATGTCTGTGTATACCTACAAAATGTAGTAATTTAGATAAGTTGAACTTGAATAAAACATAGCTGTACCTAAATATAAAGCACCAAAATAATTTCATGGATGAAAACAATTTGTGAAAGCTGTGAAAATAAAAGTAATGAAAATCCAACACCCAACATAAAGAAACTGAGAACAACATTAATAAAATAAACACTGTTAATTTCATGCTGCATTTAATAAATGAGATGGTTAGTCTAATCAAAACTACAAGCCCTCCATTACTAAAACCATTACAACCTCTTTGATTTTCTCTTTGTTTAAAATATTGTATACCTATTTCATGATTTGATCTAATTCGTAAAAATTATCAAATTTGGATCTTTTGATAATGCAACATGCATCACAAATAAATAAATAAAGTATTTAAAGATTATTCATTAAATTTAAAGACAGAATTATTGTGATTTCACTATTCTTTTTACCTTTTAAAAATGTTATGTGGTGAAAATAAATGGGGTATGAAAAAAAAAAAATTCAGTAAAATAATGTTTATTTATAAAAAGAATTGCATTTACCAAAATACAAAAATAATAAAAGTAACACAAACATACGTTCGACAAACACAAAACTAAAAATATTCCACACAACTTCGAGATAGATAAAATCTCTCGATAAACACCCATAACTAATGAGTCAATTCAAATAACAAACAATGTGTTATAGTTTATTGGACGGAACACAACCAAGAATACAATGAAAAAACTCCAAGCATAAGAGCAGTGGGATAACTGGTTGTCACGGTTCCAGACGTGGTGTCGTGACTGAAATAGACATTGTAAAAGCCAGCTTTCTTGGTTTCTTCTCCTCCATTTTCATTCCACTTACCTCTGGCTGTCTTCATGAACATTTCTCCAGGTGCCGAGTACCCGATAAGGTTATGAGCGCGTAACCTTATGCGGTAATACGTGTCGGCCTGGAGGGCGTTCATTTCATAGGCTGTATTCTCGTATGCCTTCATTTCTTCAGTCACACATTCAGTGTCCGATATCTCGGTCCACTCTCCGTTCACTTTGTGTACCTGAAAAAAATCATATTTTTATTAAGATTTTAAGACACAGAGAAAAAACAAATGCATTGTTCCGAGCATTGGAAGAGACAAGTTGTTTTGGCCACAGATTTCAGATAATTCTAATACTTAAATACTATCATTGTTTCTGCCTTCGGATTAAAATTTTCCAATTGATTTTTCAACAATATCCTTCTTATAATTTCTCTAAACTCTTCAACTCTTTTCTCAAAATAGTATGTACTAAACAATATGTGAAAATAAAACACTTGTTTTTTTGATTCTACTCATTTAATTTACTTGAGGTGCTTTCAATCTAACAATTTGTATTTATAACTATAATTTGTATTTATAACCAATACAATTTATTTACATAAGATGAAAACATTATTCATTTGAATTCTGAGGATTGCCATACATTTTTAATGCTTCTAATTATTATTATTATCATTTAGTTTCAACACTAATGGTATTTTAATGTCATGGGTAATTTGTAGAAAAGGACAGCTATTTTTGATATTCTTGAAGTTTGCATGATTCTAGGAAATAATTATGTTCAACACAAATGATATTTCTAAAATGAATGCAGCAATGTCGAATTGGTGATCTTGTTCCACATCCTCGGTAGATCAATAGATAGATGGAGTTCTACAAACTTACCTCAGATATAGTAAGTACTAAACAAGGTGAAAGAGTTAAAGATATGTATTAGGACATTTGATTGTTGGAAAAATTATTGTATTTAAAAATACCCTGAAAAATTATAATTCCAGGAAAATATGTAATTAATGAATGTGTTTGCTGAGAGATAGAGATTTTATTGAGATTGTCAGATTACTGAATATGCACCTTCTTAACCATTTGTCTGAGACAAATCCTTAAATTTTTTAGGCATCTTACAAGAAGGGAAGATAATTTGGAGAAGCTTGTTGTGATGGGCCATGTCGAAGGATGAAGAAGAAGATCCCCCACACATTGGACCGACTGAGTGGAAAAGGCAATAAACACTTCTCTGGTGACAGCCCTAAGACCTGCAGATCACAATTCTCAATCATGAGGGACCGATGTGGATGGTGAAGTTAATTATTAGAAATATATAGAATACAGAATTATTCTGATTATGCTTATTAATTAAAATGAAACGAAAGACTGTTTTTTACTCACAGGGCAAAAAGTAAGCTCGTAAATATCAACCGGCTCCCCATTATCAGCGGGAATCTTCCATCTTAGTTCAAAGTGATCAGCGTATGGAGAGGGAACTGCACCTGTCTCACTGGTGGAACCCATGAGTAGGCGTGGCGGCTCAGGTTCAGATCTAAAAAGAGATTTATATATACAGAAAAAATCTGTTAAATAAAGATGAATACAGCAAAAAATTCCAATTACGTGCAATTAATTCACGTGCATGTCACTTGATACAATTCTCTTATGATTGTTATTTTAGAGAATAAAATTTGCTTCAAACAAAATTATTGTAAAAATAAAAATGTCACAACAATATGTATTGTTGTGACATTTTTACTATACTTTTACTATTTATAAACAAAGCCAAAGCTACAAAAATAAAATGAAAATAAGGCTGTGGTTTGTAATTCGAATCCTCAATCTATATTATTAAAGGTCCATCTTGACAAATCGATTACGCAGATAGACAGATTATAATTATGTTTCTTAATTATCATTGTTAAATTCATACCTCTTGGGCAGGGTGTACAACTTGGGTGCTCCCCATGGACCTAAACCAACATCGTTTCGGGCAGCAAATCTAAAGTTGTATGTGGTCATAGGAGACAGATTCTCCACAATATATGGAGAGTCTACACTCCATGTTTTGTTCTTGGCGTGGTTCCAATCGAAGTTCCTCTCATCCTTATACTGTACCATGTAAGCCTTTATCGGAAGACCGAGGTTTTCACCAGGACCGATCAAAGAGAATGTCACCGACGTGGCTGTTATGAGTTCCAATTTAGACTGTGAACAATTATCAAAATTAAAATACAGATTTTTTTTTAAACGTTTGTAAATTTTTTAGCAGTTCTCGATTTAGAAACATGCTCTGTGCATCATCCAAAATGGTCGATGCCCCGTCTAGCAATATTTGTAAAAACCGATGTACAGTGTTGTTGCAGGGGGGGGGGGCTCATTTGTATATGTATTGGATTTTTTACAGCAATGTTATGCTATGGCTACCAGTTGACATTTCCATACATGATACACAATAAGTGATACGCAAACTGTCAAAAATTCAATAGATAGTGGGTCAATATTAAACGGGATGATCACTGGTTTCAATTCATGAACAAAATAGTTCCCAGGGATGTTTCTAATAATAACACCGTTACTACATATATAGCAATTTTATTAAGCCAGTGAGGTAATACTTTGTGTGGATGCATATTCAAGTATGTCAATAAAAGTGTAACATATTTATTGTGTGTTAAGCTTTATTTTAGACCTAAGCACTAATCCTTGTTGTTTATTGCCATGGCAGTGCTCCGTTATAACATTTTTAGAGTCGTTTTCTCTCAAGGGTAGAGGTTAACCATTCAAACAATACATATCTAAATAATTTAGAAATAGTCAATATGTATTTGTCCAGTGAAGGACGCTGGGAAAATACAGACCTGTAAGACGGCCTGCGGTGGAGTGGCTAGCCGTAGTTCTACATTGTGTTCTGCAGTGCCCAGTCTGTTGGTGGCAATACATTTGTAGACGGTGTAATATCTTCGGTCCCTCGGTATAATAATAATGTTACTGGCTGGGCCTGTACCAATTATTCTCAGATTGGCGTCTTCAACCAGGTCCTGGTTGTTAAGTCTAAAATTATACAATGTCATTGAAAATATTAATGATGTATTTAGTAATATAATCACTATTATATTCACTCGCTCGCGGGTACCCTTCTATTTTTATAATCTTGAAATAAGGGAAACTGTTAGCAAAAACTATTTGTGTCAATGATTATTGTTCAAATGACAGCCATTCTGTGCAGTATGACAATTTAAAATTTATTTTGTTTTTGTAACAATAAACAGCTTTGAAATATCTTTTATATATATAGTCATTAGCTATATTGGACAACTATAACGGTTTCAAACTACATTTAAGTTTTGCAATATTAGTTTATTTTTAAAGTTTAAATGGTTGAAAATTCAAACCTCCATTTAATAGTTGCATTTGGGATGCCCTCTGCAAGGCAGCTAAGATTAGCAGGTTTCAAATCCCAAGTCCACACCGGGAGCTGGTTGATGGACGCTTCGAAACTTGGTGGGAACTCCACTGTCACGTGTCCATTCTTGTAAGCCTTGTCGCCTTTGTTGGAAGCCATGCACTCATATAGACCATCGTCACTACGCTTGGTGTCAGTGAATGTCAGAGTTCCAATTGTTTCTCCTTTTTCTGGGTTGATTTCTTGATCGAGACTTATCCTGGAAATAAAATGCAACAATTTAATTTTTGAAAATTCAATTGAAAGTTAAAGTAGAAAGTGTTTTTATGACTTAAAGGAATAAAAAATGATAACATTTGCATATTTTAATATGTACTGAAAGTTTTAAGAAACCTTTATAGACAAAAATAACCTAATTTTTGAATAGATTCCATTTATACTTGTCTTTTTTACACTTGTGTTTAAGCAGTATAGTTGCAATTTAATCTCATATAATATATATTATATTATTAAAATAAAATATTTTACTATCAATCATAATTTTTATGAAAAATACTGAAACGTCATTTTTATAATAATTTTGACCAAAAAAACTATAATAAAATTGCATTGAATTAATTTATCTAAACATGAAATTATTAATAATGTCTGTAGAAGAGTAATTCATTATATGTATAGCTAAAACTTAATTAGATCAAATAAGGTTACTCTTAGTATATACCTCTCATCCTTAGGTTGTGTGCCTTTGACGTAATAATCAGTAGTTCCAAACTTTTTAAATGTGATCTTTGGTGCTGGTCGTCCAGTTGCTTTGCAAATTAGTCTTGTCTCTGCTTTGATTGGTGAGGTCACGTTAAACAATTCATAAATTTTTGGCTTGACTAAAACCTAAAATGATAAAACAATTTGAATTCTGTAAATGATAATAATTCTTTCATTGTTCATAATTTGAAATATTAAAAATAATATTTTAAATCAAGCAACATGCGATTTACAATTCAGACAGAATATTGGATGAGTTATTAATGATTCATAAACTTGAAAAAATATATGTGATTATAATTCATTAGTAATATTGATATTCATTGAATTAATAATATGTTCTTACCTCAACATTAATAAGAGCTTCAGCATTTCCTGCTTTGTTTGTGGCAACACATTGGAAAGGACCGATATCGGACTGGTCAACTCTAGACATAGTAAGGACTCCAGTGTGTTGGTTCACAGTGAAACGATCTGCTTTCTCAAGATTCTGTTAAATTTTTTGATTCATTATACATAGTCGATAGTAATAACTACTGTGCAATGGACGTTGCGATAACCATGGTAACAAAAATTTCACAATTGCATAATTTTATTAGTAGGACAATGTTTTAGGGTGGTTGTTTGAAGTGCTATTTGGTTAAATTAACAACAGCTACCTTAACTCTACTTGGCGTGTCTGCCATGATTAAAATGCTTGCGAGATGTTAAAAACACAATGTCAAAGATATCATTATCTATTTATTATTATCACTATCTGTTATTTATATACATAATTATAAATAACAGATTCACAATTGTAAATAAATATGGACTAAAAAGGGATCCTATACAAAACAAAATGCATTAATTTACAATGACTGATCTAGTCACCAAATACTGCAGTATTAAGTGATTATTTTTGAATTTAAAATTACATCCTTTTTGGTATATTGCATTATATATTGATGAATCCACTCTAAATAATTATGTGGCTGAAGCAGTGAAAGTAATTTTAAATCACTTGTATTTTAGATATTAAGGTCCGTGTCCACGGATGGAGATAATTTCAGAGATTTAGTTGAGATACATCTCAATACCTTGTACACGTGATAGATTTTGTTATGGAGATAAACTCAGAGACTAGCTCGAGATTGTTAGAAAGAGACAAAAACTCAAACCATTGCACATGGAGTACATTTTGACAGCGAGATTTGATATATGCACATAAACGTTACCTAAAACTACCTAGATCCCTACAACTAACTATTCTGAAAGTTAGATATAAGTCATTAAACATTAACAAGGCGTTAAATAACAAAAATTTGTTGCTTTTTCAATAAATCTTATTTGTTGTTGATTTAAAGATAAGATTAAGAATCTTATTTGTTGTTGATTTAAAATCATCCAAGTGACAAATATGACATTTGATGTTTAACATTCAAGCATGAGACGACGAATCTCTGAGACACATTATGTGTATGGTGAATACAAAAGTTGAGAGTTGTCTCCAAAGCGTCTCATAGGAGCAAAATCTGTATCTCGAGTCAAAAATCTCTTCTGTGGACACGGGCCATTAGAATATGTAGTTTTTTTTACCTGTTGTGTGTTCAACTTAATCCATGAATATATTGGCGGAGGCTTTCCTTTGGCATGGCACGTAATGGATGTGGTTTCTCCTTCAAGCACCTCGACTATTTCAGGCATCGTCTCCATGCTTGGTGGAGTGTGAACCTAGTACAATATAGGAAGCTATTGTAAATACATATACAACAATATTTGAGAAGTCAAATGTAATGACGAGAATATAAGAAATACGGGATGTACATATATTTTAAGTGGTGTCTTTTATTATTTGATTTTGTTGTATGTTACTTTAAGAGTACTATTTACTAGTGATGGTAAAGCGTTATGTGACTGATTGTGACGAAGATTGGTAACTGAGAATTAACAATGATTGGAAACTAACACTTAACTGTTGGAGGCTTACTTTCTAGTGTCTTTTCTCGAAGAATTATGAATAATCAGTTGCCAATTATTGTTACAACTAACACACAGTAACAATTTAAATAACACAAATATTTATAATATTCTTAAAACACATGTTGCGTACAAAACATAGATGCCGGAAGAATGTCAGGACAGGAAGGAGTTAGGCACTCCCCACAATCCGGATTCCACTGGCATCTCCGAAAATGTGGACCGTATATTTTAATCACTATTTCGTCAAAGGTTCTGACATAGTATAGACATGAAATCTCGAATTAGTATAATATTATAATTCTTTCCGTACACGTATAACCACACTGGTTCAAGGTCGCCAATCGACTGGTCGGCGGCGAGGTCGGAAAGGGGCGGGAAGGGGGGGGAGGCACAGTGCATTATTCTCGTTCAATGATTAATGTTTATACACCAAAAGTCAATTTCTAAAGTGCTAGAAAAAATAGTATGACAATGATGTAATTTTGAATGCATCAGCTCCAAAGACCAGTAAATGAATATACATGAAATTAAGTGTACATATAGGAGAGGGGTTTGTAACATTAGTTGCGGGACGAGGGGCATTCTACACACATTCCTAGTGAAAACATAGATCCGATAGTTTACATCACATTTATGCAACAGTAAAAGTATTTACGCTTCGAAAATTAAATCTTTGTGTAAACAAGATGTATTTTTTACACTAATGCATATAATATTGTCAGTGTTTAAATTTTCATTCCTATCTAGTCAATATTTAAAAAAAATTGCAGAGCAATTTGATTGCTAAAGGGATGACACCAACATG
This sequence comes from Eubasilissa splendida, assembly GCA_031772225.1. Taxonomy (NCBI): domain Eukaryota; kingdom Metazoa; phylum Arthropoda; class Insecta; order Trichoptera; family Phryganeidae; genus Eubasilissa; species Eubasilissa splendida. The sequence continues at coordinate 22,040,491 of CM062859.1, read as the reverse complement.
CAAATATTGAAACATGGAATTTGCATTAATTCATGTCTATCTATATATTTGATAGTCTGTAATCAGCTCCAAATCCAAATTATAGAAATTAGAATATTGGAAAAATGTTTTCTTTTCTAAATTATATTTGAAAAATGTTGTTTCCAATATATGAATGTAAATTTTTTTATTTATTGTGAATTTTATTGCGGCTAATTGACTTGCACAGTAAAAATTAAATAATATTGAAAATAATACAAACTTTACTAATTAACTACAAACTTAAATAGTTAGGTACTATACATTGAAAAACAATTATAACCTCCAATCTGATGTTCCTCTCCGCCAACTCTCCAGTCAACATGACAGCCGCCCTGCAAGTGTAGATTCCATCATCGGACTCCTGGACATTTTTAATCAGAAGACCTCTTGCTTCCAACACATATCGGCCACTTGTGAAAATCTAGAAAGATAGAGAGTATTGATTTGTAATAAAAGAATAAAAATTTTAAAAGATAATTTAAAATTACAATATAATAATTTAATGTGACTGCTCGCGTGTAGAACACGAGTAATAAGTACCTGATCCCCATTCCTTAACCAATCTACGGTCGGTGGTGGTCTTGCTGATACATCACACTTCACCTTGTAATCCTGTCCTTTGATTGGGTACTGGTTTTCCGGAGCATCCTTCCACGTAATGGCAACTGAAATATTTAAGGTTTATAATATTTTCGAATAATACACCCTAATTATAAAATATTTTGAATGGGGCAGCACAGATAATATATGTAGCACCTAATTTCAAAAACCCCTAAAACGGCTTTATGTGTTTTTGAGTTATAGATGAAAACGTATATTTTGAAGGCAAATGTACAAAATATTTGTTTTTACATCAACAATTTTTAAAGAGACAATTCTGTAATGTAACTTTTTTTTTTCTGTACATATTGTTCTTGCAGCCATACTTGATTTTAGATCACGTGATCATCAACAAGCGTTGTAATTGGCTGGTTTCATTTTAGGGGGAATAGCAGCTTATACTCTGTTTTGGGGTATTTTGGAACTAACCGTAATTTTAAACATGTAAGATTAATGGATTTATATGGCTTCTGCGAGTAAAAATGTGTTCTGCATGTAGCTGACAAAAAAATCTACAAAACTGCATATTTAACTCAAATTATCCGAAATCCGTTTTAGGGGGTTTTGGAATTAGACGCTTCATATGGAACATCAGAATTCTTGCACATTACACTCCTTTTGCATAAGTTCCATTGGCTTGGTTTCTTAGAAAGACTAAAATTAATGTTGTTTAATCTGATGTATTAAGCAACAGATAATATGGCACCTCTGTATCTTTAGGAGCTCTGCATTCCTCGAGCAAATTTTTTTACGAAAATGATGCTATATAAATTATCAAAATTTATTATTATTATTATTATTATGAATCATATTCTGTTGCAGAACTCAGGTACATTTTGAATTGGATAAGGATTTCATATGGTATGAAATATAAGTCTGCTGATTAATAGAAGTTAAGGTCCATGCCAATGATGGTTCATATTGTCTTAAAATCAAAAATCATTTCCTTACTGTACGATGGCGGGGCATCGAGGAATGTTAAATAACTAAGGCAAAAATAAAATAAGTAACTACACACTCAATCGAGTGTATTTCAGATGAAGTTAGAACTAACTTATGGTTCCAATGGTGACATTGGTGAATAATCTTTCAGAATTCGCGTAGCTCGCCGAGCAGTGATAGGTGCCGGCCATGGCTTCCGTGAGTGAGGAGATAAAGAGGGCGAGGGACACGCCTTCCGGCATCAGCTCCGTGTACATTGGTGGTCTGTTCTTTCCTTTCCTGTTAGGAATAGAAAAGTAATTAATAATGTTAATTATTGTAATATTAATTTTAACGATCCACTGATTAATCGGTTCCCATTTTATAAATACTACCTTATAAATATCCATAAAAGATTTTGACCGAATATCTATGTATATCAATAAAAAAATCTCAATTCCTTTCCCACCCATGAAAACATTTCGCAAACGTGGAATCACATAGTACATGCGATACAAATACGTCTAACATGTGTTAATCACATATTCTGGACATAAAAGTTTTGTGAAAGTGGAGTGTATGATATCTGGTATAGTGAACGCTTTACATAATGATAATAATTTATGTTTAAGATATAATCATTCATAATTAATACTAGTGTGATTTAAAAAATGAGATTTTAAAAATAAGGATAATGTACTATTCTTTTAGTAAAAAAAAATAAGACCAACATACTGTGTACTGTATTAAATATATATGAGCATTTTTTCAACAGCATTAATTATTTTACATGTTATGAGTTATGATACAATGATATAATGTGTATTTTATGACTCTTTTTTTAGGTATAAAAATTCTTACAATATGAGAATTGTAAATAGTACATAGGTTTATTTGATTTATTAGTTACATAATTTTAAAGATTTCTAAGAAGAATTTAAATATTAAAATATATAAATAACGCTTGACGAATTTAAATGGCGATTCACTGTAGAATCTAACACATATTACTAATATTATACAAGCGACTTTAAGGAAGAGAAAAACAGTAACTTAGAAACTAAACAGAAACTCGAGTAGTGCTAATAAACTCAAGTAGAGTTATAATATTGTTTAATTTATGTCCATCCATTATGATGAAACTCTACAAAGTTAACGCCGATTCCATCAATAATAAAAATAAGGGTAGTTTTATTAGCTCAGTTTGGCTGAAGAAAGTCAACGATCTTTAAGTACTTACGCCTCTGTGATGGTCCTGTTCTGGTTATCCCTCCACTGAAGATCTGAGATGAGTCCTGTGTCCGGTACGTTGGGTCTACACGTGAGGAGTAATGAGGATCCCACAGCTTTGCTCTGTACCGTTTGCGAAGGGAAGATTTCCAACGCTGGTTCATTTTCTGCTTGGCATCCATCTGTAATGTTAACATTTAATAAGTAAATAAAATTAAATACAATCCATATATGTTCAATAAACCTGACTATTTTTATTGTGCAAAACCTCCAACCTAACCAATATTGATTTCTAAAAAAAACATATAATATACAACATGGAATATTAATGGTTCATTGATTTATTCGTTTATTTATTTAGATAATTTCCCTCATCATTACGAAACCAGAATTGTGTAAAAATTATAATTGGAACTTACTTTTAACACAATTTTTTAATTAAACAAACAGATCATCACTAAGGTATGTCAATATTGTGACAAACATTCTGTAAATTTATTTTGCCTTGTAAATTAGGGGGGAGTGCAGAGATGTTTCACCTATAACAAATCTCGGAGACAAGAATCATACCACTTGTGTAGAATATTTTTATGGTTCGCCCCGCCCCACCTCGTATACAGATAATTATATTTTGTTTTGGGCTCGTTAAATATAGTTTATTTTTATTTCAATTTTAGACGGTACATTATTGTTTTATGGAAAATAAAAACGATATACATTTATTTTATTTATTGCATAATATTTTATAAAAGGTTACGGATACAGTTTCGTGACACAATTTAACCGGGATGACTCTGAAAATGAAATCCCAGGTAAAATAAAATCAATTTATTATTGGCATTATCGGCATGTTCTTTTCACAATTCAAATTTACTGATTAGGTGTTGTACTTACTTACCATCACGCCGTTTCCCCGCGATGTAGGCATATAGGATAGAGCGCCACACTCCACTGTCTTGACACACAATTCTCGCCTGATCCATATTCATACATCTTCTCATACAAGATCGCCGATTGCTGAGGCTTCTAACAGAACCATCCTCCATTATCTGGTTCAAACCACCTAAGTCTTACTCACTATACTAACATCAGCTTTACATTCTTTTCTTATTTTTTCATTCTTTACTCTGTCATAAATAGATTTGCCACATATACGCCTAAGTGATCTCATTTCCACTGCATTCAGTCTACTTTCGTTCCTCTTCTGCCAGCTCCAGGCCTCACTTCCATACATCAGTGTTGGTACCAGGACTCCATTGTGCACCGCTAGTCTTGCCTCGGTTGACAAATTCCCGTTAAGTATAATTCCATTCAAAGCGCCGTTCACTTTATTCCCTGCAGTCACTCTCCTTTCGATATCATTCTCAGCCTTTCCGTTCCTATCAAACATACTTCCCAAATACACAAACTCATCTACTTGTTACAAACATTCATTACCTACAAGTATTTAACACGGTGTCTTGCTTTCTTTCTTCTCAAATACCATCACTTTCGACTTGTTAACATTCATCATGAGGTCGCTTTCCTTGCATACATTGTACATTCTACTCACTAGACTGTAGTTTTTGTTCATTATTCGCCATTAGTACTGCACCATCGGTGTACAATAAACAGCATACAATCAAATCGCCCATTTTTGCTCCTACATTCATACATTCTGGTGGAAATAATGGAAGATAGGAGGCATTTACTTTTTGATGCTGATTCAATTGTTTCTCTCCTTTCCAACCACAAGACAAGCGACGCAGAATATGTATAACAAGCACTGTTAACACTCGCGTAATAAGAATTGTTTGTATATATTAGCGGAATTAAATAGATATAGATTTTAAGCGTTAGCGGTATTATGCGACGATGGTTTAATCCGTAAGGTTTCAAATGTAGACAGTTCTAAACGCGCACTGAACTCGTTGCAGTTCAAGAGTGTTGATTGCAACGAACTCTTATTTCTTCTTCGTGGTCAAGGACAGGTTAGGAAAAAGAAAGGGAAGGAGATACGCAGGTTTCATTTCGATAATCGCGCATACACGATGTGCGTGTATGAGTGCGTTAAACGGCGTTAACACATTACATTACGGTGTTGTACATTGTTCTCAAATAATTACATCTCTTACAAGCTTATTTGTTAAATTCAGACTTTGATTATTTATTATATGACTTTTTTTTATAAATTTGTGCAAATGACAACAATAACTATTTGATTTTACAATTACTATTTTCAAACTGGTTTTGAGCGTCCCGCGTTATGAAAACCCAATTGACATGCAGCTGCCGGGAACGGGAATCACACCGAATGAACGTGAATGAATTTTCAAATTTATTTTCCGAACGAGCAAATACAGGTAGAAGAAAATCTTCCGAATGAGAGAATCCAAAATCGGAAGGTAATGTCCGGTGAAATAACCAAAGAACACGTGTGTTATAATTCGACAAAACATTTCCGGGTGAAGTTCTCTAATGTGAATTATGGACAGTAGAATAAACTTTTTTTTTTTGGGTAAATTGTAATTTTGATAATTTTATAAATATGTATGGTGCGTTAAAACAGCCTAGTTAAGTGCTAAAAATCGTGACCACAAAGTGATTGCTTTCTACGAAAAAAAAAATTGTTGCATTAATTCGTTGCTCTGCGTGCCATAATACAATATGATCATTTAACACACACTATACTAGCAGAAAGCAATCGACTTCTCTTTCCGTATAACCTCTTTTTCAAAGTTGAAAATATAATTTATTAGCAAAAAAAATAATAATGTGACCTTACACAGTACAACCTCACTCAACCAATTAACGCAAACAAGTACCCAATCAGAGATACATCATGTATTGTTCCCGCGCTAACACAACACACATGGTCGACATTTCGTGGACAAAGCGACAAAGATTATGCAGATCGATGTACCAGTATATCCTACAGTCTGTAATACGAACATATGATTTACAGGAGACAATACTTTTCTGCGTTGTTGAAAGATGGTTCAGATGCAGAAACAAAAGGGGACATGTCATGTGGAATAGATTAATATATTCAAGATTGACGCCGTATACCCTTTCTACCTCAAATAATTAAATTTTAGTGCCTAGCAATTGTATATTTTTTGTAGTATTCTTCAAACATAAAATAAGTTAATTGTGATGAAAAATTTAAAAAAAAATCTAGGTAAGTATATAAATATTATAAATTATAATTTGTGGTACTTCTATGTACAGTCAAACCTTACATAATGTACACAAAAAAATAGATAAATAGCATAGTACAAAACATATGGAAGGAATATTCTAAAACATTTAAAAATAGTTGAAAATTTAAGAAGAAAAAAATTAGGTCAAAATAACTATTAATAATCACAAGGAACACAAGCGCATCAAATCTAACCTTGTAACAATGCGCAACTGACATTTCACCTGCCGCAGTGTTGACATAACAAAAGATAACTAATGTTAGTAGTCTAAATAAATCGAATAGACTATTATTTACGTAGATTTAGTAGTATCGTCAGAAAATTGACATCGCTGTAAGATATATGACTAGACAAAGTTGATGGTACTTTAAAGAACTGTCGGGGTTGAAAGGGTTAAAATATAATGAGATTAAAATATATATGTATAGATAAATAAATAAATGTTAAAACCTGTAAAAATTATTTGTATTATCATTAAATTCTGATTCGGAAGCCATCCCTCAAAAAATTTCGTACTTGAATAATGTCAGAAAAATATGTGATAAAAAAGTGACCAAATAAATACGTCGTACTCACGTTACCATGGTGATTACACATTTTTATCAGTACTCGTGCGCGTCAAACTTGTGTTTTGACACTTTTTAGAAATTCACATATTCGATAAGTCACAAAACTCACGTGTTCGAAAATATGTCCTTTCACGTCCTTCCGTGAATTCAAAAAGATCTTCTGAATAAATTCAGTACCTGCACGGCACCCACTTAAACATTTGAATTAAAAAAATAATACATACCTAGTACACGGTGCCTACGTAAAAAATTGAATAAAAAAAATTAGAAAGTAGTAGAAAGTAAAAAATAAGTGTAATGACATTTCATTCCTTTCATCCTTCCCAGGGAACTGTACACATAACACACGCGCGTTATGTTTGCACATAACTGTGACATTACTAATTGTAATTATTCGATTTTTTAAATGCTAAGAATTAAAAATTGAATAATATTTTTAAGAAATATTTTAGTTTATTTTTAAATACGGCAATACTATAAATACTAACAATTTTGGTAACCAGGTATTCTTCTCTTTTCTACATTCTCATTTTATGCAATTCATTCTTTACATGCGCCATCGTAAATCGTAACGGATGATTATATTAAACATCGCGCCTTGACTGAAGATGGCGCCACCTACACGGGAACAATAATCCGCGAATGAACGATAAATAAAATGATCGCCAAGACTGTGTGAATTTGCCAAATTATCTCCTTAATATTGCATGCGCAAGTATTTGTGAATTTGAAGTTCTTTAAAAAAGTTACACGTTGTTTCGAGGTTAATAACACGGTAGACTCCAGAAACGTTGTTTGAATTTGTGCTCCATACAAATGTATGCAAATTAGAGCGCAAAAGGGTCACCATACGATTATTTTAAGCCACGGCTCACATGAGGTTGAGATCAACATGTTTCTTGCATAATTCTATGTTTAGGGTTTACGGACGGTCAAATATCCCGATGAAAGATACAAAGACGCACTAAACTAATTGTTCTCTGGGCTCTTTTGCCTGCTGCTAAATAAATTGCTAATTATAATTTGAAACAACGGCCACCTTTAAATGTTTGAAACACAAGGTGTCAGAAAGTTGTTTAATATTCATGTTAATTTTAGTATCTTCCTGATTTTTCTCTATGATGCTGAAACATGTACTCTGAGAGAACGAGAACGCAAAAGGATATATGGTCTGGAAATGCTCCGTGGACAGTCCGAACAAATGCCTCGATTAAAGATAAATTAAATATACAGCAGCATTTATTTTCAAATATACGACTCCCAATTCTCAGACACACGGACACAATGGAAAAATTGGTGGTCCAGGGCAGGGATGGGTTGGATTATTAAATTAAGAAAAAAAACAATATTCTCCAATTTCTGTAGATGGTTGAAATGCATTATGAAACAAAACTTTGTTGCCTTTTTAAATTTCTCGTAAAATACATTTATTTCGGGTGCATAATAAAAAATAGTTAAAAAAAACATCGATGTTTAATATATATTGCTTCCAGATGTTCTTAGATGTTCAACGCAACATTTTTATGAACGATGCTTTGAACGATTTATTTGAAAGACAGTTCCAAATATTTATTACTTTGTACCATCGTTTACAAAGGAGAACTTCAATATTAATTTAGTGTTCTGTTTTGAAACATGAAATTGGACCGAAAAGGATATCGATCTTGCAATCTAAGGTAGGTGAGTACATTTTCAGTTATTGATAAGAATTATTTTACGGTATATTACGTATTGATACATAATATACGTATGTTAAGTAACATTCGATTGCTTTAATAATTATTGCGTATAATTGTATAAGAGTGATAAAAAATCGGTTCTTCCCCGGAATACCGCGAATAGCTCTGAGATTAAGCGAACTCCTTGTTAACGTACTGGCAGCCTCATAAAAGATTTGGAATAATACCCACAATAGGAAAATATAATCCGATATCACGTAAGTGTCGATCCTATAATGTAAACTGCGTAAATGACGAGATTAACATGTTCTCAAATACCTTGAGCACATACAAAATACGTATCTACGTATATGTTATTTTTTTATATGAAATTTACACTGTACAGCTCGTCGCTAAATTTATAATATATAATTTATACACTCAATATAAAAAATCATATATTTCTGAAAAAAAAAAATATTAAATTTTTTCATTTCATCTACATCTACATATTATTAAAGTCGTAAGCTATATTCGGAGAAGTTTGTATGTCGCAATATATGTACCCAAATCTGTCACACTATTCTCGCTCGTGCGATATGCGTTTTGAAAATTTTGGTAGATAGCCGAAGGTTGACATAAACTTTTTCCCCATGGCAATTTTTTCCTTTTCTTTTAACTGCGCGGGGATGGGGATACCCGATTTAGTGATTTTTCACCTTTTCACTCTTTTCTCAGTCAGTCACGTAATTTTTGTTTTTTAACATTCTGCAGATAGACCGCCAGGTACTCAAATTTATGTGTACCATTTCAACCTCGCTGCTATTTTTTTTACCTACGAAACGCCGCGTCAAAGATTGATTTTTTACCGGCCCTACATATATCCGAAAAAATATGACCCAAAAGCGATACAAATTACTCCGAAAATTCTACAAATTTCATATAGCTAATAGCCTATAATAATGTCATTAAAACATGGCGCCGAGGACTCTGGATTCGTCCGATTCATAATAAGGCCGTCTCCCGTCTGACAGTTAATTCACAATGGCGGATGAAGAACAGATGTTTTCTTTTACTTTTAATTATTAGATAATTTGTTCAATTTTGGCGTAATTTTTGACGTTTGATACGTGATGATTTTATTTCGTACATACGATTGTAATAACAGCTGTTGAAGTTTTTCGCGGGTTTTTTTGTCAGATTGATATTATTGATGTCAGGGTTGACGTTTAACTTTTTTCATCGATAAAATTTATTCATAGATAATTCAACGCCATAATTATCGTTCGAACACTAATAAAATACTTGAATACGCGACATTTTTGAGGGCTTCAGGAATAAACTTTCAATTGATGTTAATTACAATAATGTTACACCTCGGAGTATTTATTTTATATGTTTTAAGTAAGTTAGTCATACCGTGGATAGTATGACGTACGAACGCCTCAATCCTGCAAATGTGACCACAGCAAGCTTTATCTACAACAGTGAACAAAGAATTCTTACAATTGACCACCTGATGCGTCAAAGTGACAGCCGAGAAAGGAATATTATCTCGGGAACAACCTTAGTCTATAAAAGTGCCACACCGGTGAAGATACGTTGCATCTGGCTGGAGAGTTGAGAGCTGTGAGATATTTAGTATAAATAAATTAAATGCGTAAAATTGATTTACAGTTATAAATGATAAGGAATAAAATATTTAATCATTGCGTTATTTTGAAAACACTAAAACTTGCGTAATTTTGGAATTCCTTAAAATTACATAATAATGACATTCCTAAAAATGGCGTAATTTTGGAATTCTTTAAAATTACGTAATTTTGACATTCCTTAAAATTGCGTAAATTTGACATTCCTCAAAATTGCGTAATTTTGGAATTACTTCATATTGCGTAATTTTGGAATTCCTTTAAATTGCGTAATTTTGGGATTCCTTAAAATTGCGTAATAATGCCAAAATTACGCAATTTTGACATTCTTATAATTGTATAATTTTAATATTCCTTAAAATTGCGTAATTATGAAATTCTTCTAAATTGCGTAATAATGCAAAAATACTTAATTTTAAAAGTAATCAAAATTGCGTAATTGTGCATTCATCAAATGTTGGCATTCCTAAAAATTGCGTAATTTTTACATTATTATATTTGCGTTATTATGACATTCCTCAAAATTGCATAATTTTGAAATTCCTTAAAATTGCGTAATTTTGAATTTTCTCAAAATTTCAAATAACACGACAAACATCATCATCATCGTCGTCTAAATCGCTGCACAGTGCAGTAATTGGAATGCTGCCTTGAGTTTATGTTTTATGTCTGTTTTAGTTCAATATAAATAAACGTGTAACGGATATAATTTTTTATCTTTCTCTCATCTTCTTATTTTCCTATTAAAACACTTTTTTATTGTTTAATCAAAGTGTATTACTTAATTTTTAATTATTTAATCTGCTAATTGACAACAGAGTACTGCATCTCTGCAGGGTACGTTTGCAACCGTGCAGTTGCAGCGGGTAATCTAGTACATTTAATATTCTATCAATACCCATGAACAGTTTTCATACTGGTCAATTATATTGCTGCATTTGACATTTGAAGTTGAAGTTTAGTGTCACAAAGTTGACATAGTAGATTTTGATTTTTTTTTTTCATTGGAATATTTATATAAATTTAATTAAAAGTAAATAATGTTTCTCATAAACATATATATACATATATGACTTTAAAAATTTTAAACAATCGTAACAAAATATGTAAAAACATTCGATATTCGTCATTAATAATAACATTCTGAATTGCCGGATAATAGAGTCAAAGTCTCACCGGTGTGATCATAAATGGCGTCCGCTGTGCGATGCGATAGAACGGGATTATCTGTCGAGCGTAGCCGGAGTCGGTTGCTTAAAATTATTATTAACCAAATTGTTTTAACACAATTATTAAACCAATTTGGAATTGTATTATTATGAAGTGATCCGAGGAGCCAAAGAAAATGAGTAATTTTCTTAATACAATTATTGTCAGGTACCTATCCCGTTTTATCGCGCCCGAATTACAGAGAGCCTCCGTAGCGATGAACGGTTGCCCAAGACCCCGGGAAGCTTTATGAATAAAGCTCTTACAGAAATTTCACTCCGGTAGATTTATTTCATACTTCACATTAAATATTCTCGGATCTGATCTAAAGTCGTTACTTGAGTTCACTTTGCTGAATAGCGAAACGCTTTAATGTAAGCTTTTGATGAATATTAAATATAATGTACATGGATATGATTAATTAAAATTACAGATATTAAAAGTCTCAGGGGCTATTCCGTCACCTCTGGTTAAACTGTGATTAGCATTAATTCTCGGTTAAAATTATATAAATGATTTTGAAATAAATTTTAGATATAGTGATCCCCGGGGCTCGAATCCGAAACGTAATATTGCTGGTAGACAGATTTACTAAATAAGTTATAATGACCCTATAAAATGTTCCGGATTGGAGTCCCAGTGATGACTATGTTTTTTTGACACATAGATTTGTGATAAATATATTTTAATTATAATAGAAATACGTTCTGAAATTCGTAACTTTATAAATAAAATGTGATTTCATTAAAAATTAATTAATTACATTGTCTTAATAGTGCATTTAATTATATATTTGAAAATCGACAAAATCAAAATACAAAGCAGAAGGATGGAATGAGACGACTCATTAAATACATTTGAAGATTGGATTGGATATCTGGAAGCGGTAAAATAACTCAGAACCTTTTATTAAATTGTAAATAAAATACCAAATTATTATCTACAATTAAATATATACACACACATATATTCATGTATAATACATGGAACTGGACGCCGGTTCCATACACTAGTGCTCGCGGAAACCTTAAATTAAACATATACAGTGTATAACAGATCCTAGTCCACAATAATTTATTGGTGGATATCTGATTAAATTACGAGTTGAAAATGTTCAAGGATATGTTCCTAATCTCAACCATGTCAGAAACATAAGTATTTCAAAACAATCGTAATCATGCGATTATTTCGATTAATTTAAATATTTTATTGATTCCAAATTATATATTGAATACAAAAAAATCATAAAATTTTGAACGGCTTAACTATTATTTGTTAGATGATTTAGGGCCTGAAGCAAAGATATAAATTAATAATTGGACGATTTCGCAAATATTTATTTCGAAGTACGTAGACTCCTAGCTTAAAATGGTTTTGTAAAAATTTCAAACAATAATATTTTCAGTAACAGTACAAAATTTGCACATATTCCTTGAATATTTCAGACTCGTAATTTAGTCAGGTATCCACCCATAAAATATTATAAACTAGATCTGTTACACCCTGTATATATAATAAAAACGTTCAATTCTATCTTCAAACAAAAAGTAAAATAAGTAAAACAATAGAAAACTTTTTTTCAAAATATATATAATATTGATTTTATTCTGTAAATTCCGTTCAGTAAATGGTTTGTTATTGTCAGAAAATAATTATTAAAAATAAAAATAAAAATAGGTAAAACAAGCCGCCTTTTGACATTTAAATATTTTTCAACCATAATACATTTTTAAACAACATTTATAATTATAATTCAAAAGCAACAACAATATTAGAAATATGGCCACCAGGTAGGGTCATAAAACTTAATATTTTATTGGTGACACTTTATAGGGAACCGATGACTCAAATACGTATACTACCGCCAGACAAAAATAAGTTAAAACAAATAACAATATAAATATGTAAACAATAATTGTATTGGATCATAATATGGTATCCTTTGTATACCGTCTACAGGGAACGTTAAAAAGTAGAGTAGTAAAGGCAGTAAAACAAATGGCTACATAACAACCACCTACCCGTAGCTAGAGAAGCAAACGGCGTTAGGCGATTGTTTTCTGCTTGTACGTAATATTACGTTTTGATTTATGCGGGACCGTATTTAAGAACGAGCCATTAGATTTACAGCAGATGAAATCCCGAAAATAACGGCTTAAGATTAAATTGTTAGCCGAGACAAAAAATAAGAAATATTTCCGAACACTCAAAGCGGATTTCGGAACAATGTATATACAGTTGCTGTGATAACTTTTCTTCCACACAATGTAGATCCATAACACCACCTTATCTGGCGAGAGCTTTCACTCCTTAATTTATGAGAACAAAGAGCTAAACTCACTTCCCACTACCACCCGATATAATGCACGGAAATATATTGCGTGCCGTTTTAGGGAAAGTACGGAGAATCGGCTGAGTCATGCACCGGTGCAAGGGATATTCGATGTATTACTAGGCAAACAAGGAAGTTATACGTGATTGAGTGGCATTGTTTCCTCCACCAACGCGAAATTCCCTTTGCTAAGCTAAAACTGAAGACGAGAGGCTCTCGAGCTAGTCTGAGAGCACCCTCGACAGTTCTCCACGCTTACACCCCCACTCAGCTCTTTCTTCCCTTCGTATTAACGCGACACCATAAAGTTATTGTGTTGAACATAAATTCGCCTCGAACAATCGGGTGAAATTTGAGTAAAATTGACACTCCGCGTGCCCTTTTGTGAAACAATTGAGTTTGGTTTATTAATTGTTGCCTGCGACGGGGAGTAAATGTTGATTCTGCTTTATAGGAGGGATGATGCGGCTTTTTATGCACGCTTCTTGATAGGGGATGAGGTCTGACGAGGACTTGCGGAGGGGAGTTGTAATCGAATGCAAAACCCTCGATGCACGTTCCGTGGAACGGCCCGAAAGGCGGGGCTCCCGTAGACGGATCGGCTCCTGAGCGTAATGCCAAATATTTATTCAGTATTAATTTCTGAGTCGGTATACAGTTTCACGGGGCAGAGAGCAATGCGATAGGAATTTGGTGCGAGTAAAGCTAACAAACTCTTACGGTTCTAAATATTACTGACTGCAAACTGTTATTTGGAAATCTACCCCGAGTACATCAGTTGAATATTATTTATATTGCGATGGTAGCTCATAAATAATCACGCAATCAATTTTACACTGCAGTAATTTAAAATTCTCTAAAATATCAAAAGCGGAACCAAAACGTAATCTTACCTAACAGGTCTGGGGTTTCGTTGAGTAGTTAAATGTAGCAAATGGTTTATAATAAGAATAATTAGATTGTAAGGAAATTTCTTTCACAACGTTGTGTAGAAATAAAGAGAAAAATATAAAACAATAAAGCAAGAAATACATTTTTGGAATTCAGAGGATTTATATAAATTTTTGTACGATTCTAATTATTCTAAGTAACAATTCTCTTTCAACAGTAATGATATTTTAATGTCATTAATGGTACTATGTAGAAAAAGACAGCTATATAATTTTATAATATAAGGAGAGACAGAACAGACAATAAGGCAAGAGATACATTTCTGGAATTTTGGGGTTTACATGCATTTATACAAATATATATTTTTAATTCCGCTTTTGATATTTTAGAGAATGTGAAATTACCGCAGTGTGAAAATTTGCTGTGCAAATTTATCACGTGTAATTTCATCATGTAACCCTGTAGTAGGTGGTGTACTTATGTATGGATAAAGGGAAGCGCGATGACACTAGTGTGCATCTATGCACTTCCACGTGAACCAGATTGTAAAAAATGTCAGTCGAATAAATCAGCACGTTAAAATATCCAGGAGTTTATTTTATTAAACCAATTAATAATTAATAGTAGGTACATCGTGCATGTGAATGTGTTATATAGAAGAATTAATAAATCGGGATTCAAAGAATATTAATACGACTATAGCACAATTTAAAGTGTTAAGCAATAGTCGTTCAGGTAATTTGAGTGTGGAATGTGGAACGAACGAGTAAGGAGATAATGAAAAATAATGTTGATGAAAGCAAACGTTAAAGGCACCATTAATAATGGACATCCGCGAAAAAGCCGATAATATCGGATAAACCAGTATTGGTTGTCCGTGGACGTGGAAATGGTAGAATGATGAGGCTGTCGGTCAAGTATTTTTTCATCTACATATATCTCCGCTGAAATCAGCTTTGCATGGAACTTTAAAAAAAATGTTAAAATACGTTAATTCATGAAATCCCAAATAAGAAATATCTTGAATTATACGGGTGGCTTAGATATTGACACATTCAAAACGTACTGTTATATTTTAAATTAAATAAAAATGTATTCTTATGTAAAAGTCCACAAGGGCGTTAAAGAAAATAAATAAATAAACAAGTATAAGTATAATAGGCTGAACTTTTCAGCAAGTCGTTTGGGTACCAAAATAAGACGAATAATTAATTATGAAATAGTCGATGCTTTATTAATACTCCGTGTATATTATTAATAATAATAACAAATTTTCACGTAATAATTGTTAGTTATCAATCTTGCATTATAATTTATGTTATTTGTAAATTAATTTTGTAATCCTGGGATCATCAAAATCGAATCTCGAAATCCCGGGATTGCAATTTCGACTGGGGATTGGATTCACTAGTGGTAAGTAAGTTTAGATTTGCTTCCAAATTTAATTTTCTTGGTAGCTGGTTTTGTACAATAATATATAGGGGCACAGTATGATGCATGTTTCTGTCCTATTCCTTTTTTAAACCTTTTTACAATGACGTATGAATAAGTAAACACATAAATAAAAAAAATCTAACGAAATGTGTGTATTCAAACAAGTCAAAACAAAAATGGTATTAGCAGCAGGGATATTAAACAGAGTTTCACAATTAATCTTTACAATCCATACAAAATATAAATAATAAGTAAGTAAAATGTACCAAAATTAATAAACGCACAAGAAATATAACAAGCAGGATTAAAAATTCCAGGTAGACAAGAATTAGTAGAAAATTACAAAAAAATATTTAAACCACGTGCTAAATTACGTTCGCGCCATTGGGACTATATTCGGAGGTGGATGGAGGAGTGGTGCGACGGGGGCGGAGGCTGCTGCGAGTGATGACGTATTATGCTCCTCACGTACGCAGGGGAGCCCCGCAATTGTGGAGCTCAACACAATAATTAACCACATATGAAATGAAGACAATGAACACAGAGATGAAATTATGAAGTGAAATGAAAGAGCTCACTCCAGTTCATTTGCATCTGCATTACCCACGCAGAAGATTCTATTGAATCACTGATGTCATTTCCTTATTATTGTTATGAACAATACGTTAATGCAGAATTCGCGTAATTCCTTTCGAAATGAATGAATTTAAGTATTTTATTCAATATACATCAAAATGAACTAAAATAGTATACGATTTTTGACTTCGTTTGTAATATTATACAAGCGATATTGCCAGGGCCATGCACTGCATAAAAGCAAAAAAAGCTGTGAATTACTGAAAATTATGGGAATCTAATATAAATTAAATAATTAAAATACATATTATAATCTGACGATTTATTATTATTACGCTAGCGTCAGTCGTGTACCAGTAGAATCATTAACTGCTTAGTTCTAAAAAATACTATGGCTATCCCGCCGCTGTAGCCTTAGCGCTGTAGTCGTATCATGCTGATTTTTGTTCTATTAAAATTGCCATCTTCTATCGTTCTACTCAAGCCATACAATTGGCTGCCTACTGAATTAAAAATTCCTTTTGGCTGATCCGTTTTGTGTGGAGTACTGATTAAAATTTTTAAATTGAGGCGCTCTATTCGCACATACACGAATTGACATAACTATTTTATTATTTTTCTCTCTTGGCGCCTTCATTACCAAACAAAACTTTAAAAAAATATATATTATTTCTTTCTCTACATTAATTTTTTAATAGTATTTATTATTATATTTTATAACACCTACTTGGATAATCATAATCCTAATTTTTATGTTTTAATATGCGTATAATTTAGAAACTGTCAGAATATGTGAATTTGCGTAGATCGTCAGCAACCATTAATCTAATTTACATTAAATAAATAATAGACGTCTCGTACAGACGAAGTAATTTTTTAATAATGGAAAAATATGTAAGAATGGGTAATTGCAGGGTTTACGACATGTCTATGATTCTATATTTTTCCATTAATAAAAAATACTTTCGTCTCTATGAGATATCTATTATTTGTTTAATAACAGTGCCTTTGTGGTTGACAATCCAGTAATTGTGTGTTCTTGTTCAAATATTGATAATCTAAACTAATTTATTTTTCCCTCTCTTTCATTTTCAGTTGATGTGCTCGTGTGATTTTTTGCCTTACACTGTCTTGAATAGTTTAACTGTAATGTTCGCAATACTGGACCTTGTTTAGTACATCGCCGGATTCTGACCACTTCTCGACTTAACTGTTTATTACTCTCGCTCTCCTCGACCTCTCGCTTTTCGTCCATGTATATTCACAGTGATTAATAACTGTTAAATTATAATTTCTGCAGACTGTCTACACCCCCTTTTAGTAACAAGCCCAAAATATAAAGAATTTTCTTCCTGCATTTTGTGAAAAGCATTTCTTCAGTACGGAGTTTCCTAAGTATGGAGACATTCGTTCGTCTTGCAGTCCCATGATATACATATATGACGTCAATATCACATCTCGAAGTGATGCGCTAGTAAAGTCCCCACCTTCCTTTAAAATTCCATAAAAAAGTAATTTAAATTCGTCGCATAAAAGTTCGCGCCCAACAAAGGTTAAACGTTAAAGTTGACACATTCTTTGAAATTTTGTATGGAGTTTTAATACAGAGCCAAAATAAAAACTACACACCTTTAAAGTAACAGCTTTTAAAGGTGATCGCCAGCTACCTAAATTTTGTTGTTTTCTATATTTTTAACGATTTTTTTTTGAATTATATGATGTTTTGGAGGCAGTACCGGCATTACGCATAGGCGGAGCAGGCATCTGCCTGTGGCGGTCAAATCAATGGGCGGCCGAAAAATATATTAAAATTGAAAAATAAAATCCCAAGTAAAAAAACGATAATAGTGTGTGATAAAAATAATAGAAA
Organism: Eubasilissa splendida; assembly: GCA_031772225.1. Taxonomy (NCBI): domain Eukaryota; kingdom Metazoa; phylum Arthropoda; class Insecta; order Trichoptera; family Phryganeidae; genus Eubasilissa; species Eubasilissa splendida. Next base: position 22,022,346 of record CM062859.1, on the reverse strand, counting down.
AAAAAAACAATTAATAGAATTATAGTTATTTCCTAATAAAGGAGTAATTTGTAGTCAAAACTAGTGTCCAGAACGTCTTTTTAAAATGCCGGTCTAACAAAATACCGTCCTTAATATCCCGATTTAGGGGGTGGTTAATTTATGGGGATGGTTTTACAAAAGTTGAAAACATCATCTTTACTTAAGTTACTAGGGCGGAAAAAAACAATCTTGTCTGTGGCGGTAAAAAGTCTGGTGCCGGCGCTGTCTGGAGGACAATTTTGAGGAGTACGTTGATTACATAAATGACACGTAAACATTTTTCGCAGAGTCGCCGTGATAAAACCGCCCCACGTAATAACTGTAATGTAGTACGATAGATAAAAACACAGCGCTAAATTATATACAATCTCTAGATTCGAAGACGGCTGCATCTTAATCGGGACGCGGAATTTACAAACATCCGAAATCTACCAAAGATTCGGACCTCTGTCAAGGCGTGCACTCTGAAAATAAATTTCAAAGTACGGCCGATGAGAGGTGCGCGCCTTCCTTCAACAAGAATAAGGTCTGCACCTTGAAACCGCCATTTTGAAGCTTGATTCTGAATACAGGCTTCAGTGTCCATGTTTCAATTCCATACAGAACACAAGAGCTTTACAAGTCTGACTTTTACGTTTTTTAATTCGGTGTTCTAATTCGTAACTGGTATTAAATAAGAAAGTTTATTAATAGCGAAGAGCAGTCACCGCTGCATGGTATGACCTTAAGATGAAGAGGTAGGCAATAAAGAACCTAAATAAAATCACCCCCATAACGGCTAGGGAAATCAAAGCCAACAATGATGTCCAACACGCGGGGAGTATTATTGCAGGGGTTGAAAAGGAGCCGAGGGTCTGATTGCAGTCGCGTCCCACGTTATGATTTACTTCCTAACATTTCCTTTACTCGCGACCTTAAATCCAATCTACAAGTAGCGAGTACAATGCGTAAGAAACCGGCGAAACGATTTTTACAAGTTTTTCGAGGAATATTTTAAAGCCAATTTATTCGTCACTGGGAACTTTTTCAGGCAGCTTTACTAATTAAGCTGCAATAACTGCATACATGATTTCGATGATACCGTGATTTCAATAAAGTTGATATTTAAATCTAAAATTCATAGATAGAGCATAACAATTATCACTGAACGAGAACCGAAGCATTAAATTGGTCACTGGGCTAGTAGCATCATACTGATACATCAATACGAAACTCTTACGTCAATTTTACTATAAAATAATACTGCAATAGTTTTTATTTGTTCGATTTTTACTACATTTTCAGATAAAATGGGAAACGTACATTTTTGAATGTAATTAAGATAAAAGAAGAAAAGTACCTTACCAATAACGGTGCGTTATAATAAGATAAGAAACATAAAAGATAAAATAAATAACACATTCTAAGAAAACCCGAAATTCATAAAACGTATTTTGAAGAAAATAAATGACTTTTTTGTAGGTATATAACAACATAGATCATGTAGTATATCTATAGTATATGTATAATATATACGAGTAGATATATATACCTATAAAGCAATTTATTTTCGAGAAAATCTGCTCCGCAGAAGGAGATAAATTTGAAAATTTCAGAAACATTCTCATGGTTTATGTTAACCATTCGGGCAACTTGAAACGTGTACTGAGTCAGTGGAGCGGTGCCATTTTGAAGAGAAATGCTCCATTTCTGCATGGTCGGGTATTATTGCCATGGGGTGAATGCCGAAATAAAATTGCATTATGCGACGGACGTACAAGCTTCCACATAAAGCCCTGATAAATGTTTATGGGAAAATATTATTTTATTATGCCTTCGTTCGGAGAAGTCAAGGGGCGTAAGTGAAAGCGTTGGGGTGAAATCTATCTGAACTTTTCTTATTGCCTGATCGAAACAATACTTACTTGATATCCTTCCATTCTCTCAACACAAATCTTATTCTCTATAAACAATATAAGGAAAGAATTCGAAATAAATACTCGTCTTATTTCTATTCAATATACGCATTCTGTAAACAAAATTAAAGAGAATATATTTACTGTTTCCGAGATAGGTTTGTAGAACTCCATAATCACATATGTGAAAATAAAACACTTGTTTTTTGATTCTGCTCGTTTAATTTACTTACTTACCAATATAATTTTATTTGTATAAGATGAAAAGGGACAACAGTATTCATTGGAATTCTAAGGATTTCCATACATTTTTAATGCTTCTAATTATTATTATTATTCTAAGTAACCATTCAGTTTCAATACTATTGGTATTTTAATGTCATGGGTAATTTGTAGAAAAGGACAACTATTCATATTCTGGAATTTATATAATGTTTGCATGATTCTAGGTTCTAGTTAACCTTTACCATACCATGATATAAAATACCCGAACGCAGCCATGCTGTCAACTCAGTTAGAAAAAATATTTTTATTAGCTTAAATGGCTTTAATAGCACGAGTTTACTCCAAATATTGAGCATTCCATCTTGAAAAAATGTTGAAAAATATAATTTAGAGCATTCATTAAGTCCTGCACTATGTGTCCTTCCTTCTTATCTCTCTTCATTTAGTTAGTAAGAAAGAGACAATTACATTTGTATGCTTGTTGTTCTTTTCACTGTGACAATAGTGTGTGATATCTATTTTTAATATCACCGATGGTATTTTTACCAACGTATTAATTTTACAACGGATTGAATGGAAAAAATATTTGTTTTTGAACGATTCCCTTTTCATAATTAGTTTTTCACTTGTTATTCCTAAGCGCTAATATTTTCTTTAGGATTATCTAAAATATGAATTTTATGTTGCATGTATTTGCCAAAATATTACAGTTTCAATTATGATGGTACACTTGTGTTACTGCATGATTTGGGAAGGGTTAAATTGTTAGATTGATATTGCCCTGAAATGCGTCTCAAGTAAATTAAATGAGTAGAATAAAAAATCAAGTATTTTATTTTCACATATTATATTAAAAGAAAATAAATGTGTCGTCGAATAGTTCAAAGTATTAAACATTATATATTCACTAGCACATGTGGCGTTCTATCATACAAAATATAATAACAAAATTGTAAATACGTAAGTGTTTGTATTTTAACATTTTTAAGGAGAACTCATTTTTGTTGTGAAATTTCATTTTCAGTTTTAGTTTTTGCTATTGTGAAAATGGTAACGCGCTTTCCCCGGATAGGAAGAGGTCCAGGTTCGAATCCCGATAGCAACAAAATATTTTTTCGATAAATAGATTTTTTCTGTATATCTTTCTAGTTACTAGCTTTCTAGTTACTAACATTAATTTAAAATACTACGGTAGATATATACTCACTGACGATCGAATTTTCTACGTACAATGCAAGAAGACAATAGATATGTCTTGTATTATCGAATTAATTATTAGTCAAAAGTATTAGATATTATCAATTCATCGTGACACAGCGTTTTCTGTGTTTACTGACTATAAACTTTTATTAGCATTTATAGCAGGAATTTTGGGGTTAGACATAATTATTAGAAGAACATATTCTTATTGTGAAGTTGTAATTATTCAAAACAGACGGTCTGTGATGTTTTAAATACTAATTAAACGTATTAATTAGAAAGATATACATATAAAATCAATTTTATCGAACAATATTGTTGTTGTGCCACCGGGATTAGAACCTGGATCTCTTTCCAAACCGGGGAAGGTGTATTATCCAACTATGCTATAGCGATATTATTTTAACAACAAATTTTCGAACCTACATGTTACATTTTTTCAAATGAATACATCAATCGTTCCATTATTTGAAAGCCATATACTTTGTTTTTACAGAATCTCAAATATCACATATGATACGTAATAACAAATCATAACATAAACCACTTAATCATCAATTTTACGACGACCGACGTCGAAATGATTATATTTTCGTCAGGTCAGACGTACACTAATTGATCCATAAAATAAAGATGAACCGAAATTAATTATTGAACGAGAGCGTGGCTGTAGTAAATAAATATGTCGTCGACAGACGTTAATGAAAAAACATGTTCGTCTAAACTACTGATATAGCTATTTAACTAATACGATAGCTTTTTTATGCACAACGCAAGTAATAATAGATCGAATATTAAAATTAATTGAAATACATAATTTTAAGGTAAAGCGAGTTTGATACAAAGCTATGTAAATTGGCAACATGTTTACAGTTTTTTGAAGTAAAAAGTTTATATCAATAGACCCATGACCACCCGCGCCATGGAAAAGAAGATTAGACGCTGTATCACTGATATGCACGTTTTGCTGAAATTTTCCTTTACATAACGAGGAAGAATGTTATGTTATTTTTCACGAACATGTAACAGATATGAAAATGAAATCTAGAAAAACTGTGATAGATAAATTTTAGTTTTGTATTTAAATATTCACGTGTTCATTGTGAAGGTTAACATGTTAAAATATTTAAAAAAAATAGTTTCTGTATACGTTTACAGCATCAAATGTTTACAGTGCAAAATATACTCGATTGGAACAGCCTCATCTGCCCTGTCGAAGGAGAGTACGCTTTTAAATCGTTGGATGTCAAATTCTTTACTACATTAATTTAATAAATAAATGGACTAAATAAAGACTTTTTTGTTGTAATTTTGCAAAAACAAAAATGTGTCGTTACTAATCGTTTCTTTTAATACATTTTAATCCGGTTTAACGAAAAATTAATTAATCGTTCACAAGACACTTTTTTAAAGTGTATTTTTTAATAACGATACTGAACGATTCTTTTGTTGATATTAATAATTGTAGTTTTAGTAAAATTTATAGAATTTTTAAAGTTAAAACTCTAATCACAAAATATTATCAATCTATCTATATAAAGTGTAACCGAAAATTTTAATGTATCCACTTTTTTCATAAATTTAATACGAGTAGTGTAAAATGATTCCTAAACATTTTTATACATTCACAGATAACAAACAGAGACGTTATTAAACGTATTATTAGACGTAAGACACCAATGAAGTCAGAAATCGCGTAGATTAGAGTCTTGTTTGGTTTAGTACCATGTTGACGTTGGAGTCGGATTATAACTTCCTAGATATGTTAAAAATGCTTAGTTGCGCAGTTACAATGGTAATCAAACAACATAAAAAAATAAATGCCATATTTCAACATAATATGAATTCTTGCCATTTTTACGAACGAATTGTAACGAACACTTCCAGTTCTCGCAATCACTCCACTGTTTTCACTTTCTTGCTCCAGCTGGGCTTCGATGTTGTTAATTTTGTGCACATATCTAATAACTAATAAAATGAAGTTCAAATAATTATTTGTTGTATTGATTATAATCAAAATATAAACAAAAACATTCTCAAATCCAACAATAAGGTGTTGAAAAACAACGTTTAAGGCGATAATCATACACTTTTTTTGTGACAAAATTGGCAGAAAATCTTATTTGTTTTATATTACTGTACGACTCAAAATATTATGTGATTATTTTATGTTGCTATACGACATAAAATAATTAGACGGGCGGACGGAGATAAAGAAATAATATAAGTACGATGAAAAATATTATATTATGTTTTAAATACTAATTAAATGTATTAATTATTAGAATGTACATAAAAAATCAATTTTATCGAAAAATATTGTTGTTGCGCTACTGGGATTCGAACCTGGATCTCTTTTTCAATCCGGGGAAGGTGCATTACCAACTATGCTACATCGACAGTATTTTAAACGACAAATTTTCGAACTTAAATGTTAAAATTTTTCCAATTAATACATCTATCGTTCCATTATTTGAAAGCTATCTACATTTTTTTGCGTAATCTCAAATACCTTTGAGTAAACCGATAGCAGACGCCAGAATAAACAATTCATTTTTTATTAAATTTTGGACACATTGATACAACTTATATGTTATTAAGGAGAACACATTCTTATTGTGAAGTTGTAATTATTCAGAACATAGGTCTGTGATATTAAATGTATTAATTATTAAGATACACATATAAAATCAATTTTATCGAAAAATATTGTTGTTGCGCTACCGGGATTCGAACCCAGATCTCATTTCCAATTAGGAGAATGTGAAATTCTATCTATGTTCTGAATAATTACAATATCACAATAAGAATATGTTCTCCTTAATAATATTGTTTTGTTATTTTTTTCAAGAAAAAGAGTACAATTTGATTCAAAATTGAAATTCTGATTATCAATAATGTTACTCAGAATAACCTCTAAGCAGAGATCGTATAAAATATGAAAAATATTTTCCTGGTACAGAATGTAAATCTAAAAAAAATATATGTTATATTGTGGGCTCTTAAATTCACGAGAGATATGAAAAAATCTAATATCAAAGATTGTATAAAAATCAATATTATATTAGTCTTTTAGCACGCTTGAAGTTTCATACACAGATATATTTAGCTTTGCTCTTTATTAAGACAGCTTTTTAATGTTGCAATAATTTTGAATGGTCTATTAAGACTTGCGTTATTAAACGTTATGATATGGCGTCGTGGCCTTTAAAAACTTGTTCATAAAAATGTTTATAAAATATTAAAATTATTCTAAATATCAGAATTGAGAAGTTAGCTAATCAAGTGTAATATTTACTGAAGTATCATATGATAAGAATTATCACATTATAAGAACACAAGAAAATAAAGTAAAATATTAATCAGTACATTCACACGAGTAAAATTATTTAAAAAAGAAAGTGATTTAGATGAATAAAATAAAATAATTAACAAAAGTAAAAAATAAATATGGTAGAATAAAACAGTGTTTTAACTCAATTTAGAAAATGAAGAAAAAGAGGTAAAAAAACATACAACATAAATTTTATAGAAAATGTCTATTCATTTTCTCGGCGGCCTTGGTTCATTTCTTTAATGTTATTTTATTTTAAATAATTTGAATGTTAAAATTTAATGAATTGATATAGATTTTTGATAGGTATAACCCGATTTTGAAATATTTATCGTATTATGAGCACTAGTTAATTAATGGTTATTTTGAGAGCACATATAATTTAAAAATATAATGATATTAAAACGGATATCATGTTTAAAAACATAATATTTATTTTCACCTTCTATTTTTCCATGCAATTAAAATTTATCCGTTGGAAAGAACTCCATGTTAAAATATAGTCCGCCTTTGCAATCATCATGTTGCATTTGGGAACCAAAAAATGAGCTATAGTATTCGGGTTAAGATGTTAAATATTAAAGAGAACAAATTATTATTGTGACGTTGCAGTTTTTCAGAACATAGTTCTGTGGTATTTTCATAAGTGCGGTGGGGGTAAAAGAATTAAAAAATGTACCACTGCGAAGGTACGGTGTTTATGAAATGAAATAAACGTACAATATTCTACATTTGTACTGTTTTTAATTAAACATTTAATTTTACAAAAGTTGGCTGGCGAAGCAAAGAGATTCATGAACTCTTCACGCCACTAAAGTAATAACAAAAAGGGTTACTCAATTTATGAACGTATCTGCAAACAAGAACTGGTGGAGCTCGTTTCCCTACTTTGGCGAACGAACTTTACCGACAGCAAAATCCGAGCTGTTAAAAATAGAATAGAATATGTTATTGTAAATAGAAGATATGTCTAGTATCGCGCTGATCCAAGAGAAAGACTCATTGTTATATATACATAATTAAATATGACAGTAACCTGATAATTAATGTTAAAGGTTTTCATGTTGGTTAAATACCATTGTATTTAATATTTAACTACCGTAATTTGTAGAATAGTTTTCATATTAGTAATACCTGGATATCGTATGTTAATATTGATTCAATGAAAGATAAATTTTATTAAAATTAAATCAATGAAAGATTTTTTTTTTAGTACCTAACTCAAATCATTACTTAATACAAATTTACTCGAATAATTTTAAGGAAAAAATTTTAGAATGGGACTCGTAGTTAAATTTAGTTGGTTGTTTATAATTTTTTGATTAGTTTTACACGCTTTATTTATCTCCAACGATTCCAAATTATTTAATTTGTGACCAACACCGTTTATATGCAAAATTGACAATCCCAATTTTTTATCAAAATCATGACCATTTTCTATCAAATGATTAGCAAATTCTGAAAATCCACTATTGTTCAAACATCTCAAATGCTCCCTTACTCTTATATTAAAATTTCTACCCGTTTTACCAATGTAAAATGCAGCACAATCCTTGCAACTAAGTTTATAGACACCAGAATTGTTAAATTTATCATCTTTGTCTTTAGAATTTATGAGTAAATTTCCTATACTATTATTTGTATAAAATGCCGGTCTAATGTTTCGTGGTAGGTGTTTAGATATTTGATTCGAAAAGTTATTTATGTATAAAATCCTACGCCAATAATCATTATTATCATTATGTTTTATCTGTGATTTATATAAAAATTGATTATTATATTCTTTTAATTTATTTTTTAAAATAGTGTCTATCAAACCTGTATTATACCCGTTATTAACTGCTATTTTTTTAATTGTATTCAATTCAATATTGAAATTGGATGTTGACATAGGAATATTGACTAAATGATGTATCATGGAGTGGAACCCTGAATGTTTGTGTGATAATGGATGATTAGATTCATTGTGTATGATAGTATCTGTAAAAGTTGGTTTTCTAAAAATTTTGAATTCAATTTTATTATTATTTTTAATCAATGTTAGGTCCAAAAAAAAAAAATAAAAAAAAAAAAAAATAAAAAAAAAAAATTTTCTTTTTAAAAATAGATTTTTTAAAAATAGATTTTTAAAAATAGATTCTGTCAAAGAAACAATGTATGTTTTAGTTAGTTATGACATCCTGAAGAAGAAAATGGTATTTTTCGAAACCGGTAGATGTATTTAAACTCATTTTAGTGGTTAATCAAACAAAGATAAAAAATAAAAATATGAATCTTAACCACAAAGATAACATTGCTTATTTTAAAAGTACATTTCCCTTTGGTTACATTTCACTACTTTGGTTTTGGTGCCATTATTACCACGGGCTACTTTACATCTGATTTTCTACAATTCTGCATACGAATTCCTGGATTCTGAGAATCAACTACGATGATGGGATAGTACGATGGAATGAGCACAGACGAGCATGATTTGGAGGTTATGAAATCTGTGGTAACATTTCATCTTGTCACCACTCTGCATCGCAGAACATCGAACTAGCGCCCAACTCGACGAAATTAGAATTTGTTGAAGTGGATTGTATTTTGATTCTAACTTTATTTATATTGTTTTTATGATTAGATTTCATTATATAACGAATAACACCTTTTCATTTATCTCCCCATGGTGTTATTTATAAATTTTTCCCAGTTTAGGATGAAGACAGAATGTGACAAACTAAGGTGGGGTATGTGTTTCTGAGATGAAGAACCCGCGGAACTTGTGTTCACCACTGACTAGCCGGTGAGAGGGTAAAACGCTGACCTTCACTCTCACAATATATATGATAATGAATTATTTGCAATATTGGGCACAAGCGCATATTGGGTATACAGTAGATATGATAGGTAACTAAATATTAAATTTACAGATAATATCAGATCAATATGATTTCTTTCCCATTATTTTTTAGTACTAAGTAGTAAGTACTAGAAGCAAGTTTTAATGGTCACCGAGCTAGTACGTTCAAAAAAATAAATAGAAAAGTGCTCGCCCAACTCATGAATCAGGTCCCTACTTTCAAATTAATACGAAACAGTGAAGCGGCCCAATGCGAGGCATGGAGTTTGAGGATTACGTCGGGTGGGATGGAATATTACACCAGACGATGATATCACGTCGGAAGCTGCAGGGAAGTACCGGCATTTGAGATGAACTTATTATGCAGATGTCCTCTCTGGTTGATACAGTCAGCCAAGCTGTCCGAACTGAGGTGGGCGGTCAGCCAATGTGGAGATTGGAGATGACGGAGTCAGTTAAGGTGCTTAAGTAACAGATTTATGTGTCGGGATGTTACATTTCTTTGTCAAATGTCTGGCATTAGGTCAGATTATTCAAAGGCATCATTTTTCGCTGGATAATTATAACATCCTCTATATAAGATCATAAACTATCCCCTCATGACAAACAACAATTCAATATAATATTACATGGAACTTTATAAAGTATGTCTCGAAATTTATTCAATTTTGATCAACCACATACCCGAATAAAGCGCCTGAACTTTTATTGTAATATATCATTAAAAAGTAAACAATAATATCCAGTAGTCTTTTTGTACCTTAAAGGTGGTTTCTAGCATTTCGAGTGATACTTATATTGAAATAAGTAAGCCAATTTTTTGACAGAATTTAAAGAAGTGAAACAATAATTGATTTTAAATATGTATATAATATTGTACGCAGATGGATTCAATGTAATCCTGAAAAAATATGAATTCTGTAAAATAAAATCTGTTTGATGTATTTACATGTCATTATTTGTTTAGATACCCTACTGACATGACTCACTAATAAAATCTTATATGCTTATTAATTATATTTAGTACTGTCTAATTATATTTGTTATAATATATTTTAGAAAGGTTATATAGAAATTATATAGAAAGGCTAAAATAACTAATGCTGCCATGTCATGCTAAATAACTTTTGCCAAAATATACAATATGCTGAAGTATAGTTTTGAAATAATTTTCCATCAAAGATACAATAGACATATTATTTGTATTAAAAAGTATTATTTAACGTAGGTATAAAATATTAATAATTATATTGTAATGTTCGTTAAATGCGGATATGATTTTTGATACTGATTATTTTCCACTTATTGTTGTTACCCATTGTTGTAAAAGCGTTAATGAATTAATGATAATAAAATAGAACTAGTAAAATATAATTAATAAGATTAAATCGGGTTCTGATACATAATTATAAGTTATATACAGGGAGCGGTACAAAAGACACGACTCAAAATCTCATTTATTTCATAAATAGTAGCATTTATAAATTCAATCCATTTTAGAATGATACATAAGGAAATATCAGCATCTGTATTTAAATCTGACACTCGGTGATAGTGCCAAATAACAGAAAAAGTATATAATTTAATATTTATTTTCTGTGTGAACTTTTTGGACTCTGTCTAATCGAATAATACCGAGCATTCGGAGAGTAAACAAAATATTTATTTAAGGAAGTAGAAAATCAAGAAAAATAAATTAAATAATGTAAATTGCCATAAATTTTATCAAGTAAGTTAGGATAAGTATCAAAAAATCCGCTATACGAAATAAATAAGTCGTTTTATTTTTCAAAATAATAACAGACAATTAATGAATATGTAGAATATCTTGGAGAATGAGAGATATATCACGGACGAGATACTGGACAAAAATTTACTTAGTAATTTTATTCTTTAATTTCTTACTTTCTTCTCTATAAAACATTAATTTATCTTTTTAAAAGATTTTTTTAAACAACAAATATATTATTGCTTGTTTATTACTCATATACTATAGATAGCTATTTATTTTTAATATTATTGTCTTCATACAAATAGTTGTTTTGCGAAAATCAACAAATTTAATTTAAGTTTATTAGATAACTCTTAAATTGTTCATATTATATGATTAGTATTCTGCTAGTAACACTGCACCATCTAAATTTATGGGCCTTCTAGTTCGGAGTTCATCATCTAGAATCTAGATAAACTTCCTGACCGAAACTTTTCAAACTATTGTTGACATGTATCCACACTTAGTATATTACCAAATATGAAAATTTATATAATATAAAATAGCGTACAAAATGTTCAGGATGCTTCCAGCGAGATGTTTAGATTAAAGGGTTAAAAAATTAAAGAAAACACTAGTTAATCCAAAATACGTTGTTTAAATTCGAAGCTCAATTTTTGATGCATTTAGCAAAAAAACACAGGTATTTTCAGATATTAACTACCAAGTTAATATTGTACAGATGCAAATAAAAAAAAAACTCTACACATATTACAAAATAATAAACATTTTAATAAAAATTATAAAATGTAAATTAATTTTAGTCATAGTACTAGCGAGACAACTTTCCCTAATTTCGCTGCAATATTTCACGTAAATATATACACAAAGATTCTCGAGAGGGTTTTAACTCTCGTGGAAATAATTCCCTCTCTTCTTTACTGTAAACAGAACAGAGGATTTCAAGGTCTCGGGAAATTAGGGTGTACATTAATAAGGGATAAGGTTGTATGAAGGACTCTGGGAAATTAAACTGACATAATCTTTTATATAGAGGTGGACCTCTCGGTCACAAGTCACATTTAACTCTTTGATACCCGACTTAAAGCCTTTTAGACTTGGGAAAATGTTTCCTGGCTGAAAATAATATTAAGAAAATTTTTGACAGATTATTTAAAAAAAAATCGAGATATATCTTATAAAAAAATTTGAACATTTTAAATAACTCTTTCAACTCTTTTTCATACGATGGTTTGCAACATCAATCTTAATTATTTCTCTCCTCTGTCTAAATTACTTAATTAACATATCGAGATTTCATCCATTGACGGTAACTTTAAAAGAGAAATTGTATTATTCTTGATAAATATCTGTTCAAGCATGTAATACACCAAACAGTGTCGATATCGTTAACGTTGGAAGCCATGCGTTTTACATTGCAATAATTATATTTAAGGTTTTAGTTTTTTCTTCATAATTGTGTTTATTTATGGATTTTATTTATTTTAACATTCTTTGTACTTTAATGTTTCTTAATGGGACTATATATAATATAAATGTCTGTAATAATACGTTTCATTAAAAAAGTTATATGAAGCATGTATTTACAGATAACGTAATACTAGTATTGAGTATCGACCAAAAATGTCCTGTTTAAATGGATTATTAAATAAATCATATTAATTCCAACAAGCATAGTCAAAAGGGTGGAAGTTTATGGAGATCGCGTTCCTCAGTCATGAGGGACCATAGCGGATGATGAATTCCAACAAATGTGAATGGGAAATATTTATACCCATGTAATTTATTCTTCTTCTTCATTTACATAGGAGATCCACCCTTCAAGAGTGATCTGTGCCAATAGTCAAGTCAACATTTTATTTTATAGAAAAAAGAACAATAATATTATAGAATAGAAAATATTATATTACAAGTCAATACGATTATCGTTAAACAAAATTGCTATTAAATATGTTAAATGTGGCGAGTTAAGGGAAAGAAGATGACACAAGTTAACCGGGAGTTGAAAATTACCATTGACGAGATTACTGTAATTAAAAAACCTGTGATCCGCAAGGGTCTCCTCCTTGGCACCACACTCACACATACGTTTTTATTGAAATAATCAAATAAATTGTAAAAGTGACTACAAAAGTTGTAAGTGGTTGCAGAATAAAGCTCTACCGGGTGGACATTTTCTGCTGGGTACCGGTTCCGGGTGATAATTGATGTTTTAAAATTTGGGTACGAATCAGAGTTCTTTTTTACTAGATACCGATATAATAGATACTTTTAATATAATCGCACAATTCATAGTAAACATATGTAAAATAAATGCATTGATTTCACGTAAATACTATTTGTCTACACCTCATCACTGTCTCAGATCTTCTCATTCCTCACTGTTAAATCAAAGTGAGCGACATAATCTTGAACACGAATGATGGGCCGAAGTATGGAGGCATTGATAATCCTTCTCACCGAAATTACCACCATAATATAATAAACAAATTTGTTGATCATACCGCAAGGCTTCAATTAAAGATTTAGTTTAAATAAGTTGTCTGGTTAAATATGCAGTAGAAGTTAACTTTGCTCTGACATCTTTTTGATGGAGTGGCGATAACATCCTCATCCCATTCTGGTAAACACACTACCGCCCACTAGATCATTCACAATACCAAGATTTCCTCTTAACTTTTCAGCCTATAAATAATAAAAGAGACATGTTAATCAAGCCTTAACATATTTTGATAAGTAACCACAATATTATAATGAATTTAATTATTAGGTATGCATTATAATACGCATATATTAATTGTGTTTAGTTTTCATTGCAACATGACATGTAAATTACAGACAAAAATTTATGTTCGTGTATATCGTATTAAGATAAATAAACAAATAAAATGAAAACTCTATCTTATCGTACATTTTTGTTGTTATTTAGAATTAAAATATAGGTATGCACAAATTGTTGATGATAGCGACTGAGCCTGTGTGCACTTATGTAGGTACTTCAGACCGGTGATGGTGGGCTGGAGGTTTTTGCAACATGGGTGGCAGCTGAAGGGTGCAAGAGGGTTTTGGGGTGGTAGGCACAGTGGGCGCGGGATGGAGGGTGGAGGTGATGTCGCGACGTGACGGGGCGGATAATGTACGTGCCTCGACTCCCATTGAGGGATCCGTCTGAGGGGAATGCTTTTGTCTGAACTGCAGGGTAGACTTCAGAGGTCTATTGTAGGCAGTTTACAACTCGGACACTTTCTAAAGTTAGAACCTTTTATAGTTTATATAAGAGAGATATTGAGTTCGTGGTCTCCTTATGTTTTCGTGGCACTAAAATTGACAAGGAAAATAAATAGGTATATATACGAGTAATGATATGAAAAAGTGTGTTTGGATTTATTAAAGGCCCTAGTATTGAGTAGCGACAGGTGCACTTTTCGCTTTTCGATACATTATTTAAAAATAAATACATTTATCCATCATTTGCAATAATTTTAAGCTTATTTTGATTTTGAAATATAAAATCATATACTTTAATTATTCGCGTAAGAACATTCAGATAAATCATAACATAAAGATAAATTATAACATTTAATTATGTTTTTAATATTTACAAATTGAACTTCGTGGTTTATTAAGGTCATTTATTTTATAGATTATTTAACTTATTTCATAATAACCATTTAATGAGTAATTTTAAAACATCATCTGGTTAACTAATACAATTAATTACTTTGATATCCTGAAGAAGAAAATGGTGTTTTTCGAAACCGATTGACGTATTAAAATTACTCATTAAGTGGTTATTATAAACAAAGTTAAATAATCAATAAAAAAGATAATTATGTACCAAATAAAAATATAAAAACATTTACCGCAACATTTATTAGACACTGAATTTTAATTTTAAAAATGTACATAACAGTGTACTGATAGGTCAGATAACTATGTTTAAACACGTCAAAGTATTTCTGCAATCTTACTACAATTAGATACGTTAACTTGATAATAAATTGTAAGACTTAAGAAAAAAATATTGTAGATGGCCTGTTATAAAATAATAACAAGTGCTGCCAACTCCATATTTACCGATGATTAAACTAAGTGTTACTTAAATGTCATTATATAATTAATTAAGATTCAAAAAACCTTTTCACAATATTTCAGAATATCTAGTTTCCTTACATAAATAAAATTTCAATGTTATCACTGTACTTCCAAACGACCAAAAGTGAACCACGTGACATGAAATATTATTGAAATTTCAATATAGATCGATGTAAGATCGGCAATTTTGAAATGCACAGATCGGAATGATCAAGTTCCTTACCGTTTACCTCACGCAACGTATCTAATATTTACGAGCAGGCGCCGAATGTGTAGCGGAGTTGTCTGCTGACACGAATGTCGGAAGTTCAGTTCCGCTAGCGGAAATCATGTCAATCCATTTTTATTTTTAAATATACTAATCTTTGTACTACATACATAATTGAGTATTATTTTTGTCACGACAATATAATAGTTTCGAGAGGTGCAAAATAACAATTCAATTAAATACAGTTGCTGTTCACCTTTTCAGGTAGTGCGGTGAGGCGTTAAACGTAACACGTGGCGACAGCTGCATGATCAATGACTTCGGGCAAATTCTGAACGGACGACATCCGAATGTTAGATCTAATCTATCATTCAACTCCTATTTAGATGCAGCAAGCTTCCATAAAATGAAAACCCTAGAACATCGAAGAACACGTGCTGACCAAATACTTCTCTTCAAACTACTGCAAGGCCATATTGATTGTCCCAGCCAATTAGAATTAATATCTCTCCATGTACCATCTAGATCAAGCCGGCAATCCATACTCTTCCACATTTCCAGAAGTAGAACATCTTACATACAAAATTCATTCATTCACGGTCATGCAAATACCATAATGAGAAATTTACAGAAATTGACTTGTTCAACATTAGCCGTACTATGCTCAAAGGCTTCTTCTTATGAACCACCACAATCTCAATTTTGGCCATTCATTCTACCTATAAAACACATGTTGCTTTTCCTTTACCGCAACAATAGTTGCAACCTCCCCACCCTTCTCCCTTTTTTTTCTTTCTTTTCATTAATTTTCTGCATCTAAACATACTTATGTATCTAAATATTTTTGTGGATTATCATTATTAGTATTACATGTTAAATAGTTATTATGTTTATTACGATATGTTTACACTATCGAAATCTCTCAATAAAATAAAATTAAAATAATACGGTGCCTTTGACCAAGGTCAGGGAAATACCAAACAAAAAATTGTAAAGAAAATTAAGCGATGGCCGATGTATGTAATCCGAGATTTAGGGATAATCAATGGCTACATACTGCAAAGAATTACACAAGGAGTTAAGAGAGTACTTAAAATTGTTAAGTGACACTATTATTGCACATTATTTAAACAAACTTAGAAATATGAAATATACTGATAAGTATGAATTCTAATAAACAATAATCTGAATCTAAAAGTCATAAAAAATACATGAATTTTTGATATTTGATTCCATTTAAAATTGAGCGCAATTACAGCTGATTCTAATAAATACTCACCACAATTAACGTCGTCTACAAGATAGACGGGAAGTATCCTATACTCAACAAGATCATGCGGTTATATATCTAAGATAAAATTCAAAATAGGGGTGCCTTATATAATACACCCTATATATTACATACCTACACTATTATAACTCACATTCAGTGAGATTACACGATCGTATATACAAAATAAAGAATGATGTAAGAGTACAGTACTCGCATCATTTCATCAATTATTTAGTAGACGATATTTTGTACAACGGGATCCAGAACAGTAGAATAAATTGAGTTAGGTAGTATTAATGGTGAATAATGAACAAGAATTTCAGAGGCTAGTGAGCAGAATATACGATGTACGCAAGGAAAGCGACCTTATTATGAATATCGACAAGTCGAATGTGATGATATTCGAGAAGGAGGAAAATAAGACACCGCGCAAAATACTTGTAGGTCATGAATGTTTGGAACAAGTAGATGAACTTGTGTATTTGGGAAGTATGTTCGATAGAAACGGAAAGACAGAGAAAGATATCGAAACGAGGGTGACTGCAGGGAATGAAGTGAACGGCGCTTTGAATGGAATTATAGCTAATGGGAACTTGTCAACTGAGGCAAGACTAGCGGTTCACAATGGCGTCCTGGTACCGACACTGATATATGGAAGTGAGGAACGAAAGTATACTGAATGTAGTGGAAATAAGATCACTTAGGCGTATATGTGGCAGATCCATTTATGACAGTAAAGAATGAAGAAACAAGAATAGAATATAAAGTTAATCTTAAGTATAGTGAGTAAGATTAGGAAAGGATCACTAAGGTGGTTTGCTTATATGGAACGGATGAATGAGGAGAGAATGGTAAGGAAGATATATGACGCAAGTGTTGATAGCACCAGAAGTATAGGACGTCCGCGGAAGACTTGGCATGACCAGGTAAACCAGATACTGGAGGATGGTCCTGTTAGAAGCCTTAATAATAGTCAAACTCGTATGAGAAGATGCATGAATGTGGATGAGGCGAGAATTGTGTGTCAGGACAGAAGAGCGTGGGGCTCTATCCTCTCTGCCTACTCTCGCGGGGAAACGGCGTGATGGTAAGTAAGTAAGGTTTCTTTTAACATAAAATATGTTTTATTGATGTCTCCTCGTGTAAAATGTGTCACGAAAAAATAGATCGTTAGAAAATTTAGTAACATTTTGTAGGGCTGTAATAACGATGTTTTTAATTAGCATATTTATAGACAACGAGAAAAAATTATATAAAGGGAAAACATATAGCAGGGTAAGATAGTACATATTACCCCTGCATTGTGTCTGAGATATGTAACGCCTTTTCACCCCCAATAAAACATTTACAAAATTATTTATAAAAATTTAAAATTAAGAATTGTTCAAGAAAGAGTATAATATTTAGGAACGTCAATATTTATTTTAACACTAGCTACTAACTCCTATAAATCCCCACACCCTCCGCGCTGCCTAAATCTTAAAATTCTTTTTGATTGAAAAAATCCGTAAAATCCAAAATATGTATACATACATATGTGTATTATGATATTATATTCTGCCAGATCGAGCGGTTGCAAGTTCAAAATAAATTCCAATTTAGAATGCTGTATAAAAGAATCCTATACGAAAAAATAAATATATATAAAACACGATTTATCAGATTTATTGTGAAATCCGACGCCACTCATCCCCCCTCCTCGGGATTCCATCGGAGTAGAGAAAAGTATATTTAAAAGTTTTCGGATTTGCTTTGTTCAATTTGACTAGATAACTGAAAAGAAAGAAATTCAATTTGACTTGAGCAAGAAGTATATTTCACTTATGCCCGACATACTCTTTTATAATGGAAGACCTATCATAGAGAGAAAAATAGATAGAAGACATCCAGCTAGATTTACAATAATGACGTTATACTGAACGTCATCAAAATTAGTACTTATATTAATTAATAAAAACAAATAATCCATAATAATTAAAATACTGTTAATAATAAGTAATAAATTAAACCAGAAGAAATAATTATTATCTTATGCAACATAAAAACATTACATTAACATAGTACAGAAAATTTAGACCATCTAACAAATTCTACTCAAAGGTTTTTGAAGAACATTGTAATTAAAAACATATGTATTGTAGATGACGTTTGGCAATTTCTGTATAGATTATCAATCTGATTAAGGTCCTCTACTGGAAACTGGAAATTATATAAAGATTCGGATTCGAGTTTCGGCTGTGATAATATTTTTTCGATAGACAGATTTTTTTCTGAGTTTTGTTTTTGTTTGAAGTATTTTGTTTTAAGTTTAAATAAATTTGTTAAAAATGAATCCTAGGTTGACAGTATATTAATCAAGTTAATGAATATTAATTATGAATTGCTCTGTTCTGATTTAATGGTGCGATGAATTATGAAGAATTATTGTGTACTTTTACTACTTTACTTAAATTTAGAAGAATTCATTATTCTTTGAGTCTGCCAAAAAACGACTTGAAAATCCTCCTAAATATTTCCAGTCAGATCTTTTTTAAAAGCACGTCGGGTACAAAGAAAAGTGTTTATTTTTCCGCAATCATTGCTCTTGTCTGGCGCATGTCTCTCGTCTCTGTGGGAGGCTGTGCATTGTTCATTAGCGCAGGTCCATTAGTCCTAGGAGGGGTTGGGTGGACAGGTGGGCAAAAAGGGGGTGAAGACCCAAAACGGATAAGGTACTTCTCAAATGTACCCGCCGTATCCAAAACTAACCGGACAGATTGTAACAGGGATGGAATAATTAGTGGATATGTCTTTACGGTACACTGTCTATTACTGCAGTGTACGGATGTAAATACTCAGTCACGAGATGTGTCAATTATTTATAATTTGACAGTTGATTGCTTGCTTGGTTGTTACTTGGTTGCTTGCATTAACTACTCCGATTTATGTCCACAATAGATTTAGATATGGTTAAAATAGTTAACAATCCAGGCCAAATACATTGTTTTGCTGCCCAATTAGTAATCGCTTCATGCTTCCGAAATTATTCACCTGCCCGAGCCTATCTCCTCAGGCATAAATGTAACTTCTGAATCCATCATCCACTCGAACTTACACTCCTTCTCAAAGTCAGAAAAGAAAATATATACACCTTCCTGTTAATTATTAATAATATTGATTTCGCTGTTATGTCATTAACAAAAATTTATAAATAAAATCGTACCATAGAATCTGGAAATGACCCGACAATAAAAGCTTAACGAATTTTAAAAATCAACGATAATATAGTATCAAAATAATTTACTTTGGCGCGATGAACGTACAATTGACGGCAGATCCTGCTACGCAATATGGATGACTGGACGGACGCAAGGAAATTATACATACAGGATCTTCTCTTATGTAAATCTTTTGATAAATTAAAACAAACAAACATATACAGGGTGTAACATACCTAGTCCACAATATTTGACGGGTGGATACCTAACTAAATTAAGAGTCGAAAATGTCTAAGGAATGTGTGAAAATTCTGCACCGTTACGGAAAATATTATTGTTCGAATTTTTTACAAAATTATGTTAAGCTTTAAGTCTAATAGTGAATCTATATTTTAGCATCAAGCCCCAAAATATCTAACAAAATATAGTCTGGCCGCTCGAAATTCGATGATCTTTAATTTATTGTATATAATATATAATTTGGAATCAATAAAATATTTCAAATACTCGAAATAATCTCAAAATAACGATTTTTTTGTAATGCCTATAAACTCTGACATGGTTGAAATTAGGCATATATTCCTTGAACATTTTCAACTCTGAATTTTTTTCCCTGCAAACTCAAAAAATATTTTTCGGTTATTATAAAGCTGTGGCTGTGACACACCCTATAATATTGATTTGTAAATGAATGACGTGAAAGACCCATTAAAATGAAATAACACGAATATACACTAACTTGGTATGGTCGTGGATAAAATTCGATACGTAGAATAGAAAAATAATTTAATCCTGAAAAAAAAATGAAAATTCGAAATACTGTCTACATCAATTTTATTACTTTCAGAGTATTTTTTAAAGTCTGTTTATGGGTCTGAGATTATTAATATCGTTTTTAAATTTACGCGAAACTCAAACTCGATAAAGCTTATTTTTAGCAAGGTTAAATTGATATTCATAAATGGTTCGGAAAAGACTGCGAAGAGAAATATTATTTTCATGAAATATTTCACAAAATCCCGACGCATTTTTCGTGACAAATTATTTCATCGCAAATTCAGCGGGATTAATTCGATAGCACAAGGAAATTTGATTTAAATATGTATTTGTATTCGGGGTCGGGGTAACTGTAAAAATGAGCCAAATTCTAATGAAGGCACGTACAGGATTATTGAAAACGAAAGCCTCAAATAGCAACGGTAAAATGCGGTTTAATGAATGACTACATTAATGAAACCAGTTTGTGGATAAGTGAGGTTATAATTGAATGTTATGATAAGTTATGGATCGATACGTATGTTGTAAGAATCAGAAGGTTATGTGTGTGAGTACCTGGCGCTCCTAAATATTATAGCCAGCGCTCACATGTTCTTTTGAATATTAAATGGAGTGTGCGTATACTGACAGTAAGAGATATAAAAATATGAAGTAAAATGTCTACACTGTTTACTTGAGTGTTATCTTGTCGTGAAGTTAGTCACGAGATAAGTGTTTGCCATCTGTCCAGCGGCTGCCGTCGTATGATTTGGCATATGTTATCTGGTCGATACCGGCGTGTTTTTGCGGCTGATGAGAGTCTAGTCTTACGGTCAGGTATCTGCAAGGTGCGTTCAGGGGCCGTCGGTGGTGTTGCTGATTATGAAGACGATAAACCTCCACATCAGGATAATTTGTTATTTATTTTTGATGTGTTGATAAAAATTAAATTAATTTTAATAATCACTAAATTAAAGTGATGTTTTTTTTCTTCTTGTTTAAGAACTGTGTTCGTGTCGGTGCAATTATGCTCGCCATGTATTTCTGTTCTAGACACTATCCAGAAGTTGTATGTAAGTGCATTCGCCTTGTTCATTAATTTCTGGGTGTATTTTAAATTAGATAGATTAAATTTATATAATATTTTATATTAAATATTTAAAGTCGATATCATTCGAGAAGATTCTGAGATGAACCCGCTGCTGCTGTAAATAGAAAAATCACTGCTAAGTTGGCTAGAAAATATCACCCACATGGGAACCGAAAGACTGACTGCCTAAAAATATTTTCTTATCAGTGCCAGAAAAAAGAAGACATGTAAGACGACCAAGAAGAACATGGAACAGGCAAATGGAGAGACTCTGCGAAGAAAGATGGAACTATTAGTGGCCTCAAGTAATCAACAGAGAGCGGTGGAAGAGTGGTGTCCATGTGTTAGGCCCACGACTCGATTAGGATAGAGGATGAAAAAGAAGAAGAAGAAGTCAGATATGTCTGTTAGAATCATCAGCGTATGTATTGTATATAAATAAATAAACTTTTTTAAATACCTTCATTGCAAGCATACCAATTTACCCAGATTTGGTTCAATGAGGTTTTGTGTTCTAAAATTAATTAATTAAAGTATTGTCTTCATTTTAACTTAAAAGTTAATATAATAACGATGAGATGAAAAAATGTAAGTAAAAATGTAGATCAGTAGAACATGACTATTTAGATGTGGTAACTAAACGAAGAAAACTCATTCATCACCGTGTAACATTTCGTCCCTGAATCCTGATATTGCACCATGATTACAACCATCATATTCACCTCCAAGTGTCTTCCATAAAAAATCGAAAAATTAAAAAAAAGTGTGACTTAATATTATAATAATATTAATATTATATATAATAATAATAATATATATATATATATATAATATTATTTAACACGATATCTATCAAATTAGGAATATAATATCGAATTATTTATTTAGTATTGAATAGTGTAGATTAATCATAAAAAACATTAGTATGGAATGTAAAGTTAGTGTACACTATACAGCGGAAGCCATAACAGAGGTGTCGTGTCGATTTGGGGCGTTTGCCAGTTCTGCTGAAGGGAGATATTATTAACAGTAATAATACACCATAAATAATACAATTTTGATTAATTGTTATATTTTACCCCTAAAATGTATATTATTTAAAATATATTTCGTGAAATATTTTGTAATATTTATTTGAAATAAAAACGAATAAGAAGTGTTTGAGAGATGACAGCGACAAGGACATTGGTTTTGGCATGATTCAGAAAATAATTCAAATGATATACTTATGAAATTCATGCGAATAAGGATAATTTTTTTAAAACAATAAAGACAAATAAATATAAAATGAATAATTTTCAAAAAGCGATGATTTTTTCTAGTCGTAAATACATATCGTAAAAAATAATTAATTACGTTAGGTGTATATTCTTACAATTTTTAGGATTTTCCCCTAGACGATACCCAATCACTTGGTTACTGCGTTTACCATTTGACCAAATAAGCAATTGCTTGAGAATAATATTTATTATAATTATACATCATGTTTTTAAAATACATACATAGGTATAATGCATAGAGTGGTGGTCCTCCTAATTCAGCAGCTGGTATTTCTGTCGCCAGGGGCGCTATCGCCGTCCATCAATCTTCATTCTGTACCTCCCACCCTTACGCGTTAAGGGTAGAGAAACATGCGGAATTTTCTACGAATAACATTGTATCGTTCAACCCTCGACGCTACCCAAAAAATATTAAACATCACCTTTCCATAACGCACTACTTACTCCTACTTCTACAAAGAGGAAATCCGGCAAATATTAAAAGCTTGTGGACAAAAAAATTATTTGGTTAGATAATAATTTATTGGGGTTTTATAAATTTTAGAATATTGGAAGGGTAATGGTTAAATTGTAAATAAGTTGAATGTTTACTTAACTTAACCTAACTAATGTCACAGATGATTAAGATAATCGCTATGTTAATTGATCTAGTCAACCGTTTTAGCGCCTTGCAAACTAATTGAATAACTTAGTAAAGTTTAGCGGCCACAAATAATAAATAATGACACGATTGACAAATTTAGGTAAATCGCTATGCCAGAAAGATCTTTAAAGAAAGCCATGTTACGATGATTTCTGCCTCCTGCGGATAGAACGCCAGAGCAACGCCACTGGTAAGACAGTGGTCGACATGAAAATGTGGGTTCGGTCGGAATCGAGTCCTGCGCACTTACCTTCAGCTGACGATCTTTCTTTCACCTGTGGTAAATTTATTTCAGTGTTGTGTAATTTGGAGTAGGAATCAGAGGTTAATTTACAATACGATTGTTTAATACAAAATAAATATCAAGTAATCGATCTCTCCATTCTGGCATCTGTTCACAAATCATGACAAGGATCTAAAAATTCTTGAAAGAGACAATCGTTTCAGTGTCTTACAAACTAATTTAATAACTTAGTAAAATTTGGCAGCCACAAATAAATGTCACGAAATACGTTTTGTTGCTAAAGTAAAATATTGAAAATATCAATTACAACTGTGTGATGATGCACGTAAGATTGTGATTGCGGAATTAGAAAGATAGGTCATCGAATCCCCCGGTATGATGACCTATTAAGAAATGAAAGGATTCTCGGAGATTTCCGGGTATTCATTAGGGTGCGGGTCTCTCGCTGGGGGTTGATGGGATGGACGAGACCTAACGGAGCATTCTACTGGTTCTCCATCGCACCTCTTGCAACTTCTGCCGGACTGTGACCGAGTTCTGCAAGGTGTATGATTTATACAACTTCTCTCTGGCTGCCTTCTGCATTTAATGTGATAACGAGTTTAACGTCAAATTGTACAGGTATGACTCTGGTACGATGATACCGGAGTCAACCTATGATGGTATTATGATGATAATGTTAATGACTGAATGTAATAAAAAAAATAATAATTATGACGAATCTAAACGAGAGCAAACAATTCTCAAAACGATTCGGGATATGGTGTAAATAAATAACAATAAATTAATTAACCAATTAACCCAAAAAATACATATCTTCATGGTGAAGTAACATTGGCAATATTATTCAGTACTCTCAAAATATGGGTCCCTGTCAATTACACAACCTACCACAAAATAATAGTTTTTGAACAAACAAAACTAGTTTTGTATAAAAAAGGTGTATGCGAAGCACGCCAATTCTAAGTAAAACATCTCATTTTTTGCAAATTTTGCGTTTTGATTTTCTTCTCAAAATACATTTTGATTAAATGAGAAACTTTTTGAGACAGCATTTTTTAGCGTAAATATTCTCGATGAGATTAAAGAGAATAAGACGAAAGCTTAAGTTCAGTTCAACAAAATGAAAAAAAAAGAAGAAAATGAATTACATTTATTAAAATCGGTTCGCTAGAACTCGAGGCATTGGAGACATAAACTTGTCACGCGATTCTATCGTTATAGCTCAAAACAATTATGTGGAAACACATTGGTACAAGGATGAAGTAATAATTTCAGTGACACATTTTCATCTCCATGAATGTCTATTAGCCATGTTAGAATTTTATATCAGTGATGGTAAAGAAGGTTCACTTCGAAAATAATATTAAATTGACGGAAAAATAAAAATGTTTACAAATTAAATATATAATATTTTTAAAAAAATGTGACAGACTTTGTTTTGTTTATTATGCCTCACGATAGCTGGAAAAAACTGCATATGTAGGGTAACTAGAGATATTAACGAACGTCTTGGTCAGTGTCAGTTAAAAACGAATTTTGTTGAAATATTTGAAGGGATGATTTATTTATTTTTTACTCGATTCAAAACAGTCTCACCTTCATCGGCACTGCTTACTGCATCGCTGAACTAAACTTAATTGAATTTTCTTCCTACAGTGTAGCCTTATATTAGATGATCTCAATTGGTTTTTCTATTGCTTTGATTGGTTCTGATTAAAGCTTCGTGGCTCGACAGCCACGTTCCAATCATTCTACATCCGTTTGGTGTTCGGTGAAAGTTTCATTCCATCCGGCGCATGGCCACCGTCGTGAAATATAAAATAAAATTAATGAAAATACATCAATAAAAAAATATTTTATTTTATTATACGTGCACAATTTTAATCGATAACACGTCTAATATTTATTACCTGTAATACCATTTTTAAAGAATGGAATGTTTTTTGTAATTAAGTTTAGATGAATTCGCTAGATGGTGCAAGGATTCTAATTACATTTTTATATTACAGGCTTACGTATAAATTAGTGAAATATTACAATAAATACTTTCAGAAATATTGAGTATTTTAATCAATACGGTCATTTTTTAAATATAGTTATATATATGATGTATCGATGTCTCCTTCATTTGATTTTTTGAAAACATTGCAATTAACATACAGACACTTTGTTATATTAGTACCAATAGTACCGCTGTAGGTCCTGTTGTCGGGAAGCTATCTTATAATAAAATAAACATTATATTATACGTACCTATACAAAAGACCATCGTTTCTCGAATTGATAAAACATTATACTATTATCAGTGGCGTGCAGTAGGTATAGACTTAGGTTATGCTGTTACCATGATATAATACAATACTATATAATATACTATATTGTACATAGGTTTATGAACTTTTGTCTTTAAGCAAAATGAATCCATTATAATAAATATGCACAATCCTCGAACGCAAAGAACAATCATGAATATAATACGCTTAGTAAGGTAGTAAAAGATGCATCTATCAACTCTAAGACAAGTTCAAAACCTTTCAACTGTCATTCTGTTAGGAAGCAGCATAAGTAAGTACAGCATGGATCAGCTTATTCATTTCTGACTGTGCCGAGTGGAATTTTCAATTCAGTAGGTAGCAATTGTATGGCTTGATTAGAACGACAGATTAAAACAGTGGTTAGCTCATTATAGTAGCAATAAACGAAGAATAACCCAGTAGAGGACTACACCGCTGCGGTGGTGTCGCGCGGTAGCATCCAGAACTACGCAACTGATGATTCTACTGATACACGGTGGGCGCTAGTGTAATTATAACATATGGATTATTTAATTGATATTTGTTTTTATTAATGCACAGCTTTTTTGCTTGTATGAAGTGCACGCCCCTGACTATTAGATAGAATTATATTTATTCCAGCTTCACTAGGCTAGAATAGTGTTCGTATAGATTTTACACTTTTGTATGCACGAGTAGATGCTAAATTGTAAAATAAAATCGTATAAATTATAGAGGTAAAAATATTAAGAAATTAATGACAGTGAAAAAAAAATTATGGAAAACTTATCTGCAAAACATTGCAAGTTTTTTGTAAAAAAAATATTGCTACCTTACTGACGATGAGAACGATACCCGTTTTACATAAATATAAAATAACATTTTCATTAAATCTATGATCACTTCTACTGAAGCTAATATTTAATACATTATAAACACTTGACACTTTCATTCTTGCAATTCTTCACCATCTTTATTTAACTTTCACCAGTTTTAATAAACGATATTAAACTAAATTTCACAGATTTTGTCCACAGAACATAATATTACGAAAATTCAAATTTTTTGTTTTAAATTAAATATCAGTTTGCTGTTTCAATGAGCAAGAAATAAATGTAAAAATTGTAAAAAATTATTAAAATCGAATTTATGTAATATTATCCATTGTAAAACGTTTTTACTCTTTAATGTTTGCTCCTCTGGTTTTAAGATACCACAAAAACAGTTTTTGCTCTCTGTAAACCCAACCCGATGTAAACATTTTGACCTTTTCTTCTCCGATAATCGCACCTCGTATTAAGTCTGACGATGGGGGACCGAAGAGTAATTACAGAATCTTAATCAGCCAAGGATCGCGTAAAGGAGATATATTATGTTAGAAGAAGCAAATAATGTGGGCCCAACAATAAAATCACCTCTGTTTATCGGGGCAATGTCTGAAGATTTACTCTTCTCGCCGAATTATTGCTGGGGAGTATTCTGAAGAGAAAATGTTAGAAATGGTGATGAAACAATAGCTATTAGGATATTTTGTAAGCCAAGCGAAAACAAAAATTATGAATTCAGAGGCAATAGGGGCGGATTGCGAAGGCAGTATAATAATACTGTTTGATTTAGGTATATTAGAATTAAAACCAAATAAGTCGCGCTGGACTGCATTTATTTTTAACCAACAAATATATATTTTTAATGAAAACACATTTTTGTTGTAAAGTTGCAATTACAATACACATGTTTTCAATATTTTTAAATATAAATTAAGCTAATCTTTTTTTTTTTGCATTGAAATTTTAATAATAATATTTTTTTAATAATATGGGTTATTAATTAAGTATTGTACATTTTTTTAAATTACATGTTTTTTATTTGCTTATATCTTGTGCTTGGAGAGGGAGTTACACTGTAATAATTTTATATAGAGAGTTATACATTTGAAGTCTATAATTATTTATTGTCTGTTTGTGTGCTTCTAAAGTGTGTTGTGAAGTATGTTTGTTCTGAAGTGTTAAATTTAATTTGTATTATAAATATATATATACCTAAGTGATTAGGTGAAGGTCTGTGATATTTTAAATACTAATTAAATGTATTAATTATAAAGATATACATATAAAATCAATTTTATCGAAAAATATTGTTCTTGCACCACCGGGATTCGAACCTTAGATAATGGAACGATATATGTATTAATTATAAAAAATGTAACATATAGGTTCGAAAATTTGTCATCAAAAAATAATGTCGCTGTAGCATAGTTGGATAATGCACCTTCCGCGGTTTAGAAAAAGGTCCATGTTCGGGTAATTTTAATAATGTACAATACTAAATTAATAACTCATATTATAAAAAAATTGTTAAAATTTGATAAAAAAATAAAAAGATTAATTTAATTTATATTTAAAAATATTGAAAAAACATGTAATTGCTTGTCATTTTCGAAAAATAAAATTATGATGTTATACATTATTCACTTTAATCATCAGTAGGCAGTATTCAAATATTATTTGCTAATTTCTCGATATCATGTATATTAATTATTCAGAAATATATTTATTATTATCCGGATCATCGTTGAAGTGAGAAAACGTTTGAATCGAAAAAAATCACGACTACTCCTTGATAGTACTATGTACAGAGTGTATCAAATAAAAAGCGTTCACGTAATGTATGGAGTTATAGCTTGTATCGTTGCCGAAGGGCCTGTTCGGCTTCGTATTCCCAAACACTTTCTTTGAAATCCAGATCCCGCTGGGAGAATCCTATTGGAGGAGCACACTATTCATGTGCAAATATAATGTATTGAATTTTTTCCAATTTCATATTCTCTGGCGAATGTTAGTGACAAAAGAATAAATAGATTTGTGTGGGGAAGACGTATTTATTATGGTAAACTGTTATCATTTATTTTGTTATCGAGTGTGTGGTAGGCATTATATCTAGAGGTGGTTGAAAAGTTTTGCAAATATTTATTTAACGTTTTGAAATGTTTTCTAAATAAAAATGTCGTGACCTAAATTATTCAGTGGCCGGTCAGTCCGAATTACGTAATTTACTGTCGCATGATATGTGTACCACGAAAACGAACATTTACTTTGTATCCAGCAAAATAATTCGTTTTCTTTTATTTAATGGTCGTGTTATCGAATGCGAATTTTAATAAAATAAATTCCGAAAATACCAAAGATAGCTTTAAGATATACGTTTCTGTTTCATATAACTACAGCGGTACGCCACCAAGCTATAAATGTAAGAATCAGTCAAAATGTATGAGGAATCTTGGCCAATTAATTTCTTTAATTCATATCTTTCTTTTACGACAAATTTTATGTATGTTCGTTCACCTACCCGTAGCAACCTTTAATTACGACGAATTAATGACCTTAATTATTATGGATATATCTTTTGTTTGGAACTTATATATGATATATCTTAAACGAATTAATATTCAGTGCCTCCCATATTCCCTTCCCTCCCCCGCCACTAGCGAGCAGTCAATCGATCGGCGACCTTGAATCGGAACGGTTAACGCTGTTATCAACCTCGGAGACTCTGTGGGTCTATTTGTCGACCTTTGGTGAGATAGTGATATAATTCCATAAAGTCGAAAGGAATCTCGGACTTTTCCGGAATTTATTAGGGTGTGGGTCTTCCGCTGGGGGTTGCTGGGATTAATGATGCCGGAAAGAGCGGTGGTTAGGGAGACCTAACGAAGCATTTCACTGGCTCTCCTTCGCACTCACTTGCAACTTAGACAGGGTGAATTCCTGCCGGACTGTGACCGAGTTCTGCGACTTCAACACATAAATGTGACGTTTACCCTCCCATTTTGGGGGTGCATAATTTCTATAGCTTCTCTTTGGCTGTCTTCTGAATTTAATATGATAACGAGTCTTACGTAAAATTGTACAGGTACGGCTATGGTACGATGATATCGGAGCCAACCTATGATGATGTTAATGACTGAATGTAATAAAAAAAAAAGTAATAATGAACAACTGTAATAATTGTACCATATAATAAAGAAAAAGAAAAAAAGTTAATATGAAGGAAAGCCATAAGGTTTTAGTAACTAACTGCTCTAACTTTAAAATGTTGTCCAAAAAAATATTGCACGCGTTGCTTTAATCGAAACGAGAGTAAACAACTCTCAAAACGATTTCGGGATAGGGTGGGACCCTTTGGGGTTTCCTTCAATTCCATACAGTCCACAGTATCCGGAGGTGATCGGAAGACCCAGGAGAGGCGGGATTCAGTGTCACTTTTTTCTGTTCCTGTGTTTCTGGTACCTAAGGTATTATTCTACTACTCTTATTAAAATGATTATGAATAAAAATCAAAAACTGAGTATTGAATCAAGAGTATGTTAAAAGAAAGTGTCTCATCAGCTCTCAGAAATAATAGTTTCGTAAATATGGTATATTAAAAAAATAACAGTGCATTTTATATTATTTGCAAATTAATAACATATTTTTAATAAAAAATATATTAGTCTGACACGTGATTTAAAAAAAATAATTATCTTGACCCACTTATGTAAAAAGGTTTACCATCGCTGTTATTGACGATCGGTGGGTAGATAATATCATCGAAAAGATAGCAATAAAACATTAATACTCAAATAATTTCAGGTCGGATGATAAAAGTTTGCATCACGCTCGGCTTTACAATCGACGATGACGTCAGCTGAATTTTAATGAAAGCTCGCCGGTAAAATGATTCGATGTGAAAGTTTCAGTCTACTGTCCTTTCACTAAGAATATAAAAATAAAAACTGACTCAGAGAACGTTATTATCTATTGCAGTAAAAAGCTCGTTATCAACTTTTAATGTAATATTAAACTTACTTATGTTACCATCACGCCGTTTCTTCGCGGAGGTGGGTTACCTCACTTTTGTGTCCTGACACATAATTCTCGCCACATCCACATTCATACATCTTCTAATACAAGATCGCCGATTATTATGGCTTATTTGTCTGTACATGAAATTACGTAAATTTATTGATGAATCCATTTTAATATAAATAAAATTTACATTGTTTTCAACGTGTAACCCGATCAGTTCGTGAGATTGGAACGCAATTACATAAATGGTATTGTTATGAAACAAATTTTATCTTATGATATCCCATTATAATGCGATATCCTTATGTCTATTCATATAAATGCTAGCGAGATGAAAGGTTCTAAGGGCACAGTTAAGGGAATTTCACGTTAGATAACTTGACTAGTCAAGGGGGTTCCAGGGGTGGTGAGGTACTGAGAGGGGCGATGGGGAAGGTGGTGGAAGGGGAATTATCCATACAACGCCGGGTGTATCAGCTAGCTATGTATATATAAAACCGAAAACCACAAAGAGACAGTCAAAGCCATGACTCAAGTATATATGGAAGGGATGCTACTAGTATTTTTTAAATATAATACTAAAGAATGCAAAATCTATTTAATTTAATAACCATATAAAAAATAATAATTATGTAATTGAAATGTCGCAATGTATTTTTTTTACTTCAGATTATACCATGACACTCATTGGTACTATAAATACTTACCGTAAATAATCTGACAAAAAAATAGAAATCAAGCTTGACTGAAAAATGTTGTAAAGAAAAATTCTATATATAAAAATGACAAAGGCAAAGAATACTAAAACACGTGACACAATAGGCCATAAATAATCGGATTACTCCTCAGTGATTGCCCGGAAACTTCACATACAGAAAAAAGCCTTAAAAAAGCTGGGGAAATCGGAAACAGCAAAGAGATCCGGCGTTACGGCAAATTCAATTGGAAGAAATCCTCCTTTCGAGGTAATCTTCAGATACCAAACACACGAGGGCTATATGTCACCATGAATCATCGAAGGATTAACACTCGTAGATGCTTAGGGAAAAATGAATCATCTTCATGAAGCTAAATATATTTTTTTGTTAAAATAATGAAACATAATAGCAGATAATGAATGATTCCAGTTGTATTATTTCATATATAATATTTACATTGATTAATAACTGTAATCTCTCAAGAAAGGATATCGAAAAGAAGAAAATAATTGAGTAAAGTATGAATGTAAATTCAAGAGAAATACTAATATATTGTTATATATAGATAAATTCCAATAAATTAAAAGGCATTTTATACTTGAAAATATGCATAAAAATTGCGAATCATTTGTCCAAAATAATAGTGATCGGTTGCAGCTTGTTCCGTTAACGATAAGCGTAACCACATTCCACAAACGTGAAATCCAACAATATAAAGTATTTTATAAGTGATCAAAGTATATATACGTTTTGGAGATATATTAAATAAAATTCATTAAAGTGACACCCTGGTTGAAATGCCAGTCTTCTTCTATCATCTAAATGTTCAGATTGTCTCAAAAAAAAAAATAGTAAGTAATGAGGTATGGTTACAGTCGATACTGGTTTTGAAATCGTTTAGAGGGGTACGATTTGCAAACCTATGTCCGTGCCACACCGTTTACACCGTTAAGTTCATAGTTATCGACGGAGGCTTCACATTGTATGGATACCGATTTATAGTGTGTGTGTTTATGTAGCATATATAAGCAAATCTTGGCTACGGCAGAAAAAGTACAAAAATGTAATGGGAAGAGAATTAAAATATGAGGGATGGGCATTTAGATCTTTTGTGACAGACGATTTCTATAAACAATTACAAATTGTCATCAAAAATACTAGCGCTGTAGCATAGTTGGTAATGCACCTTCCCTGGATTGGAAAAGATCCAGGTTCGAATCCCGGTAGCGCAACAACAATATTTTTCGATAAAATTGATTTTGTATGTATATCTTTATAATTAATACATTTAATTAGTATTTAAAACATCACAGACCTATGTTTTGAATAATTACAACTTCACAATAAGAATGTGTTCTCGTTAATAATTAGAAACTAACTAACAAACTTACCATCACGCTGTTTTCCGGCGGTGGAAGGAGAGAGGATAGAGCGCTACACTCTTCTGTTCTGACACACAATTCTCGCTTTATCAACATTCATACACCGTCAATTATTGTGACTTGTAACAGAACCACCTTCCAGTATCTGGTTTACCTGGTCGTGCCAAGTCTTCCGCGGATGTCTTCTATTTCTGGTACTATCAACACTTGCATCATATATCTGTTTTATTATTCTCTCCTGATTCATCCGTTTCATTTGACTAAACCACCTAAGCAATTTTTTTTAATCTTATTCATTATGCAAAGATCAGCATTACATTCTCTCCTAATTTATTCATTCTTTACTCTGTCATAAACGGATTTGAAACCAGAAAAGGAAAGAAATTGCACCTTGTAGTCAAATATTTAAAAGTAAAATATTTCGTGCACACATCTGCAATATGCAAACCATTGAATAGTTGAGACGTGACCTTTTCAAAGCATAGGCATCTCTGTCAGACAGAACCTTTAAAAGGGTTTTCTGTTCGATAATGTGGCGTTTATATTAAAACGTTTAATTGTAATCGATAATAAAGCGTTTTATTGTACATATAATATTTTCATAAATTCACAGAAATTGTCTTGTAAACAAGAATATATGATATGAACTTCAATAGTTATTGTTTTCCAAGAACGCTTATATAATTTCTGCAAAATTTGGGTCAAAGTAAAGTTCTAAAAAATAAATTCACAATATATTTTTTTCCGAAACCTCTTTATATCATACTTCACCGAAAACATAAAGATTCCGAATAGCAGTGTAACAATAGTTGAAAAAAGCTTGCGGAGTCTCGATTTCTTTTGTGTTGGATTCGTTCACAAAGGGTTCATGTCTCGAAGAAACTTACATCTAATAATAACACTTCCTTTCTACGCAATAGGCTTTTACATTTGGCTTTTACAGGCTTATTTTTTGAGAACCGTGGTCTATCGCTCGGGGATAACTGATTTCAACAATATCTCTAGGTTAACAAAGTGGGCGGTGTAAGTGATTTTATTTTATACGCGCAAAGCGAAAGGATCAGTTTATACGGCTTCCTTAAATAGAAACTAAAAAAATAATTTTTAATAATTCATAAAACATAATATTTAATACAATGCGCGGTGTATTTCTGGGATTTTGTGATCAGTCAGTTTCACGATTCGCACTTATTGATGTTTTTTCATTTAAAGGAAATCGACAAAACTCTTTTAAAATGTTAGAATGTTGAGAATTTTTGAACTCTGCCAATATTCAAATACAATTCGCAACGAAATAAAGAGAAGTGAACTGACATCACAAGATAATAAATAAAATAACATTAAAATCTAGGTTTGTGCTCAAACGAATTAGGGTGAGTTTTTTCTTCTTCTTCTTTTAAATAGGCAATCCACCCTTCAAGAGTGATTTGTGCCATTAATCAAGTTAAAACTTTATTTTACAGAAAAAAGTAGAATAATATTATAGAATAATAAATATTATATTACAAGTCAACACCATTGTCGTTCAACACATTTGTTATTATATAGATTAAATGTGGCGAGTTAAGAGAAAGAATATGATACAGGAGTTGAAAATTACCATTGGTGAGATTACTGTAAAAAAAACCTGTGATCTGCAATGGACAAGCAAAAAAGATATGGTCAAGGGTTTTCTCCTCGGCAACAATTATCTATTAAATTCAATCTTAATAAATGTGAGCCTACCTGGTAATGCTCATTTTAGAGATATTTGATATTGTTCTGTTGGAGACTTTCCTTTTGGTGAACCAGGGAGTATGGGGAATAGATCTTTGAATTATTTTAAGCCGATTACCCTTGTCATTATTTGGATCCATCCACTGTGCAGTCCAGATAGAATTCGTACGTTTTTTTACCATATTAGGTCTGTCATACACACGGTGGGTTTAATTGATCAGAACGATGTATGGAATGATATCAAGATTTTTTGCATTCTTAGTCGCGAATTTTAAATTTTTGTTTAACGAAATTATTAGAATTAGTTAGTCCACAAAAAGATTTTGGAGTGGACGGTACTTTTTGTCACCTTGGTGTAAGTTATGTAATAAAATGGATAAAAACTAAATTCAGTAAATAGACTTGAATAGTCTGATTTAAATACTGCATCTCATAACTTTCCATCCCTCACTTACTTCAAACTCCCCTTCTAACAACACAACCTTTGTGTGGAAATTATTTTTTTTTTAAATCCGCGGAGCCAAAAAGATTACGAAGCAGGTAATAAGATACAATTTTAATAAAGGATTATACGAACTCCTTTTACAAAGTACAACCTGAAGTTCATCGTGAGTATGCTCTGTTAAGTTTACGAACAGATTTCATATATTAACCGACCCATTCTTCTTTACGGTGCCTTAAATAAGAAAAAAGTTTAAAATTGCTAACTATTTAGAGTTCAAAACAACACAAGTGCGGCAGTCCTTCCAAGTTTACAGTGGGAGATAAAGCTATCTCGAGAGTTGAGGTTATTTCATAATAAAACGAAGTAAGATCTTGAGTGAGGAAAAATAAAGTTTTCATTTGGATGCTGTTTTCAGTGAGAAATTTAAATATGTACATTACACACACGTGGTGTCTGATGTAACACAATCTTCGGAAAAGAAACTGAGCTCGGATTTTCATTTTAAAGATAATTGGAGCATTATTTCTTAGATAAGCCGCTATCAGGAATTGTGTCGAAACAGGCTATCCGATATAATGAAAATCTGTAGCGTGCGAGGATGCGGTGCGGCGCGGGTTTTAACTACGACATTATAAAAACATTTCATTAAAATGATAAGAAATTTTTGCAAAAATATAATAGTTACTAGTCATTACAGAAAATCATTTGAGTCAATTCGTACCTACCCACGCGACTCCATTACCAGCTCGTTTTTAGAAAGCTATAAAAATATGTATTTCAAATAGGTATAATATTTTTTAATACAAATGAAATTTTGACACGGCGTGCCATTACTAATCTAGATGATTAATTTAATTTGGATTTAAAATACCATAGAACTATGTTCTGAAAAATGCAACTTTACAATAAAAATGTTTCACCAAAAAAAAATAATTCCTGATTATGATCATTTTTATAACAAATAAATAAATTTAGAGAATATTTTTTTTTATAAAATTGTCTATAATTTATATACTGATACACTGTAATTCCATCTATCCACAACAAAGCAATTCCAATTCAGTATAAAATGCATGTCATTATGTATGAAAATAACACCTGAGTAGATTACTTTGAACAATAAATGCCTAAGAAGATGCGACCATTTCATTCGTCGCTACATTTTCATTCAATATATTTTGTATATTTTCAAATAATTTTTGAAACTCTTCATGTAAACATCCTGGGCACTACGTTTCAGAATCTTATGATTTTGGACGTCCTTACCCTTTAACGCGTTATACGAGTAAGATGTCTTTTTGTCGTGTAGGTCCACCTACTCGATCGCCCTGAGCTACATCGGATGCGCAGCTCATAATAGCGTGGTAATATTTCGCAAAAATTATTTTTAAAAAGATTAGAAAATTAATGAACGTTGCTTACTTGCAATTAAATGCATATTAAAAAAAAGAAATAAACAATAGCAGAATGTAGTAATTTTTTATCGCATCTTTAAAAACGCCGTCATGTAAAGCCGGCCATACACGTTACGATATACCTGACAAGTATACCTGTTCAGGTAAACATGACAAGAATACCGAAGTCCAACTTTGGCCATACACGAAGCGGCCAACCTGTGACAACCTCTCACTCAACCGTGGTATCGGTGAGCGCAACTACGACGATGCGGTAGCGCCAGTAGGTCTTTTCGTCATCCTACGAAAGAAAGAAAGAAAACCGCGACAAGAGTGGTGTAAAGAATGGCTGTTAAAATGAAGCCAACACAGTCACGTCAATAAAGGAATTAAATGTAGAGCCTAAAGAGCTAAGCCCTGGAATAACACACACGCTCAGGTTTGCCAGAACAGGCGACCTGTACAGGTATGTCGTTGCGTGTATAGTCGGCTTTAATCGATTTTCGTCTGCGCGGGTACGCGGTTTGATGACTGTGCATGCTATGTGTGTATCGTATAGGTAATTCAATTACAGTATCCAGCATATTTAATGATTAATATTAAGTTTCAGAACGATAAATTTGGGAAAAGTATCGTTAGGTTGTGATTGAAAAACCATGCATACACCCACAGCTCTAAATACAAAGATGTAAGCCGTAACTTCGGCGATGGAAAAAGCTAAGCAACTGACGGGAGCGAAAAGCTTAAAGAGGTTTAATACATAAAATTTCATAAGGTCTCAATCCGCCCTTAATGTTGGGCCGTTGATGGCACATTATCGTCAGACTTTTCTTCCGAAATTAGTTCCGAATATCGGAAATAGGACGATTGAATCTAAAATTCGTTCGGCAAATTACCAAATGTTAATACAAGTCACCGGATTAAAGGCAATTTGTGAAGCAATACAGATTTGCAGATTGGAATTATAATATTTGAAAATCAAACTTCTGCGGATATTGTTCTTTGTAAAGTTGATAAAGCTTTATAATATCATGTTTGAATGGGTCGGAAGTATATTGGAATTTTTGGATTGAAATTTGCGTTCTAACGAGGGAAATTTACTCAATATTAGCAATATGGGAGGGAAAGAGGTTACACGTAAATATAATGAAAATCTAATGCCAAACTAGTCATATTTTATTTAAAACCTAGATAATTAAAAACTTTTTAAATAAGAACCAAATAAATCCTACATATTACTGTATTAAAAAAATAATGGTCACAATAATTACACATTTGCAAATAGGCTTAGATAGAAAATTCCTACAGTAATATTAAGACTATGTTTGCATGATTTACCGATTTATTAATGAAAAAATGTATTAAAAGAAGTTATACAAATGGTTAAAAAAAATATTTAATATCGCCACGGAATACCATTAAAAAAATAAACAAAAATAAATGAGAGAAGAGTAAATATGTATTTTAATGTGTATTCAAAATTTAATCAAATACATACAATAATTGTTACTATTAAAAAAATATATTTTTAGATAAATTTGTTAAAGCGTTTTGCTTCTCGTGGATGAACTGACGCAGCCGCTCTTGGTCAGACACGGAATAGCCGTTGCAACTAAATATCATTAATTGACATGGCGGTTACTTTGTGGTTTAACATGATTATTTTAATTTTCACAATTAAACTTTCTACTACATGTACGTTGAGACTGCACCTCTTGAAACTTGTAATGTGTGTAGTACCAAGTTAAGTTGAGGAAAAAACTTGCAACTAAATTCTACCCTGAGTAAGTAATTATTTACAGTTTCATAAAACTTATCTTTTAAATATGTTTTGAAGACAGATTAGACGTGAAGATCAGCCGTGCTCATTGTATAGTTCAAGTGACATACCTGCAACAAAAAAATATATTATTAGAAAACGTAAAATAAGTTTAATGATATTGTACTGTACAACTTGCAGATAGATAATTAATTATTAGGAGAACACATTCTTATTGTGAAGTTGTAATTATTCAGTACAGATGGTCTGTGATATTTTAAATATATTAATTAGAAAGATATACATATAAAATCAATTTTATCGAAAAATATTGTACATTTAAAATCAGCAATGTTATCTTTGTGGTTAAGATTCATATTTTTATTTTTTTATCTTTGTTTTATTAACCACTAAAATGAGTTTAAATACATCTACCGGTTTCGAAAAATACCATTTTCTTCTTCAGGATGTCATAACTATATGTAAAAAATATATGTAAAAAATGTAATATAGGAAATGTACACTTGCTAAAATGTAATGTAACTAGTTAGTTATGACATCCTGAAGAAGAAAATGGTATTTTTAGAAACCGGTAGATGTATTTAAACTCATTTTAGTGGTTTATAAAACAAAGATAAAAAATAAAAATAGAAAAATATTGTTGTTGCACCACCGGGATTCAAACCTGGATCTTTTCCTAACCGGGGAATATCAAAAAGGTAACATATAGGTTCGAAAATTTGTCGCTGTAGCATAGTTGAATAATGCACCTTCCCCGGTTAGGAAACAGATCCAGGTTCGAATCCCGGTGGCGCAACAACAATATTTTTCGATAAAATTGATTTTATATGTATATCTTTCTAATTAATATATTTAATTCATATTTAGATAATTAATTACTGAAAATGGATAAGCCTTGGAAGTTTACCTCAATTAATGTACTTATTTCTTTCAAAAGCTAAAATGATTCTAAATTCGTGAATATATTCAAAGTAAACGCTCACTTGTGGAGCGAGAAATTTCTTATAAATGCGTATCTCGGAAAATAACGAAGGAATTTAAAAAAGCTGATAAAGGAAAATATACGAAGGCATTCCTGAAAAAGATTAAGTCTCGACTGAATTGAAAATATTTTCTAAAAAGTTTTTTATAATAAGCGAAACCCGATCTACATAAAAGTATGTTTTATAATGAAGAAAAAATAACGTTTAAATTAAGACTTGAAAAATAAATATTCTTTAATAAATGTACCTCCACGTAAGTAATCTATTTAATACTTTAATTATTGACACGTAACATTGATGTTGGGAAAAAACCTTTTATTAAGACCTTCTTTAAACAGGATCCAACAATGGCGTCCATTCTGTGGACCCCAATAAATTACTTCAGTGGATTTATGGTGTGTTGACGAACATCCTTCATACTCTCTCGAATCTGATCGTGCGCTGCACTCCTTATACGTCATTAGTTTAAATTCATGAGTGTGAATTTATGAGCGATGGGGAGGCTTCTAACGACACAAACTGGCAATATATTATATGTAAAAAGAAAATGCACCGAGAACATTGGCGAGTGAATAATTACAGTAATACGTCACGTAGCTGGTAAGCGGAAAATTGCATGGAGCTAAGTAATAAGCGAAACAGCGCCTTGAGCTTAAACAGATTACTTAAACTAGTTAGACAGAATATTCACTGATACAAATCACAGAGTTTAAATGGAAACTGGTGAACTTCCGTGTAATTTGAATCCGGGGAATGTAAATATTCATCCATGATAATTTAAAATTAATCAAAATCTGCCAAGCCCTGTCCTAGGTATAATGATTTTTCTTTTCACATAATTTTATGACTTTTACATGTTCTTATTTCTAACATCAGCAAGTGTACATTTCCTATATTACATTTTTTACATATATTTTTTTATTTATCCAGATAGTTAACATATCGCACAGGATTGCGAAGTCGTCGCAGTGACGCCAATAAAATAATGTAACAAGGACACGAGGCCGTTATTAAAATATAAAAACGGTCACGGGGCGCCAGACAAACGTGAGATAGATTTTAATAAACAAAAACTGTCATTTTCTGGTAAAATGCGCCTTGCTAATATAGTGGTAAAAATATGAATAAATGAATATATTGTTTGCAAATGAAATAAAACAAAGTACACTGCGAGCGGGAAGGCATACTCGATTCTGTCGCCGCAGTGTTCCTAGAAAGAACATGTTTTGTGTTTCATTTATTCTGACCTCATCATCATCATCATCATCATCATCATCAGCATCGTCAGTTGAGAGAAGCGGAGATTGGCGAACCACCCTTGTTTTCTTGTGGCTGTACCCAACAGTTAACAATGTTTTAATCTTGATTTTACAAAATTATTCAGAGTTTAACAGAAAAAACGGTAGTATAATCCATAATATGTAGTTTATTAGAGTGGACAGTGATATATATATATATATATATGAGTGTGTGTTTTAATACAAATACAAGTATATTTAACCTAGCAGTAAGATACATTCCTTGTATCTATCCCGTTCCAAAAGATTGTTTTATTTTTCACAGCACAAGCAAAATTGCCAAAATATAAAGAAATTATGCTAATAATAAATGCGCTGGTGTATTGAATTTATTGTGTTCGTAGTTGACTAAAAGTTTTTGGTGTTCTTGAAAATAAAATATAATCTGATAACAATAATTATGTATAACCAATTCTATATTAATAAATTAATTAATAATCTAAACTACAGTAATAAAATGAAATTCAATCGTGTTTCTAATGAATATATTATATGATTTCTCCTGTTCTACAAGTATAATTTTGAATGGATAAAGATTAATAATTTTTAACTTACCATGTATAGAGCTCGTAGCTATGTGAATTTAAATAATAACAGTAGAAATGTATATAAATTTTTTTATAAAATTTTTTTCTTGTTCACTTCACACATTTGCAAATTTTTAGCAAATGCCGTTCAAGCACGGCACCCCAACATCAATAAAAACCCTCTCCTAGACCTCAAAACCATCGCGTAAGAGTAAAGGATCTTAAGAGGTTTCCATAATGGTTGTCGGTCAGTAACATAATTGATCAAAAAGCACATAAAAATATCTTGAAGGTTTTACCGGGCTCCATATATTTTTTGGGGTTGTTTTTTGTGTCCGCGCTGACACGTCAAGCAAAATTTGATAATGCCTGCTCTCTACCCTTTCTCAGCACAAATGGATAAATCATGTAGGGAGGCACCTTGTCACCGGGGGTAATCTGTACTCACCATCAATCTGCCGCCCTGTCCGCGCACGATACGCTCCCTGGACGCTTTTATGAAACACTGAAATTCCACCTTGCATTTTTGCAATAAAATACAGGCGTGGGTTGTCCCATTCACACGTTTACTCGGTGAACGCGAATTTTTCATATTGCAATACAGGTTGCTTATGACGTCTTTGACCATTTCAGTAAAAACATCGAAATTGTGCTAATATTAATTAATATATGTAGCGCCTAATTCTGAAACACCCTAAAACTGATTTGGGATAATTTGAGATAAATATACAGTTTTGTAGATTTTTTGTCAGCTATATGCAGAACACATTGTTTCTCGCAAAAGCCACTTAAATCCATTGATATTGCATGTTCAAAATCAGGGTTAGTTCCAAAGTACCCCAAAGCAGACAGAGTATAAGTTGCCATTCCCCCTAAAATGAAATCAGCCAGTCATAACGTTTGATGATGATCACGTGTATCGATGTAAATATTTAAGATATAGATTTAGATGGGATGAAAATATTAAAAAAGGGTTATTAGGGGACTTCAGTTTATCATTATATATTATCATATTGACTAAATCGATTAAACGACATTGTCTTCCGATGTGTCTTTATCAATTGTTTTCTTAGTATATATATTTTTTAATCAATGTAGCTTAATTTCATTAAAAAAAACTACCTACTAATAATCATTTCTTCAAACAATTTTTACTGGATTTAATACGGATATTTTATTGTATTTATTTTATTTATTAGACTTTATTGACATACATAAGATATAATTATATTGCAATTAGATACTCGTAGTTTATTGTGTGGAATGGAGTAGACTCCACTTCTGATATATACAGAATTGTCCTGGCTACTTTGCTAGACTTCTGTCTGTGTTAAAGTAGCCAGTTTTTTGGTGTTGTTGTGGTGTTATTTAATTCAAGAAAGATACAGATTCGACAGGAATAAAAATAAAAATAGAGAAAAAAAGAAAAGAAAATATGTAGTGGGAGTGTTGTAGAATGGGTGAATTATTAGTGTAGGCACTGTATAGTGATTATGTTAGAATGTTGGATAGCGATACTTCGATTGACCTCTACACAATTGGATCATATATTGGGTCCATATTTACTTGGAAGTGAACGATTTCCAGTTGGTGCTGAGAGTGTTGTACAGTTTCGGAGCTAAGAACATGTAGAATCTTTGATAAAATGTCGTTGTTCCTCTCGGAACTGGCGTGTAGATGTTCGTTTTTTGTCTTGTGTTGTGTCCATATATAATATGATATTATCCCTAATACCCTACTGTACATCATACATATGAATATTTATTAAAATATATTTCTTTTTTAATTAAATAAAATTCATTGTCCCGATTCTCGGGAATTTTGACACTCAAATCCCGGGAATTGAAAAAAGTCGAGAATACAGAATCCCTAGTCCAAACGTAACCTTCAAAGACCACTATTCCAGATGGTTTAAGATTTCACATATCTGAGGTACACGATCAAAAAAAATGAAGAGGTCGTAGAAATTAGAAAAAGAATTGCCGCGGGAAATATAATTTGTTCATCGATAAAACTTCATATCTATAGAGCATTATAGAGTATTTTTTACCTGTCTGGTTCGATTTCCTTTCAAACTTTCCCTCTTTTCTTTACATTTTATATTCCTTAATCCGTAGTCTCATAATGAATTTATAAACGTCCTGTCTTTCAAATTGTGGCCAAATTCCAGAGGCGTAATCGAGTTTTTAAATTGTTTCTAAAGGGTTATTGTCCTTTTCAGAGCCGTACACGAAATATTTCTAGCCCAGGAAATTATTTCAAGGAGGCAAATGGAAGAAATTGATTCTTATGTATGTGTGAAATAATATTAACATGCGATATATTAATTAATCTTAAGAACTCGACACCTAATGAGTAAAATGCTATAGGTTCGTGTCTCGTCTGTAACCACAAAATAATACAGTCATGATGGTTGAAAATTGTGCGTACCTATAGCGTGGGATAAAAATCTGTTTAAAATTTGATACAACAGTACTTCTATATTGAACATTACATATTTATTTTAACTTTATATTTGTATCTCGGCTTTATATTCCTCTACCGCCAGTCCACTGAGATAAGTATTCACTTTTTTTTCAGTTCTTCAATACACTGAAATTTTTTTCCTTCAAAAAAATACTTTAGTTTTGTAAAGAGATGCAAATCTGAAGGAGCCAGGTTCGGGCTGTAGGGTGAATGGTTGAAACGAAACTTCCCACACAGCGAGCAGACAGTCAACTGAAGTCGCTTCACTTTAAGCGGCGGCTAATCGCGTCACTAGCGCTCCGCGCGGCGCAAACGAGTACTACTTTTCGGACGGATCTTTCCCACTTCAATTGTTGGAGAAGTTGTTATTTTCTCAGCAGTATGAGGCCTGGTATTGTCGGGAAGGAGAATGATGCCACTAGACAATATACCACATTGATGGTGAATATCACATGGTCGCACAATTCTTGAGTTAAGAAAATCTGATCTCAGCCCTAACTTCACAAGTGGCGAAATTTTTAATTTTTAAAAATATTTTAACTACTCACAAACAATAAAAATAATGAATGCGCTACGAAACTTCCAACAGAGCGAACAGTTAACTGAAGTTGTTTCACCTTGAGCAACGGCTACTCGCGCCACTAGCGCTCCGCACGGCGCAAACGGGTACTACTTTACGAACGGCTCTCGTATCTTTTTTTCTGCTAAAAAGTT
Organism: Eubasilissa splendida; assembly: GCA_031772225.1. Classification (NCBI taxonomy): domain Eukaryota; kingdom Metazoa; phylum Arthropoda; class Insecta; order Trichoptera; family Phryganeidae; genus Eubasilissa; species Eubasilissa splendida. Next base: position 21,977,788 of record CM062859.1, on the reverse strand, counting down.
GTTCCGGTGGCTAAAATCCTCTCGGGACTTACGAATAATTCAATAAAAAAAAACAGATAAGATAATCCAAGCTTTAGAAAATATGGAAACAGACATATTTGATTTGTCACAAAAAGCGGCTAGGTCAACAAAACGCCGGTGTAGTTAAATATGAAAAACAGTAACATAATATTTCCAATTGACACGACGGAACTGTCGGGTATCAGAGGATTAGGTGACCGAATAATGAATGGGGTCTTTTTCAATATGTCGCAGCGAATGGGTAATCCGGCTCAACCGAACGCGGGTGCACGCGAATTAAAGTGACGGTAGAGTCAGCAGTCAGTATTCTATGGAGGGAGGAATGCGTGAAGCGTGCGCGAGCATTATACTGAAAAGTTTCAGAGTATGTATTACAGATTACAGGTTCGTTTTCTGTTCTGTTATGCTAATATGTAATTCGTCTCAAAGGACAATCTCAAGAGACTAATGCGTTTAAGAAACAAAGACAAAACGGCAATGAGGAGATCATTTAAAAATCCACAAATAAATTTCGATAAATCACAGAAAAAAACTTACCTATCGAAAAAGTATAGTCATCACCAGGATTCGAACCCGGATTTTTACATTGCCGGTAAACAGCTTTACTGAAAAAATTACAATAACACTTTTCCTAATAATGAAATATATTGTTATGTAGCTTTATTGTTAAAGCTATCTACCGGCAATAGAAAGTTCCGGGTTCGAACTAGATTTTTTATATAGAAAAAATTATTAAATAAAATAATGTCACAATTTATGCGTCGAATTTTTAGACACAGCCGCATTGAACAGTCACGCTTCAATTCAATTCATAATATCAACAACATTTATATCAATCAATAACTAAATAAATATTATATTGCAACTGTTCGTGAATGGTACCAAATGCAATGAAATATTCCCACAAACACTGCTCGTTAGAGAAATTAAGCAGTGTTTACCAAATTTAAATATTCATTTCCTCTCCAATTAACCGCCGACTCCATAAAAGTGGCAATGTGGCTTCCGCAATTGAAACAATTCATTGGCTGCACCAATTTGTCGGGCGATCAAACATTTAAAGAAACCGACGACGAGATGTAACGATGAATTAAACAATGACATTACCATTTTATGATGAATTTGGTTGGACGCGTCTGGCGTGACACCGATCATTATGTTTATATTAATAATGTTAACGAGCGACGTATCGAAAGTTACACAGAAATTACAATGAAACACGATCGAATGATAGATAAAATTGAATAGTCAAGCAGTTTCAGAAATAAACGAACGTACATACTTGTATAAACAATTTATAACAAAGATAGCTATATAATCTACGTTAAATGAAATTCATTTTGCATCATTCTCCTTCGCAGCGTACCGACGTAAGAAAAATAACGTTGGACTGTGTTGACAGCGATTTAATTCAAAGATCGTCAGTTGTCGGCAGATTCTCCACGAATTTATATACATTTGTTCTTTTATCTAATTTAATTAACTTCAGTCACTAAAAATTGTATGATTTAATACGAAATAAACAGAACACCAAATTTGTGAGATACCCAGATACTTATGCTGCAAAGCAGGGGGCGTGCACTGCATACAAGCAAAAAAGCCGTGCATTACTAAAAATTTTGGGTAACTAATATAAATTAAATAATCCATATATATAATATGTTATAATTACGTTAGCACCCACCGTGTATCAGTAGAATTATTAATTGCGTAGTTCTGGATGCTACTGCGCGACGCCACCGGTGTGCTGCAGTGCTCTACTGAGTTATTATTCATTTGTAGCTAATACAATTGCTAGCCACTGTCTTAATCTATCGTTCTATTCAAGCCATACAATTACTACCTACTGAATTGAAAATATCACTCGGCAGAGTCAGAAATAAATCAGCTGATCCATGTTGTATGGAGTCCTTACTTATGCTGTTTCCTAACATTCGAAACGTTTTGAACTTGGCTCAGAGCTAATCCTACCTCATTTACTAATTTTTAAAAATGAATACTTCCTCATTTACTAATTCGCAAATTTTACTACCTTATTGTTCTTTGCATTAGAGGATAATGCATTTTTATTGTGATGGTTTCATTTTGTCTAAAGACGTCAGTTAAATGAATGTTCATAAACCTAAGTACAATATAGAATATTATATTGCATTATATAATATTATGGTAATAGCATAACCTAAGTCTATACCTACTGCACGCCACCGCTGCAAATACTGCCTAAGGTATTTAATTGACTTGAATCAAAAACAGGCACTTTTTATGATTAAATTGAGATCAATCCACGGCATCTGATATCTCGCCTGACTACCCCTTGACATACATATATTATAGTTTATATTCAATCACTGATAAACGAAACGACTAGGTTCAAATTCCAGAAAAAATAAATCGTATTCTCCATTAAAGTAATATACATAATATAATATAATTATGAAGGTATTTAAATTGATAAATTTGGATGAATCCTTAACCATTTCTTCGTTATCGAATTGATTTTGTTACGCATTTCAGTTGGATGGATACGTTACCGTTATTTCATGAACTGAATGAATATTTAATTGAGTAATATTTCATAAACTGAACGAATATTAAATGTAGACCCCCATTGTTCTTACAGCCAGCGATATCTTATTATATCTTTATATTCGTGTACTTTAGTATGAAAGTACATAAAATTGTATATTTATAGTAGTATGATATTTTAGGAGAACACATTCTTATTGTGAAGTTGTAATTTTTCAGAACATAGCTCTGTGATATTTTAAATATGAATTAAATATATTCATTTGAAAGATATTCCGTAAAAATAAGGTACATGACTCTTTCGAATAATGGAAGGATTAAATGTATTAATATCAAAAAGGTAACATATAGGTTCCAAATTTGTCGCTAAAAATATCATCGCTGTAGCATAGTTGGATAATTCACCTTCCCCGGTTTGGAAAGAGGTCCAGGTTCGAATCCCGGTGGCGCAACAACAATATTTTTCGATAAAATTGATTTTATATGTATATCTTTCTAATTAATATATTTTATTATTATTTTATTTAATTTATTACGCACTCGTGTGGTAAACACATACAATTCAAATTAGTCAGAAAAAATGGAATGCAACACTTTCTATAATTTTCTATTATACTATTTGTCTGGCAATCTTGCGGAATGTTTGCGGCACACAGAATTACAATTCGCACAGCAGATGACAATGTAGTTTGATTAATTCAATGCCCTCACCACTACAAATTCGCCGGAATCTCATTGGTTTTCAAAACGCATCGACTGCGGATAGCTAATGGACATCGGCGCATATCCTGCTCATTCCCCCGGAGAGTTCGCTGCATTCAAATTAGATTTACCGCCGCTAGATGTCCCTTTGTGTCAGGCGCGACCGAATGAAAAGGCCCTTTCCCGCGCAAATGCCACACACGTGCATCAGATGATGAAATCGTATGATGGATGCGGCCCAGGCGTGATAGATGTGTTTTGAAATGTGATAAATGAATGTGCAGAATTTTGGAAATACGTTTTTTTTTCAGATCGCATTAAAGATTCGCCTCGCTTGTGGTGAAATTTTAAAAACGAAACGACGAACATCTGTTAAATCGATATTCAAATTAAAACAATATCTCCTCAATACCACTTTAGGAAGTACGTACCTGAACTAGTTGCAGGCATTTAATTTAAATATATTGGATAAGACTTATTTAAAAAAAAAACTTTTATTGAAAATAAAATATTTTCTAAGCAGTTTACCTGGCAATTTTTTTTTTTTTGATATGGTGGTCGTTCAACAATTTTAAAAGTAAATAATAATTGGTAGTAAGGCTTACAGAATAATTATATGTACTATGATTGGTAATTTTAATAAATACCAGAGTATTCTCAAGGTACTGGATAGTGTGCGATATAGTACCTTAGAATTAATTGTTTCGGTTTATTAAATGGGTATTATTTATAAGTAAAACTTTTTTAACAATTTACATATATGGTACTTATTTTTTAGAAATGTTAACTGTGATTACTTTCCAAGTATCACCAGATTCCCTAGGTGTTCTATCCTCTGATTAATGACTAATTTCTAGAGTCCCGATTTCTTGTAAGTGAAACTCAGTTTGTCCGGGTAACAATATTAAGTTTATTACAACAACGTATTTACAGTCAATAATAATTACACATTTCAAAGATAGACTAATTATTCAGGATAAGCTGTGATGGAAGAGAGCTGTTTCCCCAGAGACGGCCTCTTATAAAGTTCGTCCCCCATCATTCATCTACTCACTTTCATGACACACACACATATACATACATTTATAAAGTGACAGTTCTCACATAAATTCACACAGTTCAACGTTAAATATAAATAACTCACAATGGTGTTATAAAACAAAGTTAAAAAACCATTAATTAAAACTTTATAGCTTTGACATTCATGTCGGGTGTATTTTTTACGCTCTAAGAAAACATAAATAACCTTTCGTTTATCTGTCCTAAAGCACTGTTTTATAACAGTTTAGAAACTTACGGTAGTTTTTTTTTAATTCTTCAAAAATTGTCATTTACAAAACTGAAAGAATTTTTTCTACATCTTGAAATGGGCCAGAGTTATAGATGTTCAAAGTTGCGTGTTTAAAACACGATCGGTTTATACGTTTTATCGTGTGACGTCACATCTTCCGAGTCTCGCCGGAGAAACGATCAACTTCGTAGTAATATTGTTAGTACTGGCAGGTACGTTCGAAAGATGTGACGTCATATGGTAGATATGGATATCTCCGAAAGTCTTGCACATACTGAAATGAAACTTTGGTATATACAACTAACTTCGTTCTAATTTGGTGTATACAAATGGATTGTATTTTAATTCAATTTCGTAACGTTAAAAAACATTGAAAATGAAAATAAAATAAATAAATTTATAAAAACAAAAAAGCGTAACACAGGTGGGCGAAAAACAAACATCGCATTTGAATATTTTAAATTCCCTTTTGTGCTCGGTGTCCGGAACATCTACCTGCATGCGCTAGCGTGTGCAGTGTGCACAGATAAAGAACCGACCAAAACAAGAGTGTGCTGGGCGGGCGTGGGCGGTGTGCGGTGCCCGATGGGCACAGTATGATGCAATGTGACATATTGGCGTGAAAGCTAATCCGGCTTTCTTTGTACCTTCGTATTCAACTCACATTTACGGCAAACATGTCTGACGTTATCATCTGCGCGATGTTATTGTTAAAAGTGCTGGCGTCTAAAAATCTAGAACGGATTTGAAAAAAAGGGCTGTGCGAGGCAGGTAGCAGAATGTTCATCGCATTTCTTCAAGATAATATAATCGGGATGGTAAGTAGTAAAATTGGCCAGGTGGCCTCTCATTTGTTCAGATTGAACTTGACAGATTCCCCAATGTGTGAGCGTGGTGCCGAGGAGGAAACCCTTGACCATGCATTTTTTGCCCGTCCATTGCGGATCACAGGTTTTTTTTACAGTGCTCTCGTCAATGGCAATTTTCAGCTCCCAGTTAACTTGTGTCATCTTCTTTCCCTTAAGTTGCCACGATTAATCTAATCTATATAACAGTAAGTTTTTTGAACAACAATGGTATTGACTTGTAATATAGTATTCCCTATTCTACAATATTATTGTACTTTTTTCTATAAAACAAAGTTTTTAACTTGATTAATGGCACAAATCACTCTTGAAGGGTGGAATGCCTATTTAAAAGAAGAAGAAGTAATAAAATTGTATTTCTTCAATATTAGCAAAATTACTTTGTGGCCTCATTTTATATAAGTAATTAGATAAAATACTTTATTTAAAGCACTATTTATTGATTATTCTAGATGTTTCGATACATATGGTATCTTCTTCAGGAAACAATGTATACTGAAATTAAAAATACCAGCATAGATAAACTAAAATAAAAGTAAGAACTAATATGAAAAAAAATTTAAGTGGGGACTATTTGCAAAGAGGATTTGGTTATTTATAATATTTAGCTTGCTATTAACACTTTTTCTTATTTCTAAAATTACAAATTTATCTAACTGTAAACTAGTATAATTTCTAAACGCTTGTTAATATCAAAATAATGATTTGTTTCCAGAAGGTGATAGTTATAGTTTTGTTTTTATCTATGCTTGTATTTTTAACTTCAGTAAACATTGTTTCTTGAAGAAGATACCATAAGTATCGAAACATGTAGAATAATCAATAAATAGTGGTTTAAACAAAGTATTTTATGTAATTATTTAAATTAAATTGTAGCTTGCAAATAGTTAAATTTGCGCATAATTCTCAAAATTGATATACGATCCGACTTGAGGAGATCTACAGAATGAGGTTATTTACAAAAAAATTAAAGAAATGCTAATTCTAGTGAAAAATATATTTAAATATTAACAAACTAACATATGGGCGAAATCGATTTGACAGTTCGTAAATTAAGGAGTAGAGTCTTGATATTCTTATGCCTATATGAATTCTGGCGGCGAAATTCTAAATGTAAGTTAGTAGGTACCTACCTACTAAGGAATATACATTAAATAAATACATATATATATGTATTTATTTAAAAATTTGTTCAGTTGCAAACCTTGATGAAAATATAGACACCACATCCTACCCTCCCCTTGACTGGATAGAATCCCGCATAAATCATTATTTTTTACCTCTACATATAATTTTCACATGATTAAAACTCTTTCATGAAGACGAAATGCTTCATGGAAGTTATGTCATTCACATTCGCCGCTGTCTCTGTTCCAATTCTTGTTATCGGTTCCGAATGGTAGCAGCTGGAGCTATTTATTATCGCTAGTATAAAAAAAAAATTCGTTTGACGTATTGAATAACGCAATTCCAGAAAAAAAATACAATTTGAGAAAATCATAAAACCTGAAAAAACACAAAGAAGATTTACTTAGACACAACAAATATTTTCCAATGATAAATATAAGATTAAACGACCTTTTCTACTTAACGGAATCGGATCTAAGTACCTACTAACGTATATAGGAAACCTAAGTACCAAGCAGATAAAAAAGTAGCAACGTATAGCAGATTCAACGTACGATCAATATGAAGAATGTGTGAAATTTAAAAATACGATGGTATATGAAAGAATCAAAGAACGTTGTAATTTTATAAATTTGATATTCTTCATGGACAGCTTATTTCAAAATGATTTAATAAGAATACTTAAATTACATAGTAAAAATTATTATAAATGATAATAATTTAATTTAGTAGTTCTAATTTATTTTAATTTTATTTGCATCAGTTGTATATAATATATAAACGTACGAAGACTCAAATAAAAGTGCATTATAAATGAGTGGGCGAAAATAATTATAAAAATAAAAGTGACCAGAAGCTAAATAAACTGAATAGAGAATTTAACAAATCAAATTTTGAAATACTTGACTAATATTTCGTCGTAAAAAGTGATAAATTTTCAGGTTTTTAAATACACACAAATTGCGCTATTTAATACAGCAGTTTCCGCAAACTTTTTGAATAATTAGCTGACTCCGGCAGAACATAATGAATTATTTCGTCCACGAAGCCTTTCCGAGATAAACCCAATTTAATCCTTTGCGGTTTCCGCGTCCTTTTCAAGGGTCACCATTCAAGCGTACGGAGCCACGCTTTGAAAAGGAACATATCACTTCACGCGAATATTTTTATGACGGGTTAAATACAAGACCTTTGTAACGTCTTGCCGTGGGAATGATTGGCACCTTGAAAGATGTAGGTTGTCCATGCTACAGGAAAAGACCGAAAGAGATTCTCGATTACACATTGATAATAGGCCGTATCAAGTATCCATTCTCACGACGCGACATCCTGAGAAACAATAGGCACTCTTCAAATACAACGAGAGATAATAGGGATACGGAAAACTGAGAAAAAAGGAGGAACGACGAGGACGCATATGAAGATAATGAACCGTGAGCAAAGAAGGGAAAGATTAAAGAGAAAAAAAAGGTATACGCTTTGATCTTTCAACACAAACATAAGTAATCTCCTAAAAGCGGTATATATCCACCAAAGCATAGTATTTTTTAATTTTGCTTACTTACCGACACGACACAGTGAAAAAGTAAAAATAAATATAGAAACTAATTAAGTAAGTAAAAATAAAGAAATAGGTACATTCAAATCAATCTAGATAGAGATACAGCTGCTATACATTAGAGCAGGTGTCAGCAACCTTTTTTGGCTGCGGGTCAAAATCAACCAAAATGTGACTATTAAGAAGACGGATCGGGTCAATGGGCACTTTCATTTTAAAACAGTCTGCTAGTGAATAATATGATAAATTTTATTGAGAAAACTATTACAATATTCTTTTAAACTAAATATAAAAAATAAAATTCTAATTCTAATTATTATAAAAACAAATATAATTGTCAAGTTTCAGTTCATTAATAATTTATAAACTTTATTTATAAGCGTTCTCTTGCGCCACAAACTCTTTTTCATTGGCTCACGCCTGACGGATGCGCGCGCGCCTTTCAAATAACGGAAATAATTCAGACGACCTCTTCATCTACCACGCTACTACACATGTTATTTTTTATAATTTATTTTTAAATATTATGCTTTATTTGCGGAACTCAAGTGGGTCACTTGAAATTATCAAATGGGTCACTCGGTGACCCGCGGGTCATAGGTTGCCGATGCCCGCACTAGAGTATTAGGTTCACCATTAAAACAGTTCGAACAAATGGCAAACACTGAGTGAATCGTATCCCGATATCCGTTTCATTTTATCCATTTGTCACATCTGTATTTGATATTTAAGAATGGCTAGATATTGTTACGTATCTTGCTTGTATATTTGATTGCAAATCGCACGATATATTTTACTGAAAATCGTTATTGTTCTAATTCAATTGTGACTTAAAAATTGTTTCAATCACAAATCTGTTAAGGGAAACCAATGACCATTCATACCAAAGAAGCCTTTATAAATACTTTTATCGGAATACCAAAAAAAGTTGAAAGGTTTAATCGTATTTAATATTTAATAATTATATTACAGTCTATTTTTGAAATACCCATATCATCACCAATCCACTACACACATAATTTGTTTGTCTTTGCAGTACACCTAGATATTTTACGCGTATTGAAAATCGAAGTAAATCGTCCGCTTGCTTGCTTAAGTAATTGCAGGAAGCAGTTGGATGACCGAGGGTCGACAGGATAGAAGAGTGGCAGTTGTTAAGAAATGCAATGATGGACATAGCCTGAAAAAATAAAATAAAACACATGAAAAACTTTTCAGTGTCATAATCAACAGAATTTTCGTATAGGCTAGACGTAAATATCTGCATAAAAATTACTTGTACGAGTATAGGCATTCGTCGTTCATTCGGGATAAAAAGTATTATTTTATTTCTAAACTTGCTTGTTTCATCTAGCGATAAGATGCCCATCCAGTGACCGAGATTATAATTCGATTATTTAAATATTATTAATGCAGAGAATTTTTTATAAAATTTAACATGCATGCAGCGTAAGACTGATACACGTTTTTATGTTAGATAGGGTGATAATAATATTCAACAGCAACATAATAATTAAAACGTGTAAAGAACTTAAATCGAGACTGATCCAACAGTCAATAAACGAGACGGTACACGTGCAGGATATGCTAAAGTGTAGGTTCCATGAATTTAATTAGTTTTTTAAAAATAATTTTAATATAAAATACACACTTTTAAGATATATAAATTAATACAAAACGTCAAATTAATTTATATTATATCCAGTTCTACACAATAAAGATAAGTTTTTAAAACATGTACATAATAAATATAGAAGATGTATAAAGTATAGGATATAGTAAAATACTGCTTATCTCAATAAATAAAAAGTATACCAATAGTACAATTTAACACGGTAGTGTGATTCAAGAACCAAAAAAATCAAATAGATATTCTAAATTAATCACACAATATAAAGCCAATTTCAGAATATTGTTTAAAAATAAAGATACAATTAATAATAATAATAATACATTTAATAGGGTCACTTTTTTACATGTATTATGTACTTACATTGATAAATAATGTCTAACGTTCTGACGTATTACTCTTCCTAATTAATATTTATTTAGTATACATTTTCACCTAGTTCATTACTATGAGTGTTGCGTCATATTTCTAATATCGGACAAATGTATCGAGGGATATGCATATAAAATTTGGTAAAGTAAATACAACATATCAGTAAGAAAGTAAGACATATGTTTGGGTACCCTGCCTCTTACACTAATAATTTACTGTATTATAGCAAATAGTGTTCCTCCGGTATAACAGTAAGCAAAGTGAACAGTTAATCAAGAGATGCAATTAGGTATTTCAATATACTGTTGTAGCAGTTTTATTCTCAGGTTTAGACCTTTAAAAGTTCAGAAAGTTTAAAGTTTAAAAAAAAAAACACGTAATTTCTTTCTATTTATTATGGTAGAAGATGATTTAATTTTCCTAATTTGAATAAATATTACAATACGTAAAATGGTCTCAAAAACAAATACTTCATTTTTAGATATAATATTATTCGCTGGGTCATTTTTACGACTTTGCAAGGAAATGTGCGAGCGGCCGAGGCTTTACAGGGTGAATTATGACGTCATTTTGGATCGATCGACACTGATCCAGGTCGTTTGATTTACTAGAAAATGGAATCATAAAATTCTTTTCACAAAGTCACATTCCATCATTAGACAACGGAATTTCCCTCGTAAAGAATCGTAGGTATAATTTTTTTTTACCTCACTATTTTCACCACTAGGTGCGCATAAAAATGTGTATTTAACATACGAAATATGATTAATAAGTTAAGAAATGTATTTGAAAGAAAATAACGAGAAATTTGTTAATATTACAAAGCTATAAATAACTTGCCGATAGAAATGAACCTATATCTCTATCATTAAATAAAATTGACGACGAAATTATTAATAAATTACATTTTCAATTTAAAAAAATCATTCCTTGTGACTATTAGAGGTATTTTGGAAGGCGACTAAGTTTTAATGTGTCGAAACTTACGTAGAATACACAACAATACAGTAAATAACGCGTGAAGCAAATCAAGGTCTTTAGGTAAGTAAAATAATTGTCGTGTATGGAATAAATGTTTGAAATTTGGGACTTTCGTTTGTTTAAATTATCAGAAAAAATAGTTGTGCATATCTATGGTTCTAGGTGTCGTTTGTATGCACATGTCGAATCTCGCTGTCAAATCAAACTAGTTTCAATTTATGTTTCTTTCTAACAATCTCACCTCTTAAATAAATAAAAAAAAGTATTAATTTTTGATATTTATATAGTTTTATACTATTTTATGGAGGATGGTCCTGTTAGAAGCCTCAATAATTGTCGAGCTTGTATGAATATGGATGAGGCGAGAAATGTGTGTCAGGACAGAAGAGTGTGGCGCTCTATCCTCTCTGCCTACCCGCGCGGTGAAACCGCGTGATGGTAAGTAAGTAGGTATTGAATAGATTATTCTGTATATAGATTTATTTCATGAAAATCTTGAAGTGCTCTGTAATAGAGGTATACAATTAATGTTATCAAAATATAGATATCTCACAGAAACGAAGCTATTATTTTTACATGAGAAGTATGGAAGTTTTGGGCATTACAGGGCTTACAACCTGTCATCGGCTGACTTAAGAGGATCACTATACACAATGTAACTTTCACCTATTTACCCATACAACCGCATCTATCAAATTTTTTGAAGTTGTATGTATAATTATGTTGGAACATTTCAATTATTTATTATCAACTATACTGCCGCCATCTATGGATTTTTTTTGAAAATTTGATATTCATTCCCATGTAACAGTATAGATGTCGCTGAAGCTAAGGCTATTTTTTTCTTAAGTTTTTGGGGCTATATTCTTTATGTGTATATATGAAATTCATTCGAATTATTAACATGTATGTATACTAGAATACGTCTGAAAAGGCAGTATTGTTCAATTTTTAACTTTATATTCAGACCAGTATATTTCACAATATTTTGAGTATGTCCCAATCTTTGCAGGAACCAATTACTCGGATTTATCCCCTGAGGGATTGTCATTAAGATATAGATGTCTCACAGAGACGAAGCTATTATTTTTACATTGAAAGTATGGAAGTTTTGGGCATTGAATTTTGGCATTTTGACATTGTGTAAAGTGATCACTTAAGCCAGCCGAAGACAGGTCGTAAACCCTGTAATGCCCAAGACTTTCATACTTCCCGTGTAAAAATAATAGCTTCGTCCCCGTGAGACATCTATATATTGATGACAATTCCTCAGGAGATAAATCTCAGTAATTGGTTCCTACAAAAATTTGGACATACTCAAAATACAATTACTGTCATTGGTACAATTATCCGTTCTATATGGCAACTGGATTTACGTAGCTTATTTTATGTATAAATAAAATTAAATATGCATTCAATATATAAATCACTTTTGTACTTGTGTTTATTCATTATGAATTTAGTTATTCAGGATTTACGATAATTTGATAAATTTCCAATTCACATTGACGCAATCATTTAATTTAATGTATAATTGTAATATTATTTTGACGAACTGGTAATTAGCAAAGTTCTAAATCAAATAATAATACAGATGTTTTAGTTCTGAAATAACATTACACATTTTGGCGTCGACGGGGTCAATATTTCATGTGTGGGATTATTTGTTTTACAAACTTTCATACATTGTAAAGGTAGTTTCCGACCATTGGCTTAGATTTTATGGTAAAAGTTTCTAGACATTTTCACAACTTTCGTCTATTCATTTCGAAAGCGCTGAATATTATTTTGGAGATAAAATCTTTCTCATTTAACGACGGAAACACATGCGAAATAATCAGCCATTAAGTATAAGTAACTAAATAATTAAACTCCATACATTATTAGCGGGGATAGTAATAGGCTCGGCGGATGAGGTATGTATTAAATAATTTATGAATGAGGACGGGCACAATCTATCTGCGGGTTCACGGGTCAAGGATGCACTCACTGACTAGATCAATTAATAGGATTAAAAGCTTAGACTTACACCGAAAATAGTAAAAAAAATTAAACAAATTTTCAGCAAAAGATATTAAGATTTATCATCAAAAATAAATAGGTACAATATTCTTAGCAGTTTACCGGCAGTTGGAAAGGATACATTTTTAGTGCGATTTTTATTTTCTACATTAAAAATTCTCGACGTTTGTACGTCAATCACACTTGTAATAATGTAAGCTGTATGGAAGCATATTTCTATATATTACTTCTTCAATGTTAGCTAGTTAGACGAAATACTTTGTTTAAACCACTATTGCTGATTCAATCTAATCCACGGTGATTGGATCACCTTTTGTAAACAAACCATTCTTTTGATATTAACAAATAACCAAATCCTCTATGCAAATAGTCACCACTTAAATTTGTTTTCATATTAGATTTTACTCATTCACCACTTTATAGTTTTGTTTTTATCTATGTTTGTATTTTTAATTTCAGTATACATTGTTTCCTGAAGAAGAAACCATAGGTATAGAAATATGTAGAATAATCAATAAATAGTGGTTTAAACAAAGTATTTTGTCTAATTATTTATAATTCTATAATCGTTTGACACCTTGTCACTTTAATGTATATGAAAAAAAAATTGCTCTTTACGCGTTATGTTCTCCAAATGCATCAATTGAGCTTTGCGTATATAATATACAATCTATGCAAGTACCCACTTCTTATGTGTTAAAATATAATTTAATTCGATAGCAGAAGGTACCTAGTGATTGTAACACTCACGTTATTTACGAATTTTCTATAAAAGTCTTGTTCAGAAAAAAAGGTTGTAAATTAAATAAAATCCCACAGCAAAGGTTGCATTTTTATTGAATTGTATAGGGGCGACAACGGCGTGCGAAGTAATCAGCGGGGACCTAGCGCGCAGAAAGCGGCGCCACAAAGCATTGTGCGGTGCCCTTTTTATCCGAACAAATTGCACAATGGCACAAGACCGACCGGAAGTGCGATGCATTGCCAATGTCGGTCATATATATCGCACACTTTTCTCTGTTGGCTGTGAAACGTGATATCAAATACAATGTTCTTTCAAAGATCTACCAGCGAGCTCGGGAAATCTACAACACTACATTTTAGTGGCAGGTGGCAAAGTGCACAACGTAACTCTTATATATTATTATGCATAATGTATTTTATTATTAATAACATTAATATAATAAAAATTGCGGCAAGATTTGTTAAAATATTTATCTAATGATAAAAGGATTAAATTTGTATTTTAATTTTCAAAACTAAATTTACTACGTTGGGTTTTTGTCACTACTAGTTTCGAGAGGTGCAGTTCCTATCATCATCGGGTGATAACTAAACTAAATACAGTAATGTAGTCTATTCGGGCAATGGGGCGAGGCTTGAGAAGAGGGGGAGGTATCGGTCGACAGTAAATGAGAAGTATTAGGGAATACTATAATGTTTATTAGTGTTTTCTTCAAATTTAAAGTCTTTTACATTTCAACGGTTTCTAAATTGTTCATTGTTAATCCTTTATGAGGTACCGAGTGGAGAAGTTTTAGTGTATGACTATCGAAAGAGTGGATTGTTTCAATTGTGTGGTTTGAAAATTCCGAAAAAATGTTATTTTTAAGGCAGCTGCGATGTTCCCTTATTCTTGTAATTAAATTTCTCGCGGTTTGATCTTTATATTTTATATAGGAATCTCCACAAGTTATTTCATATACTCAGCTTTTTTCTAATACAATAATTTTTGTTTTTGAATTGAATAGAATTTTGCCGATGTTGTTGTTGGTGTAAAACGCTGGTTTATATACAAAGGGAAATTATTAGTAAATTGGACTTAATTTGATTTTATCTTATTATACACCTAGACTTTTGAATATATATATTTATATTATCATCTTCAGCCAATATATATCCACCGCTGGGTGAAGGCCTTCCCATGATTATACCACCGTCTTCGATTCTCCGCCAATATTTGCCAAATCCCTTTGACTGCTCCGATTATTTCGTCTAGACTTTGGGTTTTGAATATATAGGTATATATATAAAATTTGAGGTTTTCACGGGTTGGGTATGTTAGAGGTCAAGTTTCTTGGTTATCCCGCATCTATTGGTCCTGAGAAGGACCATTGTTGTCCCAATATTTCGGATAATCTCATTATCCATCTTCAGAGGGTGCCTTATAGGTGGTGTCGCTCTGAAACGATCGTGAAACACGTATTTTCAGGCTGGCAGTTCAGCTGCAAGTGAAAACACTAATCCTAACTTTGTATAACTGAGATGTTTACGACCTAATGTTTGGCTTCTAGTAATTCTATGAGGTAAAATACTACATATAACGTGTTGTTATTTATTTGTGTGATAAGTATGGGATTCGAAAATTTTTTTGATTTATGATATATGGTCCTCAGTACCCAAAAACTTATATAGGAAAAATAAATAAATGTGTTATTTTCAAAATGATTAAATCATATTATTTTTATTTCCATAATCAAGATAATTATTATTTATTAATATATGAAATTTATTAGACATAATAAATATTTATAAATTATGTATAAATCAAAAATACTTTTGCAACAAACCAGTTTGAAAAGCGATAGTACAAGAATTACAAGATGTAAGTAGAATTATTTATCGTAGTCCTTTATGTCATTTAGAGTTTAAATTTCTCACACTTTTAGAGTTTAAATTTTCTATTCAAATATTTATATATTTTTAATATATTTATTATATTTTTTATATATTTTTGATATATTTATTATATTTTTTATATATTTTAAAAATATTTATTGAGTTGAGAATATATATGGTATACAAGTATCACTTTCGTTTTGTACTTTTCGTGTTCTAGACTGTTCTTGGCTTAATAATACATCTAGTCACTAATGTTGTATGTGTGCATTATAATGAAAGTGGTCCAAGTCACGTTTCTTTCGTTTCGAGATATTTAAAGGTTTGCGAATGAATTGATTAAAAAAATATTTTACATAACACAACACGATGTTTCAAAAATGATTTAGTCTACTAGATTTATAATTTAAGGAAATAACAATTTTAAGGTTGAAATGACTCTATTATCAAAATAAACGCTAGCGGAATACCGTTGGACGTTGTAACAGTATACTGAATATAACGCTTCAAAATTTTCACAATTGTTACAATTTGCATCATATTGTATTAATTTAAAACAATGTGACGCGAAATAATTGATAAACTCTTTTTTTTTAAAAATATTTTGACTTGACTACTTTCATAAGAATAGGCACATATGTAGAGCGTAGTGCAACCGAGATATACCTTTAAAATTAGTAGTTTCAAAAATATATATATTACACTCGTACAGATTTAGAGTGATGCACGTAGTTTACAATATAATAACTCTTTAATAATAATGTGAAAAAGATACAGTGCTTCCAATAGAAATGCAAATAAGGCTCCATTTATTATTTGTACGTTCGTCCCGAAGGCAATGGTGGAAACGGGATATGCAGCAACATCTCCCGCGCAATAGAGGCTCTTATAAATAATATATGACGGTCACAGTTGGCACAATTCAGGATCCCACCTGCGGAGTACACTTTATAGTCAAAGTTTCGGCTCAAAACACCGTTCTCGGCACTTCCGGGCGGACAATCCATTCTTTGGGCGGGAATTTTAAAGTTACTCCCTCGAATATGAGCTCGCCTACCAGCGCGGGTTGTAAATCTAGCAAAACAATTTTACACCAGAGAGTAAATAGACCAATACAATACAAAAGTAAAATACCCAGATCCGTCGGAATGGAAATAAATATATACTAATAAATATATACTTAGGGGTACCGGAAATTAATCCATTATTTTTACATGTTGTATTTGAGGCCAGCTTGTGCCCAGTCCCTCGGAAAACCATCGAGGAATTATCGCAGAGACTTGTATCTCCATGGTTCACAATACAGCAACATTTAAAACGGATTGGCAAAACAAACAGAATGGGTTTTTGGCAGTGGCGTGCAGTAGGTACAGATTTAGGTCACGCTGTTACCAATGATATTATACAATCATATATAATATATGTAATACAATATATGTACTTTCGTTTAACCAACGTCTTTAGACAAAATAAATCCGTCCTTTATACGACCCTACCATGTATTTATTTTTAATTTTAGAGTACTATTAATAGTTTTCTTTAAAGTTTATATTTTAATGTAAAATAATACCTTCTTACCCATATAAAAAATGTATGGACGTTTTTAAGAACACTTTCTATGACTGAACATGTTTAATTTATTGTTTGAAAATCCTTGACATAATAACTAAAGGAAATATTTATTTTTATTAAAGGTTAACGTAGGAGATATTTCTGCCAATTGCTTTTTGTTTTTCCCAAAACAAAAACCAATCCATGCACCAAATTTTCAAGAACAATCATGAAATCAACACGCTAAAACAAAAGAGATAAAACAAAACGAGAAAAAGTTAAAAAAGTTTAAAAGAGTTAAAACAAAACAAAAAAGATAGTAAAATGCGCGAATTAGTAAAAAAGAAAGTAGACACGTCAATGATTTGCACGCAGTTGTAAGCCTTTCTAATGTTATTCTGTTAAAAAACAGCATAAGTAACGACTCTATATAAAACGGATCAACCGAAAGTAATTTTAAATTCAGTAAATAGCAATATATATGACATGAGTAATTCACTGCTTTAAAGACAGAACAGAGTAATGTGAATAAATAGATCGATGCGGCGAATACACAAGAGCACCATGGGTACAGAGGTGAATTGTCGTGATAACTTTTATAACTAATCACTTAAAGTTTCTACTGGTACACAGATGGCGCTAATTGTAAAATAATGTTTTCGTTTATTTTAATCCAATTATTTAATTTATATTTGTTTCCCAGAACTTTTAATAATACACAGCTTTTTTGCTTGTATACACTGCATTCCCCCGGTATTTGGGTCCCGCACACATTGTCCGATGACAACAAAGAAAATGGGTGGAACATTTGCGTTTCGCTAATGTCAAGGCAAAAATTCGATCCGTTTTTGTATCAAATCATAACGGGGGACGAGTAGTGGATAGTGTACGACAATATGACACGAAAAAAACAATGGCTTTCGATGAACCAATTACCTGTTCTAACTCAGGAATGACACTTTGTAAAGTACTTTGTGCGTTTGGTGGGACATGCAATATGAATTACTAAAACATGGCCCAACAATTACTGCATAGGTTTATTGCCAACGATTATCAAGATTTAACCAGAAATTAAAAAATAAACGTCCGAATTTGGTCAACCGATTCTTTTGCACGACAATGCACGCGCTCACAAGGCAAAAACGACACGTGATAAAATCAATGAGAGGGTTGGGAGGTTTTAAAGCATACTGCGTATTCACCAGACTTTGCTCCTTTGTACTACTACCTATTTAGGTCTATTGAACACACATTAATAGGAAGAAAAATTAATACAGTAAGTGATGTGGAAAACCACTTTTTTAAATTCAAAACCGGCAAATTTCTACAAGAATAGGATTAAAAAATTGATAGAAGATGGGGAAAGGTTATAGAACATGAGGGTAATTATATTTTGGAATAAATCGTAAAAAAATATGAAAAAATAAAGTTTTAAGTTGATTAAAGAAATAATATTTTTATTCCGGAACCCCTAATATATAAATTTAATATAATATAATTACCTAGATCTTTTCAGAATGCTCTAAACCTTTTCTGAACTGAAAAAAAAAATGTATTGGAAAATCTCGAAAACCTCAAAACAAATTCAATTTAATTATAAAATTCCAATAATTTCTTTTTATCTACCTGTAGTGTTGAAAAAGATAAATTTAAGATGTCTTTATTATTTTGTTCATATTTAGTTACCCTTTCTTTGCAGATGTACTCGTAAAGTAAAGAACTTAAAAAAAAACAATCTAGAAAAAAATCCTGTCCCGTGTTAAAATTCAATCGTTCAATTCCAAAAAGCCGGAATGAATTACATTTGTTTCGAGTAAATCGCCAAAAACAATTAAGAATATTGAGAATACCGAGAATTTTCGAGCTCAGTCATAAATTGTATCTACAACGAAATGAAGAGAAATTTGAATAGATATTTCTATACGATATCACGAGACAATAAAGTGACATTCATATTTCAATTTCTGCCAAAATCAATAAGGGCGAATTTCGTATCTCAAGGATCCAATTGATTGTTTATTTCTGCAGAAATTAGAGAATACCTAATTATTTACAGACCTTTGGGTAAATAGTAATATCATTTTCTACAGCGTGTGTACTCTTCTAGTTGGGATTTATTGAAACGTGTGTACACCACGTGTCGAGCGTGCGTCTTGATAATTTAACGTCGCGCCTCACCAAAGAATGTGCGGGCTCTTGTGAGCATTTGTAACGATTCCAGGAATTCGCTTTGACAAGTTATAGCAATATCCCCCATAAGTATGAAGACGTCCTAATTAAAATGTTAACTAGGGTTATTAAGTTCATCGACACTCGAGGCGACGTCATGACATAATTTTTTTAAATAAAGTAATAATAATCCTACTTGTTACTGATTATAATAACCATTGAGGTCATCGAGACACAATTCATTGTTTTATTACAGTGGTAATGTCAGAACTCATGCACTAGCTAACTCCGTAGTCCCCAGAATGCATTATTTAGGGAATGAATATGCGGAGGTAGTCGACATTTTCGCTGTTAATTTAATTCTTTATAGGACTACACTATTACAATTTCTTGTGTCTCAACTCAATGGTGACAGATAAATTGCTACTTCACATTATATATTTATTTTAAATTTTGGTTGTGTAAAAACATACTGATACTATGAAATTTTTTTTCTTTGTATATTGCACTTCTGTTGTAATTTTCTGTTATTTTACAAATTCTGTTAATGCTTGAATAGGGCATGTATAATAATAAATAAATATTTAACTATAAATTTTACTCTGTTAGAAGGTAGACCCCTGTACGTAAATACTATATTTAATATCTTATAGAACATTAGTATGAAGTAAGCCTATAGAGGTGGTGGTTGTTGTAGATTATTGACTGTTATTGTATCAGAAGGTTCTATGGATGTGAGACTGAGGCCCCTAACTATTTCCTAGTTTCACTCATGTTAGTTTATGTCGCAGTGTATATGGTGTGCATGTGTATTTATTTTGTCTAGAAATAAAAGAGCATTTACAAAAGTTAGAGTTTATTGATGTATGAATTATACAGAGGCGTGTTACAGTTAAATGGGCGTATGTGGTTGAACGCTGAAGTGGCTCGATCGGGATATGGATGAAAGGAAGGCCTGCGGAGAAGTGGTCGCTAGATCCTAGGGCAGTGTCTGTCACGATGCATAGTGTCTGCTGATTGGTTGGTTGGGTTTCGGTCCTGTATGGTTGTTAAGTGAGTCATTACACGGCCATGTCTATGGGGCGCATGCAGGATCACCACAGGCTCGATTATTTAATTTTACGCGAATTTCCGTAGAATCACACATAACGATAACGAGTGTTTTTCATGGATATACCGAACAACGGTGTATGCCCAGTGGGACACTGCAAACATCCATAATTTCTAGGGTAATCCCCAATTCTGGAATGGTAGGCAAACATGAAAAGGCTATATTTTTTTCAGCGACACTCACGTTAAAATTTTATTGGCTGCTACTTGATTGAATTCGCCAAACTCTAAATTTAAACGATAACTTTAGCCGTTATTAATTTTATTAAGTAATTAATTAATGCTAACAAAATAAAGCTTTCAGTTCGCTAAAAAAAGAAATTATTCGTCGCGGATATAGCGAGTAACGATTATAACGAGGAAATTTTGTTGGTCTGTATCTCGGAGTTCGACTGTATCTTGAATTATCTATCGGTGAAAGTGAAAGTAAGCAACTTTCAACCGCTGGATAAATAGTTATATTTAAAAAATATATATTATGAAAGACGTAATGCAACGAAAACTCACATATTGTTAAATTTTCGATTTTATTAAATTGCCTAGCTAAAGTTTTTATGTTCGAAGTTGGAAAAAAAAGTATATTGTTTGGTGCCGTATTGAATTTAATACATGGCGATTTACGAGTGATTTAAAAATGATATTAAATAGTCAGAATGTCACTTTCGCATATTTATAAAGTGTACAGGCGCACACGCAATATTGGATATGCAACTTGTTTTTTATATAAAAACGATGAAAATATGTCACACGATTTAAAATATTGTATTATATTGTTCAAAATTGGAAGAGCAATATCACATTGAATTTGGGGCTAACAGCACACGAGTACAGAACAAATGATAAAGTTAACGTAATAAATAAGTAAATATTATTAATGAAAACACATTTTTATTAATTACAATATTTTGAGTGTGTCTAAATCTTTGTAGGAACTAATTACTGGGTTTTATCCCCTGGGGGATTGTCATCAAGATTAAGATGTCTCACAGAGACGAAGCTATTATTTTTATATGAGAAGTATGGAAGTCTTGGGCATTACAGGGCTTACGACCTGTCATCGGCTGGCTTAAGTGATCACTTTACACAATGTAACGTTCACATATTTACCCATGCTACCACATCTATCAAATTTTGAAAGTTGTATATATCCAATCAAGATGGAACATTTTAATTATTTATTACCAATTATGCTGTCGCCATCTATTGACATTTTTTGTAAATTTGATATTCTTTCTCATGTAATATTATAGATGTCGCTGAAACTGAGACTTAATTTTGAAGTGGAGGCAATATATTTTATGTGTGTAGGAAATTCATTCGAATTATTAACATATACTAGAATACGTCTGAAAAGGCAGTATTGTTCAATTTTTAACTTCATATTCACATTTTTATTGTGACCCTGTGTAATACCTGTGGTATTTTTAATCCAAATTAAATTAATCAATTAAGAAAGACATACAAAATTTTTTTTTCGTATCCCGGTAGGGTTACGAACCTATCCGGAGAAACGGGTTACCATTCCACTACAGTAATCGATTACGTTAACGACAAAATTAGAACTTATATTGTGTATATTATTATAATTGTTACATTTATTATTCAATTTAAAATACGGCTAAAGTAAAAATGAAACTAAATATGAACTAAAAAAATAAAACAATTTTTATACTAATTTTGAGTGCCGCTGGTAAGATTTGAACCCCGGTCTTTATCAAAAGTGGGCATCTTGACTAATCCACTACATAAGTGTACAATTTGGCTTAACGCGTTGGTCAACCGGCTCATTTCAGGCTGATCAGAGATGGTTCGCACATACGTATTCGTCTTTAATCTACATCTGTAGTACATTTACATAGTGATTACTTTAGGATGCGTTGCGAGTTGCCACTATGTGCGTAGAATAGTAAATGGTAACATTTATAAGACGTGAATTACTAATTCTCATCCACTAAAGCCTCATTTCGTGTAATGGTTTGCCTTCAATTACGCGTTTTTAATAGTGATTAAAGTGGACAGCATTACGAAAGGTCCGTTAGCATTCAGATGAAATGGAACGTTACGTACATATGATTAACTTGTATATATTGATCGGATGATGAGATAAAACGGAATTTCCCTCTGAAACGGTATACCGATTTGTTCCGGTCCACTAGCGAGAGACTCGGAAGATTGGGAATTTAATTAGGTTTCTATACTTTTAAAATTAGCAATATTATCTTTGTTTTATTAACCACTAAATTGAGTTTAAATACATCTACCGGTTTCGAAAAATACCATTTTCGATATTTTTAGAAACCGGTAGATGTATTTAAACTCAATTTAGTGGTCAATAAAACAAAGATAATAAATAAAAATATAATTAGGTTTCAAATAAAAATGAAAAAGATTGAAAGTATAACACACGATTAGAGTTAAATGAAAGAGTGTACTGGAAAAATAGCCTTTCAATAACTGCTGTTAAATATATGAACGTTCCGTCAAAAGATTAAATAAAAAGGATTAAAAAATATAATATTACATTAGAGATAACTGAGAAAGAAGTGCTAGAAGAGATTTTTTTAAAGAAATACTGTTAAAAATATAAATATTCTGTCAAAAAATATGTTAAATGTATCCATATGTTAAATAGTGTACTCCACTCGAACACACGTAGTCTTTTTAAAATATTGTATACAGAATACATGTTACATTAATATTCTGACTCTTTCTCAAATGAAGCTAAACGTTTATGTCATGAACAATAGGTGGTCTCCCTAGTCGAGGATCCCCAGACTACTTGACCAGTAGACGATAATTGTATTAATACGCAGACAAAATTTTATCATTGAATATTGGTTACCTCACTAACTAATAATAACACATGTATTTATTTACATATTACATAAAATTATCGTAATAAAAAATATATTTATGCTACCACAAGTAGTGAAATGTGTGTAGTAAAAAAGTGATCTCAATTTTAATTCAAAGACGTGAAATACTACATAAATATTTCTCAATTGAATTACATAGTACCTACTTAAAAACATCAATTATTCACGCGTGACTGTCATTGGGTTTTAATCATGAGAAAAAATAGTAATACGCCAGTGATCAGTGAATGAATAGACATGAAATAAAGTGTACATATAGGAGAGGGGTTCGCAACATTAGATGCGGGACGAAGGGCATTCTACACACATTATTTGTGGAAACATAAATCGGATAGTTTATGACACATTTATGCAACAGAAAAAGTATTTACTATTCGAAAATTAAATCATTGTGCAAATAAGATGTATTTTTTACATTAATCCATATTATATTGTCAGCGTTTAAATTTTCGTTCCAATCGAGTTCTATCAATAGTTGCGCGTAAATTTTTTATACTGAATTTTTTTCATATCTTATCATTATTAGCCTAGTATGAAATAATACAAATAATTATAATAGCTAGTTTGTGTTGGTAAAAAAATATAAGTGAAATAATGTTCTCTGGTCATTATGACTTAATTTAGTGGTTAATTGTAAATTATTTGAATTTTTATTAATAAAACTCTAGAAACAATTCGTTAAGTGAAAATATAAGAGAGAAACGCATACTTTGAAAAGGGAGAGTTTGCTGAATTTGTGAGTATAAGATCCCCCCCGCGCAGTAAAAAGTACTACAAGTAAGCGAAGTTAAAGTAAATATAAAATGTATCGATAGGGGAAGTGCGGTCGTATCGCGGTGCGAACTCTAAACCCGCAGCTCCGTTGACCCAGGGGACCGCGGGGAGGCGGCGGTGCACAAGTTTACTTTGGCCATTTTCGATTTGTCACCCCCGGTCCCCAGAGGTGACCACGTGTCACGCTTTCATCCCTAAAATAATCAGCATTGATACGGCAAGGAACAAAACTTGGGAGGCAAGTCGCGCGGTATTCTGACACAGCAATGGCTCCGGATATTGCAGAGGTGAATGCTAAGTGAATTTTACATATTCTAAAAAACATTTATCTCGTTTCTATTTGATCGCAGTGCGATGAGATGAAAGGGTGTGGTAGAATGCCGGGGGTTTGGTGGTTTCGCGTCAACGCCATCCCGCACACCGGGTGCCATTTTACTTCACGAGTCAAGACCCTGTTGAATCATTAAGTAATGTAGCGATGAGATAGAAGCTAGGAAAGAGAAAATATATACAACTGATCACTAAACACAGCAAAGTTATTATAAAATAACATGCTGATGTGTGCTGAGTGCGTTTAATCATTCACGTTATTTACGGTTTCCGAGGTATGTTTTTAGAACTCCATAATCACATATGTGACAATAAAACACTTGTTTTTTTATTCTACTCGTTTAATTTACTTGAGCCGCGTTTCGCCCTGTATCTAATGGCATTATCAATCTAACAATTTAAGTCAACAAATTGTATTTATATCTATAGTGGTTGTTGTTTTTGTTGTTGAGTTAAATTGTTAGATTGATAATGCCATTACAAGGCGAAACGCGTCTCGAGTAAATTAAACGTGTAGAAATCAAAAAACAAGTGTTTTATTTTCACATATGTGATTATGGAGTTCTTAAAACATACCTCGGAAACCGTAAATAACGTGAATGATTAAACACACTAAGAAATTTTTCGAATACGCGAGTAGGCTTTATCCTATTACGTGAAAGGTTAGCTTAACTGAGGGATTATAGTAATGGGAATTAAGGTTTAATATGAAAATGGTGTAAAGATTGTTATAATAAATTGTTAATGAATGATTATTTTTATTTATTTTAACTAAAACTCATTTGGTTACCGTGTAAGAGACGTATAGAAGTTAATTAAAAATATAATAAAAACTAATCGTGTCGGTTTATACAGTTCAAAAAATTAAAATGCTATTTTTTATAAGGTTTTTGAATAAAAGTACAGATACCTATCACGAAAAAATTACTTCAGTATGCATCTTATCAGTAGGTAAATTTATGCATTTTTATGAGAGACGAGAAATATGAAATAACAAAACTTGTACTACAGCGGAATGTTGCAAAGAAATGCGGTACAAAGAGAAGACGCACCTCCTGGTTAAAGAACTTGTGAGACTAGTTTTATTGCAGCTCGCGGTCATTGTTAGAGCAGTTCATTTCCAGCACTCAAACGATAGTAGAACTTTGAAGAAGAAGAATTATAAAACACATCTCAACAGTACATAAGAGGTCCGCCTGTTTCTATGTTACCTTGAAACTAGAGAACGGCTGAACCGATTTTGATGCGGTTTTCTCAATTTTCTACATACTGTACACTATTTATAAATGTATTATTTACTAACTAACTATCTTACGATCACGCAGTTCTAGGCTGATTCTACGGAAATTCGCGTAAAATTAAATAATCGGGCCTGTGGTGACCCTGCACGCGCTCTATAGACATGGCCATGTAGGGACTCACTTAATAACCATATAGAATCGAAACCCAACCAACTAATCAGCAGACATCAAACATCGTGACAGACACTGACCTAGGACCTAGCGACCACTTCTCCGCAGGCCTTCCTTTCATCCACATCCCGATCGAGCCACTCCAGCGTTCAATCACATATGCGCATTTAACTGTAACACGCCTCTGTATAATTCATCCATGAATAAACTCCAACTTTTGTAAATGCTCTTTTATTTCTAGATAAAATAAATACACACGCACACCATATACACTGCAACATCCTCTATATATGGTGCCATCAACACTGTATTATGTAAATATTTTATAATCAATATCATATTTTAACAAAATGAAAAAAATATTGGTAGCGAATTATATATGCGTAATACTTGTGTACATGTATGTGTATGTATTAGTAACAAAGTTACATTTTTAGTGATTTAGTGATAAGGGATAAGAAACGTAAGAAAAAAAACATTTCATTTCGTGATATATTTCTTTGAATAATGAAGTAAGTATTCAAATATCAAAATACCCTTAAGTATCCTAATTCAAATTGAAATTTCCATTTTTCACAATGCATTAATAATTAACGGAATTAGTAATTGCGTCACGTTCCATCTTTATGCTAATTATGTTCAATGGAATCTGATGGTTTGTGTTCAAGGTACAAATTTCGTTCAAATTCGATTTACAAAGGCAGACCACGTCCGGCACGCCACCCTTCCCAATTAACAGACCACCCCCAGTACTTGACACACTCTTGACTTTAGGAGTCTCAAACACTTGAACCGCGTAATAATAAATAATTGGGAAACTTGTACACCTTGTTTCCGTGTCACGGGCAATATAAAACACAAATGTTAGTGTATTAAATGAAACAATGTCCTGTTTTTATTTCTCTTGGAATCGCAGTTTCCATAAATGAAAGTCCTGCAGATTATATGGTGTATTCTGTACTCTCTTATTGTACTGTGTTCTCTCTTATCGTAACCGAGCATTGCGGAGATATTTACACTCCTCCATTACACCCGGCCACTGTCCAGGTACGTGCATCTCAGTAGCGGGGAATAAAAGCGTACTCCATACACTTATTCCTGTTT
Organism: Eubasilissa splendida; assembly: GCA_031772225.1. NCBI lineage: Eukaryota > Metazoa > Arthropoda > Insecta > Trichoptera > Phryganeidae > Eubasilissa > Eubasilissa splendida. The sequence goes on along the minus strand of CM062859.1, from coordinate 21,950,746 downwards.
ATAGACGGTCTTTTTTTTACACGATTTTGATATAACACGGTAAATTTGAACTGTTCGATCTATATAATAAGATTCATGGATTGTCGGTTGCATGCGCACGAGACCCATGTAGATAATGGTTCCTGTCACATTGGCTACCTGTTCCCTCACCTATATCCAGAGAACGACGTTTTACACCACTAGTTAAGTTAATGTTTGCTATTGGAGTGCGTTCGACTATTTAGCTGACAAGTTATCTTAATGCCGCGTGGGAATGATAAATTATCGAGCTCGTCAGACTTGTGAATTATCATTCTGCTGTGCGGGGTTGATACTTGAATTGTTCATCTTGTTTATGTGTGGTGCAAGTAGTGATCACTTTGCGCTATCAACGAAGTGTTCGAGTTCGAGTGTGCTACGTGCGGATCAACAAAATATGTGTTTTTGAAGCCAGTTTATGGCCACAGTGAAATAAAATCCAGACGAAGGAGCACCTTAGGTGGGTCGTGTTCTTTCTGATGTCTGGTCGGTCCTTGCGCCCCCTCCCGTTCCCTAGTTACTTTCATCCGTATCCGTATCCCTATCCCCCGCACAATCATTTAGGGTCGGCCGGAGATTGCGCTAACACGAAGAGCGTGAAATGTGTTAGTTTGGCATTATCTGAATTAAAGCCATCAACTTTGAATGCATGTTGGAGACCAATTTGGCCAGGATGTGTTAAGACTAACTACGTTAGCTCAGATACAACTGAACTGCATTCAGATATCATTACTATGGTGCATGCAATTGACCGAGAGGCGAGAGGTCCAATAATAGCAAATTCAATCCTAGATGGCCAACGCCAATAATCTTGGAAATCATTTTTTCACAAATAATCACAACGTGGAATGAGACGATATTTTATCACCCACGTGGTTCGTTACCAAGAGTCATACAAATAACTCATAAAAAAATCACAGAATATATATTCAAAATTAGTGAACCTGTGAATTTGGTATGAAAGTGATTTTGTATCAAACATGCGTAAACGGGTGTGTTTATTGCCTGACAGCGACAGTAAATAAACGTAAGTACAATTTTATAAAGTTATGATCTTTTTTTAATAAAATATTGATATAACATAGCAATAATAATATAAATATGAATTAAATATATTAATTATAAAGATATACATATAAAATCAATTTTATCGAAAAATATTGTTGTTGCGCCACCGGGATTCGAACCTGGATCACTTTCCTAACCGGGGAAGGTGCTTTATCCAACTAAGCTACAGCGACAATTTTCGACCCTATATGTTACCTTTTTGATATTAATACACTTAATCGTTCCATCATTTGTTAGTTGGATAAAGTACCTTCCCCGGTTAGGAAAGAGATCCAGGTTCGAATCCCGGTGGCGCAACAACAATATTTTTCGATAAAATTGATTTTATATGTATATCTTTATAATTAATATATTTAATTCATATTTAAAATATCACAGACCGTCTGTTCTGAATAATTACAACTTCACAATAAGAATGTGTTCTCCTAAATAGCAATAATGTGTTTTATTTTCGATTTCCAATGGAATCTATCTCCCATTTTCCTACACATAATATACTGTGTTTTTACACGGTATTCTGTGGAATGGAACGACCGTGTACAGACAGAATTAAGTGTATCTTCATAAGGGCACCAAAGTTAGATAGTCTCCTTGACATTATGTTGCCTATATGTATGAACATTACTGTATACATGTTATGTTTATGGTGAGCTTTACGCAGTGTGACACCTGTTAGATTAATTCTCAACTGGCACCGCCGTCACGATACACCGAGGCAGCTAGCGTCACATTGCGGGTCGGCCGGGCGTGATGCCGAGCGCCCAAGCTGCACGAGTTACTTCTCTGCTAAATTTCAGCCAGGCAACAGCTTTCATTCTAAATTATATCTCTCTATATCCCGTATTGAATTATCAAACATTCTCAAGTAAGTACTTTTTTGTTCGTACCATGTCATTGTCTCAACTCCTTTCATTTTTCACTGTTGCTAAGATGATTACTTAAATATTCGAACACGAATGAAGTTTGGAGGCGGATCGTCGTCATATCATCAAAGCTGATCTTACGGGCTAACGAGGAAAGCAAACTAAAAGAAATAAGACTTTTAGTGGCCTTAACAATAAATCAAAGAGAATTAAAAAAATCCTTATCATAAAAATTATTTTCTTTCGCGTCCGTCCTAAGACAAGTTTGAAACACTATTAATTGATAAACACAACTAAATAAAACGAAAACTTTCTTCAAACACATAAACAAAATTGAAAAAAAACAAAACAATTCGGAACAATTCAAATTTACCAGAATACAACGCTAAAAAAATAATTCCTCATTGTCTCACGTTTTATTTCTTATTTGAACCGTGTTTGTTGCGAAACAAAGCAATCTATCACGAAAATAGTTTCTTTAGCACGAACGAAAACATATGAATAATTTTCACACTGACATTGTTTTTTTTTTTTACCGTAGTGTTATATACTAACATTAATTTTTAATATTAATGTATATTAAAATATATATATATATATATATAAATTTATTATTTAGGAGAACACATTCTTATTGTGAAGTTGTAATTATTATCAATGCAATCAGTTGTAATTAGTATCAATGTGTCCAAAATTTAATAAAATTAATTGATATTCAAAGGTATTTGAGATTCTGTAAAAATAAGGTAGATGGCTCTTTCAAATAATGGAACGATTAAATGTATTAATATCAAAAAGATAACATATAGGTTCCAAAATCGTCGCTAAAAATATTGTCGCTGTAGCATAGTTGGATAAAGCACCTTCCCCGGTTAGGAAAGAGATCCAGGTTCGAATCCCGGTAGCGCAACAACAATATTTTTCGATAAAATTGATTTTATATGTATATCTTTCTAATTAATATATTTAATTCATATTTAAAATATCACAGACCTATGTTCTGAATAATTACAACTTCACAATATTAATGTATATGTTTTATAATGTGGTTATGTTCATTACGCATTAATACAAATAAATATGCGAGTTATTTAAAAATAAAATTGTTCGGCTTCTTGATTTACTTTGCTCATTTCAAACACATGTGAAACGAAACAAATGATTTTATATAATATGCGTGATCACTGAATTCATGCCATTTTCAACGAGATCAAAGTAATCGAGGAGGCGGGCAAATTTTTTTTTTTTTTTTGTGTGCCGAAGTTTATACGATTTATGAACAAAATGGTTAATTTATGGACCATGACGTCAGCGGGATAGATCAGTATAAATAAAAATATAACAAAATATAATACTTTTTTATAGCAGCAATGTAATAATATTCAAAACGTTTTATCGTATTGGAATTTTTAAAAACGTTATACATTATTTTTTCCTTCTTCGTATCAGTATTGTAGAGACCGATCATAACACACACTACAACACGGCGCGTGCACGGAGTGAGTCAAAATACATATACATTCTCAATTTTCGAACATTTATGAATCACGTATACAGATGCCAGCAACAGTGGATTCTATCATTCGTTCCGTATCCACAAAGTTTGAAAGTATTCGACTTTCGCGCATACGTATTCATTTGCGCCTGTCAATGTCTTCGGATACTGTATACGCATTCGTTAACAACATCCAACGAACAAAAAACGACTATAATGCTTTTGGGTATAATGCACAGAATAGCATACGTATGACGAAGCGAGCGGATTGTTTTGAGAAATTTATTTGTGTGACGTATTTTTGACAGTTTCGCTTGAATACTTGAAATATGTAATATCCTTCGATTAGCTTATTAATTCACCATTTAAATAAAAAATGAATACAGAAAAAAACATGTATATTTCACCAACGTTAAATAAGTGAAAATAGCGAATTGTGAGTGTTTGTGGGCTAGTCTATAGATTTGTATATTTATTGTAGGTATACACTTTTTATCCAGCATATCTTCTACAAAAAGCCACCGACCGCCACTGATAGTGGCCACAACTATATGAGATTCGGCTCGTAATGCACTTAACAAGGTCATGGATCGTTATAGATATAAACTAAAAAACGTACCATTTCTATAATATTTAACTTATTTTTAAGAAACAGAATGGGAAGTTCTCCACAGCCCACCCAGGGCTGTAATTTTATGATCATAATTATAATGTAAGAATCTTACAAAAATATTCGAGGTAGGTAGGTATAAAGGAATATATTAATTACGTTGGTTTACGTATTTTTCAATTAAAATAATATATTTAAAATTGACGATGCGATGGTTGAAGACCGTGCTTGCAATAGGGGTGGGTAGATCGCCAGACGCAGAAGAGGGTAAGTTTTAAGTGAAATGAATAACTAGATTACTGATTGCATGCCCCCACTTCCCACTACACATTTTTTGAAATCTAAAGGGTGGGGGGAAACCAGAGACGGATTCCTGGGACATACATTTTTGGAATTTAAAAAAACATGACGGGGCTTGTCAAGTTCCTGATGAATTGTTCGGATGCGAATATCAAAGGAATTTGTACAACTTTTCCCGGCGGACGCTACAGAAGAATTAATTATAATTTTCGGCCCCATGAAAAGTGGCGAGAAAATGTTTTAATTTAAAAACGAGTATGAGTCATGAAATGACACATGAAAACTTTTCAGGGTTACATTTTAAATTTAATAATTATATCTCACGTTTAATGCCTAAAATATACGGATAAAAGTGCTGTTTTTTTCAAAACCTTCTTGTGTGTATAATTAGTTTGATAAAAAAATCTTAAAGAAAATTATATACTTTACATGTTTGATGGCGATTCAAATTCACCGCTACCGTCGCCATTCCTAGAAGACCGACGACGTGGGCGATATCTACACCCGGGGACTAGGCTTCAACCGAGAGCCGAAGCTACTAACTAGCTTTATACTCAGTTAACTCTTTTTTTTATTCACATTTTATACATTTAATACTACAATAAACGACAATACTATAACCCGCGTTTCATTCCACCACAAACCTCCTAAACTTATTTCTACATTTTTTTTGTATTAAGCTTAGTGGCTTATTGATATTTAATTATCTTTTAACATAAGATAACCATTTAAAAATGACCATCTTTATACAATTCGAAACTTTTCTAATATTTAAAATTATTGAAAATAAACTTTATTTAAAAACCTGCGTAATTTTTAATTTCCCATTGTAAGTATCAAAACTAAAAGAAATTTGTCGTAAATTAAATTTTATATATTTTAACTAACTCTCTAAAAATAAATAATACATACACAAAGTCAAATAAATTGACGTTTTGTATGGTGAAATAATTGGTAGAATTATGAAAATGTCGCAATACAAATTATCCAAAATTTATTTAATAGCAATGTGCAAACCTAAACCAGATAATGCTATTATTATCATCATCTAACTCTAATAAGTTAAAATAAAAATACAATATAAAGTGTATACCCTTACTGAAACAGTGAAGGACGTAATATATCCACGCATTCCAGAGGGAATTGTTCGTCCTTTTTACTTTAAGTTATAAAAAATCACTATCAAAAATATTTTCATTTTTATGCTATTATAAAATGCAAGTATATTTATTTTACAGTATACCAAGTATTGCGTACAAGCAAAGATGCCGGAAGAATTCAGATACGGAAGGAGTTTGGCACTCACCACAATCCGATTCTGCTGGCACCTCCAAATGTGGACTGTATTTTACTTCACTATTTCGTCTTAGACGACGACGAGTTCCGACACTCTATAGACGCGAAGTCTTAAATGTATAATATTGTAATTCTTTCGATTCGCATATAATCGCACTCGTTCGTCGTCAATCGCCAATCGACTGATCGGCGGCGTGCCGGGTGGAGGGGGGGGAGGGGAGGAATGCATTATTTTCGTTCAAAATAAATATTTATTTATATAAATAAATATATGTCTCAAATATACACCATTGTAAATCTCATATGTCAATATGAGATTTACAATGGTGTATATATTCTCAATCTCATTGTATTATAATAAATTATATAAAAAAAAATAACAAGTCGTGAGATGTTTAATTAAAAAATTAAATGTTATGTATCTGGTGAAGAGAAAAACGATAAAATACCTTGGGATATAATTATTGCACATTAAGGCGCACCGAGGTGCGTGACAGTATACGGCAAGCTGTGTCCGTGTAATTTGAAATTTGATCGAAAAATGATAATTTGAGTTAATTGAGGTTATCTGCACGAAAATAATAGATTTTATTATAAAGATAGGTGAGAAAAAATCACAGAAATATTCCAAATAAAAATAATGTCAAATATTACCCACGACAAATTTTTAACACACCTTTCATAATATAAAATTAGGTAGAACTCAAGATATATTTTAATTTATACTTCAATATTTGCAAAATTTATATTTTTTATTTCGCTAAATTTTAAAAGTGAAGAAAATCTTCCAGCATTAAACAAGAAAAAAATAACGGACGCAATTAAGGAATAAGTGTGACTAATTTTTAAAGGACAAGTAAATTGAAACTGAACTTGGTAAGGCGAATTGAGTAATGGCCTACTTAGGCAGCAATATTTCAAAATTTAAATATTAACTCTGTAAATGATTTATAAATTGTGTTTCCCACTAAATAATAATGGATGATCAATTCTCATGCGTCAAGGCGGCCGCGACTCAATTTATCACTCCAAGTCCGCGATGTTTCTGAAATATACTCTGAGAAATGAGGCTGGCTATAATATAAGAGTAAAATCAAAACAATATCAACCGAAACAACGGTACATCACATTTGTCGGAAAAATGGAAGCGGTGAAATAACAAACATATTTTTTTTGCGAATTGAATGGGACTTCCACGAGCTAAATTGACCAGATGAATATATTTCAATATGGTATACACTGAATAAGTTACGCAATTATGATGTGATCTGTACCTTGTGGGTAAAAAAACATAATATTTTATCTTTACGTACGTATATTACCGCAACATAAAAAATAAATGTTGGATGTGCAGGAAATGATATACAAGTCTTATATCGCACATCTAGATCAAAAGTAGGACAACTCAAAAAACAAGAATTATGAGTTATTATTGTATTCGGATACTCTGTCATATATGCAACTAACTTAGCCCCAATTTTCAAATAGTGTCATTTTAGGATACATTACTTATATTTAGTTTCATAACATTAGTAACAAAAAATGGAGAAAAATGTTTTTATTTCTTAGTCTACTGAAAATTTTTGTTTTCCCGTTTGCCCATCAGTCCATGTCGCATAGCAACATAAAACAATCAACAGGTGTCGTCAACAAAGTCAATACATAATAATAAAACTAATATATTAGTAAACAGAAACGTAGTATATCATAAATCATTTAAACAAAGCAGACTTCGAATCTGTCACAATAATTTTGAATGTGGAATATTGTTGATCGATATTACACTAAATAAGTAGGTAATTGCTTACTTTGTAAGTAATTTCAAAGGAATAATGAGTAATTTATAGAGAAATTGATGTCCAATAATATCAGTAGGTATATCAATATAAATATTTAAATCATTTTATGTTTAAACAGATTTTTAAGATAAATTAAGGTGGTAAATCAATGGATTATCTACTTTTTTCGAGATTAAATATTAAAAACTTTATTTCATACAAGCGTTGTTTTTGTACCGTGTGATCTTCATTAGTATGGTTCAAACGCGTCAAGATAATGTTGTTAATATTTGTAGGTATCTTATAATTCTATACAAATATATTTTTTATGTCCGTCCGTGTCGCGCAGCAACATAAAATAAGCATATACTCCGTTGATATATAAGTCAATTAGTCAAACATTTCCTTAATTTCACTATAAGGTTTAACTTTTGTATAATATGTAGGTACAGGTGTTGTTTCGTACGTACTTTAAATAATTATGATTATTTTAGAACCACCAGACAAACTGCACAATTGCACCTTTATATTGACAATTTTGTAGATGCATTTGGGTACTCAAATAAAAATAATAGCATTTTTTATTCAATTGTGTTTCTCTAAAAAAAAAAATTCCACAATTAAGGTTTATAATAAATTTTATTATCATAACCCAATCGATTGGCTGATTTCAACCTTTGGGGAGTCGTTCGATAATTTACGGCAGTACCAAATATAAGTGTCGTCGAAATAATGAACATAAGTGTACTTCTGAACACTTAACTATTTGGGTCCCCCGTACGTCGTTATGTGGAGTTTATTGATTAACTTTAACAAACAGTTGCTTAGGGATGATTAAAATTACAAATGTTTAACAACACAATACCTCTTCCGTACAATACAATTTATTATTATTTAGGTGAAATTGAAATAATATCGAATACAAACAAAACATGAAATAAGTGTATTATTTTTGATTGTTTGGCCTGTACATTCCGCGCGGAATTGAATTCATGCGAATCAGTTAGGTATGTTTTTAGATTGTAATGTGAAAAAATATAGATAAAAAAAATACACGACAGACGCAGTAATATTTGACGAAAATATCATATATTCACAATATTTTGAGCATGTTCGAATATTGTGAATTTAAAAATATACTAGTCTAAATAAGAAGGATAAAAAAATTACTTTACAGGCGTATTCTAATATACATATATGTTAATCATTTCGTCATATATACAGATAAAAATAATATAGCTCTAATCAAATAAAAAAGTATTCTCATTTAGAAATATCTATGCCGTTTCAGGCAATGAATATCAAATTTCAAACCACAGATAGCGACAACGTAGTTGTAAAAAATACTTAAAGATTTCTACACGGTAAAAAACATAGATACAACTTTAAAAATAAAAGATAGATGTGGCAGTCGCCCATGGGTAGAATTGGTGAACGTTAAAATTGTGTAAAGTTATCACTCAAGCCAGCCGAGGACAGGTCGTAAGCCCTGTCATGTAATACCCATGATTTACATACTTTCCATATAAAAAAACAATAGCTTCGTCTCTATGAGACATCTATAATATGTATTGATATAATTAATATTATTTTATTTTAAGTCAGTTATTTAACGTTTTTTGGAAATCAGAAAATTTATTAATCTATGTTACGCCCGATTCACTGCCTAAGTTTTTATTAAATAAAAAGAACAGCATCTTTACCCTTAGTATATAATACACTACACGCCTCTGCCAACTACTTCACACTGTCTACCTGCTACTGCCCATATGTAATCGGTTCAGCGGGTCCACTACATACTCGCTACTGTTCACTTCGGCTCACGGCGGGTTCACTGACTATCCGTTACTGCCCGTATGTCAGCGGTCCGTGGGTAAAAAAATAAATAATATCCAGTATTTTTTGTACTAATTTGGTACCTTAACCCTTCCCAAAACCATGTTGTGACGCTGGTCTACCGTCCCAATTAAGTCTGTAATATTTAGGTAAATACACGCAATATAAAATTCATATTTTAGTTAATCCTAAGGAAATTTTTCGGAAATTTATTTTCAATTCAGTAAATAGCCATTTATATGACTTAAGTAAATCACTAGTTTATAGACAGGACCGAGTAATGTAAATAGCACGATGCGGTGAATAAAAAAGAGCGCCATGAGTACAGCGGTGAAAGTTCATGAGTTTTTAGAACTAAGCAATTGAAGTCTCTACTGGTACACAGATGGCGCTAATTGCAAAATAATGTTTTCGCTTATGTAAAACCAATTTTTAAATTTATATTTGTTTTCCAGAATTTTTAGTTATGCACAGGTTTTTTGCTTGTATGCACTGCACGCCCCTGCTTGTAGGTAATGCATGTTTGGAACGAGTAGAAATGTTGGAAAGTATGTTTGAGAGAAAAGGAAAGGCAGAGAAAGATAGGTTAGGAGAAGATATATGAATGTAAATGAGGCGAGAATTATCCTATCCTCTGCGTACTTCTGTGGAAACATGGTGTGCTGGTAAATTAATTAGTTAGAAACTGACAATGGTGGCATGTATTCTAACATTTTACAATTACCATTTTTCATCAACTATTTGAAAAATTCACATTTTCGAATTTGAATTCCAATATTCACCCATAATGTATTGTGGTTTAGGTCTGTTAATCTTTTATACCCAAAAATATTTTACTGTTCCACTATTTAAAACTATTATGATGTTATTTACTACCGTTTATTGAAGAAAACAGAATGTTCTATTTCGGGGTTAAAACTGTAAACAAGGGTAACATTACCCCGTGAAGTCTAACTAGGGTAATAATTTTACAATCTTTGAATATTCTGCGTTCGCTATTATTTTGCACAATAAGCGAAATGTTGGCAGGTAAAATTTACAAGCCCCATCGGCAAACAGCTTGTTCGGTACTAAATAATGACCCTTACATTCTTCAAACAAAAGCGGGAGCACGTTTCTCTTCATTGCCAGTTAGGTAGATGCTGCAAAACAGAGGTATTTTTAATTTTGTAAAACCTGAAAAATTAGCAACGCGGTAGAGGGCGCCAAACTTTAGGGCCATTTCTTACGGAACAGGTACTGTCTACATGACACAATCGACACCACTTTTTACAGATCTCAAGTTTAATAGATTGTGTCACTACAGTGGTGACGTAGCTACCGAATCACCAGCAATAAGAACAATCAACAAAATCAATAATTTAAACATTCTAATAATACGTATTAAAAAATTGGTTACACGTATGGCATAAAAGTATACAATATATTAAAAAAACACAGTTAGTTCTAACGTGTAATAAACTAAAATCGAGCGTGTGGCCATAACATGGTCACCCCTTCGACATGACACAAATACAGAGTCAAAGGCATAGTAAAGTATCAATGTTGTACGGCAGGACCGCAGTCTAAACATCAGGTAACAACACACTGTCTGTGTGTGAGTTTATACTCAAATACTATCCACTAGATGACGTAAGATTAGTTTGAGTGTATGTGTGTGTACAGTGATAGTGTACATATTTGCTGATTATTAAGTAACTATGTAATATGTTTCCTTCATCACGAGTGAAGCCCAGTGAGACAGATATATAAATACTTACATATCCATTTATCATTTAGAACAAATAAATAAATTATATCACCCCTGCACAGAATACGTTTAATGCCTGGCTCTCAGGGCTTTTATATTTTTCGATTTGTACTTTATTTAATATTTTATACATTATAAATATTCACCCATTCACTGCCAAGATCACACAATCTTCACTATATCATGCATAATGTTGGTTTTTATTTCACGAATCACAGATGACATGTTAGTAAGAAAATATTAATATCTTTATAACATCGTCCATTCAAGTTACGACATATTTTAAATAAAGGGTTATAAAATGTAATGTTTTGTTTGTATTGTAGACTGGTAAATTGAAAGTAAGATAATTCCCCAGTATACAAATCGGCACAACAAAATTAATTTTCCGTAGGCACGAAAGAGAATCGATGTAATTATGGATAATTTTATAAAGCCGTATTACATAATAAATGATTCTTTTCAATCTACCTACAATATTGTCAGACGATTTTTCTTTATGGAAAACATTATCAATAGTGCTGTATCTGATATGTTGTAATTAAAACAGTGTTTATTAACAGTCTGCGATATTTAGGGCGGAGGATTGGACAAAACTAAAAATATAGATAATTAGTTTAGGGTCCCTACATCCTTACATTTATTAAAATCACATTCATAAGTTGAAACGATACATCGATTGTAAAATGATTGCACTGCCGAAAGATATATGTATATTCAATACGAATTTATTAGGTTTCAAGAGGCGCTTGGGTGAATTTGTTTCACAAACACGAAACTGCCTTTATAAAATCAAACATATTTATTTCAAGTGTGGTATGTTTCAAAAGGTTTTTCGGCTATCACGAAAATAAAAATATATTTCTTCGACATATTATTTTTTGACGATTTGGTCGTCTTTTAAATGTACTTAACACAATTAAATAAAAAATATAGGTATATAATATGCTATTATATAAGTAATGTGTATTTAGGTCAAACCTTGTAAATGAAAATGTTGTATTTGAATAATGCAATTTCCGGGTCACACGTTCCGCGGAATGGATTACGATAATTCCGGTCGTAAATCGGAATCACTGCAAGGTGTGGGAGCAATAGGGAAACGTGGTATATGGAGAGATCGGTGAGGGGATAGAAGTTTAGTCGAAAGATCAGTGAATTTCGGGAACCGGGATTCGGAAGGACTGCTCGCCTTACATTGAGTATGACGCCTCCGCAAATCCTCGTGGTCGACGCCGAAAATCACACAATAACGCACGTGGATGAGCCGATCTTCGCTTTCGACTGAAGACGGCGATGTCAGTTGGCATCCACGGCATACATAAACAATAGACACTGTGAACATAAATCACAGGGTCACAAAAAACACCATGCTGGTGCACTGAAGCTGAAAGGGTCCACACCGCGAATGCTATCGCGATGTCGAGATCGAACACAATATTACTCAAGTCGACGTCTGCTGGCGTCAAGATCACATTTCATACTGGTGGGCAAGCATTGGGATAGGTCATGGATAAGAAATTTGGACGCGGGTACGTGACAACAATAATTTTAGCGCCCGATATTACAAACGCGCTAAATTGTATCTTGCTAATACGGAACAGTATTATTCGTTAGATGTATTATTGTACAGCTAGGAATAATAATTTATTATATTGAAAGTTGGGTGTAAAAAAAGACAAAGACATGGAAATTTGTGTTACGTTCTTTAAGGTGGAATTTTTACGAAAAACACTATAAAGTGTAATAATAATGTAATAGTACGAGGCGCTTTTTTAAATTAAGTAACGTTGCTGGATATTCCAGTGTAGCAATAATTTCATCTCTTGACTCACCACATGCAACTTTAGAGACATTCACATAGTGTGGCTATCTTGTAGTGAGTAGTTGAAATGTTCAAGACAATAGATCAACCCGCCGACTGTAAGATACGGTCCGTGATTCGTTTCTTAAATACACGAAATATGAAACCAGCTGACATTCATCGCCAAGTGTGTCCTGGTTTGGAGTCAAGTGATTTCCACATTTTCCTTCATCTGAAGCAGTTCCTTGGTGGCAGGCGTTTTGATGATGATGATGAACTCAAAGACAGAGTAGACATGGTTTTCATCCCAGGCGGCATCGTTCTATAACGAAGGTATACAAAAATTGATGCCCCATTATGACAAGTACCTTAATAATGGTGGCTTAGAAGAAGTAGTTGTTAAGGTGTGTAGCGTCCGAAGAAAGTAAAGTGTTGTAAAAATGACGTATTTCTTTAAAATAATATTCAAGTACTAATTTAAAAAACACGCCTTATCATATTAATATTTATTGTGGAGTATGAAATAAAATGAATTGTCTTTATTATGAAATTCTATTAGATAAACTATATACATGTATTGATGTTTTGTGAGTTAATTAAATAACAATACTGAAAAAAATCACAAGAATTAAATGTCTTTAAAAAATGTTTATTCTCAGAAACCTTGTACATAAAAAACATGCCGACATATTTAAACGTTGGCGAAATTTTATGATGGATCTTTATTCAAATGAAAGATATAACTCGAAGAAAGTATCACTATCTACTATGTAGGTTATATATTCCACTTGATCGATGTTTGTGCTTCACTGAAAATGCTCAATTTCCGCGTGACGTCAGACAGGCGATCAGCATCAATTCCATGAATTATTCAACTCCTATCCTCATACCGTGATTCTTGTTGGCTTAGCTATCGAATACTACCTGGTCTTTGCGGAACCGTGCAGAAAATAAAATAAACACCCGAGTAAGAAAGTGCCAGCATATTTATTTGAAGAACAAATTAATAAAAGCATATTGACACCAATTCCATACTGATCCAGGTCCGATAAGACGACTGTTTATACTTCGATATATAGTTTGAATATGTGCATTCTATTTGTGTGGATTTAAAAACAGAAAACAAAGAGAAACTGATTCTGGTGAGAGGCAGTTTCGGAATCGGACGGATATATTTTACGGCGGTGAAATAAAAACATTTTGTCTATTATTTTTCGGTTATTAGTTACACAAAGCTTCGGAGTCTGATCGGCAGAGTTTGAAGATTCAAGACTGCAAGGAGAGCGACCATCGGCGTCTACCAGCCCAGTTTCACAATGGTTGGTATATTTTTATTTGCATGGATTGAATTAATATATTCAACAATACCAATAGAAAACCCAAAACTAGCCATCGAAGTATAATTATGGCAACAACGACAATTAGATATAAAAAGACGATATATTCGGGGAAAAGTCGATTGGAAATATTCATGAGCTGTCATGGTTAGGGCGGGCATCTAATAATAATGAGACAGGTTATTTCAGCGGTTGGTAATATAAAAATTATAACTACCGGTTTTCAAGAACTACCCCTAAGAACACGAAATGGTAATTTATTGATGACGGGGATGATTTCAAGATTGAAAAATCAATATTTCTTCAGAAGAAAGGAATTTTACGTACGAAAAATGAATAATGAATAAATTAATCTACGTAGATTTGGGGGGAAGATATGAGAAAACATGACCAGTCAGATCTAACCACTTAAAATGAAAAATCAGTGCGAAGCTGCCTAATAGCTTACTTTCCTTAAAGTGTAACTGATCGTTGATCCATAGGTTACGGGTTTGATTAATTTATTACGTTGAAAAATACATTCTACATAATAGTTTCACGATTGTAGGTAGCTAGTTCTAAGTGAATAATATTTAAAATACAAGCATTGTATCGGCCTTAACTAGGGATTCTGTGCCGAGACAACCCAGGAATAAATTCCCGGGAATTCCATGGTTTTGATCCCGAGACTCGAGAATTACTAGTATTTTAAACAAATTGAGTTAATCCCATTTGACTATTATCATACAGCAGGAATTAACCCAGCGATGAGCGGTCCATGTGTAAGTATATAAAAACAAATGGCAAGTTTCCATAGTTTATATGGTTAGCCATAAAGATTTTCATTACGGGGAAATTAGTCTTCAGATATTTACTAACACAAAAAATCTGTAGTAAATGGTTTTGTCGGTTTGTGCAAATAGGGGATTATATTGCTTTATAAAATATATTCATGTCATCTTTTGACTTTCAGTTGACTACGTACGTACGGTATTGTCTCGGTGTGTTTATTTGTTAATTGTTTTTTTTTACATGTTTTTTATTTTGTTTTAAAAAAATTATTTCCGTTTTTACACTTTTAAGAAATGTCTGTGTTTTTATATTTAATATACATACCTATACGTAAACTTAATTTCATTTAAAAAAAACTACCACGCTATGAATCAATAAGTATTTCATCAAATAGTTTTAATTTGTTTTAATAAACTAATATCACCGTATACTTTTTTAACACATATAATAATATATCCTTAATAGCTACTGTTACGTAAAAGCACAGATGCCGGAAGAAACAGGATATTCGGAAGGAGGTTTGCACTCACTATAATCCAGTTCTTCAGACACGTCCAAGGTGGACTGTAAATTTATCACTTTCTTCGTCAAGGGTCCTTTAAAATGCACTGTATAGACGCAATGTCTCAATTTAATACTATATTTCGAGTCACTAATTACCGCACCGTTTCAAGGTCGCCTTTCGACTGGCGGCGGCGTGCCGGCAGAGGAGAGGAAGGCACAGTACATTATTTTCGTTCAAGAATAAATAAATATATGTCCCAAACAGCTACTATACTTCATACATATGAATATTTATTAAAATATATTTTCTTTTTAATTAAATTAAATGCATGGCCTCGATTCCTGGTAATTGACAAAAAGTCTCAGCACAGAATCCCTAGTGCTGAGACGTGATGATGGGACGTGGAAAAAGAAGAAGAAGACAAAGTGGCGGAATTGTATTTATCACCAAGATTTTTAAAAACAGAAAAAGTGTTTAATCTCATATTGAAGGGCATAAAAAACTAGTGACAGTAAAATGTTACATACATCGTAAAGTTTTCTTAAGCATCACAGGTTTTTATTATTATATTGATAATTAATATGCATTATACTAACGCTAAATCATGATATCTTTCTAAAAAATTGTGAAAAATATGTTTTCATTTCATTATAATTTTAAAATGATAACCAAACTGGAAAAACGTCATGCTCAAAGCGTCATTTTTGATTATTTTAGGATAGTATTTTGTCACATTTTTCAACATTTAAAATTCAGTTTGACAATTTTTTACCAGAACTCATTATGACGCAAAACGCATAATTTAAACCGCAACAGAAGATTTAAACTCAAGAGATTTTTTCATGCATCATAACTATTCAATATTTGTGACATTTGTATATATTATTATTTAAATAAAAAAAGATAATGTTCAGTATAAGTTGAATGACGCTAGACGAATGCATTTTTTTCTTCATATTTTTTAAAAATAGGTATGTTTATTTATTAACTAACCCTGTAATTTTTCGCAATTCGTCAAATTAACTCCATTATGATTTAAAACATAAAAAACAAAGCATAACTTCCAATGTCTCAATGACCGCGATCAATAATTTTCTTTCATTGAGGTTTCAAAAGACGGATCGCATTTCAGAAAAAAAGGCGAGCTATCTTTTCATTAATTCAACAATGCGAGCATTAGCCAAGCTTAATGAAGCATGGATTTGAGATAAATCGCGGAGAAATAATTCAAGCCAGGCGCTAATTATTTGTCAGCTTAACACGATTTGTTTCTTTGAATCGCTTTTTCTTCTTCCTCTGTCGATGTAATTTCTCTCCGCCGAGTCCGTGAGGCGGCCGGGAACCCGGGACACCGCACCGGTTTTAAAACTTTTGTTGGGAAAGTCTGTTAATGGAATGTTGCGGCGGGTGGGCTTAGCATATTACAGGCGTTTTCTCTCACCGTTCTCTGTATATTTTTTTTTACTAGCAGTAATTTTTGTTACACCTCTGTTTCGTATCTCAAAAAGTTGCAATTATGAATTTGGTAAACGACAAAAAGATAATCTTACCTACCGCGAATGTGTTTTTCTAATATTTTATGTGCAAACAGCAGTTTAGATTATAAAAAGTTTCTTGACGGCAACTTTTTATTTGGTTTGGATTGAAGTAAAACAGACTAGAATCGAAAACTAACTCCTGTCTTTGAACTTGAGCTGGATTATCTGTCATTAAGGACAACACATATTTTAAATACTAATTAAATATATTAATTAGAAAGATATAGATATAAAATCAATTTTATTGAAAAATATTGTTGTTGCACTACCGGGATTCGAACCTGGATCTCTTTCCAATCCGGGGAAGGTGCATTATCAACTATGCTACAGCGACAGTAATTTTAACGACAAATTTTTCGAATCCATACGTTATACTTTTCAAATTAATACATCTGTCGTTCCATTATTTGAAAGCCATCCACCTACTTTGTTTTTACGGAATTTCAAATACCTTTGAGTAAACAGATAGCAGACGCCAGAATTAACAATTTATTAGTATTTGGCATATCTGTTATTTTCGAAATCATTGTGTATATTTCTTCGAAGTGTCGTATTCTCAAAGAATGATGAATATTATTAGGACAAACATCTCCTGGTCTTTGATACCTACACCTCTTTTCATGACTAATTTGGGGATGTTGTATTTACTTCGAAGCACACGTCCAAGGACCGCAGTTATTCTATATTTTAGAAGCTCTCTCTCCTTATTGTGCCTCCTAAGAACATGCTCACTTGTAGTCCACACTGTCCAATGTATTCTAAGCATTCTATTAGAATACTTAGAAATATTCTGAATAAAACGAAGATAAAAACTATAACGATATAAACTATGGTATTGATAGTTGGGGGGGGGGGGGGTGCATCAGGTGTATATATATATATAAATTAAGCATTACTCAGAAGGCTATACTCAGAGTAATACATCGCCGTGACCTTTCGTATATAATTCATATTTCCGCGTTTTTTTACGTAAATGTGGATTTTTATTATACATTTATATCAGAAGTTATACACTAGATTTGACTTTATTTAAAAGTATTATTTATATAAGACCTTTACATTAATGTTAAACTAATAAACTGTTATTAATTTATTACAATTCTATTTCACTTTTAACGCATCCTTCAGTCCCTCAGCTTGGAATATAATATTCACCCTGTACATATACACAGACTCTTTTAAAACACATGGTATTTTTTTGTGTTTTCCTTTATATCCTGAATATTATATTTTTAATACTGCGAATTTTAAAATATGTACCTACATGTAATATGATCGTTTCAGCCGCTTTTAATTTACGGTATAACAACGTTACGAAACAAAAGAGAACAGAATGTCTTAAAATATAAACCCAAATTACTCCGACCTGTATGAAAAATATGAGATTTTTTGCGCCCGGGGTGGATTCATTATACAAACATTTTCGAGAAAGGCCAGATTTATTACCCATCCGATGCAATCGCACACATTTTTCATTGTTTTAAAAGCTAACTAAGGGAGTGTTTTATTTACTTGTGTTTAACTAGAATATATTGCGGGAACGGCGATAGACGTTGTCTAATTGCATGACTCGACTTTGAAAATAAATCTGTGCATTTATGAAAATATAATACCAACCGCTATAATATTATAATATATTTGAAATAATTACCAATGTAAGAAGCGAACAAAAAACAAACAAACCGAATGTTAGTTATCCCTATCCCAGAAAAAGCAAGAGAAAATTCACAGAGGTTCAATGTTCCATTTTATTTTGGATCATGGTGTGCGCATAAAATGTATTTGGAAATTTTTAGAACCAATGGTATGACAGCTGATTTGTGCTCAGTTTGATTTGCCATTTCATCATGAGCAGGCTTACTCTAGAATAACGCTTGCAAATTGTGCAAATTTATTTCGAAAATCGTGGTTCAGTTCGCGAAACTTACCGTGCATTAAGTTAATTTTACAGTCGACAATCGTCCATCCGAGCAAGTAATTCGAATAACCATGGATTGTTTTTGCACCACACATACTCCAATTAATAAAACTCATTCGCAGAAACGTTGTACAGTGCGCACCGAAGAAGCTGTTGCTGTAGTGAAGCGTAGTTTTGAGGAGAACCCGAATAAATCGATTCGCCATCGTGCACAGCAATTGGCGCTGTATCCACCCACTTTATGGAAGATTTTTCGCTCCCCAATTGAATGGCATTAATGAGGGAGAGCTGTGGTTTCAACAAGACGGTGCAAAATACCACACAGTACGCGCCACAATCAATTTATTGAAAAAAATATTCAATGAGCGTAATTTTGCGTAATGGATCTGTGAATTGGCTTCCAAGATCGTGTAATCACCTTTGGATTATTTTCTGTGTGGATATGTGAAGTGGCTAGTCTAAATCGATAAATCAGAGACGATAAACGATTTGAAAGCCAGCATTCGTCGCGTTATTGCCGATATACGGCCCCAGCTGCCCAAATAGTGGTCGAAAATTAGACTTCTAGATTACGCTTTATCGAGCTAGCCGCGGCGCCTATATGCGCGAAATCATATTTAAACATTAATAACATGAAATTATCTTTCCAATAATGCCAATATCATGGCCATTACTACGATTTCTAAGTGTTTTATTCCATTTTAAAGCTCTATACCTCTAAAATATACCCTTTATAAGGCAACTGGTAGTGTTTATGCGCCTTGTTACTTCGATTGGCTCCACTGGATTTCCTGGTTTATAATAATGTACATGTATGTGTGTAAGTATTGCCACCCTTTTTCGGAAGCTAAGAATACGATAACCGATAGACGTTATTTTTATTACATCCCGTGCTTCGACCAGTCCAGAGGTTCAAATAAACCACCAGTGCGCGTTTCAGTTAGACGAAATCTAAATAAGACAACCCAGCTAAAAGAACAACAACATCGGACCAAAAAGACAGCAAAATTAAAAAGGTTAGTGAAGTTCATATATCATATGTGATTATTGTTAATAGGAAACCCGGGAACTAGTTATCAAAAGCGTTTACATAAACAGGTAGGGTAATGGAAGTGTCTGGTAGCTCCGTTAACGTATGATACAAATCTTCTGGGTTAACTGCATTATTAATGAAGGTGTATTAAGATGCACGAGTAAGTCGAGAGATCTAATAACTATCAAGGAAAACTGTATATTTTGGAAACATTTTCCGCATTGAAAACTATGATATTTTATAACTCATTGTAGAGTTAGAAGGGAGCAGAGGCGTAAATAGAAAGAAAGAGACCCAATGTTAAAATGTCGGTGATCTTATACAGGATAAATCAACATACTGCAATACGGTCGTCAATCTTCGATAAAAGGCCGCACACGAAGAAGAAGTCTTGTTAAAAATTGTGTGCGCGCTTATTTTTTTGTGTGGGCTATGATGCCAAATCGTGTGCTCGCGCACACCCACATGCCTTAGACGGAATGTTTCAAAGGTTTAGTAGTAATCGTGTTAACACAAAGGAAGAAGACTATCTATAGAAAGCAATACTGATCATTAAAGTTGATCGAAAGAGTAGTGGAAGACCGCTAATGACATGGATGTCAACGATTCTAAAAAATCTTAGATTTGACTTGACAACCCATGATCGCAAGACATGGTGCGTGCGGATGACAAGGGTTGACCCCAAGCGATGGAGAAAAGTCTGGAAATCTAAGAAAATATAATATAAATATATATAAGGAGCAAGTTAAAAATACTATACTTTTATATATGCTGGAGATTAAGCTTGGAAAGGATTCATTTTTCTTTATTCTCTGTTGTGAAGTAAGACCCATGGGTCTTAGAGTTCCATAAGTTTTAATTTTTACTTTTCGTGGCTTGGAGATACAGTGAAAAAAGTTGTTAAGAATTTTTGAGGATATAAAAAATATATTTAAGGTATTTAGGATGATAGTGGAGTGTAACATAAAGTTAACAATTTAATATTTAATAAATTAACAATTTAATTTAATAATGTAACATACTAGTTGCATATTGGTGTAGTGGTCGAGATGCTGGCCTAGCAATCTAGTGGTCGGGGGTTCGCGTCTCGTTCCAGGACACCAGCAAGTTAGTCCTATTTTCAAGCGTTTAGCTTAGTTTGGAAATAGTAAGATTATTGATGTGACATGTATTCCGTGTACATGTATATTCTTAGTATAATTTGAGTTTGTAAATTATGTAAGATAAAATTAAAACTAATATATGAGCGAGTGTAAAGAATACGACCGACTTAAACGAAGGTCGAAATGAAAATGCCAAAATGTAAACATAATTTTACATTCGATTGTAAATAATAACAGTAGCGACATCTGTTTGTAAAGAAAATTTACTCGTTTATTTATCGTTATTTGGGAGTCAGGAGTGATCTTGACTGCATTTATTTAGAATTTAATTGATGCAAAGTGGGCAGGCGCATCCAGCTAGACTAAGAAAAAAGTTGAATTATCTATTCCTGTTTCTTATATTTAAGTTAATTTTTATCAAAACTATCCTGGATAATCGAGAAGGCTAAAAATTAAATTATAAATTTGATTATGTTGCCAAAACAAAGAACTGCTTAATGAGGCATAAGTAAAACTATTTTATTATTAATAAATAATTAATTAAGATTTCGAATTGTTAAACACTTAAAATAAATCATAACGCATGAGATATTGAATGAATATTACGAGACTTTGATAGCCTCCTCGTATATTAGAAGGGGCGTAGTTTCTGTGATATTACTCTTACGGTGAGTCGGCATCCTCCATATTCTCTATGAAATTACACAAAATCAAGTTAGCTTGATGTTAATTAATGAAATAGTCTTTAATGTAATACCTTCTGAACTAAAGGCGTATCAAAAGAAACCACAAATATGAAATATTAATTTAATAATTCATTGCAATATTAGCAACAATTCTAAAATATATTTGCGAATAAGATATAATAATGATTATATCAAAAAGAAAAAAATGCTTAACACAAAAATATCCTGTGGCTTAAAGAGCTTTTAATTTTAAATATGAATTAAATATATTAATTAGAAAGATATACATATAAAATCTATTTTATCGAAAAATATTGTTGTTGCGCAACCAAAGATTCGAACCTGGATCTCTTTCCAAACCGGGGAAGGTGCATTATTCAACTATGCTACAGCGACAAATTTTCGAACCTATATGTTACCATTTTGATATTAATTTATTACCAAATTTGGTGGCAACATATCGTTTACTCAATTTAAAATTAATTGTTGTTTTCATAGCGACTGACCACATAATTCTAATCTTGATCTTAACGATCTACGACGATCATTCTTTCTAACCGATCTACTGAAACAACCTTAAATTCGTTCCAATTTTCATTCAGTCTCTAATTTTATGCCTTTTCATTCGACTCCGGCTCGGACATCTATGAAAAGCTCTCGTCTTGAGTTTGGATATGATTTGAAAGGACGTGTAACCACGATAGTTAAAACGTTTCAGGTGGAAGATATATTAAGTATTAGGTATTCGTTATAGGGTCATTTAGTTGTGCCGCACAACACGTATCACCGCTGTCTAGATCACTCGTGTGATTTTTTTAGAAATAATCCAAAGTTATAAACATATTAAGGGATGACGACTACACATATTATTTGAATTCGTTATGATTAGTTTTACATCATAATTCTTCTTTCTGCCTATTTCATTAGGGAGCTGAGAGTATCATGACCGGAATACAGGATGATTTCGTGCAATTTTCAATGCCGTAATTCAAGTACCGCAAATATCGGATTTTCAGTATTAGCAAAATTTGATATCGTCAAAGACTAGGATTCAGATTTGTTATTAATGAATGTTATCTTAACACTAATTATTAATTAATCTTAGTTTTTAATTTAGTGACACAAGAACCAATGATTTTTGTTAGTTTGTTATATCTTATAACATACTTATACTTATATGTATAAGTAATATGTAATATGTCACTAAAAGTGGTGTCGCTGTAGCTTAGTTGGATAAAGCACCTTCCCCGGTTAGGAAAGAGATCCAGGTTCGAATCCCGGTGGCGCAACAACAATATTTTTCAATAAAATTGATTTTATATGTATATCTTTATAATTAATATAATTAATTCATATGTAAAATAGCACAGACCTATGTTCTGAATAATTACAACTTCACAATAAGAATGTGTTCTCCTAAATAATAAATACTATTTTATTAAAATCTTGTAATTCCGATAGTTAAAAAATCAGTAGTAAGAAACACCGGTATTGAAAAAAAAACGTAGGTATTGCATACCCTAAACATTATTATTCATACTTCTATAGGAGTTTCCATGACTATTGATATTCCTCTTGTTTACAAACGAGAGATATAAATTCTACATTTAATGTACAATTTTAGTAATTACGTCCTCAGTATATTAAAAACACCTTATTTACTGAACAACCCTTAGAAATGCAGTGCAAAAGCTACCTATTGAATGGGGTCTGATTGGATGCGACTTTAATAAGCGCCCTCCCTTTGGCTACCGGGTGGGGCGCGGCGCCTTTCGGGGGTAGCAAGACTGTTTTTCTTTCAATTCACCCCATCTATCGTCAGTGCAGGAGACACTTCTCAATTCGATTACTCCTAGACACGGGTACAGTTGAACCAAAGCGAAATGTTGCAAGTTCGTAATTTTGATAATGAATTTTATTTGTCTATTTTTTTAGTACTAATAAACCATTATTTAGAGAAGAAATAATTCATAAAAACTAATATCTGAAAGCTTTTGGTCAAATTAATTACTTAAGTGAAAAATATAAAAATATCATTGATTTCATATTGTGCTCGTACTAGAAAAAAATATTAAGGAGAACACATTATTATTTGCAATAAAAGTTGATTTTAAAGTTGAAATAATAGATGTATCAATTTAAAAGAACTGCAGCATATAAGTTCGAAAATTTGTAGTCAAATTACTCTCTTGGTGTGGTGTAATTGGTTAACGCATTTATCCGGATAGAAAAGGATCCAGGTTCGAATCACGGTAGTAACAAAAGAATTCTAATTGATACATTTAATTTGTTCTAGAAAAAAGCCTGCATATCGTATTTAAAAAAATAATAATTAAAAGTAAACATGTAACAGATGTCTTAATTAATTATACACAATAAAAAATATTTTAGTATTTTTATGGGTCCTTAGTTAAATAATTAATACTTCTCTGTCGGAGAAACAGGGATGGCTGCTACAAAAGTGAAGTTTTCAAAGAGTTGATAAAATTACCTGTAACAAAAGAAAATTAAATTATTAGCGTAAAATAAATTATGGTGCAAATACAGTTTTATTAAATTCGGTTGGATACATTACTGTTACTAAACTTTTTGCCAATTTAGATGCGATAGAAAAGTGAAATGTAAGTTTTCCAAATACCATCTGTTTGCTTTCAACGAACTGTACGCCCGGTAGTCTGATAGTCTTGGTTCGGAGGAAAATAGGATTGGTCACGGAAAAGGACTTTCCGGTAATTGAAATCTCTATGAAGTCTGAGCCTTAGATTACCGAAGAAGTGACGCGAGTGCGAGATAATAGGGAAAAAGAAAAGGGAATAAACAAACTCGGAATATATTTGAACAACTTTGTGAAAGCGTATTTATGATCGTTGCAGTGTTCAATAGAAAATAACGGCAATAATTTATAGCTTTGTTTTTATCTATGCATTTTTAATTTTAATTAACATTGTATCTTGAAAAAGGGATAATTGATCTTGAAAGATGTTGATTTATTAATAAACAGTGGTATAAACAAAATATATTCTAATTATTAATAATACTTATACTTTCATTTTTAATGAAATTTAAAATGATACTCTTTATTTAGTCATATTATATAATACAGAGCATTAACAGTTTACTTATACAACATAGGTTAGAATAAACGAGTTGCATTACAAAAATGGTCATTAAACCTCTTAAAAATGCTCATCAAATACGTTTATTATAATGTGACTACCCACAGTAGCCCAGAGATACCACAGAGGATATTAAACGGGCATCTAGTGAGTAGAATGTACGATGTATGCGAGGAACGTGACCTTCAAGTAAATGTCAACAAGTCGAAAGTGATGGTATTCGAGAAGGAAGAAAGCAAGACACCGTGCAAAATACTTATAGGTAATGAATGTTTGGAACAAGTACATGATTTTGTGTATTTGGGAAGTACGTTTGATAGAAACGGAAAGGCTGAGAATGATATCGAAAAAGTGAACGGCGCCTTGAATGGAATTATAGCTAATTGGAACTTGTCAACCGAGGCAAAACTAGCGGTACACAATGGAGTCCTGTTACCGGCTCTGATGTATGGAAGTGAGGCCACGAGCCGGCAAAAGAGGAACAAAAGTAGACTGAATGCAGTGGGAATGAGATCGATTAGACGTATATGTGGCAGATCCATTTATGACAGAGTAAATAATGAAGAAACAAAGAAATAATGTAAAGCTGAGATCAGATAAGATTGGTGTAGTGAGTGAAAACATGGCACGACGAGGTAAACCTGATACTGGAGGATGGTCTTGTTACTCAATAATCGGCGAGCTTGTATGAAAACATGTATGAATGTAGATGAGGCGAGAGCTGTGTGTCAGGACAGAATAATGTGGCGCTCTATCCTCTCTAACTACCTCCGTGGAGAAATCGGTAAGTTAGTTAGTTGATAGTGAAATAATATACATACATATATATGAGATGTCACAGTATATATATGAATAACTTACAATGCAAAATACAAGAAAGCATAATATAATATATACAAATGAACGTAGTAAAGTACGAGAACATACAAATAATGATAAAGATACACCAACATACACAAACATAATATCAAAGATAATTGTAGGTTAGTAATGAATTGGAGAGTATATATAAACTCATTTACAGTGTTAATGTCATTATACAATCTACACATTCATGAAATTGGATTTAAGAACGCAATATTGTATTATGACGATATATTACCCAAACATACGAAAAAAAAAAAATTCTTCTCAAATGGATGTCTTCAATTACAGCATCCTTCCGAGTATTATCTCCCACAATTTGCGATCTAGTTCGATGAACACGGAATAGAAAGTAAGGAAAAGTAGCCGGAGAATGCCCAATAATGGGGAATTCCTCGCGATGGGGGGAGCATTGTCATTTTTCATAACAATGGTTGTATAGAGATGGACCGCGAGGCTGCGAGATGGGCTGTCAGATGAGAAGGTGGAGGAATGCGCCCCATTACTCACCAAAGGGTTGCCCACAACACTTCATAGACATTCCCGAATGCTGAGAGCACAAAAATATTCGAAGGGAAAAGGAATACTTTGTTTGGTGGAAATACGGGGTATGTTGCAAATATTTTGATGTCAGGGTTGGTTTTAGACATAGTTAATAAAGAGCGCTCGTTAACAACCATCGTGACATTATGACCAAAAAATTTATGGAAAATGACCAAATTATTTATGGAAAATGACCAAATTGTTTATGGAAAATAACCAAATTATTTATGTAAAATACTATCTCCCACATGTGTTTACGAATCAAATTAAATTAATTCAATACAGGGTGGATGATTGATTGTATTTGATAATTCAATCATGAGCAGCTAATTAAAAGACAGCATCATAGAAACAAAATTCGGAAAACATTTTACGCAAACGTTAAAAACCATAGATAACAGAAATACACAATATGCTTGAAACTATGTTCTGAAAAAATTGCACTACATAATAAACCATTTTATTTCTCCTTAATAAATCATAATTCATCATAATAAATCATAATTTTCTCCTCAATAAATCATTTTATTGACAATTACTTTGACTATACATTATTTATTTTCTTTAAATTTTTATAACCTGGATATATTTTTCATTACACAGGTTCTGTTCAAATTCGTTCATAAATATGCATAATATTCAATAAAAATGTCCTTAAGTTTTCACGGCCGCTCAGAATACAACATTGTTTGTAAGCTAAATTCGTACTATTTCACTTTGGCACACCGAGAACTGTCACGTATCATGTGACTAGACTTCGTTGATCTTGGAATTCATGCACTTATGCGGTAATTTTTAATATCTTATTTATTCTCTTCAATTGTCGATTTGTAACATAACTTTTATTTCTATTTGTTGACTGTGTTTCTAATTTCTCAACTAGTGTATTCTGGAACACGTTATTTCCCTAATTATCTTAAAATGTTTTTTCATTGCACCTTCCATACTCTAAGACTATCAATCTACATATAATGTAAATGGATAAATAAATATGTCGGATAGGATATTGGACACCCATTGCGCTGGAATAAACTAGTTATTATTAGATTAAAAAAAACACAATCAATTTGTATAAAACTACTAATTTTATTAAACGCTAACCGGATTAGCTTAGCTCAAGCTTCATCAGGGCGTATTTAAAACTAACAATTAATACAAAAAGAGTACACTTATATACACATAAAAAGGGAGGGAGAATATACAATTACATGCGAAAGAGAGAGAGACAGAGACAGAATACATATACACTTAGACATAACATCAAGCGAGGAGAAAGTACAATGTTAATGGATATTAAAATGATTTAAAGGGAAATATACCTAATATGACAAATCTTGAGCTAAGCGAAACCGGTTAACGTTTAATAAATTTCGTGGTTTTATAAAAAGTGATTGTGTTTTATTTAATCTAATATATCAAACCACAAAGTGTTTGTTTTCTAAATTAAGATTCACTTACCTACATGATTATTAAGATTTATAATGTAAAGTGATATAATAAGAATAATAATTTATGCGAATAGAAATAAAAAAAAAAGCGAAAGAGTAGTATTTTAATACCGATCTTACTTGGCTTCGCCCGCGCTGAGGTAAACATTTTACACTGTTGATAGATGTGAAATTTATTTATTAAATATGTATTTTTGAAATGCAGTTCTAAAATATTTTATAAAATTATTAAAAAGTGTAATATGAAATAAAACAAGAGGAAGAGAAAAAACAGGAAAAGTATAAAATTACAATTAATTTATTTTTGATTATCTTAATTAATTAATTTTAAAATGTTGTAAAAATAATTATACATATACAAATATAAATTGAAGATATAAAGTGAGCGCGAATGGTACCTACCTCGGGGCAACCTCGCAAGTCCAGCTGTAGCTAGATTTAAAAATATTTAGAGTGGGCTAATGTGATTAGGGAGTGGAAAAAGGTATTTACACAGCGAGATAGGCAACGAAAAAAAATTATATTACAATTTGTATACTTTGAAGAAAAAAATAATTGATGTGGTAGAAGCGAACCCTCTCACCCACCCTTATGCAATGATCTTATATAACTTTTCATAAGATTTTTTTTCACAATTATTTTTTAACAAATATTGAAGTTTCTTTTTAAAAGCTCAGTCAGAAGTAGCGTTGTAATAAAATCGATATTAATTAAATATGAATTAAATATATTAATTAGAAAGATATACATACATATAAAATCAATTTTATCGATAAATATTGTTGTTGCGCCACCGGGAATCGAAACTGGATCTCTTTCCTAACCGAGGAAGGTGCATTATCCAACTATGCTACAGCGAAAATATTTTTAGCGACTATTTTCGAACCTATATGTTACCTTTTTGATATTAATACATTTAATCGTTCCATTATTTGAAAGAGCCATCTACCTTATTTTTACAGAATCTCAAATACCTTTGAGTAAACTGATAGCAGACGCCAGAATTATCAATCCATTTAAAAAAAATTTTGGACACATTGATACAACTTTATTGTTTTAGGAGAACACATTCTTATTGTGAAATTGTAATTATTCAGAACATAGGTCTGTGATATTTTAAATATGAATTAAATATATTAATTAGAAAGATATACATATAAAATCAATTTTATCGAAAAATATTGTTGTTGCGCCACCGGGATTCGAACCTGGATCTCTTTCCTAACTGGGGAAGGTGCATTATCCAACTATGCTACAGCGACAATATTTTTAGCGACAATTTTCGAACCTATATGTTACCTTTTTGATATTAATACATTTAATCGTTCCATTATTATTATATTAAATGGATAACTTAAGTTTGCTGTATTAAATAGAATTTTTATTTACGCTTTTTACTTCAGAAATTAAATTTAAAATAAGCGTTGGAATAATATTTACCAAAAATATATTATTTCTTTAATTATACTATAATATTTATTATATTATATTTATTTAATTATACTAATTATTTTTCATTAACAATAAGAAAAGACTTTGTTTATACCACTGTTTATTGATAACATTGTAAACTTGCATAAATTTTGATATCAGAATTAAGGAGCACTTGAGATGTTTAAATAGCAACAACTATTCTGAATTCTCCAATCAGATTTTGGAAAGAGACCATTCATTTGACATTAAAAAGGGTTTAGAAATTTTACATACAAATACCAGGACTTTACAGTTAAGATACATTAGGAATTTTAGAAATAAGAAAAAGTATTAATAGCAAATTAAACATTATAAATAACCAAATCCATTTTGCAAATAGCCACCTTTTAAATTTGTTTTCATAGTAGTTCCTAATTTGTTACCCCCCTTTCCCCCCTCTTTCTTATTCTCTTTGTTTATGTCTATACTAGAAATTTTACTTTTAGTATCCATTGTACCCTAAAGACGGTACCATTGGCCCCGAAACATGTTGAGTTATCAATAAACAGTGGTATAAACAAAGTGTTTTCTTATTATTAATATAAAATGTCGCCACAAAGTAACTTTTCATTTATTGAAGAAGTAATTATTTTTCAAGTATATACATAGGCATGTTGTTAAAAATGAGTAGCCAAGAAAAGTCTACGTAATATTACTGAAAAATAGTGAAAATTTGAACTTGACTTGAATAAATGGATGACAATTTAAAGGATACTGTATAAATTTATATTCTATAGTGATGAAAAAAAAAACATGAAACAGCATTAATTTCTAAAGATAAATATATGCCTTCGACGGATTGTGATGGTGTCAAGAGAGGAATATTACTGCCGCAATATGCGCAGCTATAGAAGCACGAGCAGAAGTTCCCCAGCAATATGATTTTGAAGTATTGATACCTCCATAGCGTACAATATGGGGTACAATATGTGCCTACTGATCGAGAGTACCAATAAGGGGGAGACATTAAAATCAAATCAATATCAGTAGTACGCTATCAATATATTATACTTAATTAATTATATAACCGTAACACAAGATATTAATTACATTTAAGTTTCGTCTTATTTGTAATAATGAATATTCTGAAATACTGATAATAATTTGTATTCAATTGTGGACAACCGGATATTATATTATTTAATAAAACATAAAATAAAGTTTAATTGACAGGTTTATCTTATGTCTCCGACGTATCCATCGTTAGGGCCGATAGCCGAGAAAACTCAACTCAGAAGACCTTGCGCGGCCGTAAAAACCTGAGAACATTTTAGTTTATGATAATAATGAAAATTGAGGATTTAGCGTTGTCTGTTTTTGAAACATATCTTCCACATTAAAATCGGACCCGATCTAATTCAAAATTGTCTTAAAATATATTCACGGATGAAAGATTATTATGTATTATTGATTATTATAGCTTCCATAGAAGTTATGTTATTATTGAATATATATTCTACTTTATACGTATAATTGACAAAGTGTTCCTCTTCTTCTATTATCATACTCTCGTTCGTGGTAATCTGTTCAGATCTGCGCCACGTCTAGTAGCTTCCTGAAATGAATTGCGGACTTCACCAGATGGGTCCAGCTCCGCTATCATTCATGGGAATCCCTCATGTACATATATACAGCGGAACCCCGATTTTATATGCCCGGAATTCATGTTTTTCCTCCATTTGCGTGTTATTTCTGCAGTCTCGTATCATTTAAGTACATTACAAACCCTATCTTACGTTTGTCTTTCCCGCGATTTACACTTAAAATTTATTAAAATTCGTTCGGCCAGTTCGATATTCGCCATAGCGCCAAGACTGTGTTGGTCATTTGCTTGTCGTATATACGCATTTTTTATTCTCATACCTACGTAATTGTTCCCTTGTTTTATTATTTTTTTACAAGCTGGAATCAGCAAGAAAATTTTGTAAAAGATAGTATAAACAACATTCATGGCTAAGAAATAATTTATGAATAACCCTTGTAGATTTACTTAGACGTTGACTCCAATGTAATAACATGGGAATTGATGAAATAGTGGACAGTCGGATAAACGAAAACTTGACAGAAAAAGAACCTCCCTACAAAGAAGAAGTGTCTGCTCATCCCATAAACCAAGTTCCTACAAAGAACGATGCCATAAGGCATATTTAATGCCTCAAAGCATATTTCACTAGTATTAGCAATGTATCACAAGAAACCTTTAATTTAATTTATAATATTGAAAGAACTATTTAAATACAACAACAAAACATGCAGCAAAACACATTGTGTGATATTTTCAATAAAAAATAAAGAATATATATTTTTTAATACCCCCAATTTACATTTTCCCTCTGTTTATATATTTTTTTGTTGGTCCCTTCTAAAACTTAAAATAGGGGTTCTACTGTAGTTAGTTTATATTGCGTACGTTCCTTTTTTTGACATTTCCAGAACCTATAATGCGTAGCTTTAGAGTAGAAGTTGAACATTAACGTTTATGCAACATTCAAATCTTGTAATTATTATAATAAAATACATTAAATTAATTGAGTCATTCGTATTTGAAACGCTGTCCTAATGTATATCTTTCATTTCGATAATTTTGAAAAAAAAAACAATTTTGAATATACAGATTTCTGAGCATTTTTAAACTCGACTCAAAACATTTAAAAAAAAATAGAGGTGCGTATACGGAATATAATACATATTTATTATTTTTCTGTATTCAAACTAATCTAAGCGCTTGTGCTATGAAAATAATTTGCTGGTTGAAGCGGGGTCAATAACCCCCCGGCAATTTGATCACTAGACGAATGTTTTACTGCTAGCCCATCAAGCACGTCGGGTGAATAGTAATTTGAACTTCATAATCTATTTGTACATTTTAATCTGTAAGACATTTAATATAACGTGATGAACATGTAATGTGTTAGATTTTGTGAGCAATATTTATTTTTGCATTTGTGTTATTCATATTACGTAAAAAACCGTACATCTATTTTTGGAATCAAATAAACACATTATATAAGTCGTACTGGAAAATGTTTATGATAAATTAACAGATCTTCTGCTTTCAAAATATAGCATTTTATTGCCAAAAACTTCAAAAGAGCTCGATCTTATGATCTACCCGTGAAAATATTTTGAATTTAATACCCGTAATAAATATACGAGTTTGTTAAACACCATGAAATACACCAATTAGTTCCGAAGAGAAGTGCCAACTATGCTTTTAGTGCAGCGGTTGTGTTCGCCGCCAATACAATAAAATTGCCAGTAGAGAAAATTAGATCGCGAACCAAGAAGTTGGACGGTTAGCAATTACAGAAAACTTGGCCGAGAAATCTAAAGTGGCCCGTTGACGTTACAATACATCGTACGACGTTGCAAGGCTAATGGAATAGTTGCTTGTGTGACTAACCACAGGTACAACCGGAGTAGTACTAATTATTGGTGTGATTATTCATGTTGAGCGAAAGATATAAGACGCGAGTGTTCATGACATCAGAAATGATGGTCGTGTTAGAAGCCGTAACAATTGTATGTCAAAAGTGTGTGGCGCGCCGTACTCTTTGCCTACTCCCGCGGTGAAATGGCGTAATGATAAGTGTTTTATATTTATCTCCTGAATTGGGGTTGGATGTGGTGACGAGAATAATACGCTGTTTGTACAATATGACAATTTATACTGCAAATTATATATTCGGAGAGTGACGCGGAGCAAAAAGAGGCCACGCTTCCTTGTTAGGCGACTTAATGCTCACTACACATACACACACGTTCGACCCGAACGCGCATGCGCCTGTTACTAGATCATCTATCACATCACAATAAGTTAGTTAATAAAATAATTCATTGTCAACGGGTACAAATCGCAATCCCGGGATTTCGGGATTCAATGATTCCGGCAGTAGAAAATGTTTATCTGTTATAAAAAACAATATAAATAATTATGCAAGATTGACAAATAAACATTTTCTATGTTAAACAATTGTATTATTATGCATATTATCCCGAAGCAATAGCAAAGCATTGAGTATTTCATCATTTAGTCGCGATTTAATATTGGTATCCCAAAATAAATACCTAAAGTTTCGGGATAGTACGCACTAATTCCGGGATTCATAAATACTGTAAACTGTGTCGGGATCCCTTAGATGTAACGTTGTAGTTGTAACTAAAGAAATCTTTGAAACCAAACCAGTAGTAAGAAATAATGGAGAAATTGGCGTAATAAATGGATGTACTCCCAGAGGCTCCTCACAAGATAAAAGCCCCAAACCGCGAAGATAAGGGAAAGTGAGTGATGATGGGGATGATTTTTTCTTCCTCTCATCTATGCAAGTTGAAATCCCAAGGGCAAGAACTGACTTTTTCTATCCAATATTGATCGTATGACACAGCTAATGGTTGAACGGATCGTATGAAAACGGTTGCAATCGTGAATGGGCATTAATGAATTTACTCCGAGGAATAGCGACCTGGTAGCATGTATAAATTTCTCAAGGCGCCATAAAACGTCGATAAATTTGTCAGAAGCATTCAGCCCGGTGAACTGGTAACCTTGTCAATACAAAATCGTTAAAACAATGAACGCGGTTCTATTTCCAATGCCATTACGCCCCGTTACAATTTCTGGTGATTTACCAAATAAATATCTCGGCAAATTTCAAAAGGAAACTACCAGAGCAAAACTGCGATATGATTGCGGCTATTTGATATTTAATGGTTCACGAAAAAAGATAACTTTAATAAAAATAGAAAAATAGGCCAAAGATATGACGTGTTTTAAACTATTAAGGCATGGTGAATTGTAGTGACTGACATTAAGAAGACATTAAAAACCTTTTTCTTGTATAATATCTTTATTATTTTTTGATATTAGATATTTATTATATAATTTCATACTACATGTTATTGATATTTTTCAAATTAAGTATTAGAGCTTGTGATATGAAAAGTAAGACTAACTTGATTTAACGAGGATGTGCGTGATTTATCGTTAGACTAAACATATTAATTATAATATTTGGTAAAGATTCTTAATTATTTACTATAAATTTTAAAACTATATATACAATGCAAAATTAATGATTTTTTGAACTGAATGAAGTCTTGAACTAAGAAATATAATATTTATGTGGTTTAGAGCAATAGTTTTCACTAAAAAAAACTACATAAGTAATTATTTAAATCACTATTCAATTAGACCAAATCTAGAAATAGAACTAGCTACTAAATGACTGTATTTAACTGAAATCTGTGATGTTTAAAATTTGATGATATTAATTAGGATAATTTAAAGAAAAACTTTCCCTAAGAGACAGCTCTTTTTTTTGTTACGAAGGTTTCATATTTTCCATAAGTCGGTCTGGATTTCCGTGCGCCAGCTAAAATGCGGTGGATTAAAGTGCTTCAAATATTTGTATAACTTTGCATATAAAGCACGCAGCGGCGCGCACAACAAAATGCACAACGATATTAATAAAGACATATTACGCTATTCAATTAGGGGATGAAAAACAAACATTGACATACCTATCAAGTAAATGGGTATCGGCTGATCCAGTTATGTCACGAGGGGTGAGTGTTCGGGTAATGTAGGTATGCACGTATGTGTGCATGTGTGTCTTTCATTTTCAGAAGAGACTATTAACGACATATTTTTATTTTTTATTTATTATCTTTATTTTATTAATCACTAAATTGAGTTTAAATACATCTACCGGTTTCGAAAAATACCATTTTAATGATTTGAGTTAGGTACTAAACAATTTTTTTTTTTTTTTAAAATAGATTTTTTAAAAATATATTCTGACAAAGAAACAATAATATATGTTTTAGTTAGTTATGACATCCTGAAGAAGAAAATGGTATTTTTCGAAACCGGTAGATGTATTTAAACTCAATTAAGTGGTTAATAAAACAAAGATAATATTATTATATTTAAAATATCACAGACCTATGTTCTGAATAATTACAACTTCACAATAAGAATGTGTTCTCCTAAAAAAAAAAGAAGATAATATTGCTAATTTTAAAAGTATAGACATATTATTAAGTAATTTGATGTATGTATCCATTTAAAAAAAGTTTATAAATTAATTTGGTTAATTTTGTGCACTATAGACATTAATTAGCTTGTCCTCAAATGTTGTGTTTATCTTTTAGAATCAAATTGGTTTCTATATAAGAGTATGATTTAGAACGATGTGATTATAAAATATTGATCGCAACGCCCCCTCGTTGAACCGTGTAAATTGATGTACGGATGTACTTCTCCCAAAAGCTGTTCTTGTTGTAGGTTCTCTATTTTCCAGTCTCTCACCTAGTCTGGATTCATTAATTATATCACTTGCCAATTAAAATGGCAATATCGTATCAGTTTGATTTTCCGTATTTTGAACCTCCGCGATTGATTGCTGATATTTTGTTTTAAAAAAAATTCAATTAGAAATTTAGAATCGAAAGGTTACGTATTCATTAAATTCATATTTCAAATGGAATTGACACTTAACTATGATAAATGTATCAATTTCCTTTCAAATTTGCCTACAAGGAAAGCGTCAGCCATAAATGATGGATGAGGATCCCATACCTCTGGAGTAGATTTTTACAATTCGGTACTTAGTGGCAATACCATTATTTTGAGTACGAGTCCCCAAAGAAAATGTGTAAATAAATAGTAATAAACACGGTTGTATATATGTGGGTGTTGAGTATAAAAAATCAATGGCGACCGTGAAGAAAAAACCTTGGTATGATCAAATATAACCCAAACTGTATGAGAGCCTATTTTAGGACCCTTAAAAACCAATGACAAAAAATATGGCTTGTGAGGAAGATGGTATTTATTTAATTTAAAAATTATTTATTATTCAGATTACTAATAATTTAATGACAGAACATTTTCAGAAAATTTATTAAGTATGGCTTTAAAGCGCAACCAATCAAAGTGCTCGCCATACAAATGAATCAAAATTTGGAAGCCAGTACTGTCTATTTATAGTACTGTACATAGGAATACAATTTTTTAATATTAAATAAAATAACAATCACTTTGCATGAAACCACGAAATTTATTATATGTCAACCGGTTTCGCTTATCTCAAGCTTCATCAGGACGTATTTAAAACTAATCATAAATACAAAAAGAGTG
Source organism: Eubasilissa splendida (assembly GCA_031772225.1). Taxonomy (NCBI): domain Eukaryota; kingdom Metazoa; phylum Arthropoda; class Insecta; order Trichoptera; family Phryganeidae; genus Eubasilissa; species Eubasilissa splendida. Next base: position 21,914,452 of record CM062859.1, on the reverse strand, counting down.
CACTTATATATACATGAAGAGAGAGATAGAATATAAAATTATATGCGAAAGATAGAGACAGAATACATATACAGATAGAAGGAACATTAAGTGAGGAGAAAATACAGCGTTGATGGATATTACATTGTTTTTAAAGGAAACATACCTAATATGGGACTAATGAATAAATTAATTTGATTATTAAGAATTGGCGTACCACTATTTATTGCCTTTTTCATTTCGAGGGCTTTTAAATTGTCCAACCGGAGGCCAAACTCGTTTTCATGAAGGATATGAACCCCTGTGGTATTATTAAAATAATGGTCTTTTTCAATAATATGGTTGGAAAATTCTAAGAAACCATTACTGTTTAAACATTTAAGCTATTCTTTGGCACGAATATTGACATTGAGATTTATATATATCCGAGTGGCTTAATTTGTTATCTTTATCATTTGAGTTTATTAAAAATTTTCGAATAATAAATTTGTTGACGTATAATAAATTTAGTGGGTTCTTACAACGTAATTATTATTTATTTTAATATAATATGTCAAACCACAAAGTGATTGTTTTCTACGAAAATATACTATTTTTTTAGTTCAGATTTTGGACGATGAAATGATGAAGTGTTATGTGTGAGCGACCGAGTTCGCCCAAATAAATTTACACCGGCGCTTACCTGTTCGTTTGTATTATAACGCGGAGTGTGCGTATTCGAGTGTGTGTGCGAATGTGTAGCCAGAGCAAGATGACAAATGAAAGACTACTTACAATATTGATAGTTGAAATACAGTTACGGCTACAAGTATAAGCAGTAAATGTTTTACAACGTGAAGAGTTGGTTAATAAACTCGTTAGGTTAATAAACATGAGAGAAGTGGCACGCACGGGTGCTGTTGTCCGGCGTGATTTTAAAGTTGATGAGAGCCCCGTTTTGCACCGAGGTGTATGCAGGGTGCATGCAGATTGTGGAGGCGATATACCTACTCTAGATGTTTTTATTTATTTTTTAGTTTAGATATGAGAAGTCTTCTGACGGAAGGCAATATTAAATAATTTTTAAGGAGAACACATTATTATTGTGAAGTTGTAGTTTTTCAGAACACAGTTCTGTGATACTTATAATATAAATTAAATGTATTAATTAAAAAGATAAAAACAGATAAAATCACTTTATCGAAAATGTATTTTCGTTGCCACTCGGACTCGAACCAGGAACCCTTCCTATCCGGGGAAGTGCGCTGACCTATCACACCAATCTCCTTAAAAATATATAAGTTATATTAATGTTTTCAAATTGAATAAAAATGAATTAATTAATTCTGGCGTCTTCTATCGGATTTTATTCAAAGGCGTTTGAGATTCCGTACAAATTAAGTACATTGCTATTAAATAATGGAATGACAGATGTAGTGCAAGTTCAAAAAATTGTCGTTATCTTACCGTGATGTAATAAGTCAGCGTACTTCTCGGATAGGAAGGGCACCTGGTTCGAGTCCGGGTGGCAACAAAAATATTTGTTTATCTTTCTAATTGATACATTTAATTTGTATTAAATAATTATTGGCGTAAAAGTAAACTCATCAATGTTGTTCCATCTCTTGAAGTATGATTCTTATAATTTTCGCGTGGATTTGTTTGATTTATTAAGAGGAACATCATATTTAGTCTATTAATGGACTGAAGACGTGAAATATTGAGGGCAAGATCACTTTTAAAGGCTATCAATGAACTAAATACGTGCTAATAGAAATAAGTAACGTGAACAAAGTTTAAACATTAATATCAGTCCGGATGTTTCAAGTAGGTTCAAGTAGGTACTGCAGGTTATGAAATTGAAGAAGAACCTTAATAACTCACGCGCGGTTATTTCGTAAAAAAATAATGGCAGGTTAATTTTAAATGGGAAGTCACCTCAAGGGCGGCGCTTTACGCACAAAAAGAACTCTCAAACAAGTTCGAGGGTCGTTTAAACTCGGCTATGCCACGTGTTCAGCTGCTATTAATAGGCAATACTTCCCTTCCACCAGACCAGTCACGCAAAAGGGATGATCATAATATTTTCTTTATAGGCAAGTTTCATTTTACCGACACGAGAGTCTCTAAGAAGATAAATTTTAACTGCACCAATAAATTTTAAAAAATCAGTTCATCAATAATGGTGCTCAGTTGTTAATTATCTCGTGCGTTATCCGTTCAATGGACGTTGGCTATCATCACTTTGCTCACAGCGGCTCGGAAAGGCTTTACAATAGACTGGCCAAACCATTGCCTCGGGTTCTTCAGCCATGATGTTCTCCTTCTTCCAGATTTCCCTGCATGATGAGGTGCAAGATCTCACACTTCTCTTTATTTCTCACCAAAAGCCTGAGATATTGAAGATTTTGGAATTTCATTATTTTAAATACCAGTTTTTCTTTATTAACTATTAACTTTAGTAATTCTATCCATCCAGCTTATTTTTATGCATTCGTCTGTAGATGTATACGTCAAATGCTTCAAGTTGCATTATTATTTCTGCGGTATATTATTTTATGGCTTCCATTCCATAAAATAATATCGAAAATACATAGCATCTGACCATTCATAATCTAAGGTTGAAATCAAATAATGACTGCAGAACATATTTTTATGCGGATACAATTTGCACGTGTTTGCTCAAGGCGGCGGTTGATTTCAATAGAAAGATTCCATTTGTAATTAATATTGTATCCCAGATAACTATATAATCAGCAATATTTGAATATGTCAAAGAACACACAATTATCAGATTTTCACTTACAAAAGCACTCATAGAGATGAAGCTATTTTTCATTAATGAAAAAATATGGAAATATAGGCTTAAGTGATTGCTTTACACAATGTAACGTTCACCATTCCATCCAATAATTATATTCTCATTGTGACATATACGCTGTTTCATGGAAAATGAATATCAAATTTAGTCCATAGATGGCGATAGTGTAGTGGCACTCGAAGTGATTCGACATATTAACATATATACAACTTTCAAACATTTAATAGATATTGAGGTTGATTGGGTGGAATGGTGAGTGTTACATTGAGTAAAGTGACCACTTAAGCCAGCCGAATTATACAGATTTCCATATTTTTCCATTAATAAAAAAATAACTTTGTCACTATGAGATATCTATTATTTGTTTAACTAAATAATTCTTTGTATCTTCACCAATTTCGTTCCATCAATAAAAATATTTTCATTGTTAGCTGTGTTCTGTTGGCTAATGAGTATATATTTTGTTTTTGTTGTATGTATTTAGTTATAATCCAAAAGTTTCACATCTTCAGTACTTGGTTCAGTAAGTGTTGAAAATTATCAATGTTACTCGCTAGATGTACCGTATCAACCGCATAGCGCAGGTCATTCAAAATCTTCCACAAGCTCTTGAGTAGTTTCTTGAATAATTAAAATTGTACAAAATGTGAATTTAATCAAACTGATTTATAAGAGGCTCACATTATGACTAGTGAGGCATACCGATTGCAGATTGAATCATAATGCCCGATTGTTATTCAAATAATTTCGAATTGAAACAAAAAATTACGTAGTACTAAATGAATAATACATAACAGTACAGAAATATAATTAATATAAACGCACACACTGAGAAGCAGCCATTTTGGGGGAGTTTCGCCGACGACTGCTTTATATAAAATTGTACTCCTGGGGGCTGTTAGATGACACTTTTGAAAAATACTTTTGCAAAAACCAAAAACCAGATATTGTTGGAATTTTAATAATACTGTGTAATGACCATTATATATATACGAGATAAAGTCTATTTTATGATGTAAAATAATATTATCCAAGTATACATCTGTTCACAGATTTTAAAGTACCAAAAATAGTAGACATATACAAAAAAAGTTCAATAGTTCAATTTTTCAAAATTAAAAATCAGATAAATTTTAGAAGCGAATTCCGATCTACAAGATATAGAGATCAAATTGATATCCCAAAACTAAAATATATCGCAACTCAAAATCAATATATTTATCAAGGCATCAAATTTTTTAACAATCTCCCCATCACAATTAGTAAAATTACGGACTATTATAAATTTGTATCTGAAGTAAAAAATATATGTACACAGATTAACTGAAACATAAATTAACTCGTATATACTCCTACTCTATACACGAGTCTTACTCTCATAGAGTAGAAACAAATGTTAAAATATATATATATATCCACTGATTATTTAAATTGTAATATATTTTTAATATTAATAAAAAAAATTAAACTCTACGTTTTATTTACTATATGTCAAAATCGTATCCGATTGAATCAAAATAACAAAAAAAAGCTGTCAACTTCACGTGATGGACGCGTAAATAAACGCGTAAATATATATACGGAGTAAATAAAAAAATCGTACTCTCATGGTTATGTGTAAACATCGCATGTATGTGCGTGTTATTACATTTTAAAATTTACATTTTTAAAAAATGTTTGCTACCATTTTACATGTACGAGTATGTAGGTAAAAATATGAACCAAGTCAATATTATTTTTGTAATTCTAATTTTTAGAAAGTACCGCGCAGGTACTGAATTTAACAAAAAATTATTTATCTACCTACAGGGACGCGAAATGACATGACATATTTTAAATTTCAAACTCAAAATGTAACAATATTTCTGAGTATGTCTAAATCTTTGTAGGAACCAATTACTAGGATTTATCCCCAGAGGAATTGTCATCAAGATATATAGATGTCTCACGGGGACGAAGATATAATTTTTACATTCTAGTATATATGTTAATATTTCGAATGAATTTCATATATACACATAAAGGATATAGCCCCATACTTCAAAAAATAGTCTCAGCATGATTCAGAGAATGAATATCAAATTTTCAAAAAAATCCATAGATGGCGACAGCATAGTTGGTAATAAATAATTTAAATGTTCCAACATGATAACATATATACAACTTTAAAATATATGGTAGCATGGGTAAATAGGTGAACGTTACATTGTGTAAAGTGATCACTTAAACCAGCCGATGACAGGTCGTGCGCCCTGTAATGCCCAAGACTTCCATACTTCCCATGTAAAAATAATAGCTTTGTCTCTGTGAGACATCTATATCTTGATCAAAATGAAAGTTTGACGTTAATGGATACAGAATAAATTAAGTATACGTGCACATTTGTTTGATCACTTTTTCAACACATATTTTTCTGATATTAATCTAGTGCAAACATTTTGCTTGCCGCGACGAAGGGGCGTTGAAGGGGGAACATACATACGTTTAGAATTGTTTTAATAGGTATCAGTTAGATCCAAAAGATAAAGGAAACATATTTTTCCCGATTCACAAAGTATTTTGTAGATAATAAATTCAGGAACCATTAAATATTCAATAAAGAATATCCTTCAAAGGGCACATGTTACTGCTCAATAAACGTATACATCTTTGGAATTTAAAAAGGCATTTAATATTACATTATTACCACATAGAAATATAAATCAATACATGATATGAACTGTTCTCTTTCAAATTATTTTTAAACAGTTTAAATTAATCACTTAAAAGATACACCAGAAAATGAATATATTGAAAGAATATAGTCACCGCCGGGACTCGAACCCGGCACTTTACACTACCGGTAGACCTTAATTCATTTACCCACACTACACAATGTCGTTAGATACGTTACATTTTTCGTAAGACATCTGTTTAACTTAGCAGGTTCTACTCAAAGGTTATTGAGAAACATTGTAATTAAAAAGATTGGAAATTCGTTAAGACGCTGGCCCAGTGATCTAGTGATCGAGGGTTTGCGCCTCGTTCCCGGAGACCAGCAAGTTAGTCCTATTTTCATAGTACAAGCATAGTATAATTTAGATTAATTGGTTAAAGCAGGCTCCCGGTAAAATAAAGTTCCGGGTTCGATTTATTTTTCGATGAATAGATTTTTCTGTAAATATTTTTAAGTGATTTATCTGAATTGCTCAATTATCGAGGAACTATATTTTGAAAATTGTAATTTTAAAAATGTAATGTGATTTCAGTAAAATTATGATAGGTTTATTATAAATATTAAACCCTCTATTTGGTCGACTGTACCAATAGCATTGGCATTGTTCTTATTGATCAAAATTATTTCAATGTTTATAAAAGAAAAAATAAATTGTTTTGATATTAACGGCGTTCGTTCTTTTATTTTTTCTTGAATTTATCGATTTTTCAGGTATGTAAGGGTTATTTTATTTTTAATATTTTGAGTTAATTTAACATCCCGAAGAAGGGTTATTCTAACTAGACGATTCAAAAAGTGTCGATTTATTTTATTGAACATATCTGGAGACGTATTTATATTTATAAAAGTTATCCTGAAGTGTGAAAACCTTTACAAAAGCAACGTAAGCCAATATAAGTAGCTTGTTAAGAATAATGGATAATTTGTATAGCGCCATTTTCGTAAAAACTTTCACTTCAAGGGCGCTGATGTAGTGGATAAGACGTAGGCCTAGTGATCTAGTGGTCGGGGATACACGCCTCGCTCCAGGACACCAGCAAGTTAGTTCTATTTTCATAGTACAAGCGTTTAGCTTAGTTTGAAAATAGTAAGAATATTGATGTGACATGTATTCCGTGTAGACATCAATATTTTAATTTTAAGAAGAATAAAATACCTACAGCAAGGTATTTAAAATACTTGGTAAAAAATAGAACTGACATATTCTCGTATAAACAACATATTGTTTTAATGCAAATTAAATGTATACATTATTAAGATATACAGTTTTTGTATGTTGTTTCATTATTTGAAAGCAATTTGATAGATGTATCAATTTGAAAGTGCAATATGTGAGTTAAAAAAATTGTCGTCAACTTACAATGTCGGTGTAGTATAATCGGTTAATGCATTTTTCCGGATAGGAAAAGATCCGGGTTCGAATCACGGTACCAACAAAAATAATTCTGATTTTATCTGTATATCTTTATAATCGATACATTTAATTTGTATTAAAATATTACAGACCTATTCTGAAAAATTGCAACTTTACAATAATAATGTGTTCTCCTTGAAAAACATATTATTTGATATTATAGTTCCATGGCAATGTACGAGCGATGTAATATTAAGTGTATATTATGAATTTGTAGAGTGGTCTATGAAAAGTTCATTACTGAATTCAAGATGGGTGTTATTATATGAGTTGAAATTGATGATTGAAATACAAATAATAATATTTAAAATTGCGAATATTTTTAAACAAACAATTTTTTAGTGACAATTTATTATCAAACAAAACATATATAATATGCACAGTTTATAATGATATCGTACTAAATAATTTCTCATTAATAATATTGTGTATTAGAATGACACCAAAACTAGGGAATCTGGAATGTCACGCCATTTGTTATTTGTTGAGGTATTTGACTACATAATGTCGTCTTGCGTACGATATAAAATAACTTGTTAAAAATATTAAATTATTTTGACATGATAATTTAAAATGAATCTCGTATCGAAATATATGATAAATTTATCATTTTATTGATCGGTTCACTCTTTGTTATAAGGAAAAAAAATTATAAAATACTTTTTTGTGAAACTAATATCTTTGAATAATTCAACCGTTATTAATGTTGTTTGAATGTTAATATAAAAAATAAAAAATCAGTATATCATTTCATCCCTGAATCATCAACAAAAAAGGGGTTGGACGGAGTGGAATCGCGTTGTTAATATAATGCATTAAACGTTCATCATAATCATATAGACTGTGGTGGAAGAGATGGGATAATGGATGCGGTGTTCCGGCGCCAGGGTAGGTCTTCACCAGTCACCCTCGAATATCCATCGAAATCACCCCCACATATTCGTGGCGTCACATACCTATCGGGGTGGCATACTCCACATACCTAGCGTGGACAGGGAGCAAGTGGCATAACTGAACAGGAATATCTAGGAAGATACATACAAAACCAGCGATTCTGGCGCGTGGCGGTCGATTTGTTAGGTGTGTCAAAAATAAATTATAACACACCATGGAAAAACTAAACTAAGCTAAACGATTTATTGACAAATTTAAACATAATAATGTTACATTTTATTAGAGGCGAATGTACCATAGTAAAATATTGTAATGTAATATGATATAATATATAATCATTTTTTTGGGGAAAAAGTTGGTATTTATATTCAGTATTACTTTGGTTCCTTGTCTATAGAAAAAAAAAATATGAATAACAATCTTGTTAAATGATGCCCCAAAGCAATTATTAGTGTGTAGAAAGTAAAAAAAGTGTTGGTATGATCTCAGAAACAGAGCATAAAAATAGATTTTTTTTTTACATAAATTAATCAACATCACTAACAGAAATAAATTTGTAAAGTGTTTAATAATTTAAGAGTATATTGGAACGTTAAATACAAGAATAAAATAATTAATTTTGGCATTATCAATATTTTAAATTAAAAACAATACAGTTTGTATTTGAATTTGGTACACGCAAAAAACACGAAAAATGAAAATGGAATATTCAAAAATAAAAACAACATTGAAAGCATTAAAAACATTGCTTTAATGTAAGCTTGAAATGAGTTTGTTAAAATGATGCGAATTCTTGTTTTCATTACGGCAAAAAATATAATAACAATACACATTGTTATTTCTACACGTTTCATCAAAATATTCAACTTCCCTCGTGGGGTCTGGTACACGTCTCCCCGGCGGGCTTGGTCTGATACACCCCGTCACCCCGAGGGGTCCGCTGTTGGTCTCCACTCACCCCCGACACGTCAGTTGTGATCAGACAATAGACGGGCACACGTGTACACCATCTCTACGTGCGTGTATGAGAGAGAACGAAAAGAACGGAAGAGGAAGGATGATTGGTGCATTATCGTTTTGAATAATTGGCTTTGGAAAAATATGATTATTTTCGTCGATTTATTTATTTATTATTATTATACACGCCCTATTCAGGCATTAACATAATTTGTAAAATAACAGAAAAACTTATCAGATGTGCAATACACAAAGAAAAAAATGTGAAAAAATACACAGTGTCAGAAGGTTTTTTCACAATCAAAATAAATATAAATATTAATTAAATATATTAATTAGAAAGATATACATATAAAATCAATTTTATCGAAAAATATTGTTGTTGTGACAACGGGATTCGAACCTGGATCTCTTTCCAAACCGGGGAAAGTGCATTATCCATCAATGCTACAGCGACGATATTTTTAGCGACATATTTTCGAACCTATATGTTACATTTTTGATATTAATACATTTAATCGTTCCATTATTTGAAAAAGCCATCTACCGTAACTTCATATTAAGAATGTGTTCTCCTAAAAATAAATATAAAATGTGAAGTAAAGCAATTTATCCGTCAACATTGAGTTGAGACACAAAAAATTATAATAATGTAGTCTTATACAAGTGTTAAATTTACAGCAAAAATGTAGACTTCATCCGCATATTCATTCCCCAAAGAATGCATTTTGGGGACTGCGGAGTTAGCCAATGCATTATTTTAGGACTGTACTTGAATTATACTAAAATATTAACATTTTTAGCAACAAATAAACGCTAATATAGAAATTAAGTAGGCATAATAAATAATTTCCGAAGGAAAACAAAACATTTAGATAATAGATAGATAAGATAAGCTTTATTGACATATATATGCTTATTTTTTACATCAGAAGTAAACATAAAAAAATTAAATAATATTATGAACTTGTTATAATACAAATAAAATACTATTAAGTTTATAAATTTATTATTTTTTGAGTAGGCTGCAGTAGGTATCTATCACCTTTGACAGATTTAGCCATGTTTTGACTACTTTGCTACACTTTTGTTTGCGTTAAATTAGCCAGGTTTTTTCGTGCTGTTATATACAATGAAATATATAACGAATGTGTTGAAAATCTAAAAAATGATTATTAATATTTATACAAAATACTTTGTTTAAACCACTATTTATTAATTATTCTACATGTTTCGATACTTATGGTATCATCTTCAGGAAACAATGTATACTGAAATTAAAAATACATTCCATGCCTAGTAGATTAGTTAATGTTTCTTTATCCATAAATAACTTCGACATAGTACTAAATATTATTAAACAAATTGCAATTAATAATGGTTATAATATTAAATTAATAGATAATTTGTTAAACAAAAAGTATAAGAAAAAGTTTATCAGATCAACGCATGCTACCTTAACCCTTCCCAAACCATGCAGTAACACAGGTCTACCGCTTTTATTAAACCTATAATATTTTAATAAATATACGCAACATGCAATTCATATTTTAGTTCAATTGAAGGAAAATATTTACGCTTTGAAATAACTAGTGAAAAATTAAGTATGTAAGGAAAATCCTACAAAAAATAATTATCTTTCAATTCAATCCGTTGTAAAATTAATACGTTGAAAAAAATACCATTTGTATTAAGACAGAAAGAAATCACATATTACTTTCACAGTGAAAAGATACACACAAACATACGAATATAATGGTGTCTCTATCTCACTAATTAAAGAAAGGCTGTATTATATAATGCAACCTCCAATACAGGACTTGACGAATGATCCAAATTATAATATATATATATTTAAATATTTAATGCTCAATGTTTATAGTAAATTTATGGCATTAACCATTTTTTTTACATTTCAAAGGCTAATAGAATTCTAATTTCTTACGGTAACACGAGTTGACAGCATGGCTGCGAACGGGTATTTTATATCATGGTATGGTAAAGGTTAAACTACAGCAACGGAATTAAGTGCAACTTGAAATGGCGCGATTTAAAATTTCGTATGAGTATCGGAAGATGTAATCTGTACATCGAGAATTTCCCATCAACATAATGATATGCTTGACTTCAGATAATTACATATTTTTATGAATCATTATCGTTGCAATCTGAGTGATTGAAGGCTGTATCGATAATGCATAACACAAACAAACGATCATATTGTATATACTAAAAGATATTCTTTTTTAACGAGGCTTCACCCTTGGTGACATTTAAGATTCTTCACGTGCAATAAGTTACTATATTATAATGTATTATTTAAAAATATATCATTTGATTAGTAATTATTTGTCTGTTTTGTAGGTTAATTATTTAAATACGCCATCCATGTACGATGAAATGTAAGAATAGTAATTTCGTTTATGTTTTGATTGCTGCTTCGCGGAACTCCACGAAATAATTTTCATGTAGTAAATACATTCAACTCTCCATTGGCGGATTGGATTGCCTTAATAAAATAAAGAAATGCATTTAAAACACAAACATGTGTATTATTTCTACAACATTTTATACATGATGAATATTTTTACGTTTTAAATTGATAAAATGGGTTAAACTACACATTAATGAGATTTTAACAACAAAAGTTTACACTTTTCAAGTGATGAAATACTAATAAAATTTGACGGAAAACAGCACATAAAATATATACATAAAGGAAACTATAAATAAGATTTTTATGACATTACAAAAAATTAAAATTTTTTGGTAAACCATAGCGTGATATAATGTAGATTAAGAATTTGAAAGGGATTATTTTTTAATAAACACTTAATAATAAAAATTATATACTTGCTAGATACAAATTACCTTTATGCCATATAACGTGTTACTAATATAATATATCCAACATTATCTACAGTTATGTCATTTTTTCCTATTGTCCATTGAGGTAGGTAGACCGACAATCAACGCAGTGTGGCTTCGAACACGTTGCAGTGTATGCACTAATAACAAAACACGGTACGTGGACTCAGAAAATGGGAAAACAGCTACCACAATTGCAAATTTGACATATTCGGTCGAATTCGCCGGTGAGTTAACGTCATAATTTAAAATTAAATATCCACTATTGAAAACATCTATAATTTATCATTATACATTTCCTCTCGACTTACGGAAGGAAGTAAAGGATGGGTTGCCTAAAGTTGAGGTTTATATAAATAAGTCGATCGATATAATTGTCGAGACTATATTTTATCAACAGATATCATTTTTAATCGAATGATATAACATCAGATGAAATATTTCAATATTAATTTAAATTTTAAAATAATATTACGAATTTCTTAAAAATTTAAATAATATATATACATATATTAAAAGTTATCTACATATTACATACATTTTATAAACATATATTTATTAATTTAACATTACAAAAATATATACTTACAGACGATATTTAATAACATTGTAAAAGTATTTTTTAAAAAACGTAGTGTAACGAAAACATGTACATTCTTATGTGCAAAGTTTGTACATAAAAAAGTTTATTTATTTACAAAAAAATAACGTTACATATAAAGTAAGTTTTGTCTTGACAGTTCTGAGTTAAAGTCACATAATTTAAATATAAAACTGCATAACAATTCACAAAGAAAACACAATTAACATAATAAAAAAAAAATAATGTAAAAAAACTTTACACGCATAAGTTTCATAAAAACATCAATAGCCAATTTGTGTTGTGTTTAGTAGTTCGGGTATTTTTCAATATCAACGAGTACGTCAATCTTGTTCGAAGATTCTTCTAAGCTTTTACATATATTATCGATTATGTAACTGATTGTTACGAGTCAAACCTATTCTCAAATACTACCAAATATGCGCTATGTTTAACAATCATATTGTGATTGTTATTGTAAAATATTCAATATTTCGTCAATCTACGAATTAAAATTAATGTGTATATTGGAACTATGAACTATATTGTGTGGAGATTTGTGTTTATACGTTCGATGTGTATATTCCATATTATTTATGTTCTCACCTCAGCGAGCGTGTGGAGTAATATATTATAATAATTGCGTACCTCAGTTTACAAATATTCCAGAGATTTAAATTTATTAAATCATAAAATTGTTCTAAACTTGTTGGAAAAATAGCTTGCGGACACGCGCCAATTATGTTTTGTGTAAAATATAGCCATCGGGAAAATTCGGTTCACTCGAAATTTTAAAATTAGTCGATAATACTCGATTTGTCGAAAAATGAGATAGCGTCGGCCAGTCACTCCACACTGTGGTACTATCAGGCAGAGACTGGTAATGGTCAACTCGGTGGTGTGGGGCGATGACGTGTTTACTTCCGTAACCCGATTTTGTAATGTACATGCTGCGAATTTACTGTGTCGAAATTAATGAGATGCTCGTCAAGATGTTCAATAAAAATTCAAAATGTCATAATATCAGTGTATAAATAATTATTAAAAGGTCCTTTATTAGAATATGTATTATTATACTGATACGTTAGGAACATAATGTCATTATTTACGTTTCGAATATAAACGGGTGACCTTTAAAATCCATTTTCGTAGTACATTCGCCATAACGGTGACTAAAATAAGGGTAAATATTATACGAAATGTAAATATGTAAAAAAGTTTTCGTGATTCATTATTATACACTCGGTGGTTTACACTATGTAAATAAGAAAAAAATATAAAATATATAAGCTACAATTTTTCCGTTCGGCTCAGGATACTATAATATGATGACCAACAAAATTATTCTGTATAAAAGCTTACACACAATACATAAATAAATTGAAAAATATTACAATGTAAATACATTATTATACTAAAAAGAGAGAAAATCCTTAACCATTAAACTTTACAGAAGTTTGGAAGGAAAATACGAATTTGTAAATACGAACTGTTTAAAATGTAATATATCAGTTTCCTTTCAAATTTCCCTACGCGTGATGTACACAAGTAGGATATTGAAATATCATATTATACGTACGATAAGAAATAGTACAAATGTTGATAATATTAAGTAAGATAAAGGAATGTGCTTTATTAATGAATTAAATATAATGAAAAATAAGTGCCTTCAGTCTCACAACCAATGAAATGATTCTAATTGATTCAATTACGTGTCACACACTCAACGCTCGAATAACATGAAAAGCGAATTATAAACTCGCACCCAATTCGAAAGGGAAGATTTTTAATTAAAATAAATTATATTTCTACCTGTCGTATTTATTACGGTTAATGAACCCGGTGAGCCTGACCAAACAAAAGCCGTTAGATCAGGCGAGTTATTTTTCCGGGACGACAGCTCACAACAGGCTGGTGGCCATTGTTTTGTTGTTTTTCCTGTTGGAAATTTGGAATACTAATTGAAAATTGCGCGGGAGAGCGGCGTTGCTTCGCGGTGGGACGGGGAGATGGCGCCCATCGGCTGAGATTTTATAGCCTTGAAGTATAATTTTGTTTGCCAATGTAGAAAGTTTATATTTGTATGTGAAACATGATAATTCGATGTGGGGTATGATTTCGAACAAAGGATAAGTCTCTTTGACAGTAATCTAAAAACAAGTTTTGTAGAGACCTTATTTGCCAACTTCCGAAGGAAAACAATTTTATTGGTTAAATTATTATATTTACATGTAATTTTGGATTATTATCATAAAACAGCAATCAAAAACTTAGAAACGCAATTTAAGTTTGCAGATTAAATTATTTGTGCCTTTATAACCTTGCTCAAAATGACAAGAAAGCAAAAACATTTAATTCCTTCTAATAATGTCTATTATATTTAAATTGTTTTGTATTTCATTTGGAATACAAGTGTTTTGTTATTTTGAACAAAATATTAGGAGGTGATTTAAAATAAATATTTTGTGGAGGCCGTGAACGTGCTTCACATTACCTGGTCGTATAAACCAGGCTCTCAACAACCATAAATACGCCTGTTACAGATGACAAGAGATATGATACAATAAAATCAACTGGAAATTATCATCGAAAATACCAACTTGTGAGTTTCATTCAACTACCTGTCGACTTCCTGACCACAATCTTTAGATCAGCCTTCAGTAGCTACTTGCGCGTAACTTTGTATAATAGTGTTGAATAAATCTAGTGTCAACCGTAAGTAGTTTTTCTTCTCACTAACCTTTATAGTTCGCCATCACACACATTCCCCACCCTCCGCGATCATCCTCAAACGAACACGTTAGCGCTGGAAGAAATAGGGACGCAGACTTCACACATACCTTCTGATAAAAATTCTTTCATTAACATCACATCCACTTTTCATCAAAATGTCATCATGTGATGGAGGTAAAATCGCACCTCTTAATTCAATGCTTACTATGAACTCTTCATTTTTAACTATGTTTTTCGTCGAGCATACTACGTCATTATTTATTTTACCCTGCATTTGAAATAATATTCCTAAATAAATACATATACTTAAATATTTTATTTCACAAAAGAAAGAGACAGCGAAATCGATAAGTTAATATTTCGAGTTTTTATAATGAGACATTATAAAAAAATAAAAGAGTAGCAGCCCTCTAGATAAGATAAAAAAAATACAATTTTGAATTTAGGTTTAAAAAATATCGATTTTTTTAGAGTATTAAATCGATTTTCTGCCACATTAACTGGTTTTTTTTTTAAATAGAAAAATCAATTATTATAAAAATAAAAATAAACCGATTAACAATTGATATTCAAGAAACATTCAGCGTGTGGTATTTACTTGTTAGATTAAAAGTTTAAAAAATGAGGATGTAAAATGTCACTCGGTGTGTAAAATTGTATGAATCAACACATTACACACCAAGCCAAAGAGATAGTGTGATGAAATTAGGATCATCGCGGATAATTGCTAATGAACACCCATTCCATTGTTAAAGGTGGGTATTTTAATAACGCTACTACACAAGGTAAGTACTGATTGCGATGAAACAATTTTTAAAAGTAAATAATTGGTTGTCATTCAACATCTAGATGGCACTTTTTACATATTTGATAGATACATATAATTTTAGATTTATGTAGATTAATATAGATTTAATGTAGATTTTAAATTTTTTTCTACGATACATAGCCAGCGATAAAATTCAATGTGAAAGCAAACATCATTAATTCTTCATTTAAAAATTTAACATAACTATGTTTGACCACCATCGAAAAATTAAATATTTAATTTTTACTAGCCGTTGAGTTGTATCCATATAATAAAGCAATTTTGTTTCAAACTAGATTCTGATGTATTAAAATATAAGAGCAGATAATGTAAATTGTTAGACAAACATTTATACAAATTGGTAAGTAGGTACGTAAAAAGCTTTTACGATATTGTGATTACTTAGGCTAATTTAATAACAATATACTTTCAAAGTATTAAATTTAAATAAGTTTGTTTAGGTGTTTTATTCATTGTGTGATTGGGAATAAAAATGCTAGGCGTATCTCATAACGTTTTATCTAAAAATCTTAATTTTTCAAAAAACATTACGGAATTTAAGTTTTATAGATTTCTTCGACTTGAATTAAAATACACCTAATAGAATTTTTATAAAAATATGAATATGTAAAAAAAATTTATAAGGAACACTTGAATATTTTTTGTGAGTTCAAGCGAAGGTGGAGCAAATTGATGACTGAATGGCACTTGAAGTGGAGTCGATTGAAATCGTCGAACTCCAAATCTCGAGGTCATGACTCGGCTATTCTGTACTCAAACCACTTCGGGAAAGTTTCATTCTGGTCGGGCGAATCTTAATGACTTTCACGAGAGATGAGGACCCTTTGCACAGCGTCTTCCATCAGAGACCCTCGTGTCGGATTCTCTGTTGTATTTCTGGAAGTGTTCTGTTCTGGCAATGATGGTGAAGGATGTTTCAGAAAATAGCACACGAGTGTGGATATTACACATATAATTTAAGTTCAAGGAACGCGATAAAATGCAGCAAAATGCACTGTTTTAACCATAGAAACATTCTTCAATTGAATAATATTTCTTTATTAAATTAAGTTTATTAATGTTCTGCAAAACATCGGTATCATTCAGGATTTAATCATTGCGTGTTTCGTCAGGACAAAGATTTATTTCACTCCAATTCAACGATCAAAATGAATATATATTCTATTAGGCAGTTCGACCCCCCGTTAACATTATATTATTTTCATTTTCAAGATGCGAAACAATACTAGAGCCATAATTTGTTCGTAAACGTATTTTAATTCTAGCAGATTTTTACACCCTTTTGTATTTGCTGGCAGATCTATGACATGATACTTAATTGAGATTCAATAGTTTTATTCAACAGTAATTCATGATATATGGCTTAAAATTGTCATTTTTAATAGTAATCAAATCACTGGTGAAAATTGAATACATAGTTTTTTATATTATTTTACTTTAATATTATCAAAAATGGTTTTACTTTCAGGCAAGTTAGTCTTCAATGCAGCACATGCAACTAGGAAGGAGCTTGATAGAGAGAACAGAGGAGAGTGGAACAGTGGTTGTTAAAAGAGGCTTCTATCTAATGGTCGATGAAGTAGAATTGAAAGAAACGGAACCGGCAATTGTATTTTAATATAAAATAAATAAGCAATATTTGAATATGTCCAAGAATACACAACTACTGATTTTTCACCGACAAAAGCACGCTTATTAAACAAATAATATACATATTTTATAGAGACAAAGCTATTTTTATAATATTTAATGGAAAGATATTGAATTATGAGTAATTACACGGCTTATGACCTGTCTTCGGGTAACTTAAGTGATCACTTTATATAAATATAACGTTACCATTCTAACCCATTAATCAATCTCCATTTCTATCAAATTTTTGGAAGTTGAATATATGTTAATAATTGGAAACCCTTTTGAGTACAACTACACTATCGCTATCTATGAACTAAATTTGATACGATTTCCCTGAAACAGCATAGATGTCACAATGAGAATATGATTATTTTAGGCAATAATCTTTAAAAATATTCAAAATTCCAAAAATTGGATAGATATGGAAATTGATTAATGGGTGATAATGATGAACGTTATATTTATATAAAGTGATCACCTAAGCCAGCCGATGACAGGTCGAAAGCCTTGTAATAACCCACAATTCCTTCGCGTCTTTTCCAATAAATATAATAAAAAATAGTTTTGTCTCTATGAGATATCTATTATTTGTATAAAATAAATAAAGCTAATATAAATTGATAAAATTTTGAGATTGATAATTTGCTTCAGTAACATTATCTTATTCTATAACTTTTGCTTCCAACAAGTAATTAATTTACTAACAAAATGAAACTTCCGTAATAAGTGGATAATCCAGTCTAGCTACGAATTCCCTTTTAATCCTTGACGCGCCCCAAAGTAATCCATTTTAATGCATTTTTTAATCCGAGCAAGTTGAAAATCTTACTTAGCAACAATTCGATACAAAGCCGAAAGGTTTCAATACATCTGCCAAACACAACTTCGAGGCTTAGCCAACGGAGAGGGGTGAGAACACATGTCCGGCTTCATCCCTCAGAGCACGCTACGGTCATCAAACCATACAAATGTTCGATCACAATTAACTTTAATTCACAGGTCTCGTGGCGACAGGGGTCACGGGGACCAGATGCGGAGTGAAATTTAATTTTAAAAAAAAATCTTTATTTAACAATCAATAACACAAATTCAACATTTCCCTGTCAATCTCGCTAGATTTAGCTCAGTATCTGGATGAGCTGTGTATTTCTCGTGAACAATAAATTATGCAAATAAATAGAGAAATTTTATTTTTTAAATACAAACAACTGAGATTTATTTATGTTTTATTTATGAAAATGACAAAAATTGGAAAAGTAGTGATCTCTATTATCTAACGGTATTAAAATAATTCATGATGCAGTATCTAATAGCTCCAACTGCTCCGGTAAGAGAAGAAAAGAAGAAAAATGCTAATCGTTATACTAAGTATTACGAATCGTATACAATTTCCATTGAGAATCTCAATTACAAATATGTATCGATTCCAATTAAAAATACAGCATCCTAAAATTAGATTTCAAGTATTTTGTTCCTCCGTATAAATTTAGCGCTTTAATCCACCCCTGGACTTTTGAAATCTACTTTTGGCACATCAAAGCAGAAACGAAAATAAATTTATAAGACAACAGACGCCTCAACGTTTTCTTGAAATACAGTTTATTGACTGACAGTGATGAAATGTCGATTGGAAAAAATATTAAGAATACATCACTATAGATGAACACGAAATAGTCTCAGCAGTTTGTTTCTACAGACTTTTTTTCAAGAATATCAGTCAATTACCTTGGAGGATAAATATTTTTTCACAAGATACAAAACTCGATAAATGATTTGATATCACGCTTTCTTATAAAACCTTTAGTTAAGTCGATTTGATTCGTTTGAGATGCACATCCAGTGCTAACCAAATAACTTCTTATTTATTCAATATTTATTTATAAAAGCATTTCTTCTCATTCGTTTAATACTATCGACCCTTACTACGTAAAGTATTGTAAATAACAGTGGCGTGCAGTAAGTATAGATTTAGGTTATGCTGTTACCAGTGATATTATACAATCATATATAATATATGTACTACAATATATGTTGTACATAGAAATATGAACTTTCGTTTAACCAACGTTTTTAAGACAAAATAAATCCACCGTTTTTACGACCCTACCATGTATATATTTGTAATTTTAGAGTACTATAGTAATTTCAGTTTTAATGTAAAATAATACATTTTTACCCATAATAGAAGCAATATAAAAAATATATGGACGTTTTTAAGAACACTATTTATAACTGAACATGATTCTTTTATTGTTTGAAAATCTTTCACGTAATAACTAAACGAAGTAATAATCATGCACCAAATACACCTCGAACGCTAATAATGGCTATGAAATCAATATTTTAAAAAGAGTTAGATAGTAAAATTAAAACAGCATAGGTAACGATTTCATACAAAACGGACCAACCGAAAGAAATTTTAAATTCAGGAAATAACCAATTATATGACTTGAGTAATTCACAAGTTTAAATATATAACAGAGTAATATGAATACCTCAAGGCGGCGAATGCATAAGAGCGCCATGAGTATAGTGGTGAGTTGTCATGGTAGATTTTAGAACTAAGCAATTAAAGTCTCTACTGGTATACAGATGGCGGTAATTGTAAAATAATGTTTCCGTTTATGTTAATCCAATTATTTTATTTATATTTCTTTCCCAGAATTTTTAGAAATATACTTTTTTGCCCGTATGCACTGCACGCCCCTGGTAAATAACAAATACTTTTAGTTCATTCATTTTAAGTTGTTCCCTTTTTAATACAAACATACTTTTTTAAGTGGCTGTATTTTTATATTTGTATTATGTTCAATATAACACATTAGAGTACTGTAAATAAATTATTTGTCACTTAAATACATGCAAAATAAATGAACGAGATGCTACCTAAAAGTTTGAGCAATTTGAAAGTAAAAAAAAGTTGTTTATCGTAACTTCTGGTTTCTACCGTCTCCAGCAAAGTTATACAGCGATTCCAGCGAATTTCCCATGATTTCATGCATCTCTTTTGAAGTATGAGTGTGTTGAGGACTCCAGGACCTCCGCAATCGCCTTAAAACAACTCCCTTTCATTTGAGGGTATTTGAACTATCCCGAATAACTGTCCTTCCTATCTCACAAGTAATGTGGATAATTTATCAACGATTTGCAAGGATAAACTTGTGAACTTTTGCAATGGGTGATGATGTGCTTATTAAGGGTCGTCCGAAACGCTCATCGCCGTCGAAAGATGTTCGTCCGTTCTTAAAGCAATTGCACCACAAAAAAGTTTTGCTTTGGCTCATGGCATTATCTCCAAAGGCTACCTACCCTGTAGCAAACGATGAGATTTTGTAGTAGTTTTTTAAGTATGAAATAAAATTACACGTTGATGTGATTGATTCTTAGCTCGTTGAAATCTCGCCGTATAGGTTGAAAATAATTGAAACACTGAAACATAACCTCACAAAATCGCACTGAACAAAACGACGCGTCCTCAGCCACACGGCTGTTAGCACAATGATTCACAAAGCACACTGCTCGCTCCACGTGGCAACTGATAGGCAGACTACTACATCCCCAATTTTTTGGGTAGCACCTCCTGTCTCAAATATATGCAAAATACTAGAATAACTAAAAATGGTAAATAAAAATGTTAGCTGCGATACGTAGGAGGGATCACCATATAAATTGCACGACTTACGATTTTTACTTGAAATTTTAATATCTCATTCGCACTGTATTCTATATATATAATCGCCCAACGTCCCCCACGTCCGCAACTGTACGCGTGTCACAAAGCGAGCAAATAAATAAAAACATTTCAATTAATAATTTTAAACAAAACCCGATTTCGAATCTGCTACAATAATTATGAATGTGAAAGAACATCGTTGATCAACACCACACTAAGTATAAAAATTCACAGTCGGATGAAAAAACGTGAAATTTATAGAGAATTGTTAAACAATGCTATTAATTTACATATTAAAATTATTTTAATTTTGAATATTCGTTGATTTCATATATAAATAAATGAAAGTTTTACGGATTTCCCGTAATTATTGACGTGTTATATCAAGTATATCAATATCCAATATAAATGTTATTTGTAATATGATTTCTATGAATTATTGTATTCGATTGAAAATCTTTACAATGTATATGTCAATGAATAATTTAGATAAAATATTTAGTAGGTATGATGAAGATAAAAAAATAATCGAAAAACTCATGTAATATATTTGAAATCAGCCATAAAATAGTAATAATTACTATATACTGTATTCAAATAAAAATATTGTTTAAATATATATATATCATATAGACGAGGTTTAAGACGGGTTAAAACCACAAAAATTCTAAAAATAATTTATATGATTGATAATAAAACTACTTAGTTTTGTTACTAATCATTCCATCAATAATCAATTTACTAAGTAAATGACGAGTCATAATAGCATCGACATGCGAAATTATATCTGTATAACACGACAGCGATATAATTTGTTTGAAATATGGTTTCAGGTTTACATTGTGTAATAGATAAAGGGAGTCGATACGCCCGTAGAGCTTATTGTGCTTTCACTAAGCTTCAAAGTCAATTTGTAAGGTGGATTTTCTTTTCCCTTAAATCAGAATAGACTTGTATAATTCATGTACATATATATATATAATATAAAAAACAGGCTATTCCATGATATTTAATCCTTTCCTATATTCATTAGATTCCAATTTAACTAAATGATATATGTTTCTCTTATTATGTCAAAGTTATGCTAGAAATAAAATTTTATATATTGATAATTGTTACTATTTTGATATTAGTAAATATTTTAATAATTTTCTGTATTAGTCTATAAGCAAAATGTGTACATACCATATTAAATAAAAGCCTATTTATTATAAACTATCTGTATTTAAGTGAATTAATACCATGTCGAATGAAACTAACTGAATTTGGATATAATATTAACATCGTAAATGGATTATGCGAATTTGAACAAATTATCTTCTTTTTACAATAGTGTACCTTTTAGTACTGTGTTTTTGTCGCCATGCGAGACACCATCCAGAGTTCCTTGTTGGTGTCTACATTAAAAAGTTAATGAAGAAAAGAGATTGAATATAGTCACAATAGAAAATCTGAGAGGCCAAAAAAATGACACAATCGTAGACGCGATGCATACCTCAAAAATGTAACTAAATTTCAATTGGATGATAGTTAAAAAAATAAAATAATGATAAATGAGGTGTACTAAATACACACCTTCTTGAAATTTATAGTAGTACAAACTTTTTCAAATGAATATTAAATTTAATCGAATAATATAATTAAAAACATTGATTTAATTCAATATAAAGAAAAATAATACCACAATGAGATATATTTTAACTTCTTTTAGATAAGACAAGGTTTAATGATAATTATAATTATATGAGTATAATTGAATCACAAAATTATGTATGTAATTGTATTACACAGTAAATTCGACAATGATGTAATAATTTACAATATAACGTAGTTAAGTAAAAAATTACATACCCAGAAACAGTGCTTTTTAAGTAAGCACAATTTAAGTAGCCAAAATCCATTTTATATTAAGCAAAAACGCATAAAGGTTCAATCCATATTTTAATTGTGTAAAACCAATGAATGATTTATATGCACTTATATAAGATTTTCAGTGCGTACTACGGTTTCGTTTTAAAAAAATAACCCTCAATATATGAATATGATAGAATATAAGAAGATAAAAAATATTTGTCACATTATTATCTCTTTCTAAACACACTTAAGCACGTAACATGTAACATAATTATTTATAGAAATTTAGTTTTAAATATTAAACCGGCTATTCAATTCATGAAAATTTTCCATTAAGGAATAATACAAACAACGTTATAAAAACGCAAATATTAGCACCTCGTTTGCTTATAGTACTGGAGGGAGAAATCTTTTAGGTAAACACACTCCTCAATTTCGTACCAAAATTAATAGAAGTAATTTTATAAATAATTTAATCATTTACAGATTTAACTATATTGGTTTCTTTAAATCATACACCGAACTAATCATTAGTTTTTATGAAGTAGTTAAAAGAAAAACAATTAGATATATTAAATATAAATTAAATGTATTAATTGGAAATATATACATATAAAATCAATTTTATAGAAAAATATTGTTGTTGCTACTGGGATTTGAACCTGGATCTCTTCCAATCCGGGGAACGTACATTATCCGATTATGCAGTGGATTGACGACAAATTTTCCAACCTATTCAAATTAATACATCCATCGTTCCATTATTTGAAAGCCATCTACTTTGTTTTTACGCAATCTCAAATACCTTTGTATATTTAAATATAATAAATTACCTAATTTACGAATGAACAATTCATTTTTATTAAAAATTTTGGACACATTGATACAACGTATATATTATTAAGGAGAACACATTCTTATTGTGAAGTTGTAATTATTCAGAACATAGGTCTGTGATTAGAAAGATATACACATAAAATCAATTTTATCGAAAAATATTGTTGTTGCTACCGGGATTCGAACTTGGGTCTCCTCCAATCCGGGGAACGTGCATTATCCGATTATTCTATACCAACAATGGATGGAATATGTTCTCCTTAATAATTAGATATATAAGCGATATATCTATCTTTGGAAAAAATATATTTACTATTGGGACATAAACCCAGAAGATTCATCGGTAGAATTTTATTAATTATTTTTGAGTATTTATTATTTTATTATTTTTATTAATTATTTTCCGAAGAGTTATGTAGGTACTCGATATGACAAATATTTTACAAAAGTGGTTTAAATTATTAAAAAAAATGATTTATATGCACAACAATTTATTTGGAATCCTATTTGTATGGAATCCGATTCTATAATATGTGTATTGAAAACATATTTTTGAAATAATACGGTAAATATTTTGGACTATATGGGGGAAAATAGCATTTCTTCCGTTATCAAATCCCGGCTGAAATGTTACATATTTGTTCATACTGTTATTGACAGTTCCTCAACAAAATTACGAGTGCTTTACTGATGGCACGCCACGGTAACAAAGCATTTTCATCACGAGTAAATAAAAATATTACGAGTCAAGTGAATAAATATATTAAGTTCATTTTTACATTCAGTTTTACGTTCATTTTTACATTCAGTTTTACGTTCAGTTTCAGTTTCTAAAGTAACAAAAATCGATTAAATGCGTTTAAATGTCATTAGCAACTAATGTAAAGACATCACGAGATTTGTTAATCAGAACACAATAAGTTTAAACAAAATATGAACATGTTAATAAACACATATTTTGGAACTATTTCCGAAAACGTGTCGTTGATAACAAATTGCTTGGAATATATATCATCTTTGGACATTCGCGTGTCTTTTATCATCAACTAAAATGCTGGAGTATGAAAACGATTCCATACATTTAAAATATTTCAAGTAATATTTATTAGTTACAATTTTGCATTCCCCTAATATCCACCCAACTTTTTCGAAGTATTTAAAAATAGTATAAATATTAGAGTGACTAGCAGAAAGTAAATGTATTATTCATAGAGTTGTGGGAGGGTTAAAAGCGACGAAGAAAATTTTATATAATTTTTTACCCAACTCGTGACTAAACCGACTAATCTTATACGCTGTTATCTCTTATTTATTTGCATTAATTATGAAGCTGTAGAACCAGTCATATCGTCAGACTAATTTACAAAGCACACATCTCGGCTTTTAGTTCAGTTACCCCCTGCAATAAAGCTGCAATTTTACAAATTGTCTGCAGGTTCTAAAATTAATATTAATATTTTAATTTAGAGATTAACGAACCCATCCTCGGACGTTGTGTTAAATAAAATACGTGAAAATAGAGAAATAAAATAAAAATAATAATTTATAGCAGGTTTTATAACTTTGGTTTGATAATTCTTAATTAATTTACAATTATTTTCAAAATTATCACTGAACACCGCATTCCGCAGAAGCTATCTTTTATGTAGGTTCCCAGTTATCTACATGGTCTGAATTTCTTCGTCAAAGATATTGGTAATGCCGTATATTTTGATTTTCCGTATTTTGAACCTCAGCGATTCATTGCAATGATAAAACATAAACTTTGGAGGTTTAAAATTGATCGATATCAATATCACAAATTATATATGGTTGATAGTCTTTCGAACATGTAAACATGCTTGCTATACATAAGCTGAATTTCTAGTATTCATTTTGGAAAGCCAAGAAAGAAGAAGATTAGACTTCGTTGACCTTGAAACCATGCACATATGTGCTTATGCGGTAGCTTTAAATATTTTGTTGTCAATATGTAACAAATTTTATTTTTATTTTTTCTTAGTATATCTAATTTATCAACCATAAACCTAAAAATAAACAAAATGTAATCTAACGCGTTATTATATTAAAATGTTTTTATATTGTACTAAGAATGCTATACTAGATAATCTGTCTATTAAAAATAAAAATAAATATAAAAGTTAGATATTATAAAAAGTACCTATAATAAATAAATCTAGTAAGATTGATAAGATCTAACATTTTATTAACATGTTATATAATAAAATTAGTTTGTTTGAGCTATCCGCCTCGAGGCCTTTTAAAATATTTATGTTTTTTTATGCCATACTTACTATTTATTCTCGAAAACATGTCAGAATTTGTGAATCTTATATTATGAAAATGCAATAGATTGATAGGAATAAAAGAAATCAAGGTTTAAGAACAATTAAAGAGTCTAAGAGATCAAAATAAAAGATTCTCTGGTTGATAACAGTTTTTGGGGCTAACAAATGTTCTGACTGTGGAACTTTTAACACTTTGAACTTTTTGGTGATACCTGCCTGCCCTTAACCCATCGGCTACCCTCCCATGGATAGCTTTGTTATGATTTATCACTGCCTGCCGTAGCTTGTTCCTTAACATAAGGGATTAACAGAAATGAAGAATGTACGAGAGGTTTTATAGAATGCTCATTTTATATGAATTAATATAGAGTTGGGCGACGAGAAATAAATATTGAACAAGCATTGAAAAATAATTAATTTTTCGCGATGCGTCAAATTAAAGCTATCGTTGTCAGGAATGTAAAAGGAATTTGTTTCCAGATATATAATGCATATAATATGACTAGAGAAATTTTCTTTATGTATTAAAAATATTGTATATTGTAATAGATTCACTGTTCTTGTGACCACATTCTAGAGAGACCACGCATGGTCGGAAAAATTTGAATTAGTTTATAATTCGAATGAGAAATGTTGGTTTCTCAAGCGGCCGCCTTCTTCCTTGGCCAATGGCCAACCGTCGGGTAGTTCTATTGTTGAAAATATTAGAATTATAATATAATAAATATGCTTGCATGGTGATGTTCATTTCTGTGCCAGGATAAAAATGGTACAGCGTTGTATCCACATCTCCTGAGTTCATAAGGAAACGACGAAATGGTAAGTAATTTTTTTTTACACATATACTTCCAAAATATGAAATAAATGTTATTGTAAAATGTAGTTGTCGACTTGCGTCGGTCAGACTCTAACTCGCATGAAAAACCAACTTAATGAATTGTATATTTATTTTTGATAAAATCACCAAAAGCAAAGTTACCATTTTACATCGAGTTTAGGCTAATGAGCTTTTTATCTATCGATTTAGTGAATGATTTTAAAAAAAGGTGTTTAGAAAGAAATGAATGCGTAACGCAGAAATTCATGAACGCAGACTCGAGGGTCGAACGTCCAGATTTCTTCCTATCTTTATCTGTAATCTATTTCCATCCTAACAGCATGTCTGCATCTGGTCGATAATACATGTATCATACGGTAATACGTATGCAGTTAGTAATGTGAAGTGCTTTAAGCATATATACTCTCTCTCTCTTCATATGTTAATGTCCGCTTTATTTTAGAATACAAACGTTATGTTAAAAGTTCCGTACAAGGAAATTCTTATATAATTAGTTTTTATATTTTGCTATCTTGCGATCTATAAAAACAGTTTTTTTGTACTATGAGAAGTATATATAATGCAACATTTTATAATGTGTACACACATGTGTATACATGAATGCCATCCATTCCAAATATGGTTCAGGTGTACAATACTCAAATCTAAATAGTAATATTCATAATACCAATATCGTTCTGAAGAAAATAAAAGTTTTGAAAAAAAAAAAGTTAAAATCAAACATAATTTTGTATACCTAACAAGATTGCACATAATAGTGTTTCAACGAGATTAATCGTTCAAATAGAGTTATAAAATTATTTAAAAAAATAAACGAATATTTAAAGATCAACATTCTATCGATATATTTAAAATTATAACTTAATTTGTTTTCCGGGTAACGCCGGGCATAGATCGATAGTAAATGCTCTTACGTTTTTAACACTTCTAGAAATTAAGACATACACCCAAATGGAAGATAAAATATTGTTAAATAATTACAATGAATATTAATAAACAATATCACAAAATACCATCTAATTACTAATACCTACAAGACTTCGTTAAGAATAAAATAAAATAATATGAAGAGTATTTTGATTTTAATTGATATTTAAAGCATAATGAGAAATTGTTAAATAAATTATTATAGTTGAGATTTTTTATAGCATGGAGCACGCATTCCATCGCTTGTACAAACTGTTGGAATGTTTTATGGAATGTTGGATGACAGTATGGAGATCGGTATGGCGTATGAAAATTTATTTCGTGAATCAAATTCACTTCGGAAATATTTTATCATAGTCCCAATATATATCCATAAGAATATTGCGCTTCCCCATTTATTATCTATGGTTGTATTGAATTCGGACGTAGTGTCATTTGCCAGTAAGGAAAAATTATATATGTTTTGTAATATCTGTAAGTTAAGATTACTTAAATGTTTTTTCTTTTATATATTCAATAACAGTACGTAAATATATATTTAATTGAAATGAAGTGTTCCTTGTCTTTATTACGAGTAAGAAACAACATACATTATCGAAATCGTATTAAAGTTGGCAAGTATATTGAGCATAGATAAAAATAACACATCGCGTCGCAGTTTCTTTCCTTATGCATATAGCACTGTCAAATGCGATCATAGTCAAATGTGACATATTAATGTTTTGTTCGAATTTTTAAAGAATGTCTTTAGGTGGATATATATATATATATATATATTTTTTTTTTAAAGTTGATACGTAAGAATACCGTTTGTACAATTCAGCATGCACTAACATAAAAGCAATCGACTATCGCCGTTTATTTATCTGCTAGTATACTTTATAATAGTTGGGATGAAGTACAGTGCCAAAAATACATTTAAAACATGACAATTAAAACAACTTTTCTACTGGTACAGAAAAATAATAAATTATCTTAAGATTTTATAAAAAAAGTTTCATAAAAAAATCTAGATCTTGACCCTACAATATGCAGGTCTATTTTGAAATACCGTGTAATAATGTGAACATGGAGTTAATATGTGAAAACTGTTTCAAAATTCCATCTTAAGGCACGAAGCGGCGACTCCGAGATCCGCGATAAGTCACGGCAGCCGCAAGTCAAACAAATCTCTTGACTCTAAAACTGCCAAAGGTTTAAGGTCTGACCCGTGTGCGAGAACGCGGGTCACCTTAGCAACGTCACAGGCTATTATCTCCTACAGCTTATGTCGCGAGTAAAAATGTCACCACCTGGACCCGGTTTCGTTTTTAGTAATTATTTTATACCGCCTCAAAGTTGGAGGACTTATATTTTAGTAGTCAGAAAGTTTACTAATGTAACATTATAAAAAAATATTTGATACGCCCTTCGCATTAAGTACAAAAATTCTTAAGCATTCTAAACTTCCCTAACTTCCAAGCAATATAATACCTGGATTAAACGATGTTTTCCTACGTATTTTTTTAACGTCTAGAATGACATATTTTAAAGTTATAAATAATAAAACCAAATTTATAAATTGTCTTATTTACGATATAATGTTGGGAAAGATTCAACAACTAATTCGCTTGAAAAAGTTCCAACATCTTTAAATTGTTCACAATATTTTGAGTATGTCCAAATCTTTGTAGGAACTAATTACTGGGTTTTATTCCCTGTGGGATTGTCATTAAGATTAAGATGTCTCACAGAGACGAAGGTATTATTATTGATAGATGTGGTAGCATAGGTAAATAGGTGAACGTTACATTGTATAAAGTGATCACTTAAGCCAG
Organism: Eubasilissa splendida; assembly: GCA_031772225.1. Taxonomy (NCBI): domain Eukaryota; kingdom Metazoa; phylum Arthropoda; class Insecta; order Trichoptera; family Phryganeidae; genus Eubasilissa; species Eubasilissa splendida. The sequence continues at coordinate 21,884,813 of CM062859.1, read as the reverse complement.
CCAATGACAGGTCGTAAGCCCTGTAATGCCCAAGACTAACATAATTCTCATATAAAAAATAATAGCTTCGTCTCTGTGAGACATCTTAATCTTATTTAAATTATTCATTAATAAATTACTTCAACCTTTATTTTAAATTTTAATCTAACTTACAAATGAATGCATATTTTCACAGATATGTGGTGATTTGATTAATATATTATATAAAAAAATGTGAAATATTAAAATTATTTTATCGCGATTCATCATTTATATTAAAATTGCAAACAAATAAAATCGTTAGAAACGTAATTATGTCCAAATTAAAAAAAAGTTTCTGAAAAGTTACTTAGTAAACAGGATACAAAAATAAAAACTGAGAACTTTGAAAAGTTTACTTTTAATTTTTTTTAAATTAATCAAAATTTGTTTATTTTCCCCATTTTCTAGAGTATACGATACTTTGAGTACTCTACATGCGTCTAGACCGACTACTCTACTACTACAAGAGAACGAGAGAATGTGTTGTGCCAAGAATAATTAACAAAATCATTACATTCTTATCTAATTTTTTGTTTCCTTAGTATATTATATAATATTCAGGTATCCACTTATAAAATATTGTGGACTAGGTCTGTATATATTTTTGAAAGATTGGTTTTTTCTTTATATCTAGTAATTCATGTAATTTCTTTTATCTTTACCCTAACATATATTTATAAGCATGTCCCATCACTCTAAATGGAAATTACTGTATATTATATTAACATACCGATTTGGTAATACCGATAATGTATACTTTTAATTCATTAACATCTTATCTAATTTTTTTTCCTTTGTTATATTATATTTATAAAAAAAAATGATATTCATAAAACCTCAATAATAATTATGCAAAAAGTAATCTTTGCCGTAAAACTGTCATGCAGTTTGGCAAAAAATAAAATTATAATGTATGTATATATATATATATGTTATAAAGTTAAAATAAAAAAAAACGTCTGTGGAAGACTTGGCACGACCAGGTAAACCAGATACTGGAAGATGATCCTGTTAGAAGTCTCAATAATCGTTGAGCTTGTATTAGAAGATGTATGAATATTGTGTACAGAAGAGTGTGGCGCTTTATCATCTCTGCCTACCCCCGCAGAGAAACGACGTGATGGTAAGTAAGTAAAAAAAAAGTACATTAGCGCTGATTACTTTGATAATTTTACTAACAACCTTATTGTAATATCATATGTATTTTATATTAATTCATGAATTGGGTTAAAAAGACATAAAAAGCCTGTAGACAAGTTACTGAACAAAAATTTACTTAGGTATATCTTGAGTGACGGAATGTTTAGAATACATACTTTTAAACAAATCTCAAAAAATAATTTAATACGAGTTTGAACACTAGTGAAAGTTCGCACGTTCATAAACACTAACAATAATTAATTAAATAAATATGTAAAATCGTCGAAGCACATCTAAATTGATTACAATTATACGTTATGTACGCTGAGAGCTTAGTTTGAAGTGCTTGCCTGGTCTCAGCTTGTTTATCTTAAATTGATTAAGTTGAAATTGCTGTTACAGCTGATATTTAAAAAAACTGTTGAAAAATCATGAAACGATGATCCAGCATTTCGAGACAATCGATGTCATATATTTTTAAAAGGAGATATTTTTCTGAAATATTTATAAACCGCTCGATTGCCAACTATTGTGTTTCCTACTTTTTAACATCGAATCATTTCATGCTCCCGATACCGTGAACATCATTTTTGTGACCCCAAACAAAAATATTAACAATAATTTAAATAAAAAATATTACTCCTTCAATATTTGCAAAATTACTTTGTAGCCTTTTTTTATATTATTAATTATACAAAATGCTTTGTTTAAACCATTATTTATTAATTATTCTACATGTTTCGATACTTATGGCATCAACTTCTGTAAACAATGAATACTGAAATTAAAAAATACAGGATAAAAACAAAAATATAAAATGGTGAATAGGTAAGAACTAATATGAAAACAAATTTAAAAGGTGAATATTTGCAAATAGGATTTGTTTATTTATAATATTAAGCTTGCTATTAACAATTTTTCTTATTTATAAAATTTCAAATTTATCTAACTAATTAATTTGAAATTTTAAAAATAAGAAAAAATGTTAATAGCACGATTAAATTTATCTAACTGTAATAAATTTGTAATTTTAGAAATAAGTAAATGTGTTAATATTATAATTTTTATCTATGCTTGTATTTTTTTTCCAGTATACATCGTTTCCTGAAGATGATACCATAGGTATCGAAGCATGTAGAATAATTAATGAATAGTGGTTTAAACAAATAATTTTATATAATTATTAATAAAAAATATTATTTTGTTTTTATTTTCACAATAAAAACTTTGTACTGCACACACGCTGGGTTATTTTACTAATTTCGAGAGGTGCAGTCCCTCTTATCATCAGGTGATAAACAAACAGTTTAGGTATCGCCTGATGATAAGAGGGACTGCACCTCTAGAAACTAGTAGTGAAAATTAAAATAATCATGTTACATAAAGTTACCGCCAAGTCAATTAATGATACTATTTTTGTTTATCTATATTTTGTATTAACACCACTTTATTTGAATATATAAACCAACTAGTTACGGCTCAGGGTTAAACAAATATATACTAATTAAAAACAGAATTACAACCAAATGTGTTTGCTTCATGTGAAATAAAAAAAATATTAACTTCTGATTTAAATACAATTCTCCACCATTGATTTAAACACAGTTCTCAACCAATGAGCACAACTCTCACCCCAACGTAAAAATAAAATAATAATATGAATAATTATCGCCCTAATTCATTTTTCACAAAATAAATATAAATTACGAAAAATTGTATGTCGTAAAATGATAAATGTCTTAGGTTTTCAATTAATTTTCTTAATCTAGTTTAAATGTCAGCGTTTTGAATGGATCAAGTCATTACGAAAGCGAGCGGCGGCATCTCCCATTCGGGATGATCTAGACATTACTATTCCGTTTTTTTTTTGTCGAGTTGAACGGAATGCTCTCAGATCTCATCCCGCAAGAATGAGATTTCTCCTCGGCCGAGAGAGCGACGGTGTGCATGTTAAGTAGGGAATCTCCTCGCAGTCTCTGCCACCTCGGCGACTCGGGGGGGGGGAAAACAATTAATCCGAACAAAGTCCGCTCTTCCGACGTTCGATACCGGGCCTTTCGCATCCGATAGATAGAGCACGTCCCCGCAACGATTGACTCGATTGTCCCGATCCGCTCTCTGCACGGCTTCAAATAACCCATTAATTTTTATGCAAATTAAAAAATGTATTTTAACAGCTCTTCGACACATATTATTTTCTCTGGCAAAAGGTGATAGGGTTTTTAGTTAGGTTTTTCTTTTTGGGAGTATTATAGATTATTATATTCTAAAATACTTTTATACTATTTGGAATGTTGAGCCTATAAAAAAAGTGAATTCAAAAAATTGCATATAACATGACGTTAATAACATATAATAATAATAAATATATATACATATATATTTAATTTAAGGTTTCCGCGAGCACTAGTGTATGGAACTGGCGTCTCTTCTGGGTTAGATCGCGTTTTTTGTAGATGGTTTCTAGGCCGATATTTCGGCACGGTAACACGCGACAATGTTAAGGCATTGCCTTGAAAAATTACGGTACAACTGTACTTTTTCGCAAGAGATATAAATTTCTCACAATATTAGTTCAAAGTCAATCTTTTAATATTAATTCTAAACATTCCTTCATTTATTAGTTGTGTTGTGCTGTGCCGCCATCTATTGGATGAATTATTAAATTTATTATTATTTTCTCTTTTAATTGCACTGACACTGGCGCAATCTACGGGTAGAATTATTAAGAGCGTTATTATTTTCTCAAACTTTTTTCTATTAATCTCTGTAATTTTCGAAGGCTATCGGTATGAATTGGTGTCGAATCCTGTAAAACACTTTTTCTGCCTGTACTGGGTGAACTATGTGTTATCAGTTGAACATCCAGAATTTTCGGCGGAGAATAGGGTATCTGTGCTGTTGGAAGCCTCGTATGGGAGACAGCTGGAATATACAATACTTTTCTTGGGGACACGAGTTTTAGTTATTTGAGAATCATCGGTTACAAAGCCACGGGGAGTCATCGGATCGAGTAGAAACATAGTCCGAAACGTCAGCCTAGAAACCATCAATAAAGACCGCTACCTAACCTAGAAGAGACGTCAGTTCCATATATACAAATCTAAATTCTATTATGACTTTATTTCTACAATGTAATTATTGATATAATATTACATTACATTAATTTTGTTAACTGTCATTTTTCATTTTTTGTGTTTGAAGAATATTTTGAAAGCTCTTTTTATATTTTATATAATTAATACGAAATTTATTATTACCTACTGCATATTTCAGCGTATTTATATTATTTTAATATCATTTATACCAAGGCTATTATTATCTAATATTATTTATCTAATAAATACCAAGGCTAAAAGAAAATCGATATTAATTATCACATTATGTACTATTCCTTTGAAAATGAAAATTACACGGGAAAATTTGATCGGCTTATTAATGTGGGTGTCTTTCGAACTATGTACGTAATATCTGATAACTATATGTAATGGAAAAATAAATTGAATACTCAGTTGATTAATGTCCCATAATTTCTGAAGTTCAGATAACGAAATAATAAGATTTTCCATAGAATAGTATTATAAATTCTACATTCGCGAGGTTTTGACTTATGACAAACACACCTATGCGGCATCGTTACTCTCAAATCGCCCATTCCGGAAATCTCAAAATCTTGCAAACTAATGACGGAGAAAATACAGTATGGTGTCAAAACACTTAGAATACTTGCGTAAGACGTTAAATCAAATAGACATCCAATTATCCGGTGCACCCCCATCGTTTGGCGGCCCTACTCTGAATTAATTACTTCTGCGTCACTTGCTCTACGTCGGTACTCTTATCACCTGAGGGGATTCTGTTTACACATTCCAAACGTGGCCTCGAAGAAGATACGTAATATATATTAAAAGTACGAGTGTTTTTTAAAATTTTATTGCAAATTTGATAAAAAAAAAACCTAATAAATTTTATGAAGGTAAGCAAAATTATGAGAAATAATCCGACACTGACATAAAATAAAATAATTTCCAAAGAGCTACTTGCAAACCAGCCTGAAAAGCTTTGATGCGCAAGTTGTCGGCCTTCAGTACGATGAATAAAAAAAGTACATAATTGTTTTCTAAATAGAACAGAAAATAAAATGATATTTATATCACGCAAAAGTAATAATATTCGTATATATATAAATATATATGTATGTAAGGTAAGCACAATGCATCCAAAATAGGCATTTTATAAGAATCTATAATAATACTACTCAATTCTAAACAATATGCAAGGCGTGTTCTCCATATTATTACATACATGATTAAAGTAAAATGATATACTAAAATAAGTGAATAGTTCGAATAATGTAGTATCGAGTATGCAGCGGGAGCACTTTTTATTATTTAAACAATTAAAGGATAAAAAATACTATTTTCTTTACACATTCCAGTTTTATTCATTCACTCGTTGAATATCTTATATAGAACTTTACGAACTTATATTAGCGATACTACATAAAAATTTATACAGAATTTTTGTGCGATAGAATTTGGCACTCGTCCACTACGATGTTAAATAAACTTAAATGGTTTCTTCAAATCTATTCAAAAGATGTACATATATTATGTTAAAGTATTTACATACTTTATTAAATTATTTAAAAAAATACCTTTTTTCATTTTTATTCAATACCGTGCCATTTACCGAAATATAATATATTACTTTGCTAATTAAATATAATCAAATAATTTTAGTAATTTTTTTAAATCTCAAAGTATACCAACAATTTTTTAATGACTTGTTTATATTTCTTTTCATTTGTAAAAGTTAAAGATGTAATAAATATAAAGATAAATAAGAAATGTGTGAAATTTTTCGACATTTCTGGAGTTATATATCTATGAGGTTAGAAATATGTTTTTCTGGATATAAATAAAAATATTAAACGATTTTCTTTGAACTAAAAATCAATAAAAACGAAAAACGTAAAAAAAGTAAAATAAATTTTATTTAGAAATTAAATAATTTTCGCGACCCGTTTGTAAAGTGTTAGGAGAATTTTGCGTATTTCTTCCCCCCTATGCCATTTAGGTAGCCGGTTTAGTGAAAAAAGTAATTTGTTCCCGAGAGCGGATTGCGCCCGATCGCTTTCTTAAATTTGACTGGATGGAAATTCCATCTCCTTTATAAAAAGGAAAACCTTCGGGGGTACAATTGTGAAACGTGGGAGCGATCCGCCTCGGATAAAGTTTCAAAGGAAAACTGGTTATATTGTGGACTTAAGTACTAAATAATTAAACAGATTCTACGATTTGTAATTAACGAGATTTATTTATCGTTAATTTATTCAGTTTGACTTCAAAAATAGCAATTAATGCGAAGGATACGTATAATCGTAATTTGTAAGATTATTTATTGTTGAGCGGTAATTTTAATTTAAGCTCCTTGTGCAAGACTACTTTTCCGAGAAAATTATATTGGCACAATACAAACATTTCATATATGTTATTAATAAATGTCATACATCATATTATAATACAATTGTGTACCATATTAGAGTAAGATTACGTAGCTCGACGGTGAAAATAATTATTTAGATGCTTTGGTTAAATATTACATAAACTGTATTAAATTCAAATGTATCGCCAATTATTTCACAAGAGTTGCAGACCGCAATTCGCATAGTTGGCACCTTTTGTACCTTAGGCACATAAAAGTGTCATATTTGCGGAGCGGGGAAGGAAATTACAAAAAATATCGATTTCTTTTGTTTAACAGTACTTACTTGTGAATATTCAAATTTAGAACGCGGACAGCCAACAATTGACTTTCATAGACGACAGAAGAGTTATGAAGCACACATACAATATTATAAGGCGACACCACCTGATGACACTGAATATCTACGTACGTGAATCTATTTTAAAATACCTATATATTAAATATCATAGAAATTTATTGATTAGGGTGCCTTAAAAGTAGAAGGAAATAATGTACAATAAAGAGTTAAAAAATCGTTACTAAAATGTACCAAAACTTTGAATTTACAGAACCATAAATCGTATATGTAAAATCATTATTTTTTAAGTACTCCTTATCTTATTAACTTTTTAAAATATTCACAAATTCTATTAAATATATTTTTTTAATTCTTAACATCTCATCTAAAAATGATAAACCTACATTTTTAAATTAAAACATATTTTTATTGTATAGTTGCAATTTCAAAACATAGTTCTGTGGTTTATTAATAAAAATTAAATGAATCAATTAGAAACATATACAGACAAAAATTGTTTATCCAAAAATATTTGGTGGCTACCGTAATTGATGCTGTAGTGGAATAGTAACACGTTTCCCCGGATAGGAGAGGTCCAGGTTCGAATCCCGGTAGCAACCAAATACAATTTTTTAAATATTAAATACAAAAACATTAACTTTGTATGAATCCGCGAAATTTATTATACATCAACCGGTTTCGTTTATCTCAACCTTCATCAGGACGTATTTAAACTGATCATAAATACAAAAAGAGTGCACTTCTATATACATAAAGAGGGAGATAAAATATATAATATTACATGTGAAAGAGAGAGACATAATACATGTATAGTTAAATAGAACATCAATGGAGACAGAATATAAAATTAGATGCGAAAGAGAGAGACAGAATACATATACAGATAGACAGAACATTAAGGTAGAGGAAAACACAGTGTTGATGGATATTAAATTGATTTTAAAGGAAACATACCTAATATGGGGCTAATAATGGATAAGTCAATTTGATTATTAAGAATTGGCGTAAGACTATTTAATGCCTTTTTTATTTCGAGGGCTTCTAAGTTGTCCAACCGGAGGCCAAACCCGTTTTTATGGAGGATATGAACCCCTGTGGTATTATTAAAATAATGATCTTTTTCAATAATATGGTTGGAAAATTCTGTGAAACCATTACTGTTAATATAATAAATTTCGTGGTTTCATACAAAGTAATTGTTATTTTATTAAAAATAATATGTCAAACCACAAAGTGATTGCTTTCTAGGAAAATAATATTTTTTAAATTAAATTTTTCAATAGATTTTTTTCAGTATATTTTTCCAATTGATTAATTTAATTTGTATCTTTTTTAAATTACATGCTACGCAAACAAAGTAATATTATTAAAAAAAACTGTACATGAAAGGTTATAAATAAATGTACATACATTTAGAAAAACTCATTCATGGAAGTGTCATAAGTACAAATAAATGACTATTTTACAGTCTAAATAGGGAACCAGTTCAAAGTCGACAGTTGTTGATAGTCCAATCTGGTGGACGATATATGGAAGATGGAGCCAAGTATGTGGAACTCCAAGGGAAGGATTACGAGATAGTATGTGTAATTCCGTGCATGAGATAACAGAGATTCCGGTGGATGGAACGAGGCAACTTTATAAAATAGCCGACATTAACATTTCTCTCGTTTGAAATATGCAAAGCAATTCACACACATTACTGAATCTTCTATTTGAATACATGTAACTAAAATCAACAGAATTTTATTATTATCTATATAATATAACATTACATTGAAGTAATTCTTCGAGAACATATTAGAGATGATATTATCATATCATAACGTATTATATTTTCTCATCTAAGAAACGTTACTATGCAATGGCATCAGGATATCGACGTTTCAAAAGTTTTGATACATTTTATGAGCTGTAGAAATCAACTTTTCACAAAAAAATCTAGTTGAATATAAGTATGTATACGTGTAACATCGATTACAAGTATGTACCACTTGCATATGAAATTATGGAAGACTTTCCTACAATCATAAAAGAAAATAAGTCTTCTATATTTTTGAAGGCAACACAATAATCGTACCCTTGATATATGTTACTTCCACTCTGCTTTCACTGTTTTTATGTTATATTCACTTCCTTTAATTAACTCTCTTTATAATTTATTATCTTATAAATAGTTTACTATACTATTTATTATGGTTTAATTATTTCACGTTAATTATTATATTTATCAACATAACATAAATATTACAGATGATATATCTTTAAATACGAGGCTTGTCTTTATTTATTTCAAATTTATTTAATGTTTATTTTGTACAAATTTTTTTATAAACCAATAAATAATTTTTAAAAATTAGTGTTTATTTTCATTGATATTATATCGTTCATTATTTCAGTATTAGATATAGAATAGACATCAATAAAAAAAATCAAAATAAAATGTAAATGTAAACGTATCTCAAGTAAGGTACATATTCAGATGTGATTTTTTTTTTACAGAAAAGTAGAATATTTTCCAAATAAAAGCATGTTGGTAAATTCTGCGAAATCCTTTTAGTTGATCAAACAAAAATTAATAATGAATGGATAAACGATTTGGGCAGGGTATTTTCACATCCTGATAAGCAAATTACATACGATTCGTATCAAATTGGCGCAATTAAATACCAATTTCCCTATGGAAAAGTGACCATCAAAGGTAAAACATTTTATAGCTGGCCTTTCAGAATATTTTACAGTACTAAGAATTCATAAGCACTCAATATTGTGCACTTTTAATCAAAAGTATTTTTCATTAAAATAATAATAATCGAAAACCGACATTTCAATAAACTTTTTAGTCAAGAAATTGTGTTCTAAAATAAACAATATTAATATATTATTAAAGAGAACACATTCTTATTGTGAAGTTGTAATTATTCAGAACATAGGTTTGTGATATTTCAAATACAAATTAAATGTATTAATTAGAAAGATATACATATAAAATCAATTTTATCATAAAATATTGTTGCTACCGGGATTCGAACTTGGATCTCTTTCCAAGCCGGGGAAGGAGCATTAAATAGAGTAGATTGCTTTCAAATAATGGAACGATAGATGCATTAATTTGAAAAGTGTAACACATGGGTTCGAAAATTTGTCGTCAAAAGTACTGTCTGCAGTAGCATAGTTGGTTAATGTACCTTCCCCGGATTGGAAAGAGATTCAAGTTCGAATCCCGGTAGCAACAACAAAATGTATATCTTTCTAATTAATACATTTAATTTGTATTTAAAATATTAATTTACTTTTTTCATTACAATGAATTTGTATTTATAATATCGAATTTTATTTAAGCCATTTGAAAAGAAAAGCACTCTTCCCCCTCCCTCTAGTCATATTTTTCTCAGAAAAAAACGGTGTTCTATGCTATATTTAATGCTATCCATTCCAAATTTTGCATACTTACTCTTTAGGTCCCTTTGCAAAATATAGGCACCTTCCCCAAGCCCTTTCTACGATAAAAATGTATATTAGCCATTATCCGTTCCAAATTTTGTGTAGTTATATTTTAGTACCATGAGCAAAACATAGGTATCCATCCCTAGGCACCCTACCTTCGACCATCCCCCCGATATAAATGTGTATTATATTGAATGCTATCCAGGATTTTGAGGTATTCACGGGTTGAAAATTATACAATGTAACAATTAGTACATAATTTTACTTAGCGCTGAACAGTAAGTGAGACAAATAGCATGAAACTAGAGATGTTGATGTATATTTATATTTATGTATGGCGATAACCACCGCTGCTTTCGTCACAAAAAATGAATATAAAAACAAATAGCAATTTGTTGCTAATAAGTAATATTTTATTATTATATGTTTCACTTAACATGTAAATCATGTAGGTGCCTTCAAATAAATCTGTCAAAAAGCTTTTATTGTATCTGGGTCGGCCAACTATACAAAGAATCATGAAGTGTTATACATTCCAAATGTCACTCCAGGGCATTACATTTATTTACTTATACAGGTTATGGTACTAGTGCTTCACTTATTAACACATTTGTGACACTCTTTAATAATTTCCTTTTAATATTTAAATAACATTTCATTTAACTATTATTTTTAATTACCTGGCGAGTAGCTACGTTAAGGACAATGGGGGCGGACCCATCGCTTACCCAGGACTGATGCAATAAGCTCAAGGCTCCTATCTCGGTCCTACTCATTTGCTACCTGGTTGTCATTTTTTAATGCTACTAAGCAGCTATTCGTTAGCGCCCCGCATATTGACAGGGCGATACCTCACAGCTGCCAAAACAAGATTTGTCCTCATTGTCCCCGGTCGACTCACTTTATTAGTAAATAAATAAAATATTTACAATACATAACATAAAGACAATATAAAATAATACAATTAACAATTAAGCAGAAGGGAAGTGAAGAGACACTCCCTTCCGGGAAATGAGACGGCACAAAAGAAAAAACATATAAGAGACTCACCCTCCACGCACCACTGCCAGCAGATTTAACCCACAAGAACAGTACATCGCAGATCATATTTAGACAGAAGGTAGAAAAAAAAACAAAATAATAATGATGATGAAGCTACTCAGCAATTCTCCGGAGGATCTCCCATCTGGAGACCCACACTCGAACAAAGGCCCTAAACAACTCCAGATTCATGCCACGCTTGAGCAGGTCGGAGTTCCTGACGGAACCTCGATCTACTCCTTCCAAACCCTCTAGCATATCCTGCCTTGCATCCGCCAGAATCACGCAATGCCAGAGGATATGATCAGTTACAGCAACATTAGATAGAAACCGGTAGATAAGAATTAAGCTGACAGCCACGAAGCACCCAAAGTTACCAGACTTAACAGAAGATGTTAAATAAATATTAGATATCTCATAGAGATTATTATATTTTTATTATATTTTTAATGGAAATGATATATAGAAAATATGGGGGTAATTACAGGGATTACGACCTGTCTTCGGTTGACTTAAGTGATCGCTTTATATATTTGAATATGTTAAAAAACACACAATTACTGGACTTTTACCTATAAAGACAGTTATTAAATAAATATCAGATATCTCATTGAGACAAAGCTATTTTAATTATATTTTTAATGGAAACGATATATATAAAATAGTTTCGTCTCTATGAGATATCTGATATTTATTTAATGACAGTGCCTTTATAGGTAAAAATCTAGTAATTATATTTTTAATAGAAATGATATATAGAAATTAGCTTCGTCTCTATGAGATATCTGATATTTATTTAATAACAGTGCCTTTGTAGGTAAAAATCCAGTAATTGTGTGCTCTTTAATATATTCAAATGTCGCTAGATGTATTCATTTTAGGTACATTCTTCACAAAATTCAGCAGAATAAATCTGAGCGTCGGTGTTTGATAACTCAAAATTTTGTACTGTATTGAAAATCGAGTTAATGGATTCTAGTAAATAAGTTAAAACTCTTTAGAAAGACACATACTAAAGCTATTTTAAAAGAAACGATTATCAAATGTGTTTGATATTGTTTTTGTTTAATGTCTGTATAATAAAATATCAGTTTACTTAAACGTACGCATGAAAAATAATCGCAGATCGTTGTTTTCAGATAATATAATTGCCGGATATTAGAATAAATTCAAGGAACAATACGATTATAATAACCGGCACCTACTGTGCTTGTAATATTCATAATATAATATTACTCAAAAGTATATAAATAATTACAAATTGAGTATGTACACCGCTTAACATAATTACAAATGCTAGCTAAAGTTGTGTTAAAAGATAAGTTTATTTTACTTCCTTTGGATGATTTTTTTATTTCTAATGAATCGATTTTTTCCTATTGAAATGAACGCGAGTCAGAAGACTATATACAGTATACAAACTATAACTATGATTACAAAATGTCTATTATATCTCAAATATGAAAGCCAGGAGAATTTTCAAATTATTGGACGTTTTTCATTTTTCCCGCCGAGCGAGGATGACTGCATATTAAATGACACCAATATCTCCTCCAATTTCAATTTAAAGTGGCTATTTGGCAACTTCTGCATCCGGAAAGCGGCCATATTTCATTGTGGGAATTAATTAAAAGACCATTTCAGGCTTCCAAGGATAGCCCCCTTTTCAATTCGAAAATCGGTTGATTTTTGCACTGCCATGCAAGAGAGAATGAGTGGCAAAATGAAAATGGTGGCTGGGGCTTCTTAGTACATATTTAATTAATTTAATCAAATCCTTAAGCTACCAAGGAATATAATTGAGAAAGAGGATGTAGAAAGACTCATATGATTTGGCATTTCTTGTATAATTTAAAGATGTATAAAATAAAATAAATTATTTTATTTGAAAATAATTTTCTGTGAGTGAAAATTCATTAACATCATTATTGTCATTGTCATCATATTTTGCATCTCTGTATCGGGTACAGGACGTATATGCTTTCCCAAATCCTTATACACAAAAATAATCCATCTAATGATTAGGCATGAACGATAATTCATTATACATCAATTTAAAACCATTATTACCTTCACAGCTAAACCAGTGTCCAAGGTACATTTTTTTGTAAATGTATTCCCAGTTTTAAACTTAAAAAAAAGCCCCGAAGATGACACGATTGTGACGGACTTGTCGACACATATTCTAATTAAAATAATTTTGTAATATAGTGTAGTATGTACAGTGTCAAAGTTTGTTATTGATTTAACTACTCGTTATCTACTATTTACAATAAATACACTTGTTTCGGTAGACTTTAAATTTTGTGTTACATATACATTGAACCTAGTAAAATTTCGGATGATAATTCTGTGCCTCCATATATTTAACGATCAAATCTGATTACCAAGTTTCCACCAAGACAGCATCCTAAAAGATGAAATATATTTCGTCTTATCATAGAAGGCATGTACGAAAATGATAATTACCTACTAGTTTAGTTAAAGTTCGGCCTTAAATTATACCTGTAAACTAACATTTATATTATGTATTTGCGATGTTTGAATAAGCTCAACATCAACTGTATGTAAAACCTCCATTAAAAGTTCCAACATAGGTTTTACAATGTACTTTCTTTATACCTTCAACTCATAAGTGTTAATATCTCCGAGGAACAACAAGACTCGGAGCGTTTCTTCTATGAAGAGTTCGACTGTGATTACATTCAACGAGTTTTCATTAGATTCTGGAGCTTTCAGCGACGGGTAAAATTAATTTCAAAAATAAATCGCACGATAAGATCGCATAGAAGTTTTGTAAATTTGTTTAAAAGGAATAATATAAGTTGTAAACGATGTAAACTTTGAATAAAATAATATAAAGGTTTTTTAAATTACTAAAACAATAAACGTAACACAGTCGTATATGTCACAGATAGTTATGCCGATAATGAGATTCAGCATCAGACAGTGATCAATAAAATGGTTACCAGATGACGCCACGCACTTTCTCGGCATCCAGAAGAAATTTATTTGCTAACTTATGAGAAACTTTGGATCCCATGTATAGTTGTATCTGCATTTCTCTCGGGAATGTTTGGGATTGTGGCTCGGTTTCGAGACAAAATAAACAAGGCTCACTCTTTACGGTCTACACATTTCTTAATTCCAACACGTTAACATTTGTTTTTACTTCCTTGCTGATTTTACAGGAGCTTGTCAACAAGGCAAAGCTTTTCAGGGATATAACTAAGTTACTGACATTTACGTCCTTGAATAAAGAATTCTTAAGTTACTCAATGGTCTCCCGATGAAATATTAAAAATCAAATTTATTACGTAGATTAATGATCTAAAAATACTGTAAAAAGTAAAAAAAATTTTGTTGTATTATTATTGATTAACTTATAAGATTGAATATATAAAAATGTGGAATAAATATAATATTTTACACATATTTCAAACGAAATAACTTTTTGTATTTTGTAGAAAGCAAACACTTTTTGGTTTGACATATTATATTAAGTAAAATAACAATAACTTTGTGTGAAACCACGAAATTTATTAATGTCCTGATAAAGCTTGAGTTAAGCGAAACCGGTCGACATCAATAAATTTCGTGGTTTCACATAAAGTGATTGTTATTTTACTTAATGAAATAAATTTTAATTTATTCAGAACTATATTAGATTATTCAGAACATACGAATATTTCCTTGAGAATAAAAACAAATAAAATATATCTAAACAATAAAAAAATCTTTAAAAAAAATAGTTGTACCGGGGACTTGGGACTTTATATTGCCGGTAGACTACCTAATTGATCGCGTCAAATTTGATCTTTATGTATTACTTGTTTAGATAGACAAGTAGAGATTTGTTCTTTGTATCTTTTTAAGTCATAAGCGATGCAATATAATTTGTTTTCTTATTTAACAAACCAGTGGACAATTTCCTAATGGCTAGATAATATATAACAATAATAATAATTTACTAGGCGAAGTTCAATATGGAAAAGATGAGTTATACATAAGTCCCGGTGTTCGCACATACTGCTTCCTACCTATATTAAACTTCAGTAGATTGGCAATAAAGACTTTACAAAACTTCAGGATGGTGTTATCAGATTTTCTCTCAGAAGTTTACATTTATGACAAAACAGTAAGTTATAATCTTTTAAGGAAGTAGACATAAATAATAAATAATAATATCCCTCGAGAGGAACTAAACAAGAAATGTAAGGTCTATGGAAAATGACAATAATAAGGTTAGTGATGAAATATCAAAACGGATAACTTAACCGATGCTACGTTTCCAAAAGCATATCATAAAAAAATATAGTTTATTTAAAATACAGGGTGAATATTATATTGTTCGGCCGCCATATTGGTTTGGCAGACATTTATCACTTCGCATTTGGTAGTCATAGAGAGTAGTTGATTGCAATTTATTATGGAACATCTAACGCCTCAACAACGTGTTGTAGTCATTAAAACATTTTATATAAATAATAATGGCAATACTGTAACCATTAATGGTGATCGCTATCATCACATGTTGGAAAACTTCTTGGCGGCCGAATTAAGTCGATTGGGCCTGCAATGCATGTGGTTTCAACAGGACGGTGCCACGTCACACGCAGCCCGAGCTAGGCTTGAAATTTTTTGAAAAATTATTCCCAGCCGCATGTTAAAAAGTGGTGTGTAGATCACTTGATTTGACAGCTCCCGACTATTTTCTGTGGGGGTGCTTGAAAGGAAAGGTCTACGCCAATAAGCCAACAACAATTCGTAATGCTACATGACAATATTCGAAAATAACACGCGAAATGTGCAAGAATGTTATGAAAAATATGGTTAAAAGAACGCGCATTTGTGGCGCTGCCAGAGGCGGCCACTTGGCCGATGTTATATTCCATACATAATTGTAATAAACTAAATAATCTATAAATAAAAACCAAACTACACAAATTTGTTTGATTTCTTAGTTATTAAAAAATAACATTGGCCTGGAACATAATATTCACCCTGTCCGAAAAATCGCGGACCTAAAGAGCACTACAAAGTTGTTAATAAGAAACTGGACACCCTTCAATACTTTCTAAAATAGACTTAAGAATCCCTGTTTGAACCGACTAACCAAACATAACTAAAATGAAAAATATAGTGTAGCAAACACGCAGAGATGAAATGAAAATCTCCGTCAAAAACGCGATCGAGATTTTCGGTGATATCAAATTTTGTTCATACCGCACCCCTAAATTTTTCAGACCATTTTCAATTTCTTGCACAATCTCATTTGGGTCTAAGTTGTCGCCCTAAATATTTTCCTTCACTCCGTTTAATTTCATGCATCAAATACTTGGTGCACAGCGCGGAGTACGGCGCGAAAATGACATTGTAAATTGAAAGCTATAAGTAAAAAGGGACACTGCTATTTGACGGTGATATTAAAATAAGAAGAATTTAAGTATTTCTTTTTAAAAACATAAATTACTTGAATTCATTTTTGAATACCGTGCTGTAAACAGATAAAATAAGCAAACACCTTGAGGCTTTTCGGGACATAAGAAGGGCAAGTAAACAAACTAAAGTAGATATAATACAGGGTGAACATTATGTTCCAGGCCGATTTTGTTTGGCAACCATTCTGGTATGGACATTTATCAGTCCGCATTTGTAGTCGTAGAGAGTAGTTGGATTACAATTTATTATGGAGCATCTAACGCCTCAACAAAACGCAACAGCACATGTTTTACAGCTCAAATTGATGACCCTGACTTTTGGAAAAACTCATCATGAGCGACGAAGCTCATTTCAACTTGGCGGGTTTTGTTAATAAACAAAACAGCCGTTATTAGGGCACTGATAATTCTCAATTCATACACCAATGACCTTTACACCCATGCAGAGTTACTGTGGTATCATTGGGCATTATTACTTTAAGATTCAAGAGGCAATGCAGTAACTATTAATGGTGATCGCTATCGTCACATGTTGGAAAACTTTTTGGTGACCTAATTGGGTCGATTGGGCCTGCAACACATGTGGTTTCAATAGACCAGTGCTACCTCACACACAGTCCGAGCTACGTTTTTTACGAAATTTTGTGAGAAATTTTTCCCAGCTGCATAATGTCAAAAAGTGGTGATATTGACTGGCCTCCTCGATCACTTGATTTGACGGCTCCCGACTATTTTCTGAGAGGGTACTTGAAAAAAAAGGTCTACGCCAATAAGCCAACAAAAATTCCGATGCTACAGGACAATATTTCAAATGAAATTGCTGAAATAACACGTTATGAAAAATATGGTTAAAAGAGCACGCATTTGTGCCGCTGCCAGATGTGGCCACTGTCATATTTCATACATAATTGTAATAAATCAAATAATTGATAAATAAAACCCAAATTAAAAAAACATGTTTCATTTCTTAGTTATTTAAAAACAACATTGGCCTGGAACATAATATTCATCCTGTATATATCTAAAGGATAATGAAACGGAGGAAAAAATATTATTAAAAGTAATATTTCATTATTTTATTCCGTTTTAGCATTAATTTCTAGTAAATTAGCTTTAAGATTTTCTGATATACATGTATTATTTAGAGTAACATTAACTTTTTCAGACTTGAGTGCTAAAGTCGGACGGGTTCATTGACCGCACCATCAACATTCAAATAGTTCGTCGGTAACATGTTTAATGTCATAAAGCATAATTCTATAATCGTGTGGCAACTTGTCACTTAACTGGATATTAAAAAATATAGATATCATTTGCGCTTTACCTATCCGACGTAGGTAAATACGTACATCCAATATGATTAATAATAAATTAATTCGACAGGTACCCACCAAATATTTTGTATTCATTATTAACGGCCTTTCACTTAGTATATATATATATAACACTACAAGCTATATAATATACTCGTATAGCGTTATACATCTAAACTAGGTAGGCACCTACTTTCTTTTCGAAACCGGTAGATGTATTTAAACTCAATTAAGGGGTTAATAAAACAAAGATAATAAATAAAAAAATGAATTTTAACCACAAAGTTAATATTGCTAATTTTAAAAGTATTATTTAAATATTAATTAAATATAATAATTAGAAAAATATACATATAAAATCAATTTTATCGAAAAATACTGTTGTTGCGACAACGGGATTCGAACCTGGATCTCTTTCCAAACCGGGGAAAGTGCATTATCTATCAATGCTACAGCGACGATATTTTTAGCGACATATTTTCGAACCTATATGTTACCTTTTTGATATTAATACATTTAATCGTTCCATTATTTGAAAGAGCCATCTATATTAATTTTTACAAATGCACGACTGTACTTTGTAATGTCGAACAATATTATATACCTTAATCTAAGAGGAGTTTGAATACATTAAAACTCAAGACTCAAGACTGAAATATATATATTTCAATACATTATTTTATTTATTAAAATAGATTTTCAATTACTAAAGTATTATTTTCTTTTTCGGACTGTGGAGCGGTATAGGTAACCCGCAAATTAAAACAAATCAAATTAGTATAAGCATTAAAATAACAATATTGGGGATGTACAAAGCATTCCGAAAATGCACCGCGCGTAACTTCCTGCGTTAGTTAAGGAGGCTTCGGGGCTTCAAAGCGTGGCAAGAATTACCTCGGCATTGCTAATTCCCCAACAATGCACCAGAGGGCACTCTCCGAACCGCCCTGCCACTAAATCTTATTCCCGCCCTTACACTTTCATCGTAAAAACAGGCAAAGCCTACAGGGCCGTTCTTGGAGTATTATATTTATGTTCATATATATATACAGAGTGTAACAGACCTACTCCACAATAGTTTATGGGTGGATACCTGACTAACATAGGATTCGAAAATGTTCAAGGCATATGTGCCTAATCTCAACCGTGTCAGAGATATAAGCATTTCAAGAAAATTATAACTATGCGATTATTTCGAATAATTGAAATATTTTATTAATCAAAAATTTTATATTGAATGCAAAAAATTAAAATTTATCGAATTTGGAGATATCAGACTATTTTTTGTTAGACAATTTAGAGTCTGAAACAAATATATAGATTAATAATAGATACATTTCGTAAATATTCACTTCGAAGTACGTTACGACATTACGCTTAACACGATGAATTTGTAAAAATATCAAACAATAATATTTTCCGTAACGGTGCAGAATTTCCACATATTCCTTGAACATTTTCTATTCTTAATGTAGTCAGGTATCCGCCGATAAAATATTGTGGATTAGGTCTGTTGCACCCTGGATATATAATAATATAATAAAGATACAGTAATAACACATAAAACCCGGGGGACAGAGGGGCAACTAGGGGAGTACACAAAACACTCCCTCACGGGAAACAAGACGGGCACAAAAAAAATACGTGAAGTTGATTCCCTACCCGAGCACCACTGCCGGCAGATATTATCCTAGGGCAGGGTCTAGCAGTAAGCAATCGGCGTTATAAAAAATATATTGCAATATTTACCCAATATTATATTTATCGCCTTTACAGCGGTCATGATCGCGATCCCTGAACGAACCTCACATTTACCGGTGCGTAAAACCAAAGCTCCTAACGGCCGCAAAAATACGCCCGGTATCTACGCAATAACCATGTGACGATAACAGCCGTCTTGAGCGCCATTCCTCTCGCTACCGTCTTCCAGATACCATTTCCAGGAAACACTCCCCCCTCCGTGTAGTCATTCCATTGTACGGTATTGCATATGCCAAACTGTAACTGTGCTTAAGAATAAACTAGTGTCAATCGTAAGTAGAGTTTATTTTTCTAACCTGACACTTACACTTATTCAATACACTCCGTGATCATTTACAAACATTCATTTTGATTATGGGTGGATATTGGGGAAGTCACCACTCGCATATCTGCCATACGCCCACACAAACATCAAACATTAATCCACAAAACACTCTTCAAATACCCCATCTTAATTACCTCAAATCTTCTCAAAATCCCCATCCCCCCCCCCCCCCCAAGGTTGCAGTTAATGCAAATAATTCAAAAATTATTTCTTCTGATTTTATTTTTCATTATCATATGTTATTATTTAATTAAATTAAATTAAATTTCCTCATCTCACATTCAATACTCGGAAGAATGTAATTAACTCTTCTGCAACATATCTTTACGTGCATCTCATTATTTTTTCATTAATTTGCTTTATTATTATTATTATATTCTTATCTTCCTAAAAAAAAAATTTTGGTGACAGAAGTGTACTGGAGAACGCTGAATAAACATATTCTATATTAATAAAATATATAGATTGTGACAATAATTGTATGTAATGATATAATACAATACAAGAATTAGATTATATTTTAAGCAGTAATTAATTACCTATGTTGTGTTCATTTGCAAGATTCGCACTTTTTTTCGGTAAATTTCAGTAAATCGCTCTTCATTGGGTCAATTTCAGAACCAAAAATTGATTTAAAAACAGCTGATTTATCGCAAAACAATAATTAACGTGTTAAAATATTTCTTTAAATATGTTATTTATATCACTTATTTCGCATATTCATAAAAAAAACACGTCATTCGTAATATGTCTTCTCGTACTTAGTCACTCCGTTAATCTCTAAGTCTGTTAAGCAGAGATAGGCAGGCGTCCGCGTTATAAACGTTGTATATTTTAGTGATAAGTTATATCGAAACTATTGTTATAATAGCTACCCTGCTACATCCAACCGCACTCGAGCTTGGTAGCAAAATAATTTAATATTCATAAAGGTTCAAGAAGAGATGTACAAAATTCGTTTATTTTAGCAAAAAATACTGAAGTATTTTCTGAGAAAAAAGTAAATAAAATTAAGGGTCGGTTGAAAAATAACAACTTAAACCGAAAATATTTAGGTTAGTGAAGTTCGTACCTGCTTTGTAGGCGTAAGTGAATATTTAAGCGAGAGGGAAATTATTTCCGAAAACCTTTTTATAAGCGTTTTCGTAAAACAACGGAGACATTGTTTGTCCTCTGATGAAGGAAATTTCTCGATTAAATTTGAAAAAAGAACTTGTTTATTTGATTAAATGGTTCGACTCTAATGGTAACGGTATGGGATTGGGTGAATATTTGTATTTTTTCAATTCATTTTAATTAATAAGATGAATGAAACAAAATTAAATTGATTATTTCTTAAATAAATGTGAATAAAGTTTGCATTGAGACGAATATCTTATAGGGTGGACGTGTGTATATAATTTTTTTTTATTTATTTCTAATCTAGAAATGAAGTAATGTAAAAATCTTTTTACATTTAGATGTGTAATATTCTGCATATATGAGAAACAGATTATTTAAAAAATAATATATATATATATATGACAGTTATTTCTGGGGATACATTGATGTTTTATTTTGTGTTTTCGGTTTTTATTTGTCTTATTTCCCTTTTCATTTTGTATTTTATACTTATAATGTTATTTTCAACGCACCCTCTTGTTATTATTTAACAGGGCCTGCGAGGGAGAACAGCGTAAAACGCACCCTCCTCCTCCTCCTAAACCCCCATTATAAGTTAAAACTAAATCTAAATCCCGGGCAACGCCGGATACAGAACTCTAGTTATATATAAAATGTCATTTTTACGTTAATATGAAAGGAGGTCTTCTTCTTTGAATAATTAAATAATATTGTGAGTTGAGAGGTTTCCATTGAGGATATAATTTCCAAAATATCTGCTTTAGTTGTGAAATTGTTATGTTACTAAATTACGCTTTAACAGCTGCCAGCTATTACCGCGTTACTGACTATAACTAAACGCTGTGTTATTTCTAGGGACACATTTATGTTTTATTTTGTGTTTTCGTTTTTTATTCTTCTTTCATTTTCATTTTGTACTTCTTTGAATTACATACTTGGAATCATAACTCAACAAGAGATGCGTGTTGCCTAATTAGCGAATGAAATTAAACATCTTTTCCGGAAATTACAATAAATTCACGTGGCTAAGATGCACCACGGAGTCGCTGGCTCTGTTCCCAGTATTTTTTTATATACCCATGAAATTAAAATATTGTTCTGCCTTGTTTAGGTCTAAGTTTCTTAAACAAATAATATAGTAAAATAACCGTAGTACCTAAGTATAGATCATGTATACATTAAATAATAAATTAATGTTTTTCCGTAAGGAATCTTGAATAAAATAAATGAATGAAAACCTTTTATCAATCTCATTGAATTTTTTCAATTAATTATGTAACTTTACGTCTATTTTGATATAAAAATAGCGAAAGCTAGTTTAAGACGGGATTAATTAATGTGAAGCTAATATTGTTTTACGACTATGCTTCCTCGGATCACGTATCCTCTAAAACTCCTGCAAGTTCCGCAATATATCTCGCATGTAATTCCTAGTCAGTAAAACTTACAATAACTTAGATCGCCAAAGTAAACGATAAGGTTCCGAGGCGCATAAACCTTAATGCTCGGGTAATTTTGGTCGGTGTAAGACCGGTCATAAAATTGGGGTGTAATTGCACATTTGCAAGGTGCCACCCCCTCATCCCTCCTTCCTGGTCGTCTGAAGCTCGCGGCCCGAAGGGTCCCAGCACCCGTGACTAAGAGCAATCCAGTGTAACAACTTACCCCAGATTAATGCGCACTCTACCCCAATGTAATGGGGTACAATAATGCACAGGTGAGGGTGGGGGTGACAAACAAAAGTTACCGTAAAAAGTTTTTGATTGTGTCGTTGTGGTGCATATTAATCTAAAATATTTAAATGTATTCTGAGATTCCTAATCGAATATTAAAGAATTTTTTCATTTAGAAATTATAACACCTACGATGTTGTTGATGACACTGTCGATTTTTAACACTAAATTATGGCTAGTCTTTATTAAGAACACGTCATAAACTAAACACGTTTTCACTAAAGTTTCACAAGTTTTGTAATGTTATACTACGAATAACTGTCTCATTGCTGAAATTAAAGCATATTCAATTGCTATCCAAATAATAAATAGCTAACTGCGAACTCCTTAATGTGACCTTTTCATAGCGTAGTATAGGCAGACACACGTAATAGTTATATTGCCCGTGGACAATGCCCACCCACTTGACGATGACCGTGTTTGAAGGTTCTGCGTTTATCTATACATTTCTAGAAGTTTCACCTGTTACATGAAACTACTCGGATGCACCAGCAGTGTTCTTTACATTGCTTAGATACACCCCAGTATTTGAATTTTTGTTCAATATTTATACTTTTTACTAACAAACCATACTTTTATCTGTGAAACTAAGCAAACAAGACATACGGCAATCCATATAATTAAACACTCAACAGCCATATATTCCGCCTGGTACCCACGAAATGTAGACAGAAATACATTGCGATCGAACCAGTTCGAGAAGCCATAGAACCGACCACTCTTCTCCTCGGACACATGTAGCGCCTAATTCCAAAACCCCCTGAAACGGATTTCGGAATATTTTAGTTAAAAATGCAGTTTTATAGATTTTTTCGTCAGCTACACGCAGAACACATTGTTTAGATCCATTGATATTGCATGTTCATAATCAGGGTTAGTTCCAAAATACCCTAAAGCAGACAGAGTGTAAGTTTCTATTCCCCCTAAAATGAAATCAGCCAACCACAACGCTTGTTGATGATTATGTGATCAAAAATCCAGTATGGCTGTCAAAACGATATGTACAGAAAAAAATTACATTACAGAATTATCTCTTTAAAAAATGCTGATACGTTTTCATCCATAACTCAAAAACACATGACGTCGTTTTAAGAGGTTTTGGAATTAGGCGCTACACATCTCCTCGGACACATCTTTTCGCACGCATCTCGGCACGGCCTCCAGTGAACTACGTGTGTATAAAGCAACAGTTTAATTTCAATTGTGCTTCTTCTGTAATAAACGCAACTATCGTTAAGTACTGTATACGCCTGCTCTACTCACAAACACTCACACAAAAACGAGCCTCTATATTGGTAACTTTTCATAAATATACGGGACAATTCGTGGAGGTACAGAACTCTCGATTCTCACCGTGCACATATCATTGATACATTATATATACAATACTCATACTTGTGAAACTTTCGAGTACATAATAACAAATAAACACGAGCCACCGATGCAATAAGTAATATTTTTATAATGTGTGTCAATATATAATATATTATAATCCACCATAAAGGACCTTAATATATGCGTCATAATATGGTTATGATTTTTGATATATTTTAAGAGAGTAGGAAAATAATTTCGTGTTTTATGTATTTCATTTAAAACTTTTTTAAATACATATTTTCGTAATCAGTGCACTTTGCACTATCGACAATTATTTATAACTGACATGTTAAATTCTCTATATACAGAGTGTAAGTGTAGACTTTAAAGCGTAAGGAAAGAAAGCAGATTGATGCCTTCGAAATGTAGTAATATAAGCATATACCGTACATGCCGTGGAAAGAAAGATGCAAGAATGTTACTGTTTTGAAGCAACTACATCTCAACTGGTCCTCGATTACTTTCCCGAGGCGTGTTTTTCAATTTTTTTGGAAATCTTACGAGAAGGTAAGATAGCCTGGTGAAGCATGTTGTGGTGGACCACGTCGAAGGACGGGGAGGAAGAAAAATATACCCCACTCCATGGACCGACAAAGTGAAAAAAGTAATAGGCACTTCTCTGATGACAGCTCTCAGACCGATGAAATGCCGAGAAAAAGAGTATTGTTAAAAGGGGTGAAGATCATGATCCTCAGGCACGAAGATTGCTATTCTGTCATGATGGACAGAAAATAGAAAATATGTAAGAATTTTTTTTTACAACGAAATGTAAACAATGATGAAGGTTCTTCAATATTAGCAAAATTACTTTGTGGCAACATATTATATAAATCAGAAGAAAAACACTTTGTTTAAAAAACATATAAATAACCAAATTCGTTTTGTAAATAGTCACCTTTTCCTAGTTCCTAATAAAGTTTTATTTTTATCTATGCTTGCATTTTTAATTTGAGTGTACATTGTTTCCTTAAGAAGATACCATACATATCGAAACATGTTGATGAATCAAAAAATGGTGGTTATAAACAAAGTGTATTTCTTTTTATTTAAATAATAAATGTAGCTAGATTCTGCAATTTATATGTGCACCTATATAAAACTAAATTTCCGTCTGTCTGTTTACTACACTGTTCTAAACTCTTTCACCGATCTACACTAAATTTCGCATAGTTATTCTTCAGGACCCTGCGGAAAACATTTCTCTTCCTGTCATCTTTTCTCCGCGATAAAAATGTGTTTTATATTGCTATTTCAAATTTTTGAATGAATCATTTACAAATTTTGCATAGATACATTTTAGGACACTTACGAAAATATGTATCCACCGGTTAACACACTTTCGCGTTACCTGGGTACAATTTTGCATAAATCGTTATAATTTAATAGGGCCTACGAGGGGACACTTGCGTAAAACTGGCCCACTCCTCCTGAACCACCATCATAAGTTAAAAATAAATCTAAATCCCGGGCAACGCCGGGTACGGGACCCTAGTTATTTATAAAATGTCATTTTCACGTCAATATGAAAGGAGATCTTCTTCTTTGAATAATTGAATAGTAGTGTGAGTTAAAGAGGTTTCCACTGAGGAAGATATAATTTCCAAAATATCTGCTTTAGTTGTGAAATTGTTATCTTACTAAAATACGGTTTAATAGCTGCCAGCTGTTACCGCGTTACTGACTATAACTGAACGCTGTGTAGGATTCCAAAACGTGGCTCAAATATCACGCATCACAGCCATATTTAAAAATATATATCGTCATATTCAAATGCTTCCGAAAAGGGGAAATTCAACAAAATGGATAACGCATGTTAATGCGAGTGGGGATTTATTAACGCAACGTGAACGTGTTTGACGATCGCTCGTAACGTGAATAGGTGCACTGCTTTATTATTTGCAATAACGGTTTTTATGAAATATTTCAGAGATTTTCAGCAAAATTGAATGGTTTCACGGTCTGGTTAAAATTAAAACATTTTACGATTTCGAAATAGTAATTAATAGATATGCATTGCGATTGTATCGCGGCTGTAATAGGACGTATTTACCATAAACCTTGATTTAAAATATTAAAAACACTTCTCTATTTTGAATTTCTGTATTATTTATTATATTTACATGTATTTTTACATGCATAGATGTACACATAGATACACATTCGGAATACATGTCACAAAAATATTCTTATTTAATTATGCGTTTGTACAATAAAAATATGATTAACCTGCCGCTTTCTCGGGGCGAGGTCCTATATATATGTTTAATTTAAGATTTCCGCAAGCACCAGTGTATGCAACTGGTATCTCTTCTGGGTTAGATCGCGCTTTTTGTACATGGTTTCCTTGGTAAAACCTAGGCCGAAGTAGCACGTGCCATTGTCGAGGCTTTGCCTAAAAAAATACGGCACAACCGTACTTTTGCGCAAGATATATAATTCTCCCATAGCTGAGTTAATTTTCTAGGTTTCTCCAAAGAAACAATATGAAATGAACGCGATCTAACCTAAAAAGACGCCAGTTGCTAATATATATATACCATATACATAGATATAATACATATGTGTAAAAATAAAGTTTATTGATTATCCAGCGTCTGTTGATCCTGAGAAGGACCATTGATGTCGCAACATATTGGGTAAATCTCATTACCCATTTTCAGGGAATGAAATGATCGTGGAATACGTCTTTTCAGGCCGGCAGTTCAGCGCTAAGTGAAAACGAAACATGCACATATATGTAACTTTTTTTTTTTCACACCTATTTTTATGCTTTTCTCTGTGAGATTAGGCACATTTTCTGTTATTAAAAAGTCTGTTGATGTATAAAATTACACCGCATCTTATGATTCTTCTTTTTTTCCTTTTCATTACATTATTACAGTAAAAATTCTTAGTCTCCTCAATCCCGATACCCAATCGTTTGCTGCCAATTATTTACCATCATTTTCAGTATACTTACTAATTAATCTTCTACTTATTCGTCTTCAGGTTATGCTAAATAAATTCTAATAACTTTAATATTTTCGTTTGATCATTACCAAACAGTGAGACTCCCCCAGGCTATATTCGCTTACATGGGGAGCATTATACTTGCATGTTAGTAACAGATTGAGAATAAATTGCTCCGACATATATTTTCTTCTTCTTCTTCAATATTTGTAAAATTACTTTATGGCAACATATCATATAAATAATAAGAAAAAACACTTTGCTTAAACTAATATTTATTTATTTATCAACACGTTACAAGACCAATGGCCCCTTCTTCAGGATGTCGTGTATACTAAAAAAAAATACAAGCATAGACAAAAATCAATAAATAGTGATTTAAATAAAGTATTTTTTCTTATTATTTACATAACATATTGTTCATTATTATTTTAAAACATAATACATTTATATTCAATATTGGGGATAACCAAATTCTGTATTTTGAAAATAATTATTCAAGAAACTAAATAAATACTGACGCGAACAGTGCATAAAATGAACATTTTGAACTATTTGTGAATTTGAAAATTAATATTTGTGAATTTAATTAATTAAATTGTGAACTCTAGATAAATTCAACATAAAATGATATGATATAAAGGTGGTTGGACTACATGGAATTGAGAGAGAATGGTCAACAATCACTATTAATAATATACACGATACGAATGTTAACGGAATTAGATAGAGAGTACGTCTGTGAAAGAACTGACGTAATCAGGTAAATCCAATATTGGAAGATGAGAGGCCTTTTAGAAGGATCTAAAATATACGAATATGGACGAAGCAAGAGTTGTCTGTCAGGACAAAGGGTTTTATCCTTTCTATCTATCCCATTGCGGAAAAGGCATTACGAAAGAAAACTGAAAATACAAGCCCATAATAAAATACATGCCTTTAATTCACGATCGCAAGGAGAGACACGAAAAGGATAATATGCATAAAAGTATTGTTTATCCTTGAATTGAAGAAATGAATATTCAAGGCGCGATTTTTAAGGAAGTACTTACCGGATTTAAAAATATATATATATTATCTACATTTTTACAACACTATACTTTCTTTAGACGCTACACACCTTAAAGTACTTCTCAACATAGTCGCCACATTTAAGGCGCTTGTAATAACGGGGCCCCCTTTTGCATACCTTCGTCATAGAACGACGCCGCCTGGGATGAAAACTATGTCTGTACTCCGTCTTTGATTTTATCATCGTTATCAAAACGCTTGCCACCAAGGAACCGCTTTAGATGAAGGAAAATATGGAAATTACTTGACGCCAAATCAGGACAAAACAGGACACACTTGGTGATGAATGTCAGCTGGTTTCATGTTTCGTGCATTCAAGGAACGAATCACGGATCGTATCGCATAGTCGGCGGGCTGATCTATTCTCTTGAACATTTCAACCACTCACTACATTGTGAATATCTCAAACGTTGCATATGGTAAGTCAACAGATGAAGAAAACCATTGCACATACGCAACATCGCAACTGCAGCGCTACACCGGGAATATCCGGCAACGGTGCTTACTTAAAAAACGCGCTTGGTAGTCTACATTAAAAAAATAATAATTAATAATATAACCGAGTAATAATTTAGGTGTAAAAATTACTATATACGTAATACATAATGTGATTGGTTTCAATCAAATAAGTTTATAACGAAAAATGCAATACACTTATCAAAACCTAATGACGCGTGTATATGAATGACATTTGTCTCAGCGACTTGAGCGCGCGTAAAGACGATACAAAGGTACGCGCGAAGCGAGCTATGATTAATTATGTATGTATGTAGAAAGACATAACCGATGTCCCCTCTAAGCTGCGTGCGCGCGTACTGCTCTAGGTGGATGGAGCGCCATATTCTTCTATTCTGATATACAACTCTGGCCTCATCGTGACAAGATCATCATTACCATAGGTTTACTTGGTCATACAAGATTTCCGCGGACGTATTCTATTTCAGGTGCTATTAACAATCGTGTTGAATACTTTTCTTGCGCTAACAGTCGTTAGCGCAATCTCTGGCCGACCCTAGATAATCGCGTGCGGTATATGGAAACGGGTGAAAGAATGAATAGAAGGAATTAGGGACAGGAACAGGAATAGGAAACAAGAGAGCTCAAGGATAAATCAGATACCATAAAGAACACGACCCACCTGAGGTACTCCTTTGTCTGGATTTTACTTCACTGTGGTCACAGGTTTTCTGACTTTTGAAATACGTTCTTCGTTAATCCACACGAAACACTCTCAAACTCGATCACTTCGTTGATAGCACGAAGTGAGCACTACCTGCATCACACAAAAGCATGATGAACAGTACGACTATCAACCTCACACAGCAGGACGATGATTCACAAAGTCTGACAGTAGGACGTCAATTTCACAGTTGAACTTATCATTCCCACACGGCAGGAATATAACTTGTCAACTTAATAATCTACTTTTGTTCCTTTTTATAGATCAGTATTGGATACGAGAGGTGAATGTTTCATCCGTGTTCTGACTGCAGGTAATCTTATTAATATGACAGACTGCAGTATAACAAAATGAATTATACAAAAGCGATATATTTATTAAAAAGTGTAAAAAAAAAAGTAATTTTTTTATTTTTATTAAGTGAACACATATACTTCATTATTAAGAGAACACATTAATATTGTGAAGTTGTAATTATTCAGAACATAAAGAAAGGTGGCTATAGGGAAGGGGAAGAGTGTTTTTCTTTTCAAATGGCTTAAATAAAAATAGAGATATCATAAATACAAATTCATTGTAATGAAAAAAGTATATTAATATTTTCAATACAAATTTAAAGTATTCATTAGAAAGATATACATGTAAAATCAATTTTATCGAAAAATATTGTTGTTGCTACCGGGATTCGAATCTGGATTTCTTCCAATCCGGGGAACGTGCATTAATCGGTTAATATATCGGTTATATCTTTCTACCTAATACATTTAATTTGTATTAAACATATACTTCCATACTTGAACCAAAAAGATTATTGTTAAATGTAGTATATTGTCACCAGTTTTTAGTTTGTTCCTACCCCTTAGCCTATTTTCAATCAATCTACACCTGCTCCCCAGCTCATCTAGTTCGTTTCTGAATTTGTGAAATTCGTAGAGAGTGTGGAAAGAAAGTGGTGGTCTCGCTGGATCATTCGTTGGATTGACTGGAATAATAGTGAAAGTGTGCGGTGGATGCATCAGAATCGCCGGTTCGAGTTAGTACAAGTATTGGGGTGAATTTCAGGATAAACCAGGGAGTGTCATTATCGGGTGAGTCGAGCTGTCCTCCTTATCCCGTAAGCCATGCTGATCTGCTATCAAAGGATTCTTTACCCTCAACCCATCATTCCCTCATTTCCAATTCCTTATTCCATTCGCAAACTATCCATCCACCCGTTTCCTCCTCCTGTTTCATCCCGTTTTTGATTACATCACCAAAAACATTGAATTGAATTTCACAGTGGATCTCGACCTAGTTAATACGGAATAGACTAAATGAATGTATTTTCTACGACACGGAGATGTGAAACAAAGCATCCATACACGACTGGCACACATGGATCGGATGATGTACATGTATTAAGTTGACGAAACGCATCTATTTCGAGATATTCTTTGTTGCGAGTGTATTCATGGAGATGACACTAGGTTGTTCGGATAACGCGGAGCCAAATCACACGTTACAGAACAGTGAACACGTAATACGAATAGGCTTTTCGTTTTGGAGCGGCGAATTCCTGAAACGTCGACGTGGACGTCACGCGCTTAATGGACAGAAAGAAATAAATTGTTGAATGTTTTCGTGTTGTTTCCGCGTTCGGAATGCCGAATTTTACAATTAAATTGAAATACGAGACACTAAACGCGGAAATAAAACTGTTTTAAAATGCAAATTCGAAAACAACTGGGTTGAATATGGGTTTGCTTTAAAGAGAATATCCATAAAAAATATTTAATTCCTGTAAAAGCTTCGCGTAAGAATACAACATAAATGTTTTACAATAGCGGTGAATAAAAGTAATAATCTACTTAAATTATATTAAGTACTTAATCTACTTAAACTATATTAAGCACAATCATTAAAACTTTTAGTAATGTGTTTAAAAAATATTTTATTGTTTATTTTACCAAGCAAAAAACTTGCACTATAAAAAAAGTTAAGAATTATTTCGCAGGTTTCTATGGATGAGAAGCAAGTTTATAATTTTTTGATTATTAGCCAAGCGTTAAAAATAACAAAACCTAAACCTACACTGATCCTAGATTTCATGGTAAAGGTTGATATGCATTTTTATACTCTTCTCTGTAATTGTGTTAGTATGCTATTTAACTTAACTTTTTTCAATCATTTACGTACACATACACTGACGGCAAGCAAAAGTTATATAAAATAAAAACATTTGACGATTAAGATGTATTCCCGTAATTCTGTTTTAACACATTGAAAAATAAAATGATTATATTATTTGTATGTAATTATTTTCTCATGTTTATTATAAACTAGATGAAAGTCCGTCAATAGTGACAAGAAAAAAATCATGATCACAGATAGTACCTGTTTAGATTCTGGTAACGAATTATTTTAATATAATGGTATTTTAAATATGAATTAAAGATATATATATATATATTATCCCGGTTAGGGAAGAGATCCAGGTTTGAATCCCGGTAGCGCAACAACAATATTTTTCGATAAAATTGATTTTATATGTATATCTTTATAATTAATATATTTAATTCATATTTAAAATATCACAGACCTATGTTCTGAATAATTACAACTTCACAATAAGAATGTGTTCTCCTAAAAATAATGGTATTTATTTATAAAATCCTCAACAAGAAAATATCGGCGGAATTTACACGAAAAACTGAAAATCAACAGCACGAGCATCGTACAAGAGGAAGGGATAGACTGAGACTACCATTCAGGAAGAAGGCCAAATCTCAGAAATCAATAATGTATAGTGCGATGAAGATTTTTAATGAAATGCCAGAAAACATAAGAAAGGAGGAGAAATTGAATAAATTTAATGTGAAACTGACCAGATATGTAAAAGATAAGTTTTCGTAAAAGAAAAGATAAAAATTAGAGCATATATAAGAGTTAAATACTAATTTAATGTATTAATTATAAATATATATATAAAATCAATTTTGTCAAAAAATATTGTTTTTGCGCTACCGGGATTCGAACCTGGATCTCTATTTCCAATCCGGGGAAATACACTACCAATTGTGTTATAACGCCAGTATTTTTCATGACAAATTTTAATAATTACAACTTCACAATGAGAATGTGTTCTCCTTAATATATAAGTGCTTATGTATACACTATGTTAAGAATTAAATTTAAAAAATATATTATCAAACATATAGGAAGTGGATATGTACTTAGGTTGGACCTAACTCACATGACTCATTAAAAAAAATGGAATAATAAAATGGAATGGATATTTTTTCATATCCAGTCAAGTGACAAAGTACCAGACGATTAAATAATATATTTTTATTTGAAATATGCGTGCATACGGCCAATATTATTAAATATGCGACACAAATTATCATATTTTAATGTTGATATATATGAAATCAATAACAAATACAATGAAGAAAAACATATAGGAATGTGAATGAACAGTAGAAAAACCCTCGTAATGTAGAACATTATCCGGGTATACATTAACAGAGATACGGATTAATCAGAGCAGTAAAAATGTTCGAACTTTTATGGTAACATTTCGAAATATTACTTCAAATGTAAAGCGCGCATATATTTGGTGTTTACTTTTGATGCGAGCGAGCGGGCCGCGCATCACATCCAATTTGTAAATTTCAATTGTCAAATGTGTTTAGCGATTGATTAACTATTTATTATCAAGTTTTTTTTAATTGCAATAGATCTATCAATTATAAAGAAATACAGAATATAAATTCAAAATTGGTTAACGCATTTCCCCGGATACGAAAATGTCCCGTAGCAACCAAATATTTTTTCGATACATAGATTTTATGTTTTCATTTAAATTGTATTTCGTGTTAACGTTGTTTTCACAAATTTTTCGGATAGGTGAGATTATATGGATTTTTTACATACAGGTTAATATTTTCAATATCTCAGGTAATTGAGAGTCTACTGTAGTTGAGAGTATCATTTTTAAGAACACCTTTATAATATGAAGTTGCATTTTCAGAACACAGTTCTGTGGTATTTTTAATACATTTAAATTAATCAACTAGAAAGATATATATTTAATAATTTAATTCTGGCGTCTCCTAGTGTGTTTTACTTAAAGACATTTGAGATTCAACGCAACATAAGGTTGATTGCTTTTAAAAATGGAATAATAGATATATTTTTGCAATATTTGAATATGTCCAAGAATACACAATTACTGAATTTTCACCTACAAAAGCACTGTTAATAAACAAATAATAAATATCTTATAGAGACGAAGCTATTTTTTATTATATTTAATGAAAAATATATGGAAGTATGGGTAATTACAGGGATTACGATCTGTCTTCGGTTGGCTTAAGTGATCAAATTTAATATTAAAAAAAAAAAAAGATTTTCATTGTGACATATATGCTGTTTCAGGAAATGAATTATCAAATTTAGTCCATAGATGGTGATAGTGTAATGGTACTCGAAGTGAGTCTACATATTAACATATTTACAACTTTCAAAAATTTTGATAGATACGTAGATTGATGGGTGAGCATTGGTGAACGCTATATATAAAGTGATCATTTCAGCCAGCCGATGACGGGTTGTAAGCCCTGTAATTACCCATACTTCTAAATATTTTCCATTAAATATAATAAAAAATAGCTTCGTTTCTATGAGATATCTATTATTTGTTTAATGAATACATCTATTATAGAAATATACAGATATAAGTTCGAAATTTGTCATAAACGTAATCGGTTGCTGTAATGGAATATGCTAAAACGTTTCTCTGGATAGGAAGATGTCCAGGTTTGAATCAAGTAAAAATTATCATTAGTAAATTTATAATTTTACAAAAAACCCCAATATATTTTAATTAACTTTAAGATTAACCCCAAAATGTCAGTAAAAACTTGGTTGGCCAGTTAAAAAATGCAATTTAAGTTCAGAGTCAGTACCTTCTCACTTCAGAGAAAGGGAGAGGCACGATAAATAACAAAAAAAATTACCTGTTTTATGAAATAACTAGATCCTCCGCAGATAATAGCGACTACATTATAACTTAAAGGCGTTGCGAAGCGAAGAAGAAAAGTTGAAAAACTCTTTAAAAACAACGGCGTCGAAAAACTGAGGGGAAGTGCGGTCTGTAATTATACGGCGATGCGTTATAATAAATCGCTTCCGAAATATTATCGGCCTCGGCGGTCTCATTACGACAAGATGGCGCCTTTATGGGCAGGAGTGGCGTTCCCGCGGGCCGACGCGATGGAAAGAAGAAAACACATTTAATAAGATATCTCCCCGAGTAAACAAGATTAAGGGCTGCAACGTGTGTGGGCGAGGGCATCAGTCAGGGCGCCGATGGAAAACTCGCAAACATGTCTGTCTCGGGGTGGCAAATTGAGACGGAGTACTAAACAGATATACAACTTGACAACGGAGATGGCTGAGGAACATGTTGCGTCGAACGCAGTTTGAAAATATTGTTTTATTTATTTGGCCGCTCTGATATAAGTATATAATGTAAGAGATGTTCAATATCTCCTTAACTAGATCGACGTCTGTGCTAAAGGAGACAGATGCATCCATTACATATTGTCACATAAGAATTTAATTCACATTAGTTAAACACTGAATTAGAGATAAGTTAATATTGTGAAATATACTGGTCTAAATTTGAAGTTTAAAAAAATTGAAAAATTCTGCAAGATATAGCCCCATACTTCAGACAAAAGAGTTTCAGCTTCAGCGACATCTATACTGTTACATGAGAATGATTTTTTTTTTAAATCCATAGATGGCGACAGCATAGTTGGTAATACAAATAATTGAAATGTTCCAACACGATTACATGAGAATGATTTTTTTTTTAAATTCATAGATGGCGACAGCATAGTTGGTAATACAAATAATTGAAATGTTCCAACACGATTACAAAAATTTACAAAAACTTACAAAAATTTTATAGATGTGATAGCATGGGTGAATGTCACATTGTGTAAAGTGATCACTAAGCCAGCCGATGACAGGTCGTAAGCCCTGTAATGCCCAAGAAATCCATACTTCCCATATAAAATAATAGCTTCGTCTCTGTGAGACATCTATATCTAGAGATAAGTAGTTCATTCGGTACTGCCGCGCGCGGCCACTCGGGTTCGAGACGCAGTCGCGGATCCATTCGTACACGATCGAGGGAATAACAGGGTAAGATTTAGTTCTTGTTGATACTAATGCGTCATCTGTAGAATATTGTTATCTAATTTGCATTGTTCTCTCTTTCCACGTAGAAATGTTAATTTCCTTTTTCGGGCCCCGGGCTAAGGGCACCCGGTTTTAATCTGTAGTTGGCGTCACGGGTAGCTAGGATGTGCGATGAAAGGCAGTCTCCATTTGGGATGGAGGAACCTTCGGTACATCCAGCGTGTCGGCCACGATTACGGCGCACGGGTTTCGAGGTTATGTGACCATCATTTTAACTTAGTTGTAATATCAAGAGTGAACGACAGTTCACCACCGTGGAGGTGGAATCAACTTTACGGTGATGATTTGCCTTGCGTCTTATTCGAGAGGTTTGTCACAGGAATCGTGTTGGATTTATGATTGTTCCACATCCTTATCATGATTCGTGAACAGATGAAAGAAGGAGAGATGAATTACTTCATATTTATTTTGTATTAAACAATCTTGTTGTAAATTAACCTCTTTATTATTAGTAGCTTTGATTCGTAGTCCGAATTACACAACTCTGAAATAAATTTACCACATATGAAAGTATGGTCGTCGGCTGAAGGTAAGTGTCTAGAACTCTATTTCAGCCGAACCCACATTTCTCATGTAATCACTGTTTAGCCGGCGGTGTTGCCCTGGCGTTCTATCCACCGTAACAATATCTAAAAATGAAATTTAAACCAAATATTTAACAAATAATTTGAATTACCAAATTGAATAATTTTTTATTATAAAAATGTTTCAAATATGGCCAATTGACTGAGAAAATAAGCGTGAAATATTATAAATAATAAAATTCCAGCTCATTAGTTAAACCAAATCTACTATTATAGCGCGCAATTGTTCATAAATTGAATAATGTTTCCGTTAGTTATAAATTTTTATATTCACCAAATTTATTTTGATTATCAGGCTTCGAAACTACGTCATCAGAAACTGCACGATCCGGGTTCTTGGCTTACCTAAAATAAATAAAGAAAAATTAATTAACAATTTTCAATATTAAACGTAGGATGTCGAAGATCACTCGGATAGACTCATGTTACAACACAAAAAGTGTTTATTAAATATTCTGTCATAAACATTCTGCATCCTTAGGGGTAGAAAAGATTT
Source organism: Eubasilissa splendida (assembly GCA_031772225.1). Lineage (NCBI taxonomy): Eukaryota > Metazoa > Arthropoda > Insecta > Trichoptera > Phryganeidae > Eubasilissa > Eubasilissa splendida. The sequence continues at coordinate 21,847,772 of CM062859.1, read as the reverse complement.
CTTCAGCAGAAATTTTAAAATACACACACGAATAGAAGAACACCTTAAGGGGATACAAACTTCAGCATCAACTTAGAGATGGCAGACCACGAAAGATTAGAGTCATCGTTTCGCCCATGACAACGTAGAAGTACTATATATATGCAGAAAAAGGAGAAAATTAGACATTCTAGAACATATAGAAATTAATAGTAACAATAATAATGTACTTAACATATAAATACCCCCAATTACATCTCCTTTTCTGTCCATATCAGTCACGCCCACAACCACTTTCAATTTTCGTACAAACCCTTCTTTCCCCAACCCCGCTTTTATGTAGTCGATAAAATATCGTCTAGTGTCAAGTTTTGGTTTATTACTGAAGATGACGCAGTAAGCGTCGAAAACGTTTAAATTTTAATTAAAGTGTAGTGTAAAGTAGACAACGTTGAGTTTTATTTTATTATTATTAATTCATTCATTTTTCAAAAGTAAATTTTTTAAATTTAAATATTTCAGAGTAGAGATTAAAAACGACGGCTGGCAAGATTGAGATATTGATCAGAGAATAAGTGTGGTAATTGCAGCAGTATGTTAATCAAGTCCCTTGTACACTTCGGTGGCAAAGAAACGGGATTAAGGGAGTTAGGTGAGAGTTAATAAGGTGCTGGACTGGCATTGACACACCCTAACCTATGGATATCAAACAAGAATATTTACCGAGAGAGTTCGTTTGAGGGTCCAAGCGGTTGTTAATATTGAGGGGCAGGGGTGAGACGTTACGGGACCGAATGAGAAGCCTCAGAATAAGAGAGATGTTCTGTATAGAACCCCTGCTTATTTCCATACAGATTCAGATGAAATGACTTGGACATCTAATCAGAATGCCAGTGGAAAGATTAAGCTAAAGGATTTTCGCAGCGATCGCAGAAGGAAGATGCGCAGTGGGTTGCCTCGCAAAGCTGTGGAGATAAAAGATACCGAAACAGTGAAGAACAGGTACTCATAAGTACACCCGCAGATGACTAAGCACTGACTAATGGTAGGTTAGTATATTTTAAATAAAAATATAACCTTCAATTACAGTACATCTTGACCTCAATTATATTATATTATTAATTATATATGAATTATATTCTATGGAAGTGAAATAGAGACAAGAAAAAAAAAACGCTGGAGAAGGATTAAAAAATTAAACTGGATGGAAAAAGTAACCAATAATGTATACCTATTACAAAGAGTAAAAAAAGATACAAAAAAATAAATAATAAAAGATGTATCTCAGGTAGACTATAATTCGGTCATATGGTCGCCTCACTTCATTGTTCAGTCGACGGCGGTTGAAAGAATCCAGAGAAAGTTTTTAAGATTCATTAATTTTAAATTAAATATACGCTCTGAGGATAAACTATGATTATTCTCCTTAGCCGTATAAAATTGTTAAAATTATCAATGAGACGTACGATGACCGACTTTATATTTCTATACAGGATCATCAATGGTATGAAAGACTGCCCCCAGATTGTTGGTCTGCTTGACTTGCACGCACCATTGAGGTCATCGAGACACAATTCATTGTTCTATAGGCAAACGATTTTCATACACGGTAAGAAAACATTTTATACCTAAAAAATCAAAAAGCTTAAGGCTTCCCTTTCGAAAATAGTTCATATTTTCGTGTTTTTTACGAAAATGTGGGTTTTTATTATTCATTTATATCAGAAGTTATCACTAGATTTGATTTTTTAAAACTATTACTTAGATAGGACCTTTATACTAATGTAAAACTAATAAACTGAATGTTATTTGCCATAATTAAGAAAATACAAGCATTATAAGAAAGACCGCGACCATTAAACTTATTTTCTGCGTGCCACAAAATTGCTTTACTATAGAAAGTTCTTGCATATACAAAATATTTTTTTTTATAATCTTAAAGCCTAGATTACGGAGACGAATTTGCGTTGAACCAAATTAGCAAAATGTTATAAATTAATAGTTATAAACCATTTGATTTGCAGTACATATTATCAATTTTCGATGTTTTTAAAACACTTTGTGTTAGTGAATACAAATTATTTTGAATAATTTATTATATTTACTTACATGCTTTGAGGCTTCAGCTACCATTTTAAATCAAGTTTTATACCTAAAACAAAAATTTCTTACTAAATAATATTTATATCGATCCTATTAATGTGTGTTTTCTATCATCTTAATGTGTGTCTATTCATTGGTAATGTCAGAACATACGCATTAGCTAACTCAGCAGTCCCCAGATTGCATTCTTTGAGGAATGAATATGCGGAGGTAGTCGACATTTTTGCTGTAAATTTAACTCTTTGGACTACATTATTATAATTTTTTGTGTCTCAACTCAATGGTGACGGATAAACAGTTTTACTTCACTTTATGAAAAAACATGCTGACATTATATAACTTTTTTCTTTGTGCATTGCACATCTGATGAAATTTTGTGTTATTTTACAAATTATGTTAATGCCTGAATAAATAATCAATGTTAACGAAAACGGAAAAGGAAAATGGATTATAATGAGACGAAAGTACTTCAGTATACAACGGAAGGATAAGTAGTATAAGGCGATAGAGAAAAGCCGAGAGGGAAGTACATTAATTAAGAATGTGGGACAGATAAATGGACGAGGAAACTGTTTTAAATACAAGTTGGATAATAGCTGTAGTGAGTCATTGCGTTATGAATAAGTATTTATAATAGTTTTTTACACAATTACTTCATTTATGTATATACTTGTTTTTCATAATATGCATATATACTTTTTAACAACATTTATATTCCACTGCGTGTACAATTTTCAAATTCTTTCAAAAGTTTTTAAATATTTCAATTTAATTAAAAATAAATTGACCTTTTAAATAATATTAAATTATAACGCTTGTGCACTTGCATCCTTTAAAAATTATTAACTTTTAATGCTTTATTTCTGCGTAAAGGTAAAATTGAATGATTAAACATTTTCTTCATTAATTAATGAACCTTCGTTTCGCTAATATTTTATAAATCCATACGATGTATTACGCGATTGTATATGATATAACCATTATTAAAATATTTGAGGTTGATAATGATTCCTTTGAGAGAAATTTAGCGAAAGAAAAATATAATAAATCTACAATTGAAAAATGCAGATTTCTTGCATGGAAAAATATTCTTGTTAAAAACTTGAGCTACAGTAAAATATTTTCTTATGCTATTCATCTGACATGGGGTAGTATCTCGCGGCACTATATTTTTTTCACACTAGTTGTTTTTTCCAGCATGCAGTGAGCGTCCAGCACTCGGCGAGAACTCGGGAACCGGAAATCGGAAGCCAGTGCGGACCGGAAATTGCCGCTGCAAGGGAGGAGTGCAGGGCGCCACAGGATGGGGTAGTGAACGCCCGCGGTGCCTTGTTTTCGGATGCAAGGGTGATTGGTAAGTGATACACCGGATATATTTGTCAACTGTGACGACGTAATTAATCATTAATTTGAAAAAAACAATATACAAAATTGACGTATTTAACATAGATTTGACAATATTACAAATCATATACAATACAAGCGTAATTTACGTAACAACTAAATGATAATATTTTGTGAAAATGTACAAATATTTAAACACACGTGAATCTCTACAAAATATGTCTAATATCTTTTATTATTTTTTATTATTGGTCACCGAAACGTTAATGCACGTTAACTACAAAAAATAACGAAAAAACCATTAAATTATTATGTCAAATAAACTTAATGTGACCATGTTGAATAATGGTATTTCAAATTGCGGCGAAAACGATACATTCATAACAAGTTTGTCCGTGACATCACATTAGTTTAATCTCGGTGTTTATTTTGACGGATCGCATGTTTTACGGTGGTCGTATTGGAATGTCACGATCTCTAGGCTTTCGTTTTCCGTTCAATATAAGACTCACAGCATGATTTAAAAAAACGAAAATTACGAATTTAAACATTTATTAATTATATGTAAAAAAGACAGAAGTAATTGTAAAAGTTATATTTAAATAATTATTTCTTGAAGCAGAGACGTAACTTATAAAGAGCTAGTTTATTTACCAAGAAGATACACATACATAGTTGTCATGTCATATGAAATTTATAAATATATAAGGCAAATTATAGATATCTCATAGAGACGAAGCTATTTATATTATAATATATGGGAAAAAATATGGAAGTATGTGTAATCACAGAGCTTACGGCCTGTCTTCGGCTGGCTTAAGTGATCACTTTATACAATGTAACGTTCACCATTCCACCCATAATCAACCTCCACAACTATTAATGTTTTTGGAAGTTATCTTCTAGGTTAACCACATTACCAATGAAGACTCACTAGACCCACGCATAAGTCAAGTGAACTAATGAAGACCACCATACAATGGAAAGCTGCATATTTCGAACTTATTCTCTGCAATGAGAAATATGATCTCATACAACTCATTATGCAAGGGAAGATAGAAGGCAACAGTTATCTTGGATGCTTAATCTAAGAAAGTGGCCCAGTGTCCAAAATGTCAGAGGTTAATAAAAGTAAGAGGGCAAAAAGTAGAAACAATTATTGTTCCGAATTCTTGAATCCGAATTCCTAACTTTTGGGGCGTTATTTCGATTCATTGTTGTTACCAACACAATTCCACATTCAAATTCACAACCATAAATTTCCTCATGCTCGTCTTGTCGGCGTGAATTGTGACCTTGACGTCAACAGATGTCAACTTGACTGATATTTGTTCGATCTCGACATCGCGATAGCATTCGCGGTGTGGACATTTCATATCCAGTGCATCAGCACTGTATTTTATGATATTGTGTTTTGATCACGTATTGTTTCTTGTTTGTGTGCCGTGTGTGAACTTGTGACATCGCCGTATTCAATTGGGATCGGAGATCGGCTCATCCGCGTGCCATTGTGTGATCTCGGCAGCGACTGCGGGGATTACGGAGACGTCATACACAAGGTAAGGCGAGCAGTCCTTCCGAATTCCGGTTCCCGAGATCACTGGTCCTTCGACTAGAACCCTTATCTCCTCACTGACCTCACCCTGTACCACGGTTTCCCTACTTCCCTCCCATACCTTGCTACCTTGCGGTGATTCCGATTTACGACCGAAATTATCGTATTCCTTTCCGCGGGACGTGCAACCCCAAGATCACGCAATTTGTTCATTTAGATCCTATCGATCCGGATTTATGTATCGAATTCAATTATACGTCACCATATTCTGATAAATTGCTAACATACCAATCCGTTTAATAATTTTATTCTGTGGTTAAGTCACTCATATTTTTTAGAACTGTGATTTGTTTTTTTTTTATCGTCGTTCAAATAGTGGCCAGACTAATTCCATGACCATAGACAGTATAATAAATGTTGTTCCAAGGAACATATTAGTATTTTTGATACAACTCAAATTTAACAAACCATTCAACGTTTTTAGGTAAACCTCAGAATCTCTTTTCATTTTTAATTCCAGTGAAATATTTAGGATTCATTTATTTTATTCGAATATTATTAGAAGAATACGTGAAAAAATACGTGATATATAATTCTAAGCACCCTTTTGAAACACGATGCACATTAGAAGAGCGCATAAGCTATAATTTTGTCGTGCATCGCTTTGAATTGCAGTTGGGACAATGCCCCAACTATTTTGCCTGACTGACCTCAATTCTGACGCATAAATTTAGTTATCCGTGCAAATTAACGAACCATACAACGTTATGTGTTTTTTTGCCATTTTACTTCCACCCAATGTTGGTGCGGGTTGATTACAAACTTTGGTTTAAAACCAGTTAGTGAATGAAAACTTTGGAATGGCGACTCGTAATTGAAACAAATAAACACATTAAGCCTTCTCTGAAAATCCGCTTGTGTACTGATTAAAAATAAATTTAACTAATGGGATTGATGCGTATACTATACGTGTAGCAAATATTTTTATAGCAGGGTTATAGAAATCGGTGATGTACAGTACGGTTTAAAATGAAATGCCGAATGATATCAGAAAGGAGGAGAAACTACATAGATTCAAATTGAAACAAAGCAAATATGTACAAAATAAGTATTAGTAAAAATTTAACAGTTTGACCTTGTTTATATTAAAGCATATATATATAATTTTACATATGTATGCACTATATTAAGAATAAATATATAAATATTCGGTCAAAATATTTTAAACAATACTGAAAAGAGATAAAAACTCGTTTAGTGAGTGCTAATCGCTGCAAATTCGATCTACGAAAACAGCTGAATTCGAATATTAATATAGTCTAAAAAAACAAAAGTAATGTTGTATAAAACTTTTACCTACGCTTTAGAAACCTGGACTATAACAATTATTAGATGTATTTTAAAATAAGGATCCCGGGAGAATTTTCGGAGCTGTCAAAGAAGATGGAGTGTGCCGTAGGAGTTATAACCAGGAACTTTACAACCTGTATGAAGAGCCAAAAGTCACAAAATTTGAGACGCTTCGATGGCTATGTTATATAGAGAAGTATGAATAATGCGCAATCCCCAGACCAGCTGTTTGATATTAAAATTGAGGGAAGACGATGACAATATTTATTATTATTATTGGCCCTAAGAGTTTTTTAAGTCACATCGCACAACCTTCTTCTAGGACTCTCTGTCTTTAGTTGTGGTCTCACAGAAAGGAATTTGCATTGCAGCTTCGATGCATTCTGCCCGCCCATCTCATTTTTGGGTGTCCCAGGGGCCGAACTCCCATTGGCGCTCCTTCGGAGACTATACATGATGCTGTGGAGTCATCAGACGCGGATACGCCATCGATGATTATCCCAAGTATTCCCCAAGTAGTACAATATTAGATTATAGAAAATAAAGTAAGGCATCTTCTACTATGTACTATAGTATGTAGGTACAAATGATGTAGGTACCAGATATCTGGTATCTACATCATTTTATTTTATTTGGAAAACAAACAGTTGATTAATGTAAAAAAAAAACATAACAAAAATTAAACCAATTACATGTTTTCTCTGAAATAACAATATAATACAATAGACAATACATTGAAATAAAATATTGTATCGCTCATGATATCTATCTATCTCATATCTAGCCGTTTGATATTAAATTATTTAACGATTTAACTTGATTTGAAATAATACAAAAGCACATGTCATTGGTTGAATAAAAGCTTTAAATCTGAATTATTTTTAAGGAGAACACATTTTTGTTGTGAAGTTACATTTTCAGAACATGGTATTTTAATACAAATTAAATGAATCAACTAGGAAGATATACAGAAAAAATCAAATTATCGAAAAAATATTTAGTTGTTATCGGAATTATCTCCTAGCGTGTTTTACTCTGATGTATTTGAGATTAATCGCAAAATAAAGTTGATCCAGGTACCTAAATATTTTTTCGGTATATAGATTTTTTCTGTATATCTTTCTAGTCGATTTATTTAATTTGTATCGAATTACTTAACAAAATTCTAAACTTTTGAAAAAATTAATTAATTATTAAAATTAATTGTTTACTTCACACTAAACATTAATTAAAAAATGTAATGTTTTCGACGCTTACCGCGTCATCTTCAGTAATAAACTAAAGCTTAAACTAGAAGATAGACTATCAACTACATGCGGGGGGGGGGGAGAGATGATAGGGGTTTCGGTGTAAAGTGAAAATGGTTATGGGCGAGGCTAATGTGGATAGGAGAAGAGATTTAATAGGGGGGTGTTTGCATGTTGAGTACATTTTTATTGTCAATATTAATATCTATATTTGCTAGAATGTCAAATTACTTTGTTTCCTAAACGCTTTTACCTCGTCTGAGATAAGGATGTTTTTACGTGAGATAAAACATCTGTCATATTTATAGGGTACAAACGTTAATTTTTAATGTTTTTTCTATTGGTACACTGTAATAAAATAAAATACATTTATTAGCTTTTTATTGACTGTAAATGGTTTGAATTACACGCAAGTGGCTGTTCACTGATGAATGATTAATAAACAATTAAGTCTTCAAGGCAACAATATTTTTGATGATTATGGTGGTGTTCCTGACATAATAATGCACAGGGAGCCATTGTTGGTTCCTGAAACAATATACATCCGCGCTGGGCCGAGAGCGCTAATTGTGTATAGGCCAACCATACACGATCAATAAAAGTGTGTCATAAAAAAAGTGTCGTATTACTTAGGTGACCCGCATCGTATACATTACCGTTCTACAGAAACCAAATTAAAACATAAATATATTAAAGTTTATAGACACATGGAAAAAATAATATAAATTGGCTTAAAACACTTTTCTATTTCGTTACATTTCAAGGTTGAGCTGTCTCATTTTAATATTGTATATAAACAAAACTTCCACAAATTATGTGGTCCATCATAATTTTTTTTTTCTTCCAAAATTATTATATATTTTAATTATTAAATATTATTACGTCACAGTGAGGCCGCCTCGTCACCGAAAACAATACGAAATAAATTCTGTGTATTTGTATTTGTATCTTTGTAGATCTGCAATAGGCATATAATAGAGTTATAAGAGAAAGATTATGAATGGTACTCTCTGAGTACAGGGTGAATAATAAACTAATACACGCAATCGCATCCCTATGTGAAAGAAGTTCAGCATGTGCAAGGATCAATGGGTTGTGTAATGTTTCCATGGCTGTTCAACTCGTATATTGTGTGAAAGAACTGGAATGTATGAATGTGGGAGCGAAAATGGGCGATTTGATTGTATGCTGTTTATTGTACGCCGACGATGCAGTATTAATGGCGAATAATGAACAAGAACTATAGAGTCTAGTGAGTAAAATGTACGATGTATGCAAGGAAAGTGAGCTTCAAGTGAATGTAAACAAATCGAAAGTGATTGTATTCGAGAAGGAAGAAAACAAGACAACGTGCAAAATACTTGTAGGTAATTAATATTTGGAACAAATAGATGAGTTTGTGTATTTGGGAAGTATGTTTGATAGAAACAGAATGGCTGAGAAAGATAAGCAAGATAAGCTAAGAAAGAGGGTGACTGCAGGAAACAAAGTGAACGGCGCTTTGAAAGGAATTATAGCTAATAGGAACTTGTCAATCGAAGCAAAACTAGCGGTACACAATGGTACCGACACTGATGTATGGAAGTGGAGCCTGGAGCTGGCAAAAGAGAAACGAAAGTAAACTGAATGCAGTGGAAATGAGATCGCTTAGGCATATATGTGGCAGATGACAGAGTAAAGAATGAAGAAAAAAGATTAGAATATAAAGCTGATCTAAGTATAGTGAGTAAGATTAGGAAAGGATCACTAAGGTGGTTTGCTTATATGGAACGGATGAATGAGGAGAGAATGGTAAGGAAGATATATGACGCAAGTGTTGATGGCACCAGAAATAGAGGACGTCCGCGGAAGACTTGGCACGACCAGGTAAACCAGATACTGGAGGATGGTCCTGTTAGAAGTTTCAATGATCGACGAGCTGATAATTTTGTATCTAACCGTAAATTTCCGAAATCCGCTATAAAGTGAATTTACAAGTAACTCCACGAGCGTCAGTAATTTCGCCTTCTTACATTATATTATAGTAAGAGCGCAAAGTTACTGAGGTGATCACTAAAATACAGAATGAAAAAATAATTTTAGCAATTTACTGCAATTTTTATTAAAATATGTAGTTATATAAATGAAAACTATCTAATAGAAAAATCGCCAAGTTTCATACATGCTTTTAATATACATGATAATATATACATAGTTTTTATTAAAAAGTGCCAAAATTATTTTTAAATAAATATTCGATAGAGAAAGGCTCAATTTTCAAATAATCTGTGTAAATTGATCAAAGCATGCGGTTCTATTAAATTTGATAATGGTGGTAGTCTGGTATAATAAATAAAAATTAGCATTGCTTTAATAAGTACTTAGTTCAATGTTATGAAATCTTTGAAAATAAAGTGCCTTAAATTTGCTACTGTAATGAGATTTGAATATTACATTACAGACAAATGACTTATTAAGGCTTCCTTTTCAAAAATAATTCATATTTCCGAATTTTTTACGAAAATGTAGGTTTTTATTATTCATTTACATCATAAGTTATACACTAGATTTGACATTATTTTAAACAATTACTTTTTTATTTTTTCTTTATTACATATATATTAATTATACTCAACACACACATACTCAAAATGATTTAAATACGTAATGTACCGTTCCGGCGGTGACATTTACCGCCACATTTCATATCTAAAGACCGACTGCCGCGTTGCTGCCCTGCTGTATGACGCCGCCTGGTGACAGTTTGGTAATACAGAGTGTTCTCTATCACCGGCGTTTGTAGCGTAATATAATTGTTTACACATATCACAATAACACCACATTAGTGACGTATATTGTAATAGGTAAATAAATAATAATAATTTTTTTTTTTAATAGAATATACCACATTTATTTTCGATTCTATTTTGAAACAAAAAACCGTATTGGTTATTATATTCTAGGCATATTGACTTAATTGCTTTATATTTTAAAGATTTATCTAAAAGTCGATAGTGATAAATTACAAAGCGGCGATTATAGTGAAGAATACCTTCGGAGATTCGAGACGCAACATCCTTGTGGTGAAATTGAGTTCGTAGGAAGCTGCAAAACGTACAAACTTGAATTCTTAACAAAGATTTATGTCTCCTGTTTGTGACACCCGATCAAGATAAATTTTAGTAAAAAATGGGGAAACAACATTTTTAAAAGAAAACGGCAGGCGCCGTGTTTCTTCCCAAATGAAAAAGACAAAAAACTCAAAGATAATTTTACGTGTAAGTTTTTCATTCATTTATTTATGTCACATTCAAAGATAATAAATCAGTCATTTAAAAAAAAAAGAAAAATGTAAATATATTTTAAAATTAGAATATCGTGTAAGACACACTTATTAGTGATGAGAAAAAATGCTACTTTTGATTCACTGGTGTGATTGTTATTGATATTCGATAATATCAGATCAGTGATCACAGTTTCATTACTATTACGTGTGCACCGCGCGATATCATAATACACAAAATAAATAAATAATTTAAAAAAAACATAATATTGAGCATATTTACTTATATTATTCAAACTTCATTTGAGTAAAAAACATATTCTAGCATATATAACTAATTTAATAACATCACAAAGAGAATGAATACGGTAAAAAAAAAGTGAATTTATTTTTCGTGTAGCTTGTTGGTCTAATAGTTAAGATGCTGGCCTAGTGATCATCGGGGGTTCGCGCTTCGTTTCAGGAGACCAGCAAGTTAGTCCTATTTTCATAGCGCAAGCGTTCAACTTAGTTTGAAAATAGTAAGAATATTGATGTGACATTTATTTCGTGTACGCATTTCTATTTAAAAAAAAAAGTAACTTTGTCATCAGACATTTTTTTATAGTAGGTATATATATATATATAGCCATAATGTTTATTATCCTTGCTATTTTTTGAAGATATATAGAAACCTAGCCCTGAATAAGAGTAGGACACTAGAGGTAAGAAGTTCGCCAAGTGATTAAGGGGTCGGGGTTCGATCTTCGTTTCAATATTTGTATAAATATTTTTAACATATATATTATAAATACATTTTGTATTATTTTTAAGTACCTACTGCATATTACTTTAATTAATCGCTATATAATGAGAGATATGTTAGTTGAAAAATCGTTATTTCTAAATAGAACACAATTATTCAACCATAATAGATCGATAACTACAGCGAGTGCCACATCAAGGAACGTTCTTTAATAAAAAGAAGACCACAATGATAGGGTGTAAGAAAAAAGGTCAACAATTAATACTATCGAACAAAAGAACACAAAGATCAATAACATAAATATAAGTTATACAGAGAATATTTTAGAAGGAAAACTACACAGAGAAAGATCGATTTAATTAGGAGAAAATGTAAAAAGTTCACAGAAACTGTATTAACAGAGACAAAGAAAAGTAACTGAAGAAGGATTATGATACCGGCAAGGACATTGTTGATAAACTAGCCGCGCTTCACGGCTGATAGTGACCGCTACGCCGACAATGGTTGCCGTAGAACTGCCAGGGCTTCCGAGTTTATATTGCAATCCGAAAATATAGATTCTACAGAAGCCCTGGCCGCGCAGCGGTTACCACGAGCCGTGTAACGGCCAAATTAGCTGCCCGCAAAAAGCAATCGGCTGTCGCGATAATAATGCGACGCCGACAGATTGTAATGTTTACGTGTGTTTAATAATCATTTATGTAAACATGGTCTCAGTGTTTTCATGAATATGGTCGCGCTGTCAAATGCGACGCGAGATGTTAAATGTTTTCAATTTTATTGTGCATTACATTACAGTCTAAAATTAAAACTGCCGAGAATAATTGTTGGTTACGATAATATAATTTTTGGTTATGATTGCGACCTAATATTTTTCAAAATCTGCGCGGGAATAAATTATCATAACTAAAAATTTTAATTTTTTCAGGTTGAGTGAGAAAGCCATTCAACTTTACTTACGTGCACATTATACTGATATAATTGCTGCAGGGCCTAGCAGTATGCAGTAAACTAATCTGCTAGTTATATATTAATACGAAAGGGAAAAAAAAAATGCAATACAAAAATCATTTGTAATAAAGTCCACCTATTTTATATTCATAGGTTTACTTACATTGTTAAGAACTTAAAGCAACGATAGCGCGCAATTGAACAGAGACAAATCACAAACAAAATCAGGGAATCACTGTCAAACGTAAACCAATTTTAATAATGTCCCAATTTAAATCGTAAATTAGATTTTTTTTTAAAAAGAATGGCCGCACTTCTGAAATTAGTCCGTGAAACTCTAAAGTGATTATGACGGTTTATTTTAACGAACTTAATAATCATAATAATTATAATACTTGTCTGGAACAATGACATATTTTTAATTAATATTCAAATTCAAACAAAAGTCTTTCTTTGCTTTAAATTTGAAATTAAGGTTATATGTAATAAGTTTATAAATTTAATACAATATTTTTATACTAACCGAGATTTTTTAATTTTTTTAAAATTGAACACAACCTACAGGTTACTTAACAGCAAACAGTGTGTCACTGCGGTTGGAGATTGAACAGAATTAAGGGATGATAAATAAGAGAGAACTCAGCAGATTTAGGTGAAAATAAATGATGTATTGAAAGCTGATAAAATGCTTTTCCGGATTTACTTCCATTAGGGTGCCTAAGGTGAGAGAGATTTTAAAACTAAGTATTTCAAAATAATCCTCTACAAATCCGAAGCATTCATTTTCGAACAACTTTTTAAATCCCTGTAATATAAAGTAAATTTTGTTACTTTTAATCATGCCTACCTGTGAATTAAACGATATTTTCTGAAGGATAAACAGAGAACAACAAACTATTTTATATTTTTTGTATAATCTCAAGACTTCTGATTGCTTACATAAATGAGTTCATTTAATCTTACTTGGTCACTCTCAAACTGTTTTATCATCTATACGTATTTTTATGACGTCATCTAATCTTAATCTCAACGATTAATTCACAAAATTATTGGTATAAAGACTATTCTTCAAAGTGAAAAAAACTATATATATATATATTTATATGTGTGTAGGTTTTCCATAAAAGTTCCTACTGTTCAGTAAATCAGAATGAAATACTAAAGACTCCTATGAATTATATCGTTTATCTCTTATATAATATTTAAATCTAGTTTTCTTAATGGCGATGAAACAAATATTTTCATTATGTTTCAAAGTATAATTGCGCGTACAAAACATGAAGACACACATGGTCCATAGTCCGCGGCTAAAAGTAATATAAAAACGTGGATATTTTCACTCACAGGTGATGAGAAACAAAAAATAAGCCGACATTCTGGCGCATCGCTGCGACCACGGTATTGACACGTAGTGGCTCTTCACTTTATTTTTCATCAACCACTGAAATGTGGCTACGACAAAAACCGAACCATGACAGAAAAACTCTAAATAATCAAAAATATTATTATCAAATAAATGTCTTTCTAATGATTACAAAATCGAAAATGTTCTCTATTTTAGTCGGGGTTGTCGTACACTGTATTTCGCCGAAATAACTTTTTTCTTTACTAATCCCGTGTCGTTTAAGTCGCTCCCGGTCAAGTCCATTAATTACAAATCTGACGGTTAATGTAATTTTTCATTCGCTGTTTATTTTACGGGTTATTTCTTGTTAGTTGACCCTTGGCGCGATGAAAAGATTTAATTATTATTTTTTGAGATAAATTAACAAATATTTAATTATTTATTGTATTATATATATAATGCACAAAAAAAGGTTTTTTTTTGTGATCAACAAAAAGCGATAATGTTTTTCTATTTCGTAATATCTTTTTAGTAGAACACTTAAGTATCCTGTTCTAATTAGAGGTTTATATAATTTCTTAAAACACAGATATGTGTTTATATGTATGTATGAATGTTATATTTACACTTTCTAATAAATATGGTAATATTAACACGCTGCACATTATCTGACGTAGCATAGCGGTTAAGGCGTTACTAGAAATCAGATTCTCTGGAAGCGTAGGCTCGAGTACAATCAACTGCGAGTTTTAAAATTTAATTATTCGCTTTATTTTAATGCAATAATTTTTTAATTAAATTTTCTTACTCTTATTTTATTATATTACGCTAAACAGCTACAGCTTTTTATAATGTAACAATATGATTCCAAATACGTATAAAATGTAATTACACATGGCGTCCGTAAGTCATTAGTAATTAATAATACGTTTGCCGTTTCGAATTAGGACTATGCAGAATTAGGACGTAGCAATTTATTCATTTAAAAAAGTGATTCAATAATATTTTTGCGATTTTTGTTTATACATTTAAAGTTATTAATTAATGCAATTTACTTTTTCTCTTGTATGGGTTAGTCAATAATATTACTTAGTCATCTTAATTCATATCATAGGTTTGAAAGGGTTTGTAAAATGCATTCATTCGAAATTTCCTGCTACGTAATACGATATTCGTTTAGTCTGGATACCGATAGTAGCCACTCCGAGTGTAAATGAATTATTCAGTTGCTAATAATTCTTTGCGCTTATCTACAGACAGGCTGCTTCCTTTATGCATACAAGTCTCATAATACGAAGCGAGACAGTCTAAAACAACAACACGGAGAATTATACAATGATTAATTATTAAACTGGGTGGTAAAAAAGGTGTTCACTATAATGAGTAACAAAACCAACAGGACTGCAATTAAACTGTCAAAGATGACGAAAATATGTGGTTCCATTTTCAACATTTAATCCTTTCCGATCCGGTGATGTAAACTGAGTTGACATTGCCTCTAATTATGTGTATATCTCTGTAAATATACTAAATAAAAAAATCACATTTCAGGTATTTTTCCGTAATATATTTATGTATAGGATAAAATAATTACAATATATACGTATTTACTAAACGCAACAATAAAAAATGTTTTCTCGAAGAACCTGAGGTGAATTTGCCAATACATACATGTATGTGTACGTGCGAAGAGGTACGGAAGGCGTAGTGCGCGGGGCGCGGGGTGCCGCAAGCCGATCGTCACTAGTTAATGGCAGAGCGTACGCTAACTGAGTAAGATGCGTCTTTGTGCTGTCGCTCCGTATGTCCAATGTTTTTTCTTATTGTTAGCACTTTTTCATAATAATTGATATATATATATATATATTCACTTATATATACATCAACTATTATTGTAATAATGAATTTAAGTAATAAATGTAAATATTAATATTTATCAGACTTAAAAATCGCAAAAGTCTTCATGTACACTTATTATTTTAGCACTCTATGAGAAAGGTTAATAAATGTCATGTTCTGTAATAAGATGTAATGATTTTGTTACGCGAGAAGAATACAAGTTTCCAGGTAGAAAATAGGTACCTACTAAAAATTTAATTTATATGAATTTTAAATTCTCCGTTTTTATTTCCAGATTCTATGTTGTATTCGTTCTAGAAAGAATTGCAGTAAAATACAAATGTAGATTGTGTAAAATGTTATTAAAAATATAGAAAAGATTTTATTAATAAATTTTTAATATTTCTCAATAAAGTTAGATTAGTATATTATAAAGCGTCAATTTATATAATATATACCATAAACAATATATAATACACTTACGAGGAATAATTAAGTATATTTATGAACTATTAGAAGGTTGCTACTGTGATGTAATGATGTATTACCTTCATTATCAATCCATCATTGTGTTCGGCATTTAAATGTTCAGCATGATTCAAATATAGGGGAATGGAGTAATCGAAATGTGTAAAAAAATACATACGGTTAAATCACAGAGTTTATTCAAAAAAGTTACAACTAGATACGCAATTTGAAAAACGGCTAAAGTGAAAGCTATATTATAAAGATAAGTTCTGTGTTGATATCGGGATGATGCGGAAGAATCCAAGCGAGACGAGGCTAGTTATACTACATACATATAATGTACAAATATATTTTTGAATTACACAATATTGAATTACACATTTTATCCATGCAAAAATTTACAATGCTAATTTTCGTGTAGATAAATTAAAAATCTAATCAAAAATTGTTATAATCGGAAAAAATAATCTTAGCTACTGTTGCCTCGTTAGGCTTAATTCGGTCCTCAGAATATAGTAATATCAAAAATCCAATGAATATGCGATCAGACGTTTACGACGACCAAAATAAATAAGGGTTGAAAATAAATGTGTGGCGAACGAAGTTAATCGAATCTGACCACCCTAAAGAATCACAACTAATATTACTGACGAGACCTCTTCTCCATATTTGTATGTACCCCTTACTCGGGGTCGGCTCTATTTGAACGAAAGCTCTCTGGACTGCTGATTTATATGGGCGTTCTTTCTCGATATTTAACCACCAGGTTGATTGAAGTGTTTCCACTTGTCTTCTTCCAGTTTTTATTCTAAAGGTAGTTTTGACGATTTGACGTCCTGATTACCATACCGGCCTGGTTTCTCTCATCTTATATACGA